>OU342742.1:483413462-484013462 GCA_910589775.1 Avena eriantha | reverse complement strand
CGGACCCGTGGCGGAGGAGATGCGTGGGAGTGGCGGCAACGCTGATGCGTGAAGAAACGGTGCGGCGGCGGCGCGACTAAGCACGTGCGGTGGCGGCGGCGCTGTCGCTGGAGAGGAAGAGGAAGAAGAAGAGGCAGAGGGGCGCGAGAATGGGGAAAAGACCCAAGGGGCGCGCCCCTCCCCTATTTAACCGTGCCCTTGAGGGGTAGTGGGATCGTGCTGCGTGGACGGGCCACACCGTGTGGCCGTGTATAATCCGGATTAACCAATCAGAAATGAGCCACAGGAAGGGCCACAGGGCGCAGCGGATCCCACGATGTGACACAATGATACAGTTAACGAGGAGACAGACACGATGTGACGTGTGCTACCGTAATATCTGACAATAACTACGGAAGTTACTAGCGCAGGCCCTGAAAATGAGGCAAAGTAATAATTACCCTCCACGTGGGGAAGCGTACGAGAGAAGGAAGAATGACTCGGATGAGTATAGGGTGACCCGACCAGCGAGTGGAAACTCGGAATGTGCCAAGGGAAAGTAAACCTACGGAATCCGAGATAGGAGGTAACTCGGAAAAAGGAGCGAAAGGCTCGGTAAAATTGAACCTGCTATGGCCTTAGCGGCTAAGGCAGCTAAGACCGCACCAGCTTCGGGGACTAATGTTGGGGGGATACCCCCGGGCAGGGTCACGCCGGGGTATAACGGCCAAGTTAGCCGAGGTACGGCAAGGTCAAAGCAAGTGCTGGCCGAGTCACCTCAAGGCAGGACGAATCACGGAGTAACCCACACCAGGGGATGTCCACCTAATTGGGTCTCAACCGACTTATGTGGTATGTCGGCAGGATATATCTAACTTGTATGTAGGTACAGGTGTGGCCGGATTAACCAGGCATGATCTGGGTTATATCTGGCTTGCAAGAGAAGGAAGGTATCTCGCTGGTCAAAAGGTGGCCACTGTACGTAGAGCGTGAGCAAAGTGGACAGAGGCCAGGACCACCGAGGCGTGGCTGACAAGGGTGACGATGCCTATGTCGGATGACGCAGGCGCCGCAGAGGCTCACATAGCCTCTGCATGGCTTACGTTGGGGAAAAGTGACCCGGTCGGTTTGCTATTTTGGGAAGAGGCATATTCCCCTGGAATATGCCTCCACGTATGCCCTAATTGGAGACCTAGCCACCTCTATATAAGTGTGGCTAGGGCCTCTGTAGAGAGGGTTGGTCTTTACTTGTTCAGTTCTAGTTTCCTGAGAGCTAGCTAGCGGTGAGAGTAAGAGAGTTCTTTCTTCCTCCTCTCCCCAATACAGCTCAAGGAGCACTTGTAACCTTGGAATCCCATTGAACAATACAAAGCAACTGTGTGTGGAATCACCACACTATCCCTCCCTGGATTCCTCTAGTGCATCTTGTCCCCACCTTTAGCCTATCCATGGCATCTACCGTGACACCACCACGACATTCCAAGTGGAAAACCTCCATGATGAATCCGACTGTGAGCAGTCGGGTGATTTATTCACCAATGGTTCTTCTCTTCTCATCAATGAAGTGGTGTAGTGATTGTTTGATCGGCTTTGCATCCGGCCTGACATGTAAAGAGTGCTCGGCAAGCTCCCTCGGAACACCAAGCATGTCCTTGGGGGACCATGTGAAAATATCTCGATTCTCACGGAGGAAGTCGATGAGCGTGCTTTCCTATTTGTTGTCAAGGCCATCTTCGACTAGGTCGAACTTGTCCAGCTCGGCTTCATTGAGCATGATCTTCTTAGTGCCCTTTGATGGCTTGAACTACGCCTCTCCGGTTGGCTTTGGCTCGCCAGCCAGCATGTCCGCCTGGAGGGCTGCCACATTCCGCATGATGATGCACTTCTCTTCCATGATGATCATGGCTTCAGCGATCTTGGAGCTGTCAGTGGTGCACTCCACCGACCGCCTGTGGTCACCCGCGATGGTGATTACTCCCTTTGGGCCAGGGTGCTTCATTTTGAGGTATGTGTAGTGCGGCACTGCCATGAACTTGGTTAGAGCTGGGCATCCGAGGATGGCATGGTATGCGCTGTAGAAATTGACCACCCCGAACCAGATAAGCTTGCGGTAGAATTTGCCTTCTATGCCAAAGATGACGTCCAGCCGGATCCTGCCGATGGGTGAGTGTGATGGACCCGAAACGGCTCTGTGGAAGGAGGTATTGGACGGCTCTAGCTGGGAATCGCTGATGCCAAGCCAGTCCAGAGAGCTGCGGTACAGGAGGTTGATGTTGCTGCCTCCATCAACAAGGATGCAGGAGAACCTGCATGAGTGTTTCTTGGAGATGATGATGGGGTCCAGGACCATGGTGTGTGTGCCCGGGTGCGGCAGCACGTCTGGCTGGTCCTTCCGGCTCCACGTGACCTCCTGCTCATTCTAGTTTAGGTACTGAGGGACGGGGGGACGATTGTGTTCACCTCTGCCTCATGGCGCCTCTTGCTTTCTTGGTCTCTGGCTCGGTGGTGAAGATGTGGTAGTTCCCCACCCGGCGGGGCTTGCCTCCTCCATCCTCGTCCAGGCGGTTTTGGTGCTCACGCTTGTCCTGCTGGCCGCCGACTGGTGGGGGCAGGGGGAGGGGGTGGTAGCCAACAAACCTCGGCCATCTTTTTTGTCCAGGTGCACTGGCGAGTTGTATGAATAGCCGGATTGTTGTCGCCACTATGAAACTTGCATGGGCCATCAAGCATCGATTCGATGGTGTACTTGGGCTGGGGCGGGTCGGTCATCGGGCTTCTGCCTCCGACTACCGCCTGTAGCCGAGTCCTCTTGAACGGCTGCCACCTGCCTAGAACCATATTGGTTATCCAGCTGGTCGTCCTTCCTCTTGCCATGGCGGTTATCGTGCCGCCTAGAGTTGTGGTTGTTTTCGTCTGGCTAGCGCCGGCCCGTGGAGACGTCCACAATGATCTTCCCCTGATCATCCACCCGGATGGATCTCTTCATTGCCATGTCGGTGGTGGCGTACTTGTCCGCGATGGCCATGGTCTTGTCCATGGTGTCGGGCTCCACCCGGCGGAGCTTGTGCTTGAGCATGGTGTCGTCGCTGCAGCCGTTGATCAAGAAGTCAACTGCTTGGTGCTCGTGCACCCCTTCATAGGAGTTGTGCATGCTTGTCCACCAGCTAATGTTGGAGCGGTTGGTCTTGTCTTTGCCTTGGATGCATAGGGCGAGCTCGCCGCAGCGACCTAGGCGCTTATAGGTGCCAGTAAAGTTATGGACTAACGCCTGCTCGAAGTTGATCCAAGCGTTGATGCTGTCGTCGAGGAGACTGTTGAGCCATGTTTTGGCCGAGTCGAGGAGCATGAGGGGGGCGTAGCGCACGGCTACCTGGCGGTTGCTGTTTGCGATGCCCACCGCGTTGGTGTAGTCCACAAGCCAGTCCTCCGGCTTGTTAGTCCCGTTGTACTTCAGCTTGTCCCTTGGGAGCAAAAATCCCTTTGGAAACAGTTCGTTCCGTATGTATGGTCCGAAACATCTTGGGCCAGCCAAACTTTCTTCTTCCAACGCATGTGACTGGACCAGTAGATCGATGCGTGCGCGTGCATCCTGCGACTCTTCCAGCTCGAGCGGGCCAAGCCATCCTGAAAGGCGGGACTTGGGAAGCGCATTGCCTCTTCCGGCTTTGTTAGCCAGATCGCGGTTTCTGCTGGTGACTATTGTGGCTTCGCGTGGGTTTTTCCCGTGGCCGTCTGATCCACCGCGTGGATGGCTGTTCTGCTTTGTAGCGTCCAGGGAGGAGGCCTTACTGCCTCCTGCAGCCGGATCCGCCACCCGGCGAGGCTGCTGGCTCTTGCTATTCCCTCCGAGGCTTACGCCCGCCTTGGCCTGCTGTTTGATGGCCGTAGCAACGAGGAGTTGGACGCGCGCCTACTGGCGGCACAACTCATCACCCTATAGGTGGCTTAGCTCATCGTCGGCTGCTTCTGCGTCCCTCATGTTCTTGGCCGGAGTACTGTAAACTAGCTGAGTCGCATAGACGCACGAGTCAGCAGCGCGGTCCAGTTCCGAGCCCAAGTTACGGCCCTAGGGCGGCACCAGCCGGTTGGCACCGGGTAAGCAGGAGAAGTCGTGCGCAGTGTTGTACTCGCGCATGGTCGCATCCAAGCGGCGTTGGCGGGCGGTGACCTTGTTGGCTTCCTCTAGGTGGTTCTGGCGTGTGGCCTCTAGTGCAGCCGCGGCCGTCACTAGGTCCACCTCGGGGACAATGGGGATGCGAAGGTTCTTGATGGAGGCCGTCAGGGGATCTGCGTCTTGCTCGCACAAAGCAGCATCTTTGGCGCCCGCATCGTGCTCGGAAGGCGGGCAACAGCCTTCGCCTACGCTAGCCATCATGACCCCGACACTGCCGCTGGTGAGATGCGGGTTAGAGAAGCCAGGCAGCATGCCGGAGACGGTGGTGACCTCACGAGGGAACTCCTCGGTGATGGTGGTGACGTAGATGCGGTTCTCGCCGAAGTGCATGACGGAGCCGTCGCTTGGGAAGGTTTCCCTATTGAAGAAGGATGCGTTGTCGAGGACATAGTCGAAGGAGGCGAAGGTGAGGATGAGGCCAGAGGTGACTCAATCACCAGCGACGAGCGGAAGTCCCATGTGAAATATGACCCTAGCCAAAGCGCTATGCCCCACGGTGGGTGCCAACTGTCATGGTGTGGAACACGACAGTGCCATCGGGGATGGCATGAAGGGGACAGTCAGGATGCTATCGGTGGCTACTCGCAACGGGTTGGGCACAAATACTGCAAACACCACAATGTACCGATGTTTGGAGCCCTCTGGATAAGGTAACACTCCTACTACTACAAGTAGGGCCGGGCACAAAAAACCAAAGACCGAAACCGAAATAACCAAGACCGAAGACCGAACTAACCATATATTGGTAGACCGAATTAATTTTGGTCTTCAAAACTAGATGACCAAACTAAATTCGGTCACTTCAGTTGTCCATGTTAGATGACCGAACTGACCGCATGGACCGAAATATTTTGCAGCCATGTTTCCTCCGTTCTTTTGCAGGTGAAGTATTGCCATTCCAGTGCCCATAGGCCATAGCCCACGACCTTGTCTACATTCATTATTTGGAATAGAACTTGCTGCTAGTGCCAATCAAAGAAATTCGCAGAGAACACAAAGGCCCATGTAACAGATATATCCTATTGCTTGGCCTACATTCGTTCCTAGTGGTCTCCACTCGCTACCCTATCCGAGTGGCTGCCTCCCGTCCCATCTGCGGCCACACCGCCCTCCACCGCACCGCCTCCAGCACCACGCCGCCGCCACATCTCCATCATCGGGCAACGCCCCGCCATATCTAGTTCCGCGCCATCACCATACCATCTCCAGTATCACGCCACCGACACAACATCTCTAGTGTCGCACCGCGCCGCCTCAACATATCCGACGCCGGGCCACGCCATCTCTAGCGCTGAGCCGCGTCACTGCCGCATCTCCAGCACCGAGCCGCGCCACTGCCGCATCTCCATTGCCGGGCCACACCACGCTATCTCCAGCACCGTGCCATCACCATGCCATCTCTAGCGTCGTGCTGCTGCCATGCCATCTCCAGCACTGCCCCATGCTGCCGTAACATATCCAACACCGGGCCACACCATCTCCAGCGTTGAGCCATGCCACTACCCAATCTCCAACCCCAGTTGTGGTAGCATCGACGACTGACGCCCTAGGCTGCTGTTCTTCCCTGATCCCAAGGGTCCATGGCCAACGACATTGTTCAGATATAGATGAATTTGTTTGTGATGAGAATACTGCTACATTTTTATCTCTATTTGGGTAATTTGGTCATGACCGAAGACCGGACCGAAAATACCAAATACGGAATACAGAAAGACCGAAAAGACCGAATGTAATTCCGGTAGCATTTCTAGATGACCGAAATTTTGAATGACCAAAAAGAATAGATCGAACAAACCAAACAGACCGAACACCCATGCATACCTGCAAGGATCTACTATATTGGGAGTGAATGCTCAGTACAAGTGCTTCTTGAGCTGTTTCTCTAGCTGCTATGGGAGCTAGAGGAAGATGAACTACTGAAATGGTGGAGTCTAGAGCTTGTAATCCTTCTCAACTTACCTAGAACCCTAGCACTACCCTCCTTATATACTGGTTGGGAGAGGTAGATTACAATGTGGGCTCTAGGGTTTACTGTTTGGCCTTGGGGTTTACAAAGCTGGCCGGGTAGATAGGTCCAGTTGGTGGGCTAGGACCTAGTCAAGCCTTCAGTACAGGTGGGGGCAGCGATGCAGCGTTCCAGCGCCGCTACTTTGGGCATCACCCAGTGCTTTACTCATCATCTTGGCACTTTACTCATCAGCCAGAGCTTTACTCGTCAGCTTCCAGCCTTGGCGCTTTGGCACTATCATCTTGTAGTGTTGTCAGGGTGGCGCGCCAGCCTGTCCAGTCAGGGGTGTGCTCAGCAATGAGCATCACTCCCTCCATACCTTTGGCCAATGGATCTGAGGCGGCCAGGTAGAGGTGGCCACTCAGCCGGCTCTCCTGGTCACCCGGCTAGACGGGCCAACCAGGGAATCTTGAGGGTGGACCGGATGGAGAGGTCCACCTGGTTGTGGTTGTTTGTCTTGCGGCCATCCGGCCAGGCCTCCCTGGTGCCGGCCAGTTGGGCCTGCCTTGGCCTACCCGGGGGTTATCCCCCGACAGGCACGGTATCGCTTGGAGGAGGAAGAAGGCAGAGGTGCTGGTGAGAGAAAATGAGGAGATATAAACCCCTTATAAGACTCACTCACGGCAAGATTCATGTGAACAAACAGTAACATGTGCCACGCGTCGTGGAGAGGACCGGGCAACTTCCTCGGGAAGATTACACCTCCTCGATCTCTGTGCGTGCTTTAAATGGTGCCTCGGTTCCACGATAGGCGAACCCACCAATGGTCACACATGCATGAATGTCTGTTAGTGACGAGACTTGACCTTGACTGATGTCAGATTACGGTAGAGACCAAGTTCCGGCTTAGTTTGAATTTCAAGCTGGAAAACCATATGACATACTCATAGGTCTGACTCAATTTGAGACCCGGATCCTACTTTTCTTTTGGAGTTTCATGAACCCTTCAAGACTCTGCAGCCGAATAAAGATCGAGCCAGACGATGAAATCTGACTTTGGATCTTGGAGGCTTTCGGGGGCTACGGTTGGGGATATACTTTCCGGGTATACCCAATGTGACTTGCTGACCAGGGTGGCCCACTTCAGGTTAGACCTTTGCTTCACAGGCAGCCCAGTCAGGGAGAGAATATGGAGGTCCATCCGGCTACAAGAAGGCCCAGAAGACTTATCAACTTAGGCCTGTTTAGTTACTCGTAGTCCAAGATGTACTCTGTAACCGACTCTATATCATAGCCGGATAGGTCTCTCCTGTAACCCTAGGCTAGATATCTATGTAAGCCATCCTAGGGACCAACCTTTAGGGCACCCACAATCTACAACCTCAACTCCCATAGGTGAACCCCTCTTGTAATCTATACTTTCGGCTCTACCATATTACTGGATTACTAGCAGGAGTAGGATCCGTCCAAAGCCAGTGGATTCGAACCTGGGTAAATCTTGTGTGCTCACCGTCCCGGAATACCGTTGCCTCACACCCCTTTCTCCACACGCCTCAAGGACACCCTCTTGGCATACATGTCCTCAATCTGATGACAGTTGGGAAGCCGACCTTCCGAGCTCACCTTCATGATGGAGGCCAACGACAGCAGAGGGCACAGATGGTGGCAGTTGGCGTCATGCCGGTGAGTTCCTGGAGTGGAGAAGTAGTCCACGGTGATCAGCGGCTCTCAGTGGTTCTCATCGTTTACATGGCGTCGTGAATCTCGTCTCGGAGCAGTGGTGAAGGGCGGCTAAAGGAGGCGGTTGTCTATGTAACTCCGGCGGCCTCGTGAACGTGCTCTTGTGCTCCTTCTATGCGTAAAAATGGTTGGAACATTGTGGTGGATAGAGACGAAGGGATTGAGAGGAAAAAGAGGAGCATGGGTGTACTTTAACCTCGACCTCGAGGTCACTCCGATGCGGCGGCGGCGAGATCGGATCAAGGAATGATGGTGCTAGGGTTTCAAAAAAGAGCAAAAAATAGCATGGCCGAGAGGGGGATATTTATATGGGCGAGTAGTCTTGCGGGAGGGGAAAAATATCGAACAAATCGACCGGATTTGGGGAGGGGATCGATCGGGGTCGATGCGAGTTCGGTTCTACGCGCTAGGAAGGGGACAACCGGGCAGGGCCCACGTGTCAAGGAGAGGGCTGGGGCTGGCCACTGGTTCTTGGGCCGTTAGTGGGTTGCGCTGCTGGCTATTGCACGCTACGCAGTAGATAGATGGACGAGGAGAGGCTTCTCAGGCTGGGCTACGGAGCAGCGTTGCGTGAAGGTTGTGTGCTACGCATGCGCATAGTGTGGGTGGAAGGTAAGAGCGGGCTGCCTCGGGCTGGCCAAGGTTTGTTCGTTTAGTCTTTTTTTTATGATTTGTTTTTATTCTTTTCCTTTTATCTAGTTTCTTTAATATATTTTGCATAGATACTCCAAAGGACTTCGTTTTTGTCTTCAAAATTTTCTAAAAATCTGTAGATCATTCTAGGATCCTTTTTGTAACATTTTCCCTAGTTTGCATATAGTGGATTCACAAATCCTTACTTTATTCCTCATAGAAACATTTTGGCAATTCAAAATAGTATTTTGAAACTAGGGTTTGACTTTGATTTTCAAAACTTTTGCAAAGATGGAATGCAATGCACTGAATGCAAGCAAATGCATTTTTTCCAGTCTCAAATTTCTAAAATCTTCGGATGTTATAGGAAGTTTGAGGCGGCAGAACCTAAATCAATGGATTTCTTTGGGAACTATTGTAGGGTTTGTGTGAAGATAGATGTTCGGGCACCTCTGAAGCATGCTGTTTCGATTTCACGTGGAGGGATGAGGGACATATTTCGAGTTCGGTACGAGAGGATTCCAAATTGGTGCGAGGTATGTTGCTATCTTGGTAACACACATAAAGAGCATGACAATGAGATTCATTCAGGAAAGGATCGCAAATTTGGGCCTTGGATTTTAGCTTAACCTAGCTAGAGAGGCCATGGTGGTACGAGAAGAGGAGCAAGGAGATCTCATCGAGGCAGAGGTTGTGGACGTGGTTTATTCACTAATGATTTTTTAGGATGATATTCTAACAAATAGTAGGAAGGATCTTTCTCTAACAGTAAAGACTGCTCCAGATGTTGATATGGATGAGGCAGATAGGCATAGGTAGAGAATCTCTGCTAATTTCAGATCGATTCCACAAGCGGGCAGTCAAATTCCTTTTCAATCGTTTGTGGTATAACTAGCAATGAGTTTTAATGTACCTCCTCCAGTTGTTGCACCGACGGCGAGTCCCTAGCCGAAAAGAGATCCAAAGATGCATAAGGCAGAGGGAGAAGGTGATGATGATGATCTAAAAAAGGATGGGTGGGCTCCTGCAAGGAGTACCGCTGGGAACAATGAATCTCATGAGTTTGAACTATTGATATCGGGAAAATCACTGTACAGTTAAAGACATAGTGACCTTAGTTCGGTCACACTCACCAAAGATATTATTTCTTTGTGAAATGAGACAGAAAAGAAAAGGTGAAGCAACTAAGAGGCTGTCCTGGTCTTTCTGGCTTTGTGGGAATAGATAAAAATGGACATAGTGTAGGATTATCTCTTTATTGGGATGAAGGGCTACAAGTGGGTGTAAATGAAGTAACTAAACATTTTATTGATGCTCTCGTCCAGCCATCGGATGATACTACGCAATGGAGGATGACATGTGTATATGGTGAGCCGCGAGTATAGAATCACCATCTTATGTGGCCACGACTAATTGACTTGTACCCATGGTATGATCTTTCGTGGTTTGTGTTTGGAGATTTTAACAAGTGTATATGGAGTTTTGAGCATTTTTCTTCTACCCCTAGAACTGAATCTCAAATGTAAGCTTTTAGGGACACTTTTGACTTGTGTGGCTTGGTGGATTTCGGTTTTTTCTGGTATACCACATAATTATGAAAATAAGCACGCGGGTAATGCAAAGGTGAAGGTACTTTTGGACCGTGCAGCTGCAAAATATTCTTGGTGAAACATCTACCCCTTCTAGTCATTTAAACATTTGGTTACCCCTTGCTCGGACCATGTGGCGATCTTAGTCGAAGGGGAACTGGAAGATAGATATGTTGGAAGCAAGACGTGTAAACAAATTTGAAATTATGTGGGAACTAGATTGTTCACTACCGAGGAATTATTTAGAATGCATAGTAATATCCATGAATTGGGTGTTGTGGAGAGAGCTATGGAAAAACTATGAACATGTTGCATGATTGGAGTAAAAAAGAAATTTGGCAGTGTCTATGATGAACCGTAGAATTCACAATCTCAATTAGAGAAATTGATGCATATGAATGCTGATAGAAAGGAAATAAGAAAAATAATCGATAGGATGAATGAGTTGTTGCATCGTGATTCAAGAGGAGATGATGTGGCTTCAACATTTGCGCTTGACATGGCTAATGAAGGGCATTCACAACACAAAATATTTTCATAGTAAAGCTATTTAGAGAGATAGAATAACAAGATTTGAAAATTATCTGATGAGGCGGGTATTGTTCATGATGATTTACCCTATATGCACTAGATGGCATCAAAGTACTTCAATAATCTCTACACTGTCGATGTCAATCTAGACCCTATGCCTTTGGTTGATTTATTGAGCCACGTATAATGGATGATATAAATATCAATCTATGTGTTGATTTTCCTTATAAAGAAATTTTAGATGCCTTGTTTCAAATAGGACTGTGTAAGGCGCCAAACTCTATTTTTTTCCCTGCTAGATTGTTTCAGCGGGGTGTTCTAAAGTAGAAAATTGTTGGTGTGGTTCAAGAATTCTTCAATAGGTATAAGGCCATAAGGTGCTAATACTACCTCAATTTATCTTATACCTAAAGTCGCTAATCCTTGTAAGCTTAAGTCATTGTAATGTGATTTACAAATTGTTTTCAAAATGTCTCGTGAATAGATTAAGGCCACTTCTTGATGATATTATATCTCTGGCTCTAAGTGCATTTCTTCATGGAAGAATGATTACAGAAAATGCTTTGTTGGCCTTTGAATGTATTCACCATATCAAGTAGGAAAAGGATTCTACAAAGAGTTTTTGTTTATATAAATTAGATCTGTCAAAGGCATATGATATGGTTGATTGGTCATTCTTGAATCAAGTGATGCAAAACTTGGGTTTCTCTCATCGATTTGTGGATTGGATAATGACGTGTGTCACGTTTGTGAGATATGATGTAAATTTCAATGGGACTCTCTTGGAATCATTTGCACAGTCGCGTGGGTTAAGACAAGGTGACCCTTTATCCCTCTTTTTATTCCTTCTCATTGCCGATGGGATTTTAGTTATTTTGAATAAAGGAATCCAATTAAAAAAGCTATCTCCAATTAAGGTTTATTGCCATGCACCTGTAGTCTCCCATTTTCTCTTTTGCTGATGATACCTTACTATTTTTCAAGATTGACTGAGATCAAGCTGTTTGTGTCAATGGATGCTAGATGGATATGCTACTGTGATGGGGCAGATCATAAACCCATCCAAATGTTCTTTGTTGTTTGGAGATTCGTGTCTAGCTAATCTGCAAGATGAAGTATGCTCAGTACTAATGTCACTTCTTTGATTTTTGAGGAGAACTATTTGGGAGTGCTAACCCTAGACGGTGCATGTCAAGAGGGAGGTCGTAGAATCTCCAGGATCAACAAACAAAGCTATTGTTAACATGGGAATATGGAAATCTTGATCAGGCCAGAATAGAAGTATTTATCAAAGCGGTTGCACATGCTTTACCTGCTTATATAATGGGTGTTTTAAGCTCTCATTATTGGTCTGCGATGATCTGATGAAACTAGCGAGAGAGTGTTTGTAGAAGATATGCTCTAGATGCTAATAATAAAGATGGTTGTATTGTCATATCTCAAATGTTCATAATAAGTTTTATGCCAAGCTATAATTGTATTAGGCAGAAACAATAGTACACGTGTGGTATCTAAACAAACCAAGTCCCTAGTAGCCTCTATTCAATTAGCCCATTGGTCAACAGATGATTAAGGTTTCCTTATCATGGATATTTATGTTAGACAATGAGGTCATGTCATTAGGTGAATGATGTGATGTACACACACCCAACTTAAGTTGCAATAAGATCTAGTCACTAAGTTAAACATTGCGATAAGTAGGAAAACGTACTAACCCAATCCTTTGACTGTGAGATCATATCTAATCACTATTACCAGAGGGAGGTTAGACTGCATCAACCTTCACACCGTAACAGGGTGATCATAAAAGTGTCTCTCAGGTATCTCGAAGGAATATATTGAGGCGTAAGCATCAAGATCGGGATAGGTCTATCCGTGTGACGGATAGATACTCTAGGTCCACTCAATGATATTACATCTACGAAGTTTGTAAGCATGTGACTAGGTCACGAGAATGTAATATCATGGGAAAGAGTAAATGTGTTTATCGGTAACAAGATCGAACTAGGTATAGCGATACCGAAGATGTGATCTTGGACAAGCTAAGTATTGTGTAGGAAAGAGAATGGGACTGGATGTTTAAGGTTGAAGCAATAAAGTTAATTCATGAAACGCATAGGGACCATCATGGGTTTCCAGATCCTGCTATTTGTCATTGATCAGAGAGGTGTCTCGATCATGTCTACGCTTTCCCGGACCGTAAGGTGGCACGCTTATGGGTATACGATGTTTAGTGATTGATTAGGGACCATTGGAGAAATGAGGGAACTCCGGACTTGTTCTAGAGAGATGTCGAAAAAGTTCCAGAGTCAATGAATTGTTCAGAAATTTGAATTATTTATTTTGGTATTTATGTAAATGAATTAAATATATTAAATTTATAGGCTAAACCCTAATGGGCCACCACCAAGGTAATCCACTAGGGGCGCCCCACACCCAAAGTGGCCGACGACCCAAGGAGGAGGGCAAGGAGAGGAGGGTTGGCGGTGCCCTAGGGTGGGCCCTCCCTAGGTGGAAGCACACCTGGTTGGCCCCTCACCCTCCCCTTTACCTATACAAAGAAGGGGAGCCCCCTCCCCTCATTCATTCCCTTGGATTTTGCCTTCTCTCCCTCTCTCTCCCTCATGTGTGGTTCCTGAATATTGGAATGTGCTTACGGGGTTTAAGATCTCCACCATACACACACCATCGTGCTGTTGGATCCTCAGTCCGAATATTTCTTCTTCCGCTGCTTCGCTAGACCAGAGCTCGGGGCACATTGTCTACACCAAATGTGTGTAGAACTTCAGAGGTGCTGCTAGTTCTAGCCCTCATCGCTTGTATGACTGCACAACCTTGAAGACGGTGTCCTGTATAACTACATCATCAACGTTCATTGGAACGTGAAAGGTTTTCGGTCTTCAAGGGTATGAACACAAAATCTTTCTATTACCTTACATCCACATAGTATATATCTTGGCTATATCGTTCTCATTTTTTGTTATTTGCTATGGAACCCTAGAGTGGCATCAACAATGATCTATGCCTAGATGTGTTCGTATGATTAGACACATAGTGATATGTGGGAATTGATTTTCTAGTTGTTACCCTCTCATGTGTACTTGTTCATACTGCAACATTGTTTGATGAAGCAGCCCATACCGACCTCACGCATATTCTTACTCGAGACTGGTTCCACCACTTAACATATGGCTTGTACCATATATGTGGCTCATGGGTGTCTGTCTCTCTTACATTAGTAGATATGGAATGTGCAACGGAGGGCCCTAAACAAGGGATTGAAAGCAACAACTAGTCAATCCGTGTTGAAGTTGAAGTTCATAGGTAAGAAAAGGTTCTTTTGAGAAATCCCTAACAGCCACGTAAAACTTGCAAAAGGTAAAATAGAGGCGTTTAACTTTATTTTTGAGGGCATGTGATATGATATGGTCATAGTAAGTATTTATGAAATGTTTAGCCACCTACATGGAGGCGTTCTAGACCTGGTGTCGTGCTAGAGAGCTTGATGGAGATCCACTACAAGAAAACTAGGCTTTTAGAACGGACGGTTTTCGTGGTTGAAGACATGTTTTTCGTGGTAGAAAAGTCTTTCACGACGGATGGCCTTCATTTTAAAAGTCTTCCAAAGAATCTACCATAGTTTTTTCTTGACCGTGGCAGATTGCACCTTTATCCATGGAAATTCGTGTCGTCATAGATCGGTTTCCCAGCCCCGTTGATTGCTAACATCATGCAAACTACCACACGACAAGCGTAGTTAACGGCCGGTTACCACCGTTAACGGTCAAAAACGGTGGTGGAAGCCAAGGCCTGCTAACCATTAAGTGGGCTGGATCATGAGATAAGCCCCATAAGAATATGGTCCATTACTATTTTGGCCTACTAGAGGCCTAACCTGCATTAATGGGTCCTGCAACTTTGTAGCCCAACTGTGGCCTATTAACTTTCAGGTACTTGCTTAAGGCCCAGCTCGGTCCAACACTGTGCAGCCCATTAGGAGCATGCGCCATGTCGGCCGTTCCTGTTAAGTCCTTTCCTAGGCCCATCACTGTGCATAAAGCCTGTCGTTTTTCGTTCGTTGTGGGCCTTTTTGTTGGAAGGCATGTTGCTGTTCAGGACCTCTTCCAATCTAGCCTGTCCCTATTCAAGCATGTTACTATTATGGTATGTTACTGTTTTGGCCTGCTACTATTCCAGCCTGTTACTGTTATGTCCTGCTACTATTTTCTGGCCATTTACTATTCGGGCTTGTCATGAATCTAAACTTTTACTTTTTAGGCCTATTACTACTTTCTGGCCTTTTACTGTTTAGGACGTTGACTATTCAGGCCTCTTACTGTTCGAGATTTTTAAAATTCATAGAACTGCACTCATGTTTGACCAATCACGACCTTTCACTATTCAATACATTACTGTTTCAGCCTTTCACTGTATCACGTGTTACTGTTTCAGCATTTTTAGTAGCATTCACATTTTGTAGAACAACACGGGAATGCCAACAAGGTGATTAATAAACATGAAATTTTTTAACTCGTCTCTCTAAAAAACAAAAATTGAAACTACTTATTACACAACAATGAAAGTTAGTCTCTCTAGATTGAAAATTACAATAGATCATTAGACAAGATCTGCAATTAAAAGATCACAAAGAAGAGTTCGCATCATCAATACGAGATCGGTACATGGCGATGCGCTTCATCATATCATCTGTCCTCTTCTTCAACATTTTAGCTATATATCTAAGAGCAACTACACCCTTTGTTCCTGCATGCAATACAACCTTTATATATATATATATATCACATGCAGGAGTTGTTCTAGGTGGACTGTTAACAATGTTGTTTCCTTAAAAAATGCAATGGAAAGAGGGATCACAATTTTCAGCCATGCCTTCCGAGGATTCCTGCTTTTAACTGCATCCTGGTAAAATATGGTGAAACAGGTTAAAAGAAAGAACAAGGGAAACATGTATCATATAAAGTACATATCATTTAAGTATGAACTTACAGTAGCTCGTTCAGGATCACATTAGTTTCTTCTCACGCGGGTGCGGCTCCCGGTCAATCTTCTAGTAGAATCTGAGTCGAGCAGCTGGAACTCTAGTCCTTGTACTCCTTTGTCCTTTCTCTATATTAAGGCATGGCATTTAAAACCGAGTCAGCTAGTTCGGAAGGATGAAAGGAGTTGAAAACACCAAAAAGATAGTATTAACATTGACTAGCTGTATGATTCAAATCAGCTAGCTAGTTTGGAAGGATGAAAGCACTTGAAAACACCAAAAAGATTGCATTAAAATTTACCAGATGTATGATTTAAACTGGCTAGCTGGTTTGGAAGGATGTTGAAAACACCAAAAAGATAGCATTAAAAATGATCATATGTATGATTCAAACTAGATGGACATTTTCTAAATTACTCAAAGCATTCGCAGAGAGAAAGACTAAAACATGAATGGAAATGTTAGGGCAAGGTTTTAGATAGAATGACTTATTAACTTATTATGTATACATGTTATATGAGTTATTAACATGACAAGAAACTGGCCTAAGTAACACAGGAAAACCTCACACTTCAACCTTGCTTGGCGTCAGATTTTTAGTGTTGGATCCTCTACGAACAGTTTGCATGACCCAAGAGAGCGCTCTGAAAGAATAGCATCTACGATTAGTGTTGCAGGATTGTATAGTGTGACAATGCAATGAAGGAAATAATAGCGAGAAACTAATGATGTGGATATGACCAACCATATGTGGGTGCAAACGAAATGGCAATAGCAGGCAGGATATTAAGTATCATTCTAATGCTTTTGTAGCTTAAGAGTACCAAATAATAGAAAACGTGAAGAGAAATTACCACTCCGCGGTGGTGGCGACCGGGACAGGAAACAAGGCGGCGGGCGCGATGGTTGGGAATTTCGGGGTCAGCGAATGAGTGATTCGGCAAAACGCCCCCGTGCGGTATAAGACAATGTTGGTGAAGCAGATCCGGTACAGCTAGGGAGTCAATAGTTCTGGTGTCCATGATGCGGGAGTTGGTGATGTAGAACGGTTATGATGGACGAGGGCGGCGAGAGGTGGATTTGGTGCATTGGCACCGAAGATGTTGAAGAAGCTCCAGTGTGGAAGAGCATGCCGACGGTGAAGGAGATCCGGTGTGGATGAGAGGGCCGACGGTGAAGCAGGTGGAGGGCGGAGGGGAGTGTGCCGGTAAATTTTGGGTAAGGGCGGCGAAGAGGCGGTGGGGGATATAGGTTGGATGACGCCCATTTACCACCTATATCCCTATATTATTGTAGTGCTCCTACGGTTCTTGTTTCGGGACCAGGGATAGAAGATGAACTTTGCATACACAAAAAACTAGGCAGGATTTTTGAATAGGCACGTGAGATATTCAAACGTATGCACGTGATGTTTGAATGGATGCGCGGGATGGTTTGGCGCTCTAGGAAAATTTTGAGGTTGAAGCTTCCAAGGTACGCTACTTCGATGCGTGGCCGCTCCTGACGTGTCTCGTGTTGGACATGTCTAGACCGACATGCCAGCGACACTAATGCTTACCAGCATTTAAATTAGGTTTTAGACATTTGCCAAAATTGATTAACAAGTATTGAAGGCTTTCAAACAAGATGACCAAGGTCACGGCCATATTTATGTCATAGTTTATGATAATGTGTCCATATTTGGTAGATCAGTGCATCTTGGCATTTCAAGAAATTTTTATAAAATGAGAATCCATATTTGCTCGATAAGGCCCTACTTTCATGAATTTCCAAGCTTCCTATCTAAATTTGTGCAATAAAATGACTTTTTGACGATTTAAAGTGTGTCTAATTTTGAACTACAAAGTGTGTGATATAGCTTGTCCTTGATTTTTTTAAAATAATTTAAAGGTATCGAAGTAGTCAAATATTGGATAACCATCAAGAGTTTTGCAAGATTAAAATTCTTGATATGAATGGTAATGACGCCAATTGGGCCATTTTTAAAAATATACAATGAAACAAAATATGAAACGAAATACTATGATTCTATTCTCTTGGTGTCTCACTGTGTGCACTAGCTAGTTTCAATGAAAACATATAAATTTAACATTTTACAATTTTGAAAAAACTTGTTTCACAATATGGCATACCATGTATGAACATTCATGCCTTTCAAACTAGATGACCAATGTCAAGGCCATATGTTTATCATACTTTATGATAATGTAACCATATTTGTTATAATGGTGCATATTGGCATTTAAACATTGTTTACAAAAGAGCTATCATATTTGAAGTTGTTTTAAATTTTCCAATTGACGATAATGGCTTTTACCTTGAACCGACCACAAAGATTATGGCTCAAAAGCACACCGCCCAAGTTTTATGCAAAGTATAACCTATTTAATTAATAATTCTCAAGCTTTATGGCTATATTTGTGCAATAGAATGACTTTATGGCTATTTAATGAAAGTGTATTAGATTTTGGTGTGCAAGTGCATGATACCTGCTTGCTCATGATTTTTTTAATTCATTTGAAGGTACCCAAGTAGTAAAATAAAGGAGAACCACCAAGAGTTCTACAAGATTCAACTTCTTGAATGAATGCTAATGCTAGCAAATTTAGGCTTTATGAATGAAAACAATCAAGAAAATTTAAATATAATTTGAAGTAGTGTATTTCATTCACATGGTTTCTTACCATTGCACTTGCTAGTTTCCATGAAGACATTTAAACTGAAAATTTTGAATAAACTTGTTTCACAATATGGTATACCATGTATAAACATTCCTGCCTTTCAAACTACATGACCAATGTCAAGGCCATATGTTTACCATACTTTATGATAATGAACCATATTTGGTAGATTGGTGCATATTGGTATTTAAACATTGTTTACAAAAATAGCATCCATATTTGAAGTTATTTCGAATTTTATAATTTACAACAATGGCTTTTGTCATGAATCAACCACCAAGATTATGGCTCAAAAGCACAATGTCCAATTTCAGACAAAGTATAACCTATGTAATTGATAATTCTCAAGTTGTATGGCTATATTTGTGCAATAGAATGACTTTATGGCTACTTAATGAAAGTATCTTAGATTTTGGTGTGAAAGTGAATGATACCTACTTGCTCGTGTTTTTCTTAAAATCATTTGAAGGTACCCAAATAGTAAAACAAGGGAGAACCACCAAGAGTTCTACAAGATTCAACTTCTTGATATGAATATGCTAATGCCACCAAATTTGGGCCTTATGTATGAAAACAATCAAGAAAATTAAATACAATTTGAAGTGATGCCTCTCTTTTAGATGGTGTCTTACTATTGCACTAGCTAGTTTCCAAGCAAACATTTAAACTTGAAATTTGACAAATTTGAAAAAACTTGTCAAACAATATGGTATACCATGTATGAATATGCATGCATGGATTTCGAACCAGATGAACAAGGTCGATATTTGCCATAGTTTGTAATGTACTGTCCATATTTCGTAGATTGCTTCATGTTGGCATTTCAAACATTATCTACAAAGGAAGCATCCAGAATTGAAGTTATTTTCAATTTTCCAAGTGACGACAATGACTTTTGTCATGAGGCAACTACAAAAATATGGCTCAAACTCCCACCACACCAACTTTTAAAAAATTCATTTCAAGGTACCCAAGTAGTAAAACAAGAGAGAACCACCAAGAGTTCTGCAAGATTCAACTTCTTGATAAATGCCAATTCCAACAAATTTGGTCCTTATGAACAAAAAAATCAAGAAAATTAAATATAATTTGAAACAATGTCATTCTTTCGCATGGTGGCTTACGATTGCACTAGCTAGTTTCCATGAAAACATTTAAACTTAAAATTTCACTATTTTGAATAGAAAAATGATATGGCTTACCATGTATGAATATGCATGGATTTCAAACCAGATGACCAAGGCTATGGCAATATCTTTGCCATAGTTTATAATAACATGTCCATATTTGGTAGATTGGTGCATATTTGTATTCAAACATTGTTTACAAAAAGAGCTTAGATATTTCACGTTATTTTAAATTTTGAAGCATGGGAGGTGGTGGCCCTTGATTATAGCAAGCCTGGGCAGATACTTGCAAGTCATTGTACACATGTTCACCTAAGGAGCAAGAATAGAGGTAGTACTAACTTAATCTGCTTCTATACTCATCACAACCTTTGATGACTTTCTTGCGAGTAACTGTTCCGCACCATTGTCTTGTACTCGTCATATGACTCTGACCACTTCTATAGTCCGCTTCCCCTTATGTACCCCCAAGAAGGAATCCAAATCAAGTTGTTGGCACCGACATTGGCCCCATTTCCTGCAACAGCACCCATTGACCTAATTAGGAGAAAGAATAGCGATAGTAACTTAATTTTCTTGAATACTCTTGGGAGTAACTGTTGTATAAGAAATCATTTTGCTTGTACACATCTCATATGACTCTCTGACCACTCCTGCAGTCCCCTTACCCACCCCCAGATGGTAAGCACCATCAAGCTGCTTTCACCGGCACCAGCGTCCGCACTAGCACCGGCCCTAGTTCCTACACTAGCACTTGCTGACGTAAGGAGAAAGAATAGAGGTAGTGACTTAATTTGCTTGTATACTCATCATGTCCTCTGATCATTGTCTTGCACATAACTATTGTATAAGGGAGCATTTTGATTGTACACATCTCATATGCCTGTACCACTCATGCAGTCAACTTACCTACCCCTGAGAAGAAATCCAACATCAAGCTGCTAGCACCGGCACCGGTACCGGCTCCTGCACCAGCCCCCCTACAAATAACTGCATCGGTACCATCTCCTACACCAGCACCAGTTACTACACCAGCCCCAACACAGGCACCGGCACCAGCCCCAACACAGGAACCGACACAAGGTCCTACATCAGCCTAGGCACTGCCTTGTCATATTTTATCCTACACATGTGTGATCACCAGGTCACATAGGACAATGTTTGTGAGTATATGGCGGTAGATAAACTGCCCTCAATGTCTTCTCCTTAAGTTTCACATGATTCAATGCATTTATCTTATTAATTGTGCGTCCATCTCTTGCTTTGACTTAGAAGTTTCCTAAGAGTGCCACAAAGCAACTATAGGCTAGACGAAAGGGCACAATAGTCTTCAAGATGCATAGAGAAGGAGTGCCAATCGAGGGACACTATGCCATTAACTGGACATATGGGCGCTTAGCAGCTACTTCTAGGTGGATCAAGTTCAGGAAATCAACCAAACTTACCATCGGAAGAATGGTCAAGGTCGATGTATCTTGCTATCCCGAATGTCAGTCTGGTCATGAAGTTCATAGCTATATATGTCGTCGGATTGATGACAAGTACGCTATGAGGGGGTCCTCGAGGCATGTGGAAGAGAGGGGTGTGAGACGTACGGTATTCCGGGACGGTGAGCACACAAGTTTACCCAGGTTCGAATCCGCCGGCTTTGGATGGATCCTACTCCTGCTAGCAATCCAGTAATACAGCAGAGCCAGAATATGGGTTACAAGGGTTTTGCCTGTGCGAGTTGAGATTGTAGACTATTGTGAGGGTGCCCTAAAGGCTCTCCCTAGGACGGCTTATATAGATATCCGGCCTAGGGATTACAGGAGAGATCTATCCGGCTACGACTAAGAGTCGGTTACATAGTACATCTTGAACTACAAGTAACACTATGGGCCTATGTCGGTAAGTCTTCTAGGCCTTCCTGTAGCTGGACTGGACTCCGTCTCTTCTCTCTGACTGGGCCGCCCATGAAGTAAAGCTCTAACCCGAACTGGGCCACCCTGGTCAGTGAGGTACAGTGAGGATACCCGGAAAGTATATCCCCAACAGCAGCCCCCGGAGGCCTCCAAGATCCAAAGTCGGATTCATCATCGTCTAGCTTGATCTTCGGCTTGCAGAATCTTGAAGGGTTCCTGAAACTTTAAAAGAAAAGATGCGATTCGGGTCTCAAAAATGAGTCGGACCTATGAATACGTTTATTTGGATTTCTAGCTCGAAATTCAAACTAAGCTGGAACTTGTTCTCTAACGTCATCTGACACCAGTCATGGTCAAGTCACGTCACTGACAGACATTTGCTGTCAGCACGACCATTGGTGGGTCCGCCTTTCATGGAACCGAGGCACTGTTTCAATGTGTGCGTGGAGATCGAGGCGACGTAATCATCACGCGGGTGGTTTCCCAATTCTTTCCATGATGCGTGGCACGTTCACTGTAGCGTTTACACGAATCTTGACGTGGCTGATGGATATAAGTGGTGAGTATCCTTTTCCTCATCTCCTTCACCAGCACTTTGCGCCGTTTCCTTCTCCCCTACACCTCCCACGAACCTAGAGTTTCTCTGCTCCCCAAAAATATCCAGTGCCGCCCATCCAAGGTCACCGGCACACTGGCAAAATGGCTTTTGCATCATCTTCCGGCACGGCGGTGATGGCAGCAACGACGGAGAAGGAGAGCAATCATAGGGTTTGGATCCCATGCGTCCTCAATGATGCTAAGCTTCGTGGCGTGGAATAAGAGGGGCTCCTCCGCGCCGGCGATTGGCGGAGCGGTTTCGGCAAAACCATCCCCAACCCTCGCGACCGCGAGCGAGTGCACTTCGGCACTCACCTCGACAGAGGTTTGAGCTTTCCTCCCTCGGATTTCTTCTCTGAGGTTATAGATCACTACGGAGTTCATCTCCACCATCTCCCCCCGAACTCTCTCTTAGAGACGAGCGTGTACGTATCTTTGTGCGAGGGGTATCTCGGCATTAGGCCGAGTCTTACTCTTTTCTGGAATTATTTTCATGTTCGGAGAAATTCCATCACTGCCGGTAATCCTTATATTACCGATACTATTAGTTTTTCTGTTAGAAGAGAGCGCGTCTATCCTTGGATTATGGCCAGTGAGTCGGTCAAGAAATGGCTGTCCACTTTCTTCTATCACAAGGATATTCCTACTCCCGGCAAAGCTACTGCTTTGCCGGCTTTCGTCGACGGAGTAGCCATGCCCCAAGATTCCTGGGATGAGGTCGCTCTGACTCTCAGTGAAGATCTTCTTCTCTCCAAGAGGCGGGACAAGTATTTGATGAAACACAAGGGCCTGAGAGGGTCTGACTTAGTTCATTGCTGGGTGGCACGCCGGATCCAGCCTCTTCAACATCATGGAGATCCACGGATGCACTCCATCACAACGTCAAAGAAGGATTCCCTCTGCATCAGCCCTAAGGCCTATGAGCCAAAAGATTATGTATGCCAAATCAAATGGCTGATAAGGGAGCAGATTGAGAGGAAGATTCCGGAGCTGTCCTTGGACATGCATACGGCGGAAGATCCCGTTGTGCTGGTAAGCTTCAGCAACAACTCTTTTTATGTGCTCATCTTTATATTATTTTGCAATACTGAGATACTTCTTCTTTTCAGCTTGTCGACCTCCCCAAGTTGGAGTTTGCTCCTATCGAGGGATATCCTCCTGAGTTTTCTCAGGAGGAGGGAGAATTGGTTCCACTGCCGGGAATTGTTCCTCGGAAGTGCAAAGCTCCGACAGTGGCCATTGGAACGAAGGAGGTGCCTGTGGTGAAGAGGTATTCTTTCTTCACAAGGTATCTATATTTTGTTCGTAATTCTTTCCGAGATGTAATGTTCATTGTTCTATTACCTTCTCAGACCTAAATAGCTCATGAAGGGCAAGGGGAAGGGAGTCACATCAAAGCCCCTGCGCCAGTCAAAGCTGAACTTGGATTCTCCTGCCGTAGCTCCTCCAACTCCTTAGGATGCCAAAGAATGAACTAGTGTAGCCCCCAAGGCTCGTGCTGATATTAGTAAAAAAAATTAGCCCGAGTCTTTAGTAGAGTTCTGACTCTGGGTATTCTGACTTACAGAAAATTAATTCATATAACCAGGAATTATTGAAGAATATCTGCAACAAGCGGAGAGAGATCAAGAATATCCAGATTTATGCTTCCTTAGGATGCCAAAGAATCAACTAGTGTAGCCCCCAAGGCTTGTTCTGATATTAGTAAAAAAATATTAGCCCGAGTCTTTAGTAGACTTCTGACTCTGGGTATTCTGAGTTACAGAAAATTAATTGATATAACCAGGAATTATTGAAGAATATCTGCAACAAGCGGAGAGAGATCAAGGCTCTCTGACTTGAAAATGCTCAACTGAAAGTATCCAGGGATGAGGCTGAAGGTAATCATTTCAGTACCCAAACCTTGCCTTTGATTTCATAGTCAAATTTTTGTTCAACTGTTGTTCTTTTGACTACAACACTGGTAAAGCAGTCATGTGCTATGATTGAAGAGGCCGAAAATCTTAGAACCCTGGAGGTGGAAAACAAGGACCTCCGCCAAGAGCTAGATAAGATTAAGGCGGATCATGAGAAGAGCATTGATCAAGTGCTCGAATCCTCCTCCATGTCTATTGAGGACCGTGATCGTAAGATTGTGCTCCAAGATAAGAAAACCTCGGATCTCAGCAACGACTTGTTCAGAGAGAGGGATATTGCCGAGGCACTCCAGACTGAACTCCAAAGTCTTCGGGAGGAGAAGACCAAAGTTGATGATGTCATCTTCAGTATGTTACCCTCTTTCTGAATTTTCTGCATCTTCTGACTCTTTGGAGTCCGGATTTATTTGATTGAACCCTATGTATTACATGCGCAGGTCCTCTAAACTTACTGGACTAAGCCTCTGCCGAATCTCGCACCAACCGGCTTACTCAAGTTGTTGATTTGCTGCATGACTTCCGCTAATCCCACGAGGATATTGGCGAGGTTCTCAAGATTCTGGACATGCATAGCATGTCCGACTTTGAGGTGCGAGACAAGGCCAAGGAGATGCCACAGCTTGTCCAGGACTGGAACATGTCCTATGCGCGAACCGCAGCGCAGAACGCTCTCACCATGGTTATGAGCCACCATTGAAACATGAAAATTTGGCAAGTAACCAGAGGGTACTTCAAAGTGGATGTAGACGGCCAGGAGCAAGACATCAAGGCTATCATAGATTCTTGTGCTGGATATGGATGCCATGTTGCTGATCTCACCAGCTACGAGACTCCCTTCTTCACACGTGTGGCCACGCCTCCTCTGCCTGCCTAATAGAGTATCAGAAAAACAATGTGTTATTCTAAAAACAATTTGGGTCTGTAAATAAGTAGCATAATACTTTTGCTAGTGCCAAGATTCTGTTATCTCTATTTGGCACTTTTGGTTTTAATGTTATGTGTCAGAAATGTTTGGGTAAGCACTTGTGTTTTTGGTCTGCACTTATCGTTTATTTGGCTTTCCGCCTCGTCCCTTTCGTGAGTCGGCCAACCTTTAGCACGGAAACTTTCCCAAGCAACGGAGGTCAATTGCTAAACCTGTTTAAACTCGGAAACAAAGCTGGCTTCCAGTACCAACAATTCACTACTCAAAAAATGCCCGCATCCGGCAATCAGACAAATAACCAAAGCACAAACTATAAGATTTAGATTTATACCCGAAGGTAGCAATTTTAGAATCACAAATCTAGACCAGAACAAACATGAGCATAAAGTACTGTCAAGTATTCTGGGATTTCTGACTGTGACATGCTCATTCAGAAATAAGATGGTAAAAAACTTCTCATAATTTTTTTGAGGCAACCAATACTTTATTTCTTTTGAACATGTACACATATATGATTACAAAGAAGGATAAACTAAGAATAAAAGGGATGTAGCTGAGCAAGATTCCATGCTCTGTCTAATTCTTCCGGGTTTGTACTGCCTCCAGCTCTCTTTCTTTTCTTAGTAGCAGGTATTTCTTTGACTGGCCTCATATCAGTTAGATAGTAAGAACCATTGTGCAATACTCGGCTAACTAAAAAGGGCCCTTCCCATACTAGGGAAAGTTTGTGCTTTCTTTGTTGCACAAGCCGGAGAACCAAATCGCCCGTGTTGAAAGACTGGTTTCTGACTGTCTGGCTATGATACTTGCGTAACTTTTGCTGATAGGCTGTTGATCTCATCTCAGCAACGACGCACACTTCTTCGACTAAGTCAAGATCATTTTGTTGAGAAATCTCGGCATCCTCTTAAATATACGCGACAACTCTAGGAGAAGTATGAATCAGATCACTAGGAAGAACTACTTCTGCACCATAGACCAAGAAGAAAGGTGTGTATCCGGTTGACCTTTTTGGGGTTGTTCGTAAACTCCAAATTACAGAAGTTAATTCCTCTGCCCAAGCCCCCGCAGCACGTCATAGTGGTGCTTCGAGTCTTGGTTTTAGGCCTTGTAGGATTAAACCATTTGCTCTTTCGACTTGTCCATTAGCTTGTGGATGTGCGACTGACGCAATGTCAAGCTGGATATTTTGTTCATTGCAAAATTCGACAAGCTCTCCCATAGAGAAATTACTCCCATTGTCCGTGATAATGCTATGCGTATAACGGTATCGAATTATGACATCCTTGACAAATCTTCTGGTTGTTGCTCCATCATAACTAGTGACAGGTTTAGCCTCAGTCCATTTGGTAAATTTATCCACCATCACTAAGAGGTGAGTAAATCCACTTGGAGCCCGTTTAAACGGTCCTACCATGTCAAGCCCCCAGATTGCAAAAGGCCATGTTATAGGTATTGTTCGCAGCTGATCAGCCGGAACATGAGCTTGTTTGGCAGACTTTTCACAACCTTTGCACGTCTTGACCAGCCGTTCGGCATTTACCTTGGCTGTAAGCCAGAAAAAACCGTGTCAGAAAGCTTTTGCCACTAGAGATTTGGCTGCAGCATGGTGACCACACTCACCTTCGTGGATTGCTTGTAAGATTTCCACTCCTTCTTCCAGAGATACACAACGCTGAAAGATCCTAGATGCACTCCGCTCATTGAGCTCACCGCTAACTATAGTATAGGATTTTGCTCGTCGGACAATCTGTCGGCTCAGAACTTCATCTTCGGGCAATTTTCCATCTACCAAGTAATCAAGGTAGGGTTGAGTCCAGCTGGGAATTACAACCAGAACTTCTACTAAAGGTGAGTCGGATTTGGTCAGATATTCCTCGTCTACTCCTTTTATAGAGGGTAGTTTGAGGTTCTTTAAAAAAGCGCCATCCGGGACCTGTTTCCGTGCATAGCCTATTCGAGATAATGCATCTGCTTCCTCATTTTCTGCTCGAGGGATGTGTTCAACCTCGAATCCCTCGAGCGTTCTCGATAATTCATCCACGACAGCTTTATATGCTGACATTTGCTTATTTGCATTACAGATATCTGACACTTGTTGAGCAACAAGATCCGAATCTCCATAACACATCAAACGTCGAATGCCGACATCCTTAGCAATCCGGATTCCATGTAGTAGTGCTTCTTACTCGAATGTTATTTGTCGCTGTGAAGTGGATCTGCAACACATATAGAAGTTTATCTCCTTGGGGTGATTTGAGCACCACGCCATCCCCCGAGCCCCCTCGAGCCTTAGACTCGTCAAAATATAGGATCCAATATTCTGACTCTAGGAGGGTCATATTCTCCTTTATCTCTGTCCAATCAGCAACAAAGTTAGCAAGGATTTGGGATTTGATTGTTGTGCAAGGTTTATACTCAATGTCGAAAGCTGAAAGCTCTATGCCCCATTCTGCAACGCATCATGTAGCTTCGCTGTTATTGATTATATCTCTCATGGGAGCTGTGCTCACGATGGTAATTGGGTGTTCCTGAAAATAATGCTGCAACTTACGGGATGTGAAGAACACACCATAAGCCAGCTTTTGATAGTGCGGATATCGTTGCTTCGATTCAGTTAGGACCTGCTGAGGTAGTATGTCGGACGCTGCACCAGGTGTTCCTGGTTTTCCTCTGGTCTCTCCACTACCATGACGACACTGACGACCCTGTTTGTCGCAGCGAGATAGAGCAACATTGGTTCCCTTGGTTCCGGTGCTGCGAGGATAGGAGCAGACAAGAGTACTTCTTTCAAGTCTTGTAGTGCAGCTTCAGCTTCATCGGTCCAAATGATTTTTTGGGTCTTTTTCAGGAGCTTGTAGAGTGGTGCGGCTCTTTCTCCAAGCCGGCTTACAATCCGACTGACTACAGCAATGCAACCAGTTAGTCTTTGAACATCCTTCAGGCGAGTCGGCCTTGAAATATTGAGGATAGCCTTAATCTTGTCTCGGTTCACCTCTATGCCTCTTTGAGACACAATCAAACCTAACAATTTTCCGGCTGGGATTCCAAGGAAACATTTCTTCGGATTAAGCATTATGTTGTATTTTGATAGATTAGCGAACGTTTCCTCCAAGTCGGAAATTATTGTTTCCTTCTTTTTGGACATCACCACAATGTCGTCCACATATACATGTACGTTGTGTCCGATTTGGTCGTGGAGGCAACGCTGCATAGTGCGCTGGTACGTAGCTCCTGCGTTTTTGAGCCCAAAGGGCATCGTAACAAAACAGAAGGTTCCGAAGGTGGTTATGAATGAAGTTTTGATTTTATCCGATTCCTTCATCCAAATTTGGTGATAACCGGAATATTCGACGAGAAAACAGAGGAGTTCCGAGCCTACCATAGAATCGATAACTTGATCAATTCTAGGCAGAGCGAACGAAACTTTAGGACAAGCCTTGTTCAAGGCAGTATAATCAACACACACCCTTAAATCAGTGGTGTCCTTTTTAGGGACCATTACAGGGTTGGCCGACCAATCAGTATGGATGACCTCTTCTATGAATCCGGCTAACTCGAGCCGGGCTAGTTCTGTAGCTATTGTCTTACGCTTTACATCGCCAAAACTTCATACGGACTATTTGATGGGTTTAGCATTCAGGTGTACATTTAGAGAGTACTCGGCAAGTTCCCTAGGTACTCTGGTCATGTCAGATGGCTGCCATGTGAAGATATCTTGATTTGCTTGGAGGAACTTGATGAGCGCGCTTTCCTATGAGATATCTAGGCCTATGCCTATCTGGGTCACCTTGGAGGGGCCAGAATCCTTCAACGGCGTCTTCTTCGTCTCTTCCAATGCCTTGAACTCCGGATTCGGCTTTGTTACCTCCTTCTTCGTTGCGGGCATCTCAGACGGATCAATGGTCTTCTTGATCTCCTAGTACTCCTGGGCGTGCAGCACGGCTTCAGCAAAGGCGGCATTTCTGTCCTCGCACTCTCACGCCTTCTTCGGGTCTCCCCTGATGGTGATCACGCCGTTGGGACCTGCAATTTTCATCATATTGTAAATGTAACACGAACGAGCCATGAAACCCCAGTAAGCCGGACGTCCGAATATAGCGTGGTACGCGCTCTTGAACGGGACCACTTCGAAGGAAACCGCCTTCGTCCGATTGTTCTTTGGAGTTCCAAAGGTAACATCCAAAGTGATCTCTCCCAGGGAATTTACTTGTCTTCCTGGGACGACTCCATGAAAAATCACAGAGCTGTGATTCAGATGGGTCTCCGAGATTCGCATCCGGCGTAGCGTTTCGACATACAGAATATTGATGCTACTACCACCATCCATGAGAGTCTTGGAGAAACCATAGTCGTCAATAAGTGGGATGACTAAGGCGTATTTTCCTCGCCTGTGCAACTTAGGAAGATCATCAGCACGATCAAAGGTGATTGCAACTTCCGACCAGTCCAAGAATTGGGGGACAACCGAAACAGTCGTGTTGAGCTCGTGTAGAACTGCTTTCTTGACCTTAGCTGGTTGAGGTCCGAGGAAGGTGACGTAAGTTTCTTTCTTTGTTGGGAAGTTTTTCTTCCCTTCTGGTTTGGGATTTGAAGCATGGGCTTCCTCCATGTCGGAATCTTCCTTGGTCTCTTTATATTTTACGGGCTTCTTCTTTCCCTTGTTCTGCTTAGCCCTGTAGCCAGCAGTATCATCTTTCTTGATGTTGTCATTGAAACGACACTCGGCATTTGTGTGAGACGAGCCCCCATTGGCATCTAAGTGATGGACACATGGGTTATTAGCAATGTCTGCCCAAGAGTAGGGTTTGCCAGGTTGCTGGTCTCCTTTACCTTGGACTCTCGATGTCCCACGACCGCGTCTGCGGCCACCGCCGCGCCCTCCTCGTCCTCCAGACCCAAAAGTAGCAGTGACCACTGCCATTTTCGTGTTGGGTTTTTCTTCCGAGGTGTTCTTGCGCTTTTGAGCTTGCTGCTTTGGTTTATTTGCCAACCGTGGCACAACTAGGGTATTAAGTAACCCCTCTACATCGTCGTCGGCATTTCCATACTTGCTCGCTGTTTCTATCATCTCTCCCAAGTCAGTTACCTCGTCGCACTTCAAGCGATGACGCAGTAAACCAATTGGGAGTCCTGCAATGAAAGCTTCAATTGCAGTTTGGTCATTTACCCCTTCACAGGAGTTCTTAGTGTCGATCCATCATCCGAGTTAGTCGCGGCAAGTTTCACCGGCTTTCTGGGTGCAACGCTGTAGGTCTCCTACCGTACAGGGCCTCAAAATTCCAAAAGAACGCGCTTTGCATGTCATACCAGTTGTGGATGGTGTTCTCCGGAAGTTCATTGAGCCATGATCGTGCCGTCTTCCACAACAACAGTGGGAGATATCGGGTTGCAACTAGGCTGTTTCTGCCTTTGGCAATGCAGCAAGCTTGGAAAAAGTCCTAGAGCCAAGTATCTGGCCGAGCTACACTGTCGTAGGGTTGGATGTGTTTTGAGATAGCGAATCCTTCTGGGCATTTTGTTGCTCTTATACGTGGTCCAAAGCATTTTGGGCCCATGTATATATCATCGTTTTCATAGTGCCGCGCCTCTATATTGGAATTAATCTTGTGTCTCGCGTCACTTGGGGATAGAGATCGTCCTGATTGACGACTATGGCTGCGGTGCCTTTGAGCTGGACTTCGGCTTCTGCCACCACATCCTCCGCCATGACGCCCTCCTTGGCCTCCTTGGGAGCCGTTGTGATGGCTACTTGGTGGAGAGGGTGGAGCAGCTGGATTATTTCCGGCTGATCACCGGCCTCCGTCCGGAGCGTCATTATTCTGGCTCCGGGGAGGGTCTTCATTATGACGAGCCCCCTGCCAGCTTGACTCGGCACGGTGTCCGTCGTTCCTTCGTCCATCATTCCCATTGCGGTGGGGTTCAGCTAGATGGCTTGTATGCCTAGGAGGTGGCATTCTTTGTCGGACCTCCTCCCGACGCTTCTCTTTGTCTTCTTCTCTGCGATCATTCGACTCTCGTTGGGGAGGATTATTCGGATACAGTGCAAGAATTGCCTCTTTCTTAGCAGCTGGAGCGACATTGCGCCAGTCACGTGCAGTTCTGTGATGTTGTCCTGAAGATCCGGTTCTTGAGTAGTTGTCTTCCCAATGGTCTGAACGGTGATGTTGTACCGGAACCCGCTGGGGTCTTATGTCATTCCATGCCGGATCCATGCGACATTGGTCGGATTGGGAGACCAGCTTTCCGCTTCTAGATTTTGCGGCCTTCTGCTGCTCCAGACCCTTGGTGAGTAGCTTAATGCCCAATCAAACCTGTTCTAGGCCTAGATTATTAGCCAGGATATCTCAAGTTGCAATAGTGTTTTGCACCGGTGTTGGTACACCAGATCTCCCTTGCTGTCGAATCGAGGCATCCCTAGGTCTCCTTCAAAGAGGACCTTGTGAACTTCCGGAAATTGATCGTCACGCCTGTGACGTTTCCAGGTCTTTTGTTGCTGCCGAGAAATGTACTTCTCTGCAGTTGCCATGCGTTTCTTTTCTTCCTCGATGTTGTTGGCTTCATCCAGGAGTACTTGGCGACGCGCTTCTAGGGCATGGGCCCTTTCCTCTAGTTCTTTAGAAGTGAGCTCCGCAGCTGTAGGGATAGGTGTAGTTAATTCAGCATCGATGAGTTTTCGTGCACCTGCAGTGACCATGTGTCCATTGACCGATTCTTCTTTGGGCTCGTCTGGGATAAGTGCTCCACCCGAGTCTTCCTCATATTCCTCGGCAATCACTTCCTCTGCCGGAAGATCTTTTGCCGGGGTCTTGTTCTTCTTGTTTTTCTTCTTTGCCTTCTTGGCAGCGCCGGTAGCAAAGACGGCTTTGGGCCCATTTCCCGGAGTCAAACTTTGATCGATACTTTCAGCCATTTGGTCCTCGTGATTGTCTTTGAGATCCATGTTATCCTGCGCTTTAGGAGGGTTTTCTCCGGATCCTTCGTCCATGGCTTCTCCTTCTTCTGCAGCTGTGGAGTTAAGTTCCTCTTCGTATTCCGTGGAGAACTTCCGGAAATCTACCGACATCATGGAATCATCCGAAGATGCCGGTAAGTCGGCGCTTGTTCCGATGGCCTCTAGCACCGAGTCCTCGTTGTCCCCAGCATCGGTAGAGCCGGATCCGGATCCAATGTATCCGACAAATTGCGACACGTGCCTCTTGAGATAGTTGCGGCTCTCGCGGTCGGCTTCCTCGAAACGCTTGATGGTCTCGAGAATTTCGTCCACGCTTGCGTCTTGCATTATCATGCGCCTCAACATGTATCTCGGGAAGGGTTTATCAGTTCCGGTACTATCAGAGCTAGAACCAGAGTTGTTTTCTTGCTCTTCTTGGATTTTGACCTCCGCAGATGGATCGATCTGGGATTCGATCTCGCTAGGGAGATGCACTCGAGATTCGACTTGTATTGCAAGATCTGCTTCAGGTTCCGCTTTCTCCATATCTCCACAATGGGTGCGGGCTTGGTGGGATTAGGGATTTCTGAGATCCGGAACTCTACCGCCTCCGCGGACAAAGGGGACCTAGAATTTTCTTCTGCCTCTATCATCACCATTGGGGTGGGTGGGACAGGTTTAGCGAAACCGATGTAAACATCGATCTCACCAAAATACATGATGGTGTAGGTGGTCACGGCTTCCCTAGCCGGAATCAAGGTCTCGTCGAGAATGATGAGAGGAACGTCACTGGCGTAGAGGATGCGACCGACGGTGATAGTCTTGCCAATTCTGATTCTTGCAGATTCTGCTCGGAACGTAGATCCGAAGCTCACTTGCCCCACGGTGGGCGCCAACTGTCATCAGATTGATGAGAAGTACGCCATGAGGGGGTTCTCGAGGCGTGTGGAAGAGAGGGGTGTGAGACGTAAGGTATTCTGGGACGGTGAGCACACAAGTTTACCCAGGTTTGAATCCGCCGGCTTTGGACGGATCCTACTCCTGCTAGCAATCCAGTAATACGGCAGAGCCAGACTATGGGTTACAAGGGTTTTGCCTGTGAGAGTTGAGATTGTAGACTATTGTGAGGGTGCCCTAAAGGCTCTCCCTAGGATGGCTTATATAGATATCCGTCCTAGGGCTTACAGGAGAGATCAATCTGGCTACAACTAAGAGTCGGTTATAGAGTAGATCTTGAACTACAAGTAACACTACGGGCCTATGTCGGTAAGTCTTCTGGGCCTTCCCGTACCCAGACTAGACTCTGTCTCTTCTCTCTGACTAGGCCGCCCGTGAAGCAAAGTTGAAAGAGTATGTGGGCCCCCATGTGTGGTTTTGGTAATTAATGACAATCTTTGAGGACTAATGTGTGTATTAAGTTGTACTTGTAGGAATTGTCCATTGGCTTTTCTTGGAGTATGTGTTGGCTCCAAGGTGGAAGATATGAAGATGAAGATGCGTTGTGGGAGCTCAATATGCGCCATCCCCGGAAGATCTCATGTTTGGTGCTTGCCATCCTCGGTGTTTCTGGATCGATGAAGACAAGGCCAAAGGATGCTCAAGGCAAAGCTATTCTTGATAGGTTTTCCCTTTTACCGGTATCGTGTTGACCGCGTTTAGGATAGATAGCCATACTATCAAGAGAGGCTCTCGAGTGAGTATCTCGATCATATCGTTCGGAGAGAGCTCAAACCTTTGCATACTTGCATCATCGTATTTGGTTGTTATTTGTCTTATCCATGTGAGGATATAGAGCTTGTGGTATTCTTCATAGAAAGCTCTTGTTCATCAAAATCGGATCCCCCTTTTATATCTTGTTGCGATTTTGATCTTGGCGGTTTTCTAGATTCTCACCATGTGAGGTATCTCACATTATACTACTTGATACCTCCTCACTTGGTGATATCCAATATTTCCACTTTTTTAGGTACCTCTTGTTGTCTTCTTTCCAACGAAATTGGATTCGGGTCAATCGGAGTCTCCTAGACCAAGTTATGAATTTCGGGGTTTTTGCCGGTTTGTATTTTAAAAAGAAAAAGAAAAATGTCTGGTGTGGACCAGGCGGTACTACCAGGCCCGATACCGCCCGCCCCTGAGCCGCCCGCCCCGCCTTCTGCCTCGCCCGGTAGCACCATCCGGTGGAACCGGCCTGGCCCGGTATTACCGCCCGCGTGGGCTGGTACTACCGGTCGGCCCAGTCCCACCTCCCTGCTAGCCCTAGTTGTTGCGCCGCTGTGGCCCAGCATGCCCCACCGCTCCCGCTCCACGTGTGCGCTTTGCTTGCTGCGCCTCGCGCGGGCGCACTCGCCCAGCCCCGATCCCATGCAGCCACGCGCTCGCCCGTGTTGACCCTCGCTCGCGCGCGCTTCACCCTCTGCCCCGATCCCCTTCTTCGCTGAGCTGCTGGTTCGCTGCCTGGCGCTGGCTAGCGGGCCGGTAGTACCGGCCCAGTCCGGTACTACCGGTCCAGGCCGTTTTCTGGCCCCAACGGGCAGTTTTTTTTGAGCCTCTATAAATAGCCCTTTATCTGTTTTTATTAGTTCTTCTTCCTCTATTCTTTCTCAAGCCTTTTGCCCATTTGCTTTGAATCTCTTGTGCTTGATTCTTGTCTTTCCCTCCAATGATTCTTGCCCATATTTGAGGGAAAGTGAGAGGAGATCTAGATCTACATTTTGACCAAATCAAATCACCCATTTGTAGAGTGAATCTTTGGGATCTAGATCTTTGGGGCTTTTTGTGATCCCCTTTTGTGTTCTTCTTCTCTTATTCCTCCAAGTGCTTTAGTAGCCTTGTTGAAATTTGAGACTGAAGATTTGGAGCATCTTTGTGGTGTTCTTGCCTTTTGCATTTGGTGCATCGGTGTGTGTTCTCTCCGGAGGATTTGTTTGGTGATATTCATCGTTGCTAGTCCCTCTTAGGTTCTTGGAACCCTAGACGGTTGTGTGGACTTTGTGGCGTGTTCTTGGGGTCTTCAATTAAGTTGTGAAGCTCCCCCAACATTGAGGCCTTGGTGGCGATTATTAGGAGCCTCCAATTAAGTTGTGGAGATAGCCTCAATCTTGTACGGGTTCGGTGACCACCCTCAAGTGTCCCATTGTGGAACGGGTGCTTTCCCGCGTGGTGGGTGCTCAGGAGAATAGGGTGAGGCCTTTGTGGCGTTGGTGGTCTTAGTACCGCCCACCCCTCCAACGAGACGTACTCACTTGTTGGGAGGAACTCGGTAAAACATCGTCGTCCCCACGTGCCTCGGTTATCTCTATACCCGAGCTCTTTACTTATGTACTTTACATTGTGATAGCCATCGTGCTTGAAGTAATTATATTGCTATAATATTGTTGCTTTTCTTGCTTAGCATAAGTGGTTGGTGCACATAGGTGAACCTTAGTATATCTAGGCTTTGTGCTTAACAAAAGAAAACGCTAGTTTTATTCCACCTTTGTTAAGCCCATCTCGTAGAAGTTTTAATCGCCTATTCACCCCTCCCTCTAGGCGACATCTGTGATCTATCAATTGGTATCAGAGCAAGGTCTCTCGCTTTTAGGCTTCACCGCCTTGAGAGTAAAGATGTCGTCTAGTGGAGTAGGGCACGATTCCTTCTATGTATTCGATGGCACAAATTATGATATGTGGAAATCTCGCATGCTAGATTATTTTCATGATATTCACCCATCTATTGAGGGAATTCTATATATGGGTTTCTCTTCTCCTATGGATCCCCAAAATGAATCTTTAGAGGAGAAGATGAACTCTTATATAGATGCTCAAGCTACTAAAATGCTTTTACTTGTTGTGAGCAATGTAGTTAAATCTTCAATCATGCCTTATCGGAGTGCTCATGAGATATGGACAAAGCTTCAAGAAATATATTATGTGTCCAACTTTATTGAGGATGATTGTGTTCCCTCCACCTCCGTCCGTGATGAGATATCATCTTCTACCACTTCACCAACATGTGATTTTTCACAAGGTAATGATATGGTGAGTGGTGATAGAAATTGCAATTTGGATAATGAGCGTAATATAGATAATCCTTCATCTCTATCTAGTTGCAATGATCTATCTTTGGACTCTAACACTTGTAGCACTCAAAACTCCTCATATCCTAGTGTTGGTAGTCCTTGCATATCATGTAGAAATGACTTGAATAATTAACATGATGATATTCTTGCTTTGTCTTGTAGCCATGATAAAAATGCTTTTATTTCCTATAGTGCTTGTGTTTCTAACCATGTAGAGGAAACCAAAGATTATATGGGTCAATACAAGGCTTTGGATGGAGCTTCAAGTTCAATCTCACCTTCACCTTCTTCCGGTTCTCACATATGCCTTATGGCTAAGGGAACTAAGGTAACCTCTTTGGACCCCATGGCATCTTATAATGATGATGATGATGATGATGTCGTGGATGATGATAGTGAGGAAGAAGAGGATGAGATTGACTCTTTAGATGAAAAGGGTGAGGTTGTTTATCGTGCTCTAGTTAAGAATAATATTGCTTGCTCTAAATTTTGTGAAATATTAACTTTTGCTATGGAGAGCAAGAAAATTATTAAGCAATTGCAAGCTCAAGATGAAGAGTAAGAGCACACCATTGAAAAACTTCAAAGCCTCTCTAATGATCTAAGAAAAGCTTATTTGGAAGAACAATCCACCAAGGAGTCTCTTGAGGAGACCTTTGCTCTTGAAGTATCTAGAGTAAAGGAAAACCATGATAGAGAACTCATGGTGGCAAGTTCTCTCAAAACTAAAAACGATGAACTTGTAGTTGCACATGCTAAACTCGTTGAGGATTTTAAGCACCTCAAAAATGGCTCTCGAGTCGTTAAGAGTGAGCTCATCAAACTCACCGAGTCACATGAGCAACTTAAAGCTTCTTATTCAAAAGAGCTTTCTAATTTGCCCTCACCTATTGCTATTAGTATTGATGCTTGTGCTACTAACTCTATTTCTTGTGAAGCATCTATTTTGAAGGATAATGTTGAGCTAAAGGCTCAACTTGCTTTGATAACAAGCAATTATGGGAAATTGGAAGAAAGTCATGTCAAGCTCTCGAGCTCGCATGATGATCTTCTAGTCTCCCATGATAGGCTAAAGTTAGCTCATGAGGCCATTATGTCAAAGGTAACATCTAGTGGGCCTCATGTGGACATTAGCACTACTTCTACTCCTAATGTGATATTGCCATGTGCTAGTCCTTTTAATTCATCCACCCATGCTATTGCTACATCTTGTGATGAATTACATTCCATGCCTTGTTGCTCTAACAATGTAGCATCTAGTTCCTCTACTATTGTTGTTGACACTAACCATGTAGAGAAAATTAAAGAGCTCAAGGCTCAAGTCACTTCTTTGAGGAATGACTTGAAAAAGGGTCATAAAGGGAAGCCCACACTCAACCACATCTTGAGTGTGCAAAAATCCCCCAATGACAAGAGTGGACTTGGATTCAACTCCAATATCAAGAACAAGTCCACTAGCAAGTTGAAGCACAAGGGCAACAAGAAGAATGGCCAAGATCAAGCGAAGTATCCGGCCAACATTATTTGCTTCAAGTGCAAGGAAGAAGGGCGTCATGTTAGATCTTGCCCATTGAAGAAGAAGCCTCTTGGTGTGAAGCAACAAGGGAAGCGGCCTCAAGCTCTACCTCAAGTGGTAGATGGACCTCATCCCAAGAGGACTACTCGAGCTCTTCCTCAAGTTGTGGAATCACCCAAGAAGAAAGATATCAAGATAAGAACTTGCTACATTTGCCGTGAGAAGGGGCACATTTCTTCCTCATGCACTAGTGGTATCTCCTCATCCAACCCTATCATTGTTGATGATGCTTATTCTCTTTGTTTGGATGAGGTTGGCAATGTGTTTGCCAAATTTGTTGGTGCTCAAAGTGGTGTCAAGAAAAGAACCATTTGGACCAACAAGCCAAAACTTGATCAATAGGTGACTTTTGGGAGGACAATGGAGACTTGGTTTTCATCATGAAGAACTGAGGGATCTTCATCTATTTTAATTGTCAAGCCAAGTCATGTGGATTATATTGCCTCTATTATATTTCCAATGCTCCTCCTTGCGGTAACATATGCTTAACTCATTACATTGAAACTTACTTGCCCCCTTGTGGATGTGTTGGTTTTGTACCTTGCATGTTTGTCATATATGTCGTGCTTACCATTGTATTATCTTGAGTTATCAAGTATATTTGTGTTTGTTGGTTTGCACACCATGTATGAGTGTTTCTTGTGTTGGAGCTACTATTGAATATTTATTTTGTATCTTATTTAGCTCTTGTGAGAGATTAATGGACTATCCCATTTTGGGGGAGTGTTATGCTTGGGCATTCCACAATCCTAAAATGTGTGTACATGAGGAATACCACCTAGTAATGATTTAGCAATATTATCTAGTGTCTATGTGGTATAACTCTCATGAGAAATTCATGTTCCATATTGTCCATTAATTATCTCCTTTGAATCCATTTGCCTCGTGTTGAGATTTATTGGTTATCACATTATGGGGGAGTCATATGCTTAGTACATATTACAAACCTAGAAAATTTGAAAATTCGAGGTGTGTCACTTAGAATTGATATTGAATTATCTAGCTCCTATGTGACACATGTGCTCAAACAAGTTCAATTTTCATTGTATGGCTTTGCCTCCCATCCTTTGGATCTTGTTTGTGTGAGGTTCTCTTGGTATATGTTTCTTCATATTCGGATCCTTGTATCCTCATGGAAACCATTAGCTTCAATTCACTCCAATCACTAGTGGTTGTGTATCTATTGGAAGCTACCAAGAATCTCTTTTGAAGCATCAAATTTAATTCTTATATTTTGTTATATGCTTCTTTGTGTGAATATGATCTTGGATATCCATGTGAACTACCTCGAGAAGATTATTCCCAATACTTCTTGTCCTTGGAAAATTGGTACTCGATATATGGTAGAATCTATTGATCATATTCATTTCGGCCTTGGTTATTTTTTGTCCTATCTTTGGCCAAGAAAATGTTTTGTGTTTCTCCCAAGATTTCCTTGCCTCTTATGGATCTTCTTATGTTATTGGTATCCTCTTGTGTTTTATTTAATATAAGTAGTAGTGATGATCTCATTTGTGTGCATTTTGCATTCAAAAGAAAAAATCCCAAAAAATGTACCACATATGGGTGAGCTCTCCTATATTATTTAGAACACTCCTATTTATGCTTCTTGCTTTGATCCATCTCATGTTTTATGTTCTTGGAAGTTCGATCTTTTCGTTTTGGTATTTTGTGCCATCATGAAAAGTGTGAGAGTTTGGTTTATGTGTTGGAACCTTGCTCTTTTGGGAGTTGGCTTTGTCTCATTCCTTGTTTCATGTTTTGTCCTTTTAGAATGAGATAAATCCTCGAGCATGTATGTTTTATCTATCTTTTTCTCTTTGGGTTTTGTCTAGTTCATTTGTTGAACTAGTGTTCTTTCATGTGTTGATTTGGTTCTTTAATACAATTTGGACACTGTTTGTCGTGTCACACTCTTGTGTGTGCCATCTCGGTTTACTTGGCGTTTTTGTGCAAATTGTATCTCCTTTTGGCTCTTGGAAGTCTTGCATGCATAGTTACTATAAGTATATATTATGGCATGCTTGCTTTCTTAGATCCAATATATAGGGGAAACTCCACCAAATCCTAATTGGTTAAGATGTGCATGAAATTCAATTTCACATTAATATGCACATATTTATGTGGAGTCTCTCCTATGTATTGTAGTTTCACTAACTACTTTGGACCCAATGTGTTTTGGGACCATTTTGTACTTAAATGTGTTTTAGGTACATTGGAGATATATTGGATGCTTGTCTCTCAATGTTAGAGAAATGGTGCTTTCATGGAAATTAGAGTCAAGCTATAGGATGATCAACGAATTCATATCCCCTTTATCCTACCAATTATATCTCGGTAACAAATATCCCCTTCTCATGCTCATATTTCTTGGTTCCAACCATTTGTGGGTTGCCTTCTAGCATGAGTTATTATATTTGTATTTGTTGTGTTTATAGCCTTGGTTTTAAGAGATCCTCCTATTGCAAATGTGTGTAAATTGCGAGGAGTACATATTAGTGGGACTATACAAACTCATGCATATGATCCACCAATCCCAAATATGTCAATCTAGCAATTGTATTGCATATCCTTTCCTCAACTTCCCTCATGTGCAATAGTGAGATTTTGCTAGTTAATTTTTCCTTTGTGATACTTGTCGCCTTTCTCCATATATTCCAACCATCTCCTTTTCCCTTGGTGATTGTTGTAATATATGTAATGTGTTGGTGTTTGAAGTTCATTCATGAACAATAAGATAAAATTGTGCCTTTGGCCATGCTTATAAGCAAAAATCATATTGGTTTATATTATGACTTCATTTTGGACTTCATGTGCTTTCTTGAGTATCTTGTTTATGTGTACATGTTTCTTTGTGGACATATGTCTTTGTGATGCATTCCACTTAGAAACTTATACACATAAGAGAAGATATTTTTTGTTGAGTTTTTATTTCTTGGATACCACCGTTTAATTCCTTTTTGATTCTTCGGTGGCTTCCAAATTTATTTGCCTATGAGTGCTTGTTTCATTTGTTTGCATCTTCGGGCACTCATATTTATTCATTCATGCCTTGTATTGTTAAATGACTATGGATGAGTGAGGATTCCATGATCATGCACTTTGTTCCCTAATATAATTATCATAATTGGTGCATAATCTTTGGGGAGCTCGTCTAATTCATTTTAATAATGCTCATTTGCCTTCTTTCTCGTTTGTTGTGTTTTAAATGCTTATGGGGGAGCAAGGATTCCAGATTTGTGCATGATGCATTCAAATGCAACTATTCTATTTTGTGCACAAATATTGGGGAGCCTCTCCATTTTCATTTAAAACACACTTTTGATCTCATCATAACATCTTGTTTTGTTCATTTGGTGTCATTTGTTGTTTTCATTTGGTTCTTTTGGATCATGTAGTTTCTTGCGTCATTTGTTGATGCTTCTTTTATTTTATTTCTTTGGCAATTTTCAGGGCCTCAATATAGTTCTACTTCCTCCCGAGTATTTATCATTGGATTTGTGCGAATGTACACCTTTGGAGGAACTATCACTATATTGGCCTTCTAGAACTTGTCACCCATTTCGGCAATCGATGCCAATGGGGGAGAAGTTTTAGAGGGTTTAAGGGAAGTTGGTTTACGCTTTGAGTTGGTTCTTAAGCATTTGCATTTCATGATCTTGCATCTTTGTGTTGCTTAGAATGTGGTTTATATAGAGGAAACTCCACCAATGATAATGATTGGCAATATATGCAATGAAATTCAAGTTCATCACACTTGCATAGATTGTGGGAGAGTTTGCTCTATATATTATGGTTGTACCAATATCACTTACTTGTGTAGTATTTGATATTGGTGCTACCATTTCATTCATTAAATTCATTATATAAACCCTCTCAAAGGGATTGTCATCAATTACCAAAATGGGGGATATTGAAAGAGCATGTGGGCCCCCATGTGTGGTTTTGGTAATTAATGACAATCTTTATGGACTAATGTGTGTATTAAGTTGTACTTGTAGGAATTGTCCATTGGCTTCGCTTGGAGTATGTGTTGGCTCCAAGGTGGAAGATATGAAGATGAAGATGCGTCGTGGGAGCTCAATATGCGCCATCCCTAGAAGATCTCATGTTTGGTGCTTGCCATCCTCGGTGTTTCTGGATCGATGAAGACAAGGCCAAAGGATGCTCAAGGCAAAGGTATTCTTGATAGGTTTTCCCTTTTACCGGTATCGTGTTGACCGGGTTTAGGATAGATAGCCGTACTATCAAGAGAGGCTCTTGAGTGAGTATCTCGATCATATCGTTTGGAGAGAGCTCAAACCTTCGCATACTTGCATCATCGTATTTGGTTGTTATTTGTCTTATCCATGTGAGGATATAGAGCTTGTGGTATTCTTCATAGAAAGCTCTTGTTCATCAAAATTGGATCCCCTTTTATATCTTGTTGCGATTTTGATCTTGGCGGTTTTCCGGATTCTCACCGAGTGAGGTATCTCACATTATACTACTTGATACCTCCTCACTTGGTGATATCCAATAGTTCCACTTTTTTTAGGTAGCTCTTGTTGTCTTCTTTCCAACGCAATTGGATTCAGGTCAATCGGAGTCTCCTAGACCAAGTTATGAATTTCAGGGTTTTTGCCGGTTTGTATTTTAAAAAGAAAAAGCACAATGTTTGGTGTGGACCGGGCGGTACTACCGGGCCCGATACAGCCCGCCCCTAAGCCGCCCGCCCCGCCTTCTGCCTCGCCCGGTAGCACCATCCGGTGGAACCGGCCTGGCCCAGTAGTATCACCCGGGTGGGCCGGTACTATCGTCCGGCCCAGTCCCACCTTCCTGCTAGCCCCAGCTGTTGCGCCGCTGCGGCCCAGCATGCCCCGCCGCTCCCGCTCCACACGCGCGCTTCGCTTGCTGCGCCTCGCGCGGGTGCACTCACCCAGCCCCGATCCCATGCAGCCACGCGCTCTCCCGTGTTAACCCTCGCTCGCGCGCGCTTCGCCCTCTGCCCCAATCCCCTTCTTCGCTGCGCTGCTGGTTCACTGCCTGGCGCTGGCTAGCGGGCTGGTAGTACTGGCCCAGTCTGGTACTACCAGTCCAGGCCGTTTTCTGGCCCCAACGGGCAGTTTTTTTGAGCCTCTATAAATAGCCCTTTATCCGTTTTTATTAGTTCTTCTTCCTCTATTCTTTCTCAAGCCTTTTGCCCATTTGCTTTTAATCTCTTGAGCTTGATTCTTGTATTTCCCTCCAATGATTCTTGCCCATATTTGAGGGAAAGTGAGAGGAGATCTAGATCTACATTTTGACCAAATCAAATCACCCCTTTGTGGAGTGAATCTTTGGGATATAGATCTTTGGGGCTTTTTGTGATCCCCTTTTGTGTTCTTCTTCTCTTATTCCTCCAAGTGCTTTAGTAGCCTTGTTGAAATTTGAGTGTGAAGATTTGGAGCATCTTTGTGGTGTTCTTTCCTTTTGCATTTGGTGCATTGGTGTGTGTTCTCTCCGGAGGATTTGTTCGGTGATATTCATCGTTGCTAGTCCCTCTTGGGTTCTTGGAACCCTAGACGGTTGTGTGGCGTGTTCTTGGGGTCTTCAATTAAGTTGTGAAGCTCCCCCAAGATTGAGGCCTTGGTGGCGATTATTGGGAGCCTCCAATTAAGTTGTGGAGATAGCCTCAATCTTGTACGGGTTCGGTAACCACCCTCATGTGTCCCATAGTGGAACGGGTGCTTGCCCGCGTGGTGGGTTCTCGGGAGAATAGGGTGAGGCCTTTGTGGCGTTGGTGGTCTTAGTACCGCCCACCCCTCCAACGAGACGTACTCACTTGTTGGGAGGAACTCGGTAAAACATCGTCGTCCCAGCGTGCCTTGGTTATCTCTATACCCGAGCTCTTTACTTATGCACTTTACATTGTGATAGCCATCGTGCTTGAAGTAATTATATTGCTATCATATTGTTGCTTTTCTTGCTTAGCATAAGTGGTTGGTGCACATAGGTGAACCTTAGTATATCTAGGTTTTGTGCTTATCAAAAGAAAACGCTAGTTTTATTCCGCCTTTGTTAAGCCCATCTCGTAGAAGTTTTAATCACCTATTCACCCCCCCTCTAGGCGACATCCGTGATCTTTCAAAAGCTCTAACCCGAAGTGGGCCACCCTGGTCAGTGAGGTACAGTGAGGATACCCGAAAAGTATATCCCCAACAATATAGCTCTTTGGTCGCATGCTTTTGTAATTATTTATGTGGTTGTGTTATCTCCACTGATCATATATGGGTGGTAAAGATGTGGAAACCTGTAGCTAGATTGGAGCTATGACTAGTACATACTAGTATGGTATATTTGTATCTATACGACGGTTCCCTATATGACCAATTATATGACATTGATTGTGTTCCATCAAAATTTGTATTTGGCCATGGGCTGCTGGGGAATAAGTAGATTGAACTCTAAGGGGCAAACTGACCGTGCACCAAGGTTTTTAAAGCTGAAACAACTGATGCTCTCTGAATAGTTTTTAGTGTTCTCAACTTTTTCTAGATACGAATGAATCTAGTCTAAATACTTAACTAGATACATACAAATATATACAAATTTGAGAGCATCAATATGTACCGGAGGGAGTACATGAATATCTGTCAAAAGAACTACTCCCTCGGTCCAGAAATAAGTGACTTGGGATTGTCTAGATTCATATATATCTATACACTAAAACATGTCTAGATACATTCGAATTTAGATAAATCCGTCTCACTTATCTATGGACAAAGGGAGTATCTCTTCTTTTTCCTATCTTGGCGAGGTCTTTTTTCTGGCCGAGCAATAGTACAATGCATTTTTTACTAACGAGCAGATGAAAGCTAGCCCATTCATTCCCTCTTTAGCCTAAAATCTTCTAATTCGGAATTTTTGAGATCAGGGCACTGCTGAGCACAGTCCAGTGAAATTTGAGAATGGACCCCATGGAGCATGGAGTATAGCCCATGTAGAATAGCCGAAATCTTTTCAATTCAGCCTTTTGGGCATTATCCCACGTCTTAAAACAAACTCTACCAACCCATATTTTAAGAAACTAGTCCATTATGTTGCATTTAATAAATTGATATGTGATGTCTGCAAGTGCACAGATTGTTTGTATCTAGTTTCGAAATAAAGATATCGATCCCACATGGAGCAGTAGGCGAAAGACTAAAATGCTTTTAACTACAACTAAACGAAGTACTTAAGAAATAACTTTAAGATGCAAGAAAAGTAGAGTTGTTTTTGGGTTTTTTTCTTGAACGAGGTAATTTAAAGTAAAGCAAAACTTAATGCAGAAAGTAAGAATCACGTGTGTAATAGAACTTTCGAACTGCAATAGGGGAAAAGGCATTCTCGGGGAGTGGTGGATACACCGCTAGCAGTTTAGACTAAGCAATCAAGATTATTATAAAAAATATTCTCATAATATGTATGTATGTGGGAGGAGCTCCATGTATGGACAAATAGGCAGCAACCGTTGCTCACATCATCCTTCATGACCACAGCTGACGAATAAACGATATCAATCATATTATCCCACTATTAAGGGATTTCTCCCATGGCATGGACATGGCTTAATGAGTTCTCCTTGATTCCCCAAGTTAGCACGTAAGGAATGACAATAGCTTTATAGTCGCAGTAAGCGTTATCATCCCTCCATCTACTAACAAGTAATCCCGTTCATCGAGTCCCCATAGGAGGCAAATATTAAGGAGGTGCATGACTCCCAACATCAAGATGAAGACAATTAACACATACACATAATGATGTATAACATAATACTCTCTATCTCATCTCAATCATAGGCTAGGGTTTCTCCATCTCCCCAAGAACTATAGATCTACTCAGACATGGAGGCAATCAACATCATGGCAATGGTAATGGAAACAATCATAGATGAATAGTACTTGTATAAATCCACAACGAGTACGGGAATTACAACAAGATCTCGGAAAGATGTAGATGGGATGGATGGAGATGGTGGTGATGCAGCGGTGGATGATGAAGATCGATGCCTTAGCCGCCCGGATCTACACAGGTTGAAGATGGATCCTTGGTGGACGAATTGCCCCTCCAGATGCCTTCCGGAGGTGAGGTTTTAGCGTCTTCTGGGTGTTCTGTATGTCATCTCTCCAATCTAGTTGCACGGGGTGAAACTATTTGAGTAGGCGGTGGTGGCGCCAACTATACGACCGGAACTATATGGCCAGAAAATTTATTCCGGTCGTATAGTTGGTCGTTAAACCGTCTGTCTCCTTTGATCGCTTCGGGTTTTCTTCTGGTATTATTAATATTTCCCAAATAAGTGATTTACGTTGTTTTGACTCCTTTTCTCCTTAGTACAACTTCTCCAAGAATTGTGTCCATTGGATACATCATCTGTCCTGATCTTTGTGAAAACAGACATAAAATATGCGCGTGAGCACTGTAAAATACCAAGATCCTACATCTACCATGCAAAATAATAATGTAAAACATGATGCAAATATGCACTCATCAACTTCCCCAAGCTTATACTCTTGCTCGCCCCGAGCAAGTTTAACTTAATGGATGTGATCCTCATATTCATGAAGCTAAGTCGATAAAATAAATGAGGTAGTTGCATCATGTGTTTATCATATACGATACATATGAATACGTTCATGAATAGCACCTTACTTGAACCATCTAAATAGTATAGCAGGCTTCCATACCTTAGTGATTAATAGTAAACAAAAGATGAATCTCAACATAATGTAAAAGTATCCGATTCAACCGAATGAGTTAGCGAGGTAGTCCCAAGTGTCTTAGGATCAACACATTCACTTGGGATTCAAAATCTCAAAAGTCTATCTTTGTCATACTACAATATAGTGGTATATGCCTATTTGCTCTTTACACACTCACTCTTTTTATTCTTTCTTTTCTTCTCTTTTGTGCATATGCTCACACTTTGTTTAAGTGTTGTGCAAAGGAGATAGACATACATTCCACTTCATGTAGGAATTCAAAGTTTAACGATCTCAATTATCAAATTCCAATTGTATATGAAGCATTCTTATGACTTGAAGATTCTACCTCGACTTGTTCTCACTCTATTTTGATAACACTTTCATTTTCCTTTGTTCTAGGTTCCTTTTTCAACTTAACTGCATAGATAGTTTTCCTTTGTAAATCAAACCGTAGACTTACAATATTTTGACCAAATTATCTTTATACGTTCCATTAATACCAATGGTGCGGAAGACTCCTATCGCTATCATCAAGTGCAAGTAAAATTATACTCAAGCCATTCATATATCAATAAGATAAGCACAAACTCAATATTGCTCCATAATAATAATAAACTCGGAATTTTATAAAAGGGATCGACTAATCCTGAAGGGAATTCTAATGATGCAAACTTTATTTCTAGTTTGAACTAATGCAAAACTAAAATAGTCATATAAAACTTATAAGATAGATTACAAGGTCTTAAAAGATCTCCCTAAGCTTGAAATCAAGCCAGGCGGGATCAAATAAATCCTTGTTTGTACCTATTCCTCCTCCTAGGTAGATAGAGCATCGCCCTCTTCTTTTATGTTGCCATCTTGAACTATGCTTGCAAAGCGGCTGCTGAGCTCGGCCATGTCATATTGGAGCTTCAACATTTTCTTCTTGAGGAATTTCTTCTTATCTGTCAACTCAAAGACAGTTTTAATCAAGAAACCAACTCTACCATCGATGTCATCGACCTTTTTCTCAAGCTCTTTGCTCATCATCTAGTAGGAGTCAATCCCTTCTCCAATTTTTTACACGCATGCCTTCAAAGCCTTTTCTAAATCATAGATCTTATCATGAATCTCATCTTGCCGCACCTTCTTAGGTTTACAATATGATCCTATGTTGTAATGATAAGGATTAGGGAGATACTCATCCTTGTTCCTTCCCTGCTTAGCTTGCCTCATCATCTCCATCCTTTGCGGGAACATGTCCTCCCAATTTGGGAGAGGCTTGATCTTTGGGCTGGATGATGACGATGATCCTTTAGGTTCTACTTCGTCGATCCTCTTCACGGGATTCTCTTCTTTCTTCTTCTAGATCTTGTTGACATGGAAGGGCTGCATGGCTTCGCTGCACGGATGCTGTTAGATGGGCTTGTATAGGGATGACGAGGATTTTTTGAGGCTGGAGGCTGTAGCTCTGCAAAAACTTAATGAAAAAGGTTAGATGTGATCAGCTTTAAAAGGAGAGGTCAAAAACCATAACCCCCTTTTGCAACGAGCAACTATACGGGCACAACCCGTATAGATCCCGTCGTATAGTTATGAACCGACTATAGATTACATCTACGGTGGAACAAACTATACGGCTGGAACTATATGGGAGGGAATTTTTATTCTCGCTGTATAGTTAGTCGTTACACTCTCTGGACTCTGAATAAGATTTTTGGAGATGTGTTGATAACTATACGACCGCAATTATACGGGCGGAATTTTTAATTCTGGCCGTATAGTTGGTCGTTGAACTCTTAGTACTTAGGAAATTATTTTGTCAAAGGCATCGATATATATATGACCATAGCTATACGGGTGGAATTTTTAATTCCAGACATATAGTTGGTCGTTAAACTCTCAGTACCTTTCGTGGATGGAAGAGGTGAAGTTGCAACAACTATACGACCGTAGATACGGCCGGAATTTTTATTCCCACCCGTTGGTCGTTAAACCTTCTGTATCCACAAAAATATTTCTGCTTCTCCAAGGACTCTTTATTAATCTGAACTTAACGAAATATCAAGTTTTGACAGAAAAATATCAGCTTAGATTTTCGACCAATTTTGGCATTGTCAATCTTCCTTCTCCGCTAGAGCATCAAATGTTCCTTATTTTAACATAATTCTCAAATAAAACTTTAATCAAAAATTTAAAAACTTACTCAAACCTTTACTTTGCATGGGTTGCCTCCCATGAAGTGCTCTTTTATGGTCAATAGCTTGACCATAGTGTTGCTCATTCTGTCTCGAGTCCATTCTTCTTGCAGTTGCCATTCCTTGTATATCTTTGCTTAATCACTTCTTCTGGAGTGATCACTTCTATGGTGACTACATTTATATCTTATTTTAATCGATAATGCTTCAAGTGTTGTCCATTTACCACCCATGCAAGAGAGGGTGTTTTTCCTTGGAGCTTCACTTCTCCCGATGAATAAGCTTCTTCAACTATATATGGGCCTTCCCACTTCGACCTGAGATTCCCTGGAAACAACTTAAGACAAGAAGTATAGAGCAACACTTTGTCTCCACTTTTAAAGGTCTTATTCTCTATTTTTCTATCATGCCATCTTTTCACTTTTTCCTTAAACAACCTAGCATTCTCATAGGCCTCACTTTTAAACTCATCTAAAGTATGAATATCTAATAAACACTTTTCTCCTGCTGCTTTTAGATCATAATTTAGGTTCTTGATTTCCCAAAAAGATCCGTGTTCCAATTCTAAAGGTAAATGGCATGCCTTACCATATACCATCTTATAAGGTGTCATACCCATTTGATTTTAAACATGCCCATAGAGTATCATTTAACTTGTATGACCAATATTTTCTTGATTTGTCCATCATCTGCTCGAGTATGGTCTTTAGTTCTCTATTAGAGAGTTCCACTTGACCACTTGTTTGGGGATGATATGGTGAAGAAACATGGTGAGTTACTCCATATTTGCTGAGGATTTTCCTGAAAGTTCCATTCATAAAATGAGAACCATCGCCAGTGATTAAAAATCTTGGAACTCCAAACCTGGGGAATATAACATCCTTGATCATCTTCACTAAGGTGGCTGCATCTGCATGACTTGTTGGAATAGCTTCAACCCATTTAGTAACATAGTCAACAGCAACAAGAATATGAGTATAACCATTCGATTCTATAAATGGTCCCATGTAATCCATTCCCCATACATAAAAGGGTTCAATTGTGAGACTATAATTCATTGCCATTTCTTGTCTCCTACCTATATTACCTCTTCTTTGGCAAGCATCACAGTATTCCACATACCTATGTGCGTCCTTGAGCAAGGTGGGCCAATAGAATCCGGATTGAAGTACCTTTGCAGCAGTTCTCTTACCTGCATGATGCCCTCCATACGGACTGTCATGACAAGCTTTCAATATTGCATTCATTTCATGGTTAGGAACACACTTCTGAATCATTCCGTTAGGTCCATGACGATATAGATACGGATCATCCCAAAAGTAATATTTAAGATCATTAAAAAATTCATCCTTTTATTCCTTGACATACCAGGAGGTATAAATTTTGTTGCAAGATAATTAGCATAATCCGCATAACACGGGTCATCAATTTAAATGTTTGCTAAATATTCTCCTCGAAATGATTCATTTATAGGTACGGGGTTAGTAATTATTCCTTCCATCCTAGAGAGATGATCTACTACCGCATTATCTTTACCCCTCCTATCTACTATTTGCAAATCGTATTCTTATAGTAATAAAACCCACCTAATCAACCTGGTCTTAGCATCATTTTTCATAAGGAGGTGACACAAAGCTTGGTGATCCGTGTGAATTATTACCTTAGAATTAATATGTAGGATCTAAATTTGTCGCAAACAAAAAATTATAGGTAGGAACTCTTTTTCTGTAGTAGCGTAATGTTTCTGAATCTTATTAAGAGGTCTACTAGCGTAATAAACAACATTCAAATTCTTTCCGTCTCGCTATCCCAACACACCCCGTAAAGAATAGTCACTAGCATCACACATGATTTCGAAAGGCTCATCCCATTCTGGAGATTGCATGATACGTGCTGAAACTAATTTATTCTTAAGGTTCTCAAAAGCTGCAATGCAATCATGATCTAAGTAGAATGGAGTTTCTTTATCAATAAGGTTGGTGAGAGGCATAGCTATTTTAGCAAAGTCTTTTATAAAACGCTTACAAAAACCTGCATGTCCTAGGAACATTTTTATGTTTTTAATGTCCTGAGGTATTGGAAGATTTTCTGTAGCATTTATATTAGTTTTATCTATTTCTATTCCTGACATGGGTATACCCTACAGGTACTCGAGTTTGGCATATACGGTCCGGATACAGCAAAATCCCACGGTGTTGCCAAAGCCCAATAAAGAATTCGAGTGGCCCACGGACTCTCGATTGCTTGCGAAACAAGAAGAAGCTTAAGATAGAAAGTTCAAAGGGAAAACCCTAATCTGTAACTGACTTGACCTGCTACACGAGACCTAGCCTATCTATATAAAGGCTAGGAGGGGGCGGCGAGGAGGACAATCACAACCCTAGTTTCCACAACTCTCGCCAGATTGCATCTGCGCGCCCCTGTAATCTTCGATTCCTTCGTTAATTCCAAGAGTAGACAAGCAGGAGTAGGGACCTCTACGAGGCCTGAACCTGGGTAAAACTTGTGTCCCTGTGTGCTTGTTTGCTAGCCGATTGATGCCTCCAGCGCCCCTCCTTCTCCAAAACCCAAGTCCATAATAATGGGCATTGACGAGTTGAACCCTCATAAATTCCCTTCTCTGAAACCTTGTGCCCGAAAACTTTACCTTCTCTTTCCATGAAATGGTATTGTTCCCAATTCAAAACCAAATTTGATTGCCTGCATCTCTGCAAGACTTTGGTTAGATTGTAGAGGCAATTATCCAAAGTTTTTCCACAAACAACAAAATCATTTGTTAGAACTTCCATATTCTTCTCAAAAAATCATCAAAGATCTTTAGAACACATTCTTGAAAAGTTTCTGCGGCGTTACATAAGCCAAACGGAATTAATCTATAAGCATATGTGCCATAAGGGAAAGTGAAATTTGTTTTCTCTTGATCTTTCGGTTGTATGGCAATTTGAGAATATCCATAATAACCATCAAGAAAAATGAAATAAGAATTATTACTAAGTATTTCTAAAATTTTATCCATGAATGGTATAGGTTTATGATTTTTCTCTGTCTCGCGGTTTAGCTTCCTAAAATCAATGCACATACAATATCCTACAACGGGCCTTAAAGGAACTAGCTCACCATCCTCATTCATAGCAGCATCAATACCACCTTATCTTGGTACGCAATGAGCTAGGCTAACCCATTTACTGTCAGAAATAGGATATATTATGCCAACATCTAATAAGCATATAACCTCTTTTCTTACTACTTCCTTCATTTTTGGATTAGACCCTCTTTGTGTATCTACTATAGGTTCAGCATCATCAAGCATGGTAATATTATGTGTCACGATAGATGGATCTATTCCTTTAATATCACTTAGTGTATATCCAAAGGCTTCACGATGCTTAACCAAAACTGAAATGAGTTTATTTGTTTCATTCTGTGATAAATTCTTGCTAATAATAACAAGACATTTATTTTCATTATATAAAAACTCATACCTCATATCGTCTAGAAGTTGTTTCAATACAATTAATGGAGGATCTTCATCTCCTTTTCTTACCAGTTCTTCATAGTCATGTGGATTTTGTGCTTCCGGAACTGAATCAAGGTAATCATCCATGTCTTCTCTCTCCTCATCATCTGGTGCCTCCTCCCGGTTAATTAGGCTCCTCTCTAATTCATCTTGTGGAGTACTGAAGTGAATTGCTACCAACTCGACAATCGTTTTCTCTTCCTTGATATCTTCCACTTCATATGGCCTCTTCTTTAGTTTGGCAAAGTGGAATGTCATTTCCTCTTCTCCAAACATCAATGAAATAGTCTACTTCTTATTATCAACTCGAGCTTTAGTTATGGAAACAAAGGGCCTGCCTAAATGATAGGACAAAAAGAATCTCAAGGCATATCAACTATATGAAAATCAATGGGGTACATGAGTGATCCAATAAAGACATAGATATTTCTGATTACACCTTCCGGTTTTATATTGGTCCTATTAGATAATTTAATAGTAGTATCTACCGGTTCCACATCCGGATTATTTAAATTATAGCAAATTTCCTCATAAAGTGATGAAGGCATAATATTTATAGTGGAAATCGTCTCACAAATTCCGTATAAGAAAGTTTCTCCACAATATATAGGAGTCATTGGTTTTGAAGTTTCATTACCTCGTACCTTACCTTCGACGAATCTGAGGTTTCAAGGTCTAGCATAACCACTTCATTGTCCACTATCCGTGCTTCCATAAGATCCTTTATAATATTATTTATATTGGTAGCTTCGGGGTTCCTTTCTAGTTTCTTTGGTCTCTTCTTTATTTGTTCTTCCTCTTTTTGCCTTTTCTTGACGATCCCTTGAATATGTGTTGAGGAGAACTCTTCCATCATCTCTCTTGCACACTTCTTTTCTTCGAGGGGTTTACGGGGTTCCCATTCTGTAGGTACCTGCAAATTCCCTGCATAATTTTCAATAATTTTGTTTACTGAGTAAAATTAATACCGAGGGTTTTAATCATTGTATATATCCTTTCATCTGTAAGGCAATTGTTAACACAAGCATATTCAAAAAACTATTTGTAAAGTTTTCTTTTTTCTTTAAGATTTTCCGTTGCTTCCCTCATTTTTAATATTAAATTCCAAGCTTCATCATAGGTATAAAATAGAAAACTGCCATTAGAAGCAGTGTCTAGATTAATTCTATTTTCCATATTTAGCCCTCCATAAAAAGTATGAGTGATTAACCAATCAAGTAAACGATGATGGGGGCAATTATCTAGGTAGCTTTTGTACCTTAGATATCCTTCATATAAGCCCCCACCAGGATTATTTTTAAAACTGATAATAATACCTCTCATCCTGTGTGCTTTGCTTTCTGAGTAATATTTTGATAGGAAATTTGTTGTCAATTCCTTCAAAGTCCTTGGTGCTTCTGCACAAAAGGATCTGTACCAGTCGCAAACATTATTAGAGAGAGTTTTTCTAAACAACTAGGTTTTAACCATATCAAGATTACAGTCATCAAAAATAAAGGAACTGAGAATTTCTTCAAAGAATTGTAAGTGTCCATATGGACTCTCTTCATTAGTTCATTCAAATTTCTTAGAGTGCAGTAGTTCAAATAATAAAGGGTGGATCTCAATCCCATCCGGGTTTATGCTTTTATTGACAGCTATAAAAGCATCCATGGGCGAACCCATTTTCCTTACTTCCTCAAGCTGGTTTAAATGTTGAGTGTTGTCCATTGTTGCGGTCCTGCAGCTTAAGTAAAAATTAGTACAACGAAAGTAAATAACTAAAAGTAAAGTGACTTAAAGCGCTAAGCTCACCGGCAATGGCGCCAAAAAATAGCTTGATGTGTGCAAGTGCACAGATCGCTTGTAGCTAGTTTCGAAATAAAGATATCAATCCCAAAGGGAGCAGTAGGCAAAAGACTAAAATGCTTTTAACTACAACTAAATGAAATACTTAAGAAATAACTTTAAGATGTAAGAAAATTAGAGTTGTTTTTGGGTTTTTGGTTGAACGAGGTAATTTAAAGTAAAGAAAACTTAATGCAGAAAGTAAGAATCGCGTGTGTAATAGAACTTTGGAACCACAATAGGGAAAAAGGCGTTCTCGAGAGTGGTGGATACACCGCTAGCAGTTTAGACTAAGGAATTAAGATTATTATAAAAAATATTCTCATAATATGTATTAATGTGGGAGGAGCTCCATATATGGACAAATAGGCAGCAATCACTGCTCACATCATCCTTCATAACCACAGTTGACGAATAAATGACATCAATTGTATTATCCCGCTATTAAGTGATTTCTCCTGTGGCATGGACATGGCTTAATGAGTTCTCCTTGATCCCCAAGTTAGCACGTAAGGAACGACAACAGCTTTATAGTCACAGTAAGCGCTATCATCCCTCCATCTACCAACAAGTAATCCCCTTCATTGAGTCCCCATAGGAGGCAAATACTAAGGAGGTGCACAACTCCCAATATCAAGATGAAGACAATTAACACATACACATAATGATGTATAACATAATAATCACTATATCATCTCAATCATATGCTAGGGTTTCTCCATCTCCCCAAGAACTAGAGATGTACTCAGACATGGAGACAATCAACATCATGGCAATGGTAATGGAAACAATCATAGATGAATAGTACATGTATAAATCCACAATGAGTACGGGAATTACAACAAGATCTAGGCAAGATGTAGATGAGATGGATAGAAATGGTGGTGATGCATTGGTGGGTGATGAAGATCGATGCCTTAGACTCCCGGATCTGCACAGGTTGAAGATGGATCCCTGGTGGACGAGTTCCCCTCCAGATGCCTTCCAGAGGTGAGGTTTCGGCGATTTCTGGGTGTTCTGTATGTCGTCTCTCTGATCGAGTTGCAAAGGGTGAAACTATTTGAGGAGGAAGTGGCGACGCCAACTATACGACCGAAAAATTTATTCCTGTCGTATAGTTGGTCGTTAAACTGTCTGTTTCCTTTGATCGCTTCAGGTTTTCTTCTGGTATTATTAATATTTCCCAAATAAGCGATTTACATTGTTTTTTACTCCTTTTCTGCTCAGTGCAACTGCTCCAAGAATTGTGTCCATTGGATATATCATCTGTCCTGATCCTAGTGAAAGCAGACATAAAATGTGTGTGCGTGCACCGTAAAATACCAAGATCCTACATCTATCATGCAAAATAATAATGTAAAACATGATGCAAATATGCACTCATCAATATGCCTGGTGTGCTGCCCTTTTATTTTAGAAGAGATAAACATGGACACACAAAATCTTTTTAAGAAGACTAATACATAAGTTATATTACTAATAAATCTTTAATGGTATCTTTTCTAGAAATATCATTGGCGTAGTGGTGACGCACTAAGTTTAAATCTATTGAAAGTCATCCATTCGAATCCTCTATGCGTATATATCTTGGGTTAGCATTTTTTAGCAATATTGCTTTATAGTGAGGCTGACATCATGGACCCACTGCAGCGTCCCTCGAATTTAATGGGAGGGTTTGAAAAAAAGTTAAGTACTTGTACTGAGAGGCTGGCATCAGGGACCCACCATCTAGAACATACACGGCTGCATCTAGATATGTTAAGAATATCAAAGTAACGGACGCGACCGAAAAAAAGTCTAGCATGCAAACGTTTCTTCTAATGAGAGGCTGACATGTAGGACCCAACATCCTGAATAAACGGCTGATGCATCAAGCAATGTTATCGAGTTCACATCAAGCAGGCACGAGCCAAAGAAAAAAGTCCACCATGCACACATTTCTTCTAATGAGAGACTGACATGTGAGATCCAACAACCTAAATAAACGGCTGATGTAGCCATATTGCTTTACAGTGAGGCTGAGATCACGGACCTACTGCAGTGTCCCTTGAATTTAATGGGCGGGTTTGAAACAAGAGTTAAGTACTTGTACAGAGAGGCTGGCATCGGGGATCCACTAGCCAGGACATACACGACTACATCGAGATATGCTAAGAATATCAAAGTAATGGACCCGACCGAAAGAAAAAAGTCTAGCATGGAGAGGCTAACATGTGGGACCTAGCAGCCTGAATAAATGGTTGATGCAACAAGCAACGTTATCGAGTTCACATCAGGGAGGCACGGGCCAAAGAAAAAAAATCCACCATGCACATGTTTCTTCTAATGAAAGTCTGAGATGTGGGACCCAGCAGCCAGAATAAACAACTGATGCATCGATCAATGTTATGAAGTTCCAAACACGGAGGCGCGAGCGAAGAAAAAATTCTAGCATGCACACGTTCCTTCTAATGAGATACCGACATGCGAGACCCAACAACATGACCAAACGGCGGATGCGTCGAGCAACACTATAAGTCCAGAATAGGGAAGGGCGAGAGAATAAAAAATTCTTCATACACACGATTCTTGTAATAAGAGGCTGACATGGGGACCCACCAGCTTGATTAAATGGCTGATGCATCGATCAACGTTATCGACTTCACATCAAGGAGGCATGAGCCAAGGAAAAAATTCCATCATACACATGATTCTTCTTATGAGAGGCTGACATGTGGGACCCATCAGCCTGACTAAACGGAAGATGCATCGAGCATCGCTATGAAGTTCGGAACAGCGTAGCGCGAGCGAAGGAAAAATTCCATCATACACACGATTCTTGTAATGAGAGGCATGCCGGACCCAGTAGCCTAACTAATCGACATATGCATAAAACAATGTTATTGAGTTCAAACCAGAGAGGCATGACCAATAAGTTCGGTTTGCTAGAGACAATGACATCTGGGACCCGCACGCCTCAAAAGATTTTACTCGGTCAACATCGCGAGGAACCGGGAATCTTACTTCTGCCACATGCTGGCCGAGATTTGTCCACGTATTTATTGGTTTCATCGTAGTAGAGGGCTACAAAACCGGTAAAAAAAGTTTTCCATCAGCCACGGTCGAGCGAAGAAATTCATCGCGGAAGACACGCCTTTTACAATGATCAACGAGCCAAATCGTTGCAGATCGAAACATTTCTCGTAGTGATGAAGTTGCAAGGACCATATCATGTTACATATTTCATTACACATTATGTTAAATTCTTTATGCAGCTTATTCTTTTTTGTATTAGACATATAACAGTAGCATTATAAGATGATCCCTCAATTTCATTCCACTAAATGTGTTCTCCCTTAGTGTGCATCGCCAAGAAAGTTCTCTCTTATAAAACACACCGTGACAATCGGGTGTTATACGTCTTGCTATTTGCATATAGTGGTGTAAGCCATGTTGCACAACAGAACACTAAGGTTACACTAGAGAGCCTAGCATGTACATGCATGGCCTTGGAAGATAAGAGACCGAAATATTAATCATGAGTCACATAGTTTATGTGATTAACATTGTCAACACCTGGATTTTTAATCCTAGATGCCTATTATGCCATACATCACAATCCCAGGATTACCATTTTTGCGAGACATAACAGATTGGATATCACAGTACATCATCCGTTACAAACCATAATAAGGTCTTACACAAATAAAGGATCTCATGATCTAGTCTTACTACAAACAAGTAGCGGAATAAATAGCGTAGCGATGGGCTCCATCTTCAGTGTCACAGGCAATGCTGACGATGGGAGATGATCCTAGTTGTCGTAGCCGTCCTGCTATCCTTCTTCAGGGTAGTCCTCCTCATAGTCTGGCCACAGGAATAGCCAGGGATAAAGCCATGAGTACTCTTTAAGTACTCGCAAACTATAACTAACAAGTAAAGTAGTTCTAGTAGGAATGCTAACTCTAAGGTTATTTATAAAGTTAAGTTTGAAACCTAAGCTGAGTTTAGAAACAAAGAAAGATAAAATAAAGTTTGAAATCATCTAGTGGGATCTTAGTTGCCATAGTCACAACTCTGTTGTGTTCAAGTCATGTCACAATTCATTTCATAAGTCATTTTGAAAACATCTGACAACAGAACAGTATGGCCTCTCTAGATGTCCATAACCGAGGACGCAACAATTCCAATAGTTTGACACTCTGCAGAGGTGGTACACTTTCACCACAAAATTCGATACATCTGTCAGGGATAATCCTGAATCATCATACTTAGTATGCAGATAATCAAACATAACCTTTCCTTTACACACTCTAGTATAAGCACCTCTCCTATGAGCTTGGCCTCCCAGCCATGGCCATCTGCCATCCTGGGCACTACATAGATTGACAACATTGAGAGGTAACTCAGCTCAAACCTCTCCCGCGAGGGAATTAATACTAATGCATATAAACTTCCGGCTAAGCCTTACCCAATTCAGGTATTGTGGTTGTACGGTAAAAATTGGAATGGTGTCCCATCCGAACCCAACAATTAGTTTCATAAAAGGGCTAAGGCTCATGCCTCAACATTTTCAGCATCATCATAAACCATTTGTGTTTCTCAACACATGTCAAAACATCTCAATAGAATTACTCATAATTCCAAGGTTTTCACAAGTCATTTTCACCAAGTATTCCCATCTAAAGTGATGAAGTTTTTGGTTTAGCTCTAATCACTAAGTTAAGAGTGTTCACTAATGTGGGATGCTAATCTCAATCTCATGCCATAGAATGACATCTAATTCTAACTAGATAGGCCAAGTTTTATACTCTTTATGCTATCTATAAACAAGTAAAGAACTTTGGTAAAGTAAAAGAAAGTAAAGCTTGTAAATAAAACATGGGTAGGGATAAGTCAAAATGTATAACCAAGCATGCCTATTGCATCTTGCTTAGGTCATATTTTATAATTCTAGCTTGCTAACAATAGCTTGCATTGTTAATGATTGCTTGCCTTGGTTGGTGTAGTGGTTGAAATTCTCTTCTTCTTCCTCGGGGTAGAACTCCTCCTCCTCGTAGACTTGGTCGGTACTATCATCTATAAATACATACGGAATACACAATCACCAAACAATACTTAACTAGTCTATTTTGTACACTAAGGCACACTTGATGATCTAGTATCATCACATTCATCACAAGATTTAATGAACTAGTTTCATTTATTATTCTAATGCATGGGAATAACTAAGATTTAATATTCTCCAATTAAAATATTGGATCATGTGGACATATGTCATCACCACATATTCTAATGCATGGGAATGTGATTTAAATGTTGGATCACATTTTAATAAGTTTAAGTTTAATATTTAAATGATTTAAAGTGACTAGAAATTCCTATATAGAATTATTTTGGTACTAGTCCAAAGTCACTGCATGCAAACTTAAATATTATTACATATTCATATCGGTATATTCAAATGTGATTTTTGAGAGTTGGAATCAACTCAAAAGCTATTATGGTTGATTTTTGAAAAATGTTTGAATGTATAAAAGTCTCTGTCTTGTTATTTTTGCTATAGGTGATCTATAACTCTAATTGATTTAAATCCAATGGTTTTGGATAGATATTTAAATTGTCTTTCCAACAAAATTGGAATCATTCGATTTGGTTAAGTAAATATTTCTGAAATGATTTTCAAACTAGTGGCCAGAAACTAGATTAAGTCTAAATAGAAAAATCTAAATTTGAATTCTAGGGCCAGTGCGGGAACATTAACGGGCCGGCGCAGTTTCACTCCGCGGCACAGAGAACAGTTGACACGGGGGTCCCGCATGTCAGTGGCTCTTCTAAAGCGAAGCGGTATCAGGCAATGTGGGCCGCACAATTATAACTACGATCGACGGATGTGGCTCGTCGTCGACGACGGACATGTCGCTGGCGAGGTGGAACCCTAGAGGCTCGGTGGGGGTGCAGTGGGGGTATACCAGGGCTCCAGCGAGTGTGGCAATGGGGGCAATCGAACAAGGCGATGACGACGGACTCAAGCGAGGTCACGGCAGCTCCTGGGGTGGACGAAATCGACAGGGGCTTCTCCTCCTCTGCTACGGCTAACTTGGGCGCAATTCCGGCGACTGGCTACTCGGGCGGCTCCGCCGAGAGGTGGGGAATGATCAGTGGTGAGAGGGGAGCTGAGTGGTGTGAAGAAATGGTGCTGGGGAAAGCTCTTTATATAGGCTCGATGAGGGGACCTAGAGGGCGACGACGAGCTCGTCGGTGACGACGATACAGGGCTCTATAGGCATGGGCTGGGTAGGCGGACGGTGGGCGGTTCCCTGGCGGTCAGCTACGGCTTAATGGCGACACTAGGGCGGTGGCGTTTGGTCGGGCGAGGCTGGAGCTCTGCGCGGCAGAGGCGGTGCTCGACGCAGCAGGCGGTGGCTACTGGTCGTGCGGCGGGAGAAGGGCATGTCTGGCGGGTTGTTGGGGTTATGGCGAAGTGGTGCACGCAAGCTGGGAGCAAGGCGCGACTTGTGCGGGCTTGTCGGGGACGGCGCTCTGGCGTGAGCTGGGCGCGGCGCAGACGCTTAGTGCGCGAGCGATGTGAGGTGGTCCAGGGGCTGGCAGCGCCTGGGGAAGGGACCGTGGGCGGCTGTGCTACCATGCCTACCTCCCTGGTGCGGCGGAAGAGGGCGGGGTGTGCTCCTGCGACGTGGGCATGGTCGGGGTGGCGCGGCACTACTGCTCTAGGCCAATTGGTAGCTTAGTTAGGGGCTGGTTAGAGCTAGGGGAGGAAAGGGGGCCAGATTGAGGCCAAATACTGGACAATGCATTGATCAATAAATAGTGTTAGTTAGGCAGAATTTTTGTGCATGCCACCTGTTCGACACAATGGCCGCATGAAACAAAGATTTGAATTTTGAAATGATTTTTGGTGGAGTTGTTGGTCTTATGCTTGAGCATCTCTGGATGCTAGGATTTGTCAAGTTGAACTCATTTGAATGGTTTTTGAAAAAGTGGGATCTAGGTACATACACTTGATTCCATTTTGAAATGTCATTTAAATTTAGTGTTTGAATGTTTTTGTAAGAATTCAAAGTGAGCCTTGGTACATCTTCACTTGTACTATTAAGGGGTGCAAAGATCCATAATTGTTTCTGTTTGAATTTGAGTTCTAGGAACACCCAAAGTGGACTAGTTGATTAAAATGGCAAAAGTGACCATTTCCATTTATTAATTCTATTTGATTTCTTTTTCTTTTGATTTTTCTTGGGAATGATCTAGATGATGTGGCATTCATCTTAGAATCATTTTACAACCATTAGAACAAACAATCATGGCATTTCAAAACAATTCCACATTAATGCAACACACATATGCATGCTTAAATATTTAAAATGAGAACAAGTTTTTGTTAACCCTAACTTGGGTGATTTGGATCTTGATATCCTTGATTAAAGTTTTGGGATGTTACAAACATTAAGAAGTCTACCTTTGAAACCATGGTATCGACCGTGATGATTGGGGGTGGTATAGTGAATTAGGATCGTGTAATCACTAATCAACAATGAGGGATGTTCGTTCAAGTGGGCATTTATTAGTAATATGAAATATTATCATGAACTAAACAATCTAAGTGAATTTTCATAGTTTTTTGTATTTGGCATCCATCAGACTACCTTGTGCTTAGTTCTAATCAGGAGTAAATAATAGCGACATATTGTTTTGGCTCAAAATGCTATCCACATCATCCCGATTCTTTTTGGCCGCTTGATGGACGCCGGAATGACATGCGGCGATGTTGCAACGGAGCACTGCTCTCCACATTAATGCAACACACATATGCATGCTTAAATATTTAAAATGAGAAAAAGTTTTTGTTAACCCTAAATTGGGTGATTTGGATCTTGATATCTTGGATTAAAGTTTTGGGATATTACAAACCTTCCCCCCTAAAAACAAAATCTCGTCCCGAGATTTAAGAAAGAAAACTAGGAACTAAAGAGATATGGGAACTCAGTCCTAATGTAATCTTCTTGCTCCCAAGTGGCTTCTTCTTCGGTGTGGTTGCTCCATTCGATCTTGAGAAATTTGATACTCCGGGTCCTGGTGGTTCTGTAGGCTTCCTCCAAGATACGTATGGGGAATTCATGATACGTCAGATCCTTGTTGATATCAATAGCTCAGTGATCGATGTTCTTGAAAACTTCGGTCTTCTCCGGCACTTCAAGGCATTTGCGAAGTAACGAGATATGGAACAAATTCTGGATACGATACTTCTCCTCAGTGATTCAGAATCTTGAAGGGTCTGATATATCTTGGGGCTAACTTTCCTTTCAGACTAAAACATTGCATTCCCTTCAATGGCGAAACCTTGAGATACACAAAATTCTAACATTGAAAGTCAGGTCTCTCCTTCTCTTGTCAGTATAACTCTTCTGTCTGGATTGGGCGGTCTGGAGGTGCTCACGGACTTTGTGAACCTTCTCTTCGGCTTCTCGTAGAATGTCGGGTCCGAAGATCTGACTCTCTCCTACTTGCGACCAATTCAAAGGGGTACGACACTTCCTTCCAAACAGAAAGTCAAATGGGGCCATTTGCAAACTGGCTTGATAGCTGTTGTTGTATGAGAATTGTGCGAAAGGCAGGCAATCTTCCCATTTTGATCCGTATTCTAACACACAAGCTCTCAACATATCTTTTAAGATCTGGTTGACTCTCCCAGTCTGTCCATCAGTTTGCGGGTGATAAGCTATGCTGAAATTCAACTTGGTCCCAAATCCTTCTTGTATTTTCTGCCAAAATCTCGAGGTAAATTGGGTTCCTCGATCCGATACGATGGTCTTGGGGGTTCCATGCAAACTAACAATTCTAGCAATGTACAGTTCTGCTAGCTTCGAACTCTGGTAGGTTGTCTTAACAGGTATAAAATGGGATACCTTGGACAGTCTATAAAGGATGACCCAGATTGAGTCATTTCCCCTACTAGAAGTAGGCAAACCGGTGATAAAGTCCATTCCGACGGAATCCCATTTCCATTCCGGAATCTGCAATGGTTTCAACAGTCCTGCGGGTCTCTGATGTTCCGCTTTGACTCTCTGACAGATATCACACTTGGCGATGTAGCTTACGATTTCTCTCTTCATCTTGTGACACCAAAATTGCTCCTTCAAATCCCGATACATCTTTGTTCCTCCGGGGTGGATAGAATAAAGAGTATCATGAGCTTCTTGCAGGATAACTTGCTTCAGCTCCGAATCTGCTGGCACACAGATATGTCCTTTGTACCACAAAACTCCTTCTTCGTCTTCGGTAAATCCAGGTACCTTTCCTTTACCAATACGATGCTTGATTTCGTCGATACTTGCATTTCCCTTCTGGGCTTCCTTGATTTGGCTAATCAAAGTGGGTTGAAGTTCAATGCTAGCTAAAAATCCTTTACTAACTAGCTCAGTTCTAAACTGCTCCAACTCCTCATGCAAACTTGGTTGCTTCTCCTTGATCATGGTGTTTAACCTACACGGCAACCTGCTAAGAGCATCCGCTACCACGTTGTCTTTGTTGGGGTGATAGTGAATGTCAAGGTCATAATCCTTGATTAACTCTATCCATCTCCTTTGCCTCATATTTAGCTCCTTCTGAGTGAAAATATACTTCAATCTCTTGTTACCTGAATAAATGTCACAGCGGTTACCCATAAGATAATGACGCCATGTCTTCAAGGCTAAAACTATAGCTGCTAATTCAAGATCATGGGTAGGATAGTTTTGCTCATGCTGCTTCAGTTGTTGAGATAGATATGCGATGACTTTGCCTTCTTGCATCAATACACATCCGAGACCAATCTTGGATGCATCACAATACACATCAAATGGCTTCTTGATATCTTGCATGATCAATATTGGGGCTGAAATCAATCTCTTCTTGAGCTCTTGGAAACATGCTTCACATTTGTCGGTCCATTCAAACTTCTTGTTCTTCTTCAACAATTGGTTCATCAGTCTTGCGATTCTCGAAAATCCTTCTACGAACTTGCGGTAATATCCTGCTAAGCTGAGAAATGCACGGACTTGGGTTTGAGTGGTTGGGGCTTCCCATTCTTCAACATCTTTGATCTTGGCGGGATCAACAGCGACTCCTCCTGCCGACATAATATGTCCCAGGAATCCTACTTCTTTCAGCCAAAACTCACATTTGGTGAACTTGGCATACAACTGATGCTCTCTAAGGGTTTCAAGGATGATTATCAGATGTTGCTCATGCTCTTCTTCTGACTTGGAATAGATAAGAATATCATCGATAAACACCACGAAAAACTTATCTAGAAAATTCATAAAGATCTTATTCATGAGATTCATGAAATAAGCGGGGGCATTGGTTAATCCAAAAGACATGAAAGTATACTCATATAATCCATATCTGGTGGTAAAGGCGGTCTTTGGAATATCCGTTGCACGAATCTTAAGTTGGTGATAACCAGTCCTAAGATCAATCTTAGAGAACACACTAGCACCAGTCAACTGATCAAATAGATCCTCTATCTTTGGCAATGGGTACTTGTTCTTGATTGTGACGTCATTCAGCTTCCGGTAATCTATGCACAAACGGTTTCCTCCATCCTTCTTGTCGAAGAACAACATGGGCAATCTCCATGGCGATGCGCTCGGTTGAATCAAACCTTTCGCCAACATGGCATCCAATTGCTTCTTCAGTTGCACTAACTCTGAGGGGTTCATGCTATAGGGTCTCTGAGCTATGGGTCCATTTCCGGGGATTAGTTGAATAATGAACTCAATATCCCGATCCGGGGGCATACCGGGCAATTCATCTGGGAATATGTCAGGGTATTCACAGACTACTCTGACTTGGTCTATGGTGGGTAGGGCTAGACTCTTGTTGCATTTGAATTGACGGGGCAAGGTTTCAGATATATGCTCTACCGTTACTCCAGAGCTACTGGTCATGGTGATGGCTTTCTTGGCACAGTCAATCAATCCTTTATGCTTCGACATCCAATCCATTCCTAGTACTACTTCCAAACCTTTGGTTCCAAGTACTATTAGATTCGCATAAAAATCTATCCCATGTATTCTGATAGGCACAGCTTTGCAAATTCTTCTAGCTTTTGTGGTTGAACCGGGTATTTGAACTATCATGACATGCTTCAAGTTGGTTGGGTGAATCTTACTAGTGCATGCAAATTCTTCGGTGACAAATGAGTGTAATGCTCCAGAATCAAACAACACTCTTGCTAATATTGAGTTGACAGAAAACATACCCAACACGACATCTAGCGCTTCTTGGGCTTCTTCGACGGCCGTTGCAGTTGTGAGGGTTCCTTGGGGCGAATCTTCTTCCGGGATGAACATGACGCTGTTGTTAAGCTGGGGCATTACATTGGCAGTGGTGGCAATCTTCTTGGGACAGTCATTGGAGTAGTGACCCTTCACTCCACAATCAAAACAAGTAATCTGAGACTTGTCTTTTGCTACCATGGGCATAGCATTGCTTCCAGTTCTGGGGGCAGTGTTGTTGTTGTTGTTGGACTTGGGCGGTGCACGGTTGAAATTGTATGAGTTTCCGGGGTGATTGTTGTTGTTTCCTCTGGACTTCACATTCCCTTCGCTGCGGTTGGGGTAGCTTGGGCGAGACATTGGGGGTCGATTGTGCTGCGGGGCATATCCGGCAGACGGGTTGGGACGGTACTTCTGGTGACTGTTCGATCCAGCTTGGTGCATCATCTGATGTTTTTGGTTGTCATTTCCTTGGTTAATCTTCCCTTCCATTTGAATGGTAGAGTCGACTAGCTCTTCGAGATCCTCGAAACGGATGTTGACGAGTACAGTCTGCATCTCATCATGCAGTACGTTCAAGAATCTCTCCTTCTTCTTGGCCTCCGTGTTGATCTCATCAGGTGCATACCTGGCGAGGGACAAGAATCTGTCACGATACTCCACTACAGTCATTCTGCCTTGCTTTAGCTCTCTGAATTCATCTCTCATTCGGGTGACTAGACCCTGCGGCACATGGGTGCGGCTGAACTTGACTTTGAAGGCTTCCCACGTCATCACTTAACGGTGGTTCATCGTGCGGGTGCTGTTCCACCATGCTCTTGCATCTCCTTCCAGATAGTGGGTGGCAAACAGAACTTTCTCATTGGCACCCACTCCAACAACTTCTAAGTTGTTCTCCATGGTCTATATCCAATCATCGGCATCCAGTGGGTCTTCAGACTTGCTAAAGATTGGGGGATTGGTATTCTAGAAGTTTTTGAGTTTGGATCCATGATGATCCTGATTTCCATGGTTCTGATTGTTGTGAGCCATCTGGGCAATCTATTGCAGTGTGGCTAGATTTGCTTAGCGCTCTGCCCTACTAGCTTCGCGGTCTGCAATGAGCGTCTGCAGAATTTGTAGCATTGGGTCTTGCGATGAGCTGCTCCCTCCTTGGTTTCCACGAGTCATCTGAAGATTGAGATAGATAATGGGGTAAGAGGGAAAGTTCTAAGGTTCATGGTTTTGGTTTCAACGCTAGAACTTTGAGTTTGACTCAGGTTTTGCAACTAACTTCTTTTCATTCATTCAAGCAAGGCACACGATACAAACACACACATACCACAACATGAAAGGAAAACAGATGGTTTTAAGAACCATTCTGTAAGCTAAGATACAATGGGACCGATACTTCTCACTCCTATGATAGTGCTCTAGTGCATCTACTCATCATCGATGAAGTGAGATTCATCATCATCAGTGTAGAAGTCCATGGCATCATCCTCCAGGTAGTCATCATCATTGTTGAGGTACGAGTGAATATCCCCTTGGATGTCTTCACCTTCCTCCTCTTCTTATTTTGTTGCAAGCTAAGCTTCTTGCTCCTTGATGGTCTTCTTGAGGTCAGCCACCTTCTTGCAAAGACGGTCGATGGTGCGATCCTTCTTTGCGTGTTGACGGCAAAGTGATTGATGATCCTTGACGAGCAGTGAGAACATCGGGGCCTTCTGGGCGGCAATAGCAAGGTTGTGGTTGGCGAACTCTCTAGCATTGTCGAATTCCTTCTGTCTGTCATACAGTAGGAAGTCGAGGTTCTCCACTTGATGCTTCAACTCTGGATGACTTGGCATCTCTAGAGGCATTCCCATAGAATCACGCCTTGCATAGTGAGCAAAGCGGGTTCCTTGGATCAGGTTGACATTTTGTGCACAAAGACGAGCGAGAGCTTCATTCATTGTCCTGGCTAATCCATCTAGCCAGTTGTTCTCTCTCACGGTGAATTGAAACTTTTCGGACATTGGTGCCTCTAACTTGCCTCGAAGATCAGCAACTACTAGCCATTGTAAATCTCCTCCTGGGGAACCATTGAGTTGAGCTCCAAAGAATTCCGGATGTCGGTGCTCCAAGTACTCGCACAGTGCATCAAGATCCCTCTCAAAGATCAGTTGGCCTCCATTGCCCAATTGGTAGAGCTTGTAGTACTGAACTTCCATCTATAATAATTTTAGGATGAGAAAGTTAGTGAAGTGATCAAGTGTGTCAAAATTTTATGTAGTAATGTAAGAATATTTGAGGAACATGCAGATTTTTTAGAGAAAGAATCCCAGGGTAAGAGAGGAAATAGATTTTCCCAAATACTCACGTTGGTTTTGAAACTAAGTTTTTGTTCGGATGTCCATTCTAACTAGGGTCTCCTATGGTCAGGATGGCTCTGATACCAACTTGTCAACACCCGGATTTTTAATCGCAGATGCCTTTTATGCCATACATCGCAATCCCAGGATAACCATTTTTGCGAGACATAACAGATTGGATATCACAGTACATCATCCATTACAAACCATAATAAGGTCTTACACAAATAAAGGATCTCGTGATCCAGTGTTAGTACAAACAAGTAGCGGAATAAATAGCGTAGCGGTGGGCTCCATCTTCAGTTTCACAGGCAATGCTGACGATGGGAGATGATCCTAGTTGTCGTAGCCGTCCTGTTGTCCTTCTTCAGGGTAGTCCTCCTCATAGTCTGGCCACGGGAATAGCCAGGGACAAAGCCATGAGTACTCTTTAAGTACTCGCAAACTATCACTAACAAGTAAAGTAGTTCTAGTAGGAATGCTAACTCTAAGGTTATTTGTAAAGTTAAGTTTGAAACCTAAGCTGAGTTCACAAACAAAGAAAGATAAAATAAAGTTTGAAATCACCTAGTGGGAACTTAGTTGCCATAGTCACAACTTTGTTGTGTTCTAGTCATGTCACAATTCATTTCATAAGTCATTTTGAAAACATCTGACAACGGAACAGTATGGCCACTCGAACTGTCCATAACCGAGGACACGGCTATTCGAATAGTTTGACACTCTGCAGAGGTGGTACACTTTCACCACAAAATTCGATACATCTATTAGGGATAACCCTAAATCATCATACTTAGTATGCAGATAATCAAACATAACCTTTCCTTTACACACTCTAGTAAAGCACCTCTCCTATGAGCTTGGCCTCCCAGCCATGGCCATCTGCCAGCCTGGGCACTGCATAGGTGGAAAACATTGAGAGGTAGCCTCATCTCAAACCTCTCCCATGAGGGAACTAATACTAATACATTAAACTTCCGGCTAAGCCTTACTCAATTCAGGTATTGTGGTTGTACGGTTAAATTGGAATGGTATCGCATCCGAACCCAACCATCAGTTTTATAAAAGGGCTAAGGCTCATGCCTCAACATTTTCATCATCATCATAAACCATTTGTGTTTCTCAACACATGTCAAAACATCTCAATAGAATGAATCATCATTCCAAGGTTTTCACAAGTCATTATAACCAAGTATTCCCATCTAAAGTGATCATGTTTTTGGTTTAGCTCTAATCACTAAGTTAAGAGTGTTCACTAATGTGGGATGCTAATCTCAATCTCATGCCATAGAATGACATCTAATTCTAACTAGATAGGCCAAGTTTTGTACTCTTTATGCTATCTATAAACAAGTAAAGAACTTTGGTAAAGTAAAAGAAAGTAAAGCTTGTAAATAAAACTTGGGGTAGGGATAAGTCAAAATGTATAACCAAGCATGCCTATTGCATCTTGCTTAGGTCATCTTGTATAATTCTAGCTTGCTAACAATAACTTGCATTGTTAATGATGGCTTGCCTTGGTTGGTGCAGTGGTTGAAATTCTCTTCTTCTTCCTCGGGGTAGAACTCCTCCTCCTTGTAGACTTGGTCGGTACTATCGTCTATAAATACATACGAAATACACAATCACCAAACAATACTTAACTAGTCTATTTTGTACACTAAGGCTCACACTTAATGATCTAGTATCATCACATTCATCACAAGATTTAATGAACTAGTTTCATTTATTTTATTTGAGAAAACTAATTCTACTTGTTGAAAATAACTAAGATTTAATATTCTCCAATTAAAATATGGGATCATGTGGACACATGTCATCACCACATATTCTAATGCATGGGAATGTGATTTAAATGTTGGATCACATTTTAATAAGTTTAAGTTTAATATTTAAATGATTTAAAGTGACTAGAAATGCCTATATAGCATTATTTTGGTACTAGTCCAAAGTCACTGCATGCAAACTTAAATATTTTACATATTCAGATAGGTATATTCAAATGTGATTTTTGAGAGTTGGAATCAAGTCAAAAGAAATTATGGTTGATTTTTGAAAAATGTTTAAATGTAGAAAAGTCTCTGTCTTGATATTTTTTCTATAGGTGATCTATAACTCTAATTGATTTAAATCCAACGGGCTTGGATAGAGATTTAAATTATCTTTCCAAAAAAATTGGAATCATTTGATTTAGTTAAGTAAATATTTCTGAAATGATTTTCAAACTAGTGGCCAAAAACTAGATTAAGTCTAAATAGAAAAATGTAAATTTGAATTCTAGGGCCAGCGCGGGACCACTAACGGGCCGGCCGAGTTTCACTCCGCGGCGCAGAGAACAGTTGATAGGGGGTCCCGCATGTCAGTGGCTCTTCTAACGCGAAGCGATATGGGGCAATGTGGGCCGCACGATTAGAACTATGATCGACGGCTGTGGCTCGTCGTCGACGACGGACAGGTCGCCGGCGAGGTGGAACCCTATCGGCTCGGTGGGGGGTGCAGTGGGGGAATACCAGGTCTCCAGCGAGTGCGGCGATGGGGGTGATCAAACGAGGCGGCGACGGTGGACTCAGGCGAGGTCACGGCAGCTCCTGGGGTGGACGAAATCGACAGAAGTAATGTAAGAATTTTTGAGGAACATGTAATTTTTTGAGAGAAAGAATCCCAAGGGTAAGAGAGGAAATAGATTTTCCCAAATACTCACTTTGGTTTTGAAACTAAGTTTTTGTTCGGACGTCCATTCTAACTAGGGTCTCCTATGGTGGGGATGGCTCTGATACCAACTTATCAACACCCGGATTTGTAATCCCAAATGCCTTTTATGCCATACATCGCAATCCCAGGATTACCATTTTTGCGAGACATAATAGATTGGATATCACAGTACATCATCCATTACAAACCATAATAAGGTCTTACACAAATAAAGGATGTCACGATCCAGTGTTAGTACAAACAAGTAGCGGAATAAATAGCGTAGCGGTGGGCTCCATCTTCAGTGTCAGAGGCAATGCTGACGATGGGAGATGATCCAAGTTGTCATAGCCGTCCTGCTGTCCTTCTTCAAGGTAGTCCTCCTGATAGTCTGGCCATGGGAATAGCCAGGGACAAATCCATGAGTACTCTTTAAGTACTCGCAAACTATCATAACAAGTAAAGTAGTTCTAGTAGGAATGCTAAAGGTTATTTGTAAAGTTAAGTTTGAAACCTAAGCTGAGTTTAGAAACAAAGAAAGATAAAATAAAGTTTGAAATCACCTAGTGGGAACTTAGTTGCCATAATCACAACTCTATTGTGTTCAAGTCATGTCACAATTCATTTCATAAGTCATTTTGAAAACATCTGACAATGGAACAGTATGGCCACTCCAACTGTCCATAACCAAGGACGCGGCTATTCGAATAGTTTGACACTCTGCAAAGGTGGTACACTTTCACCACAAAATTCGATACATCTGTCAAGGATAACCCTGAATCATCATACTTAGTATGCAGATAATCAAACATAACCTTTCCTTTACACACTCTAGTATAAGCACCTCTCCTATGAGCTTGGCCTCCCAGCCATGGCCATCTGCCATCCAGGGCACTGCATAGGTAGACAACATTGAGAGGTAGCCTTAGCTCAAACCTCTCCCACGAGGGAACTAATACTAATGCATATAAACTTCCGGCTAAGCCTTACCCAATTCAGGTATTGTGGTTGTACGGTAAAATTGAAATGGTATCGCATCCGAACCCAACCATAAGTTTTATAAAAGGGCTAAGGCTCATGCCTCAACATTTTCATCATCATCATCATAAAACATTTGCGTTTCTCAACAAATGTCAAAACATCTCAATAGAAAGACTCATCATTCCAAGGTTTTCACAAGTCATTTTCACCAAGTATTCCCATCTAAAGTGATCAAGTTTTTGGTTTAGCTCTAATCACTAAGTTAAGAGTGTTCACTAATGTGGGATGCTAATCTCAATCTCATGTCATAGAATGACATCTAATTCTAACTAGATAGGCCATGTTTTGTACTCTTTATGCTATCTATAAACAAGTAAAGAACTTTGGTAAAGTAAAAGAAAGTAAAGCTTGTAAATAAAAGTTGGGGTAGGGATAAGTCAAAATGTATAACCAAGCATGCCTATTGCATCTTGCTTACGTCGTCTTGTATAATTCTATCTTGCTAACAATAACTTGCATTGTGAATGATGGATTGCCTTGGTTGGTGCAGTGGTTGAAATTCTCTTCTTCTTCCTCGGGGTAGAACTCCTCCTCCTCGTAGACTTGGTCGGTACTATCATCTATAAATACATACGGAATACACAATCACCAAACAATACTTAACTAGTCTGTTTAGTACACTAAGGCTTACACTTGATGATCTAGTATCATCACATTCATCACAAGATTTAATGAACTAGTTTCATTTATTTTATTTGAGAAAAGTAATTTCTACTTGTTGAAAATAACTAAGATTTAATATTCTCCAATTAAAATATGGGATCATGCGGACACATGTCATCACCACATATTCTAATGCATGGGAATGTGATTTAAATGTTGGATCACATTTTAATAAGTTTAAGTTTAATATTTAAATGATTTAAAGTGACTAGAAATGCCTATATAGCATTATTTTGGTACTAGTCCAAAGTCACTGCATGCAAACTTAAATATTATTACATATTCAGATAGGTATATTCAAATGTGATTTTTGAGAGTTGGAATCAACTCAAAATCTATTATGGTTGATTTTTGAAAAATGTTTAAATGTAGAAAAGTCTCTGTCTTGTTATTTTTGCTATAGATGATCTATAACTCTAATTGATTTAAATCCAATGGGCTTTGATAGAGATTTAAATTATCTATCCAACAAAATTGGAATCATTCGATTTGGTTTAATAAATATTTCTGAAATGATTTTCAAACTAGTGGCCAGAAACTAGATTAAGTCTAAATACAAAAATCTAAATTTGAATTCTAGGGCCAGCGCGGGAATACTAACGGGCCAGCCCAGTTTCACTCCGCGGCACAGAGAACAGCTGATAGGGGGTCCCGCATGTCAGTGGCTCTTCTAACGCGAAGCGATATGGGCCAATGTGGGCCGCACGATTAGAACTACGATCGACGGTTGTGGCTCGTCGCCGATGACGGACAGGTCGCCGGCGAGGTGGAACCCTAGCGACTCAGTGGGGGTGCAGTGGGGGCATACCAGGGCTCCAGCGAGTGCGGCAATGGGGGCAATCGAACGAGGCGACTATGGTGGACTCAGGCGAGGTCACGGCAGCTCCTGGGGTGGACGAAATCAACGGGGGTTTCTCCTCCTCTTCTGCGGCTAACTCTGGCGCAATTCCGGCGACTGGCTGCTCGAGCGGATCCGGCGAGAGGTGGAGAATGATCAGTGGTGAGAGGGGAGCTGAGTGGTGTGAAGAAATGGTGCCGGGGAAGGCTATTTAGATAGGCTCAATGAGGGGAACGAGAGGGCGATGGCGAGCTCGTCGGTGACGACAATACATGGTGCTATAGGCATGGACTGGGTAGGCGGACGGTGGGCAGTTCCCTGGCGGTCAGCTACGGCTTAAAGGTGACGCTAGGGGAGGTGGCGTTTGGTCAGGCAAGGCTGGCTCTCTGCGCGGCAGAGGCGATGCTCGACGCGGCGTGCGGTGGCTACTGGTCGTGCGGCAAGAGAAGGGCGTGTCTGGCGGGGTGCTGGGGTTATGGCAGAGTAGCACACGCGAGCTAGGAGCAAGGCGTGGCTTGTGCGGGCTTGTCGGGGACGGCGCTCTAGCGTGAGCTGGGCGCGGTGCAGTGGCTTAGTGCACGAGCAATGTGAGGTGGTCCAGGGGCTGGCACCACTTGGGGAATGGACCGTGCGCGGCGGTGCTACCACGCCTACCTCCCTGGTGCGGCGGAAGAGGGCGGGGCGTGCTCCTGTGACGTGGGCATGGTCGGCCGGCGATCATGGCGTCGGGGTGGCGCGGCACTACGGTTCTAGGCCAATTGGTAGCTTAGTTAGGGGCTGGTTAGAGCTAGGGGAGAGAAGGGGGCCAGATTGAGCCCAAATGCTCGACAATGCATTGATCAACAAATAGTGTTAGTTAGGCAGATTTTTTGTGCATTCCACCTGTTTGACACAATGGCCGCATGAAACAAAGATTTTAATTTTGAAATGATTTTTGGTGGAGTTGTTGGTCTTATGCTTGAGCATCTCTGGTTGCTGGGATTTGTCAAGTTGAACTCATTTGAATGGTTTTTGAAAAAGTGGGATCTAGGTACATACAATTGATTCCATTTTCAAATGTCATTTAAATTTAGTTTTTGAATGTTTCTGTAAGAATTCAAAGTGGGCCTTGGTACATCTTCACTTGCACTATCAAGGGGTGCAAAGATCCATAATTGTTTCTGTTTGAATTTGAGTTCTAGGAACACCCAAAGTGGACTAGTTGATTAAAGTGGCAAAAGTGACCATTTCCATTTATTAATTCTATTTAATTTCTTTTTCTTTGGATTTTGCTTGGGAATGATCTAGATGATGTGGCATTCATCTTAGAATCATTTTACAACCATTAGAACAAACAATCATGGCATTTCAAAACAATTCCACATTAATGCAACACAGATATGCATGCTTAAATATTTAAAATGAGAAAACGTTTTTGGTAACCCTAACTTGGGTGATTTGGATCTTGATATCTTGGATTAAAGTTTTGGGATGTTACAAACATTCAGAAGTCTACCTTTGAAACCATGGTATCGACCGTGATGATTAGGGGTGGTATAGTGAATTAGGATCGTGTAATCACTGAACAACAATGATGGATGTTCGTTCAAGTAGGAGTTTATTAGTAATATGAACCATTATCATGAACTAAACAATCTAAGTGAATTTTCATAGTTTGTTGTATTTGGCATCCATCAGACTATCTTGTGCTTAGTTCTAATCAGGAGTAAATAATAGCGACATATTGTTTTGGCTCAAAATGCTATCCACACCATCCCGATTCTTTTTGGCCGCTTGATGGACGCCGGAAATGACACGCGGCGATGTTGCAACGGATCCCTGCTCTCCCATGAGGCGGGACCCACTGCGGGCCAGGGCGAAAGATTCCAAACCAGGTAAGACTGTACCATGCACCGTCATACCCCGGTCGGAGACCGGTGGACCGCACGGGCAATCTAGGCCCACCGTCAACGTACGAGGGTAGGGCCAGGGTTTGTGAGAGGCGCTCCTGGCGCGAAAGGCCCCCGCACCTGCCGTGTTGCGGGCCCGTCGGAAGCCGACATGGGCTCATGGCGCCATGTCGGCCGCGGTTTATCGCGGGCATGAGGTCCGCGAAATAACCTACATGACAGCATAGATCCTAGAGTGCCGCATAATCTCGCGGATGCGGGGACCGCCTAGAGAGGATGTGGAGGCGTATAGTATGGCCGGATGCGGGTCACCGTGGCAATGGGGCATGTGCGAAGCTACGGTGGCAGCCACAAGCCCGTGTGAATCATGTTTTCTCGCGGACGTGGGGCAGTTCAGCGACTACGTGGCGTCATGAGCCCATGTCATCTACAATTTCTAGCGGACGTGTGTCATCTGGAACGGACGTGGCAATGCCGTGACTTGGCATATGTCATGGTGAGCATATAAGATGCAGGTTATCACGATGAGATCATGTCGTGTGGCCCTTTTGTAGCCGACCTGTTGGCGTAGGCTATAGATGTATATGGGTTGTCGTGATGAGATTGTACACTGTCAGCAATAACGATATGCGGGTCCAATACGCGCTGGAGGTACACTCCTTCATGTGTATGCCAGCTTTGTGACTCAACCTACATCTCCGGCTCTCTATAAGTACTGCCTTGCAGTCGACTTCCTAATACATTACATTGTTTATTCTTTTCTCTCTATAAGTTTTGGGCTGGTCTATTGGTAGATAGAAGTCCCATTCGACCCAATGTTGGCTATTCTTCAGGCAGCGCTGGATCGAATATCACTCCATCTTAGCATGCACGCCTCTATCGATAAGCAACCGCTATCGTGTCGCTTCTTCTTCGTCTTCTCCTCTTGGAATGTGTGCATGAACTACCCGGCAGTACATTTACTCTTCTTCATCTCTAATATTTCTTTATCTAATTTTATGCAGATTTACAAATCTTTCATCTGTTCTTGGTTCTTTTAGAGATTGTGCCTGTACACGAGGTCTTGTTCTATGTTGTATTTGTGAAAGGGACGAAAGTTAAACCGTAGCGATCTTTATGTGCCTTTCCTTCTCGCTGTCATTTTACTATTTGTTTTATGACAAGTTTGTGATTGTTAATACATCTGCCTGTTTTTTCCTCAGAAAATGCGTCGTGCATGCTTGCGCTATCATCGAGGGGATTCTGCATATAAAGGACCTAAATGTATCACATACTTCTTTACACGTATTTCTTTCTCGCTACCTTTTTTTCCTGCTTTTTTCAGCAGATCTACTAATCGCTAATATATCTTCTTGGTTTTTTTTATTTTTGTATCCGATGCACGTGTACACGGTTGCTATTTGTCGAGAGGCTCCCGCATTTAAAGGCTAGTTAATATGTAGAGTAGTTATTAAGTTTATGTGTTGGTGTTGCGTAATATACTATAGGCTAGGTGTGTTGTATGTAATCTGTGTTTTATGCATGTATACAAATATGTTGGATGTAACCATTAAGAAATAAGAAATTACTTCTATTTTTATTTCTTTGTTGTTCGTGATGCTATGTGTTTCTACTTCCTATAGTAAATGAGTGACGCTTTTTGCATCTTTTCTTCTTTTCTGATGTTTTATAGCTCATGCAGTTTTAGAGTCGGCTTCTTTGTGCATCTATTTTACGTTCGGCTGGGCTGCAAGCCATATTCGGTTGTAGCCTCTGAGCCTCATTGTTCTTCCCACGTGTATAATGAATGCCCATTAGGTAGCGTTCTTCGTACGCTATTCTCAGGATACTTATACGTCCTTTCCTAGCGACTAGTTCTGTATCGTACAAGGACCTTGCATTTCCTCTCCTCCACTCTCTTTAGTTTGCCCCAATCTACCATAAATCCTCTTCCATGGCCTACCTGCGCACCATACCTAGGCGTCTGTGCCTCATAGGAACGACTAGACCTTCCCCGTCTTTCCATAATCACGTGCATGCCTCTTTGTTGGGTACTTGTGTGCGTGCCTCTGTGTTGGTTCGAGAGCCGCCGTCTGCGACTTTGATGGCTGTTGGAGAGTTTGCTTTCATTTGCCTCCCAAGGAATGGGATGAGGAGGTTCTGGCGCGTCTGCGTCTTTTGGCTCGCCAGCGGTTTCACATCGCGTCGGCTGCTAAAAATACGGTGGCGGACGATGTTCATCGTAACACGAGTTTCAACGAGGTCACAACAGGAGTCAATGAGGCGTTCATGAGCACCCACGACAAGACTGAGAGAGGGATATGACGACGGTGCTCCTCAGAAACAGTCCATCTAGGAAGACGTGACGAAGAACTAGATAGACATAATGGATCTTTTCCCCCTGGACTCGGCTTTTGTGTAGGGTTTCTGTCGTGTTTACGTTCTTATGTGTGTAGTATAGTGACTCTTTTTTTCTAAATAAATTGTATGCTCTCATGTCTGAACTAGTTTGTATGCTTTCATATTTTGGAACAGTTTGTATGTTGTTCCATTTGAAATAATTTGTGTGCTAGTGTAAAAGCGAGTATGAAACACTCCGACTTATGAATGGGTTTCAGCATGCATCAAATAAGTAAGTTTTGTCTGTTTTGCCTACTTTTAGTGTTTCATATTTGTATGTGTGCGAGAACGCGTATGGTTTGCTGTCTTTTGCTAGGGAATCTCCAAAAAAAATTTCATGATACCGAGTATGGAACGGTCCCATGCATGTGCAAAGACATTCACGACATGTTCTCGTTTCTTGATACTATAATTCATTTGTCTTAGTAATCGATTTTCTTCTTTAAGCGTTGAACCTACCAGCCACACCCCGGGGGCACAAAGAGAAGTCTAGTTGATATAATACAACTATAAAATTATAGATACTTACTTTATAGACTAGTACCATATTGTTTGAGTGCCAAATTAAAGATAAAAGTGTTAAAGCAAACTTTCAAGTAAACCTCACTTACTCCATAAGGTTTAATAAGCTGTATTAATCCTAGAGTAACCGATTCAAAATTTAATGTCTAAAATATCATGTTTTCCTACATAGTACTTGATATTGGAAAGAAGGTTTTTCAATATTATTTAGGAGCTGAAAGATTAGTTTAGGAATCATCTTTTGTAAAAGATATTCTGATATCTAAAATATTTTTTGATTGCAATATGATAAAATATAATTTAGTCAAAAACAAATTCTCATATTGTATGACCATTTGCGAATGATGGTGACGCTAGGCATACCTATCACCCAATAGGTTTGGGAAATAAAGTTATACAAATGGTCATCCTTAAGAGTTATAGTAGTTTCATCATGAAAGTATTCATGACATGATGGATAAGAGGTATAGGTAAAATGTTTACTATACTAAAAGGATCACTAAAAGTAGAATGTGGAAGAACGCGAATCATCATGGTGATCCACTTCAAAGTGTAAGTTTAAGGGTATTAGTGTTTGACTAACACAGTTGGACCAAGTACCATGTGATTGGTGCCACTATTGATGTTGGTTGATTCTTCTGAAAGAGAGGAAAACGTTAAAAGAGAATCCACAAATGTAATTGGTAGGAAATAAAAGATTGGAATTGTCCATCTCAGGTATATAAAAGATATACATATTATGAATATATTCTTTGCTTGTTAAAATAATGTAGTTCTTTGATATTAGATGTTGGATTGGTTGATATGAAGTGTCATATAGAGCAACTCAATATAAGAAAACAATGGCCCAAGTAACTAGCAAGCGAATATGGTGATGATGTTCATCAGTAAACGAATAAATTTTTATTATGTCTGCCATATACATCAAAGACCAAGCCGTCAAGATTTATTCCTATAATTTTTATTTAGTTCCAATATAGCGAGAACAAGTTGTTGTTCAAATAATTAATATATTCCATAGACAGTGTGTAAACAATTATAAATTTTATTTGTGAAATAACATTCATAAAACTAAATGCTAAAAATGTCGCTAGACAAAATGATTGGAATTTCACTTTAAGTGTGACACCCCCGTTTAAGTTATACTAGAAAGAAAGAAATGAAGAAACTCCATGTTGATGGAATTTTAGAGTCTTGTTTTTGTATGAATTGACGGTTTGTAAGACTTTCCTATAGATAACTAAAACTTTATTCATGGGACAAAGTTAAATGGATGCCTAACTTATTGGAAGACATACATACTGATGTATGTGGTCCATTATGTAAAGACATATGTGGTGGATTATTCTACTTGATATACTTTCACTGAGGACTTGAATAGATATATGAGTATATATGTTTAATGAGGAAGAAGTATGAGATATTTGAGACAAGTTAAAAGGTTTTAGTGTGAAGTAGAAATCATTATAACAACAAAATCAAGAGTTTATGACTGGATCACAAAGGAAGACATTTGAGTTGCAAGTCTAGCAAACATCTGAAAGTTGAGATTTTTATAAACATGAGTTTCCTGAAATACCATATTAGTGTGGAATGTTTTGAGAATATAATCAAACCTAGTTTGACTTGGTAAGATCAAATATAAAACTATTGTTATGATTTAAAAAATATTATGCTATAGTGACTACCGCTTTTACACTAAAAAGAGCAACAACATGACCTGTTTAAATGGTAAGGGATAAAACCTAGTGTTTCTTTTCTTAAATTTTGGTATGCAAGAAATATGTAAAATGTTTACAAAACCAAAGTCAGATATGCACATCTTTGTAGGTTATCCAAAGCAATCCTTGGGAATTCCTCCACCATAACACTAAAGACAAAAGTGTTTGTCGCTAAAACGGTGAGTTCTTTGGGAAGGAATTTTTCATGAAAAGTTAAGTGGGAGGACAATAGAAATTTTTATGAGGTTATTTGAACCTAAGTGACATGATCAGAGTAATGCAGCACCGAAAAGTGTTCCGGAGGAATCTACAATGCTCATGGATACCATTTCTGCAAACGTTGTAGTTCCGGAGATCTAAGTTCCTATTGAACCATGTGGACCAGGTAATAATCAAATAGCAAGATTTGACGACAATGTGTTGTTGTAGGACAATGATATACCGACTACATGCAAACAAGTGATTATGAGGCCTCACTCCATTAAATGTCTAGAGACCATAAGAATTCGTGATAGTATCCATATACGAAAATCAAGTTATGAACTTAGTAGACCTTTGGAAGGCATGTAGCTTTTTTCAAACGTAAGTGGATCTATAAAGAAACAAACATGGATGTTTACATCTGGGAAATGCTCGACATGTCGGAAATGAGTTTATGACAAATTTCAAAGAGTTGACTGTGACAAGATTTGATCTTCCACAACGATATTTACTCTATACAGATTATTGGAGCAACCACTAGATATTGAGATATCATAGTTGAATAAACAAAACAACATTCTTCTATTAGAATGGTTACCTAGGATGTGTACATGACACTATCCAAAGGGTTTTTACAATTTGAAGGGTGCTAAGATATATGCAAACTTCAATGGTTAAAGTAAGCATCCTGAAGTTGGAGTCTTCACCATGATGAAACTATTAAAGAGTTTATTTTCATCAAAAACGAGGAAGATACTTGTGTTTACAAGAAAATAAGTGGGAGCGCTAAGACATACCACCAAGGCTTTATGTAGAATATATTTTTTGATTGGAAATGATATATATTTTATTTAAACGCAAATTACGAATTTTTTTAAATTTGGATTTTGATGAAATACTTAGGAAAAACCAGAAGGTTAGACATCAAAGTCTATACAAATAGATTGAAATGCTAATATAGTTATACCAAGGTACATATATGAAATATTGACTTAGTTCAATATGCAAACGATAAGAAAAGTTCTTGCCACATGGAGACATGATCAATTTTATTGACAATTGGTAAGTGAAGCCTCATGAATGATTTAATTAATCATGAATTCCATGAGATGTACTTATATAGGTGAGTCGTATGTTTTAAATGTTAGGAGTATGTACCATAATGATTCATAAGATGATCATTGGACAATAGTAATGATATTCTTGTGTACTTTGGAAGAACCAAGAATATGCTCTGTATGCACAAGTGATGAAATAGTTTATTGTAATATGTTACATTGATACTAGTTTTGTCACATATACAAATGGAGTTCATCTCAATTTAGTTTATGTGTTAAAAAAGAAGGTGGCATAGTAAAATGGAGGAAAATTCCATGATGGATTTGGATTAGTTACAAAGTTATAACATTATGGTGGATACTACAACAATGACTGAGTATATAACTGCTCTAGAAGCAACAAAAAGAAGGCATTTGTGTCGCGTAGTTTGTTATTACAGTTTCAGGTAGGCCATAGTATGAAGATCTATTGTACTACAATAGTGTCAACACAGTTTTGTCTAAGGAATTGAAGTCTCCCCAGAAGACTAAATTTAACAATGCCATCTCATTGGAGAATGAGTGATGCATAGAGACGAAAAGATATGCAAATACACAGACAGGAAAGTGTTTGTTCTAGATATTAGGTTTACCACAATCAATGCGTGTGGACAACACCAGAATTCCATAGGTGTTAAATGCACAAAATGAAAAACTATATTATCTGTACTCTAGTGTAAATGGAAGACTGTAGGAGATATTCCCTAGAGGCAAATAATAAAGATTGTTTTATTTTCATATCTCAAATATTCATAATAAGTTTTATGCCATGCTATAACTATATTAAGAGGAAATATTAGTACACGTGTGGTATGTAAACAAACCAAGTCACTAGTAGCCTCTATCCAACTAGCCCATTGGTCAACTGATGATCAACATTTCCTGATCATGGACATTTATGTCAATTGACAAAGCGGTCGTATCATTAGGTGAATGATGCGATACACACCCAACGTAAGTATTGCAATGATATCTAGCCACAAAGTTTAACATTGCGGTAACTAGTAAAATGTAGTAACCCAATCCTTTGACCATGATATCATATTTAATCACTGTCATTAGAGGGAGATTTGACTGCATCAAGCGTCACACCGTAATGGGGTGATCATAAAAGTGCCTCTTAGGTATCCCGAATGAATAGGTTGAGGCATATGCATCAAGTTTGGGATTTGTCCATCAGCGTGATAGATAGATCTCTCGAACCACCCAGAAAGATTACATCTACTAAGCTTGCAAGCATGTAACTAGGTCACTGGAATGTAATATCATGGGAATGAGTCAATGTGTTTGTCGGTAACAAAATCGAACTAGGTATAGAGATACCAAAGATTAGACCTTGTAACATCCCAAGAATTAAAAATTGGCACTAATTTTTTTGCATTTGCATCTCACGGGTGAGCATTGGATTGCATCATGGCATCTCAAGCAAAACCAAGATTCAAAATCTTCTATCAAAAACCCTTTTTTGTAATCCTTAAATCAATGTTTAAGCTTTTGGTTGAAAATACTATTTTTGTATTAAAATTGGACATGAAAATTATTCCATAAATGTCCTAAGCATATTTTGGGATTATTCCATTTAAACTAAAAACCTAAAACCCTACCTTGCATTTAAAAAAATAACCATATAATGCATTTTATGTAAATGGAAAAATGGTTTTTTCTAGAACCATTTTCTAAAAAGCTTACAATGTGTGTCTTCATTTTATAAAAATATGGAAATTGGATTTATTCCATTTGGAGTCATATAACTATTTCTATAAAAAAATAGTAAAACATAAAAATAAAAAATAACAGAAAAAATAACTAATGTGTGGCCAGCCTAAGCCTACCGCACCAGCAACGCCGAAAGGCCCAGCGGCCCAACATCTATGTACCACGCGCGCATCCAATAATGAAGTGGGCCAATTCAAAGAAAGCATGCACCAAGCCTGTCCCACTTCCCTTTCTCACTGCCAGTGGGTTCTTCCCCTCTCATTCCTTACCTCGCTCCCTGTCGAGGAGGAACATGATTCCTTCCTCGAACTGAATCCTGATCAATTCCACCTCAATCCGTCAACCCCTCGCCCAAGAGAATCCATAGATAAATGATGGCAACAAGTGCAACCACTTTTTCGTTGGGACTCCAAGTGTAGAGTGTTGTAGCAAGCTTCTTTTCCCCCACAAGGTTGACTCAAGGGTTTATATCGAACTCTCGGGGAATTGTGTGGATATTTGTCTTCTTCCCTTCAAGCAACATGTAAGTAAAATAATTTGTCTTATATCCCTAACTCCACCAAGTGGTTGTCAAGCACAAGGTTTCATATTAGTATTATGAAATAAAATAGAAAACAAAGTAAATAAAATAAAGGAATACAAACTAGATGATATGGAAGATAATAGAGTTGTTTTTGGGTTTTTATGAGTGATTACAAGTAGAGAAAGTATTTTTGTATTTTCGAAATAATAAATTGTAGAAAATATATAAGATAGTAAATGCAATGGAAAGGTGTTTCTTATGATAAAAATCAGATCGAGGTTCATGGGTTCACTTATTTACTCTCTTTTTAGGTTGTAGTGGTCATAAAACAATTCATCAATGACAAAGATTCATGAAAATTGTATAGGTGCTCGATAAAAGGAATTAATATAGGCATCATATTCTAGTATTGAGATGGAATACATCTCTCTCTTATACTCCTCAAGAATGGGAAATATCCATGCAATCTTGATTTATAAACAAATCAGAGTATAACTTTAAGCAATATTATATGATGTCTGAAATACAAATATGCTATCTTGATCTAATAAGGTCATCACACTGTCACGTGATAACTATAGCACATGATTTCACTTTATCCCTAGTGAGACAACAAAAGAAAGGTATAAACCAAAGTAGATCTTGAATATTATGTGTCACAGTTCAATCTCTACCCCCATGCTACTCCATCTAACACACACTTCTCCCCATACAAGTTCTTGCATACAATTTGGATCAAAACAAGCAATAAAGAACGGGGTGCATGATATGCATTTATTAAAACATCTTACACAAAATAGATTCCAATAACAAATATCAAATCATAGAACAAAGATCCACCACATAGGAATTACAAATATGACCATAATCATGTAGAGCAGCTCATATGGTACTAGATCTATGAAGAACAAGAGAGAAATAGATCAAGCTACTGCCACAAACCCATAGCCCGGAGGTGGACTACTCCCTCTTCATCATGGTGATGATGCTGGAGATGTTGGAGTGGGTGTATATCTCCCCGGAGGTGGCTCCAGCGGAGTTTCCCCCTCCTATCATTGCCAGATCTGATTCTACTTGGGGTGTTTTCGTCTCTGGTGGATTCTCGTGTCTCGCTTTCGAGGACACCTCAGGGGGGGGTCCTTATATAGGGGGTTTTAGGTCAAGAGAACTCGGTGGGCGAAAGAATCAAGGCGATCAGACAGCCGAGGAGAGAACGAGCATGAGTGGTGCGCCCACCCGGCCTGGGCGTGCCACCTGGGCTCGTTTGGCCCTCCTGGCCCTCCTAGTGAGATTCCAGTGCTCCATATGCTTCTCGTGGATAAATATTGGCATTCCCAAAAGTGCAGATCCATTTGACTTCGCATAGGTCCTGAAACATCAAAAACATTGAAAACAGGGGTTTTCTGCCATGCAGGATTATAGCCAAAATAAAAGGGATCATTGGTAAATCCCCCAAAAATCAATATAAAACATGGGCATTACATTATATATGATGCAAATATGTGGGAAAACATGTTAACAAACTACAAAGTTCATGTATGCATTTTACATGCATCAATATCCCCTCTTAATAAACCCTAAAGAAATCTCGCTGATTTCTCCCCCAAGCTGCCGAATTGGTATCGATCCAATCTCGCGGTTGTCACCGCCATGGACGAGCTCAGGAGCTCAAGGTTGCCAACAAATTGGAGCCTGTGGATCCCTCTTTTTCCCTCTTCCCTACTCTCCCTACTCAACCACGTCACCTCACCCTATTTCCCCTTCCATAGATTGCTAGGTCGCTCAATCAAAGCCGCCGGAGCTTCCGGATCCGTGGTAGCATAAGCCACTCTAGCCGCTCACAGATGTTGCTAGGGAAATAACTAGACACCTCCACGGATACAAGATGAAATGTACAGCCTTCTGAATATCGTCCGAGTCTTCTTCATCGCCTGAAGCCACCGGAGCGCCACCGACCATCACCAACCGAGCGTTACACCACCGTCTGCCGCTGACGTCACGTCATCGAGGCTAAGCTTACGAAGGATTTGCTCGTAGCTGTCTGATCTACCACTGGCGGTTCATATTAGATTGGCAACTCGAAGGGGAACCATCCAGTAACAACCTTCCACGTGGCCATTCAAGTCAACACCTAGTCACCCGCCTCGGCATCGCAAGATCAGCGCCACACCAGCTTTATTTGCTAACTAGGAAAGCATAGTCAGCGTTATTTTATTCTAAAATAGAATTAAAAAGACAGAAAATAGGCAGGTCTTATAAAAATCACATAAAAAGATTTATATATCTAAATTTATTATATAATATATCATTGGATTCAAGAAACTATGAAGAATATTAATATGCAATAAAATTTATACTTTGTAGTAGCTAAATTTTATGGGTTATTTAAATCTACTTAATGCTATTATATAATAATTAATGTTCTGTAAATCCAAATCAAGTGAAACCAATTGCTACTATTTTGCCTTATTAAATATACGCAAAATTATTCTACACTATTTTATCACACGATCTTGCAGAAAGTCTAAATTGCATTATTATAGTAATTAAATCATAGAAAAAGATCTAAAAGTCATTTTTGTGTGATTCTAATTTCTACTGGTTCTAAATTGAATTACCTATCCACTGGTATTATATCATAATTTAATTCGATAGAAACATCAGAATTTTAATTAATATGGATTAAATCCTATTTAAAACAATCCAATTATAATAATAAATTGTTTTATGCATTAAATTACTTTCCATATGCATCATGAGATATATTAATGTCCATAGAACTAAGTACACCCGTTGTGATATATTAAATCATCATGCATGCATTTGATAATCATTGTTGTATTGTATGTTTGCAATATTGCTATGTTTGCAATTGTTTTGATTGAAATTAGTTTATTCCGCGTTAGATTGTTCGTAGAGTGCATTTGCTGTGAAGGAATACAATCATCACAAATATTATTAACATGAGGCAAGTTACACCTTTGTTCATATCTTTGTCCCATGTTCTATACTATGCATGTTTTTTACCTTCAAAAGAGTAGTATCATGTGTAGGTTGTTTTTAGTAGAAGTACTTAGATATATTTTACAAGTGTGGTGTTGTTTAGTAGTATGTTGTAGTCCTATACTTAGGATTATTTCCACTCCTAATAGGTTCTACTGAATTTCTCTAAATATTATGCTTGTGCTATGCTATATATATGCAAAAACCGATAGGGATTCAAAATAAAGAAATATTTCTGAGTATAAAATCTCTGTTTATGAGCGCAAGTTTTTCTCCCTAAATCTACCTCAAAATAAAACTAAGGTTTACTCTAGGCAGAGTGGTATATCAGTATGTATACAAGGGGCAAGTATCTTGGATTGGCTCTGCTTGCATCCAGGAATAAGTATCTTGGATTGGCTCTGCTTGTGCCCTCCACCACCCATGATCAAAGAAGTATGCCATGTTCCATAAGTCAGAAAAATCGAGATCAATTACAATACATATAGGCTCTATCATTGCCTAGTACTTAGTAGGAAACCTCACCTACGTACCACAGATTTGGCTTGGGTGGATCCAGAAAAGGTAGAGGGGCTACTAAGGGAAAGCTTCACCATGGTCTTATTTGTAGAAGGACTTGATCGTAGATTGTGGGTAAAATATACACACTCTCGAGAGTATTGCAATCTAATCGACCAGTTATTTTCACTAAAAATAAAAAATTGAGCATCTGAAGGATGTACCCTTTAAAGGATTTCCTCTCTCTTTTTCTAAGGAACCATTTTAAAACTCTATGGTCATGGACTCGTCCATAGATGGGATTTTGGATTGCATGGTGTAATCCATGTGTTAGGTTGAGGGATGGTAGCCTTGTGGACTCCAATGCAATCCACTTGACCCTATATTACTTATCAAACATTTGCAAAGTAGGATAAAATATTTTCTCTCTTAATTTATGAAAATTGGCTTTACGCAAATAAACCTCAAGCGTTTTTCAGCCCTATTCATGTAGAGATAGCCAATTTTTTCCTTCATGGTGTAATTTGCTAATTCAAAGTATTGACCAACTAGTTTGGCTACACATTTCATATGCATAATTTGAAGATTGATGAGAGGTGCATTAGGATCACGGGTCTACACTCAACCAGCATGTGGCATTGATTGGACTCCAAGTTGTGTTTATTTCGCTTTTTGTTGTAATAAAATAAACTCTGGATTATTCGATTCATGTAATAAAGACTTGTGTTTTACATGATATTTCATTGACTGTGAGTGTTAGCTAATGATCTAGGGACTAGCATGTTAATCATAGAGACTTAAGATCTTTAACGATCCCATGTCACTACAGATCTTGGACAATCTAAGTATCGTGTAGCGAAGGGAATGAGACTCGACATTTAAGGTTCAAGTGATAAAGTTATTTCGTGAAACGCGTAGGGACTATCATGGGTTTCTAGATCCCGCTGTTGGTCATTGATCAAAGAGGTGTCTCGGTCATGTCTGCGCATTTCCGAACCATATGTTGGCACGCTTAAGGGTATATATTTCATAGGGATTGATTTGGGACCGTTGGATAAATCAGAGAACTCTGGAATCATTCTAGAGAGAGGTCGGAAAAGTTCTGGAGTCAATGAATTGTTCAGAAGCTTGAATTATGTATTTTGGTATTTAATTAAAAGAATGAAATATTAAAATATGGTATCAAATTTATAGGCTAACCCCTAATGGGCCACCACCAAGGCAGCCCAGTAGGGGGCGCCCCACACCCCAAGGTGGTCGATGGCCTAAGGAGGGGTGCGGCAAGGAAAGAGGGGCGACGACACCCTAGGGTGGGCCCTCCCAATATGGAGGTGCCCCTAGTTGGTACCTGCCGTCCCCTTGGCCTATATGAAGGAAGGGAGCCCCTCCCCTCATTCACCTCCTTGGATTTTTCCTTCTCTCCCTCTCTCTCACTCACATGTGGTTCCTAAATATTGGAACATGCATACAGGGTTTGAGATCTCCACCATAAGCACGCCATCGTTATGCTTGATCCTCAATACAGATCTTTCTTCTTCCACTACTTCGTTGTTCCGGAGCCTTGGGGACGTCGTCTACACCAGGCGCATGTAGAACTTTGGAGATGCTATCAGTTGTAGCACTCATCATTTATGTATGCACGACCTTGAGGTCGACATCACCGTATGACTACATCATCAATGTTTGTTGGAACGTAAAACTTTTCGGTCTTCAAGGGTATGAACACCAAATCCCTCCGTTACCTTACAACTGAATAGTATAGATTTTGGATATATCGTACTCGTTATTAGGAAAACATGTTTTTTGCTATGGAACCCTATAGTTTAATTGGGGATCAAAGGATGGACAAAATAAGACTCATTGGTGGGCGTGGGAAACGCTTTGGAAACCTAAAATGCAAGGAGGTTTGGGCTTTTGAGATTTTTTCATGTTTAACCAAGCTATCCTTTCTAGGCAAGCATGTCGTCTACTTACTAATCCGAATAGTTGTTGTGCTCGTATTTTGAAGGCTAAGTTAACCAAATGGTCGTCTAGAGGACACTCTTTCTATGGAAATGTGTCATCTACTTGGACAACGATTTCCTATTGACTTGAACTGTTGAAGAAAGGTTTAATATGGAGAGTGGTTAATGGTTAGAGCATCAAAATGTGTCCCTGAATCCCTAGGCTTGTTACATATAGGTTGGTTTCCACAAAAGAACAATGTAGACTTCGTTTCATTTTGGAACTAATAGATCAGGTTGGTGCTTGGAAAATTAACTTGCTAGAACAGTATTTTATGCGCATGGATATTGTGGAAATTCATAAGATGAGGCCATCTCCAAGGCTATAAGCGAATTAACTTGCTTGGGGGCCCGAGAAACATGGTTATTTTATAGTCTGTGGTGCTTACGAACTCTCTATGGAGGAAAGCTAGCGTGATTCCACGCATGAAGGGAAACGGGTAGGCTACACTAGCATAAAATCAAAATTTTCTACCACCTCAACCAGGAATATTATTGTCATAGATCACGGGATTACCACTAGACGTGCAGTTGCGGAACTCGATGAAGCACGTCGGGATAGTGTAGATGTTCTATGTCTCCTCCTTGTCCTCGTCCCACGAGAAGATCCCCTTTGCGTGGCTCGTCCAAGTGCTACAGTTGTAGCACCTCCGAGGTATCCACACGTCCGGAGTGGAAGGTCACACAGCAGACTGCTAGGTCTGCACGTGCAAGATAGGTGTGAGAGGAGTGGCGGCTGGGTGGAATGCTCAACCCTATTCAGCTTGCCTCACTCTCTCTTATATAGGCATCCCTGGTGGGTGATGTCTACGCACTTCTATTCTTGTAGACAGTTGTTGGGCCTCCAAGTGCAGAGGTTTGTAGAACAGCAGCAAGTTTTCCCTTAAGTGGATCACCCAAGGTTTATCGAACTCAGGGAGGAAGTGGTCAAAGGTATTCCCTCTCAAGCAATCCTGCAATCAAGATACAAGAAGTCTCTTGTGTCCCCAACACACCCAATACACTTGTCAGGTGTATAGGTGCACTAGTTCGGCGAAGAGATAGTGAAATACAAGTGGTATGGATAATTATAAGTGGTAACGGTGATAGAAAATAGCTTGCTGGCATGTGGTTGACCTGGGAAAAGACTAAAGGCAAACTGAAATAAAGATGGAAGCAAGCAAACATGTAATAGATCTAATTGCAAACGAAGTTTCAATTCTTAGAAACACGACCTAGGGATCATACTTTCACTAGTGAACACTCTATTATAAATATATTCTCTTTATGATACTACGCTGAACTACTCTCCGGTTGGACACTCTAATCAATGGTAGGGCTATAACAACACACCTCAAAGTTCATCTTTCCCATCTAGAAAACCCCACACTGTCACCTTGAGTACTAGATGAGTCCAACAAACACCACAATTTCATAAAGATATCCAACTCCAAATATAACTCATAACAATTATTTGTAATCTCTAGCCTAAGTGCCAGCATGGGGAGCACGCTGTCACTTTCACACACATGGGGAGATCAGAGATCTATTAAGCACTTGAGTAGCAAGGTAGATCTACTAGATTACAAAGCTCATGATCACAATATGATCATGCATAGAGAGAGATGAACACATAGCTACCGGTAGAACCCTTAGCCTCGAGAGAGAACTACTCCCTCCTCATCATGGGAATCAACAATGGTGATGTATATGGTGGTGGAGATCAATGGAGATGGCTCTTGGCGCACTTCCCCGTCCCGGCAGGGTGCCGGAACAGAGACTTTCTGTCCCCCGAATCTCCTTTTCGGTGGTGGCGACGCTGCGGAAATTTTCGTGGATGGAGGCTTGATGATTTAGGGTTTTTGCATCGGGAGGTATCTTATAGACGAAGAGGCAAGGTCGGTAGGCGGCCAGGGGTGGCCGCCCTGTGGCCCACACCACCTGGTGGCGCGGCCAGGGCTAGCCCGCGCCACCACATGGTGTGGCTGCCCTGTGGCCCCTCTCCGTCTCTTTTTCTGGCTCCGTGAGTCTTCCGGTAAAATATCAAACTTGGCTTTTGTCCGGTCCAATTCTGAGAATATTGATTCTCTGACTTTCCTGGAACCAAAACAGCAGAAAACAGGCAACTGGCACTGTGACATCTTGTTAATAGGTTAGTCCAAGAAAGTCTATAAAAATTACTCCAAAGTTGGAACAAAACACAAGAAAGTAGATAAAACCAAGCATGGAACATCAAAAATTATAGATACATTTGCAATGTATCAACATCCCCAATCTTAACTCCTGCTCGTCCTCGAGTAGGTAAGTGACAAAAAGAAAGAATAATTTTTTAGGTGGCATGCACCATCATAAACTTGATCAAAGTATTTGTAAAACATTCAAAGCTGGGATCATAGTACTTCAATCATAACATGAAAGACAAAGTTCTAACAATAAGTCAAAGAAACTATGTTGCAACGGCACAAACAAAAGATTCATGAATAACAATGCTTTGCAAGACGTTTGTTTGTTTCACATAAAGAAAATATAGCATAGTAGCATTAAGCTTGTCCCTCATAGAGTAGCAAGTATAAATGCATAGGACACCTTCAAAGTTCATAAGAGTGAGTAGATACAAATAGTTTAAAACAAGCAATATCAAGGTATGCATCAGTCAACAAGTCTTGGGACAATGCACATAGAACTAAGAATGGCCACTATGCTCTCAAAGTAGGTGCATAAAGGTAGAAGATGGAGACTCAATATAATAGTGGAAGAAAGACCTTCATAGAAGGAAGCATAGATTCAAGTTTCATAAAGAGCTTCCAAAAATTATGGTACTTATTAGCTTTCAGCTCTCATTGCCCCTATCATAAGCATCTTGAAGGTGATTAAGGTTAACGAGACACAACTAAGAGGATATGCTTGACAAGTTATAAACCGAAATCTCATGCCCCTTACTTACGAAGACTAAACCTCATGCTACTCAACTTTAGTCACAAGTAAGATCTTGTCATTGTAAGTACATATGTATCATAAAGAACCGCCAACGGGGTACCCCTTGCACATGATACATGAGCTATCCCATAATCAAAATGACAAGGCAAGCAGACAATGAGCATCTCAGCGATCTTTTTATTTGCTATTTTCATAGGTTTTTATTGAGGATGCTTCATAGAGTGCTCATTATGGTGATGCTGCAAGTTTCCACCATGATTAGGAATGGCTTAGGATAGCGGCCCAGGCGTTTCTCTAACACACATACAAATTCCATGATCTTACGAGTTCCACTTTTATTTCACACCGCCGGGATCCATAAGTAAAAGAACATGATATCAACAGGGTACAAAGTACAAGTGCAATGTTGAAATCGTTCCCCATGATACATGGTTCTGCTGACTTCAACTTATAAAGCGCAAGCATATACGCAACAAAGAAGGACCCAATGGTTCAAGTTTATTAAATACAAAAAAGTAAAGTGTGCCATCAAGTTCGTGAGAGCTTTAATCACTAGTTTTCTCAGAACAAGTTTAATTTGGAAGGTAAACAAAAACATGAATATACTTGGAATAGCATAAGCTAGTAGGTAGGTATGGTGGACTCTTTGGAATAACTTGGCTTAGGGAGTTGGATCCATGAGTGGAACTCATACTTGGTTATGGAGGCTAGCAAAAGACTGGGAGCGACAAACTAAGAGAGCAATAATGGCCATAATCATGCAGAGCGACAAAACATCATTGATCAAAGCATAAAGTGATACTACAAGTTGAAAACTAAAGGATCATAAAGGCTATGGTGACTTGGGATAGTCATAACATGGTGTGAGCATGTGCCAAGTCAACCCAAATAAAGCATCAAAGGAGAATGCCACAATACTATGCTTTAATATGCTAAAACAACGCATGATTCATCCAAGGCACATTAAGCAATCTCAATTGCTATAACAAGTCATGCTACAGAAAATAATACTAAGCATAAAGCCAAAACAATATCAAGCATGGCATGACAAAGCATAGGCCACAGTCAAAAACAAACTCTCTTTAACACTTAAGCATGAACTTTCCTACTCTTTTTCCAAACCAAACCAAACTATTTGCAAACCAATGTATGAAAGAGGGGGTCTGTAACATCCCAAAACATTAATCCAAGGTTATTAAGATCCAAATCATCAAAATTGGGGTTAACAAAAACTTTTCCAATTAAAATTATTAAAGCATTCATGTGTGTGTGCATTTAAAATAGGAGTTGGTTTGAATTGCCATGATTAAGTGATCCATTGCTTGTAAAATGACTCTTAGGTGAAATAAACATCATCTAAATCATTCCCAAACAAATCGCAAAGAAAAACAACTCAAAATGAATAAATGAAGTGAATGGTCATTTGTGCCATTTTAATCAACATGCCTACTTTGGCTATTCCTAGAACTCAAAACCTAATAGAAACAATTGTGTATCTTTGCACCCCTTGCTAGTACACCTAATGATGTACCAAGGTCCACTTTGTGATCTGCTAAAAACATTCAAACACTAATTTTAAATGGCAGTTTAAAATTGAATCTATTTCATAGGAGAAGATCCCACTATTTCAAAAACCACTCAAACAAGCTCAATTTTCAAAAACCAAGCACCCACAGAGTCTCAAGCTTAGTACTAGCACACCCACCAAAAATCTTTTCAAAATTCAAAAAGAAAGTTCTTGCGGCCATTTCGTCAAACACTTGGCAGGCAGGGTTTAAACACTAAACATAGCTCACTATTTGCAACAAGGTTTTGCACCCAATTTTCCTCAAAAACCTCCCTCTGTCCCTAAATGATCTAACCATGCCATTTAAACCCCATCTCCTACCCCTAGTGGCAATGCCATGCCATGCCGAGCACATGCTCGCCGACCAATTGGTCACCACCGCAGCAGACCATCTCCCCCTCTCTCAACATGTCTACTAGCTAGCCCTCACCTCACCGCCACTCTTTGTCCCCTCTCCGAGCCAGACCAAGCCATGGACCACCCACAGCGCCACGTGCACTGCCTGTCTGCGCCATGCCGAGCAGACGCCAGAGCGCCGTGCCCGACACGCGTGCACAAGCCGCTGCTTGACCTCAGCCCGCGCCCACTGCTTCGCCACGACCTAGGGAGCACGCTGGACATGACCGTTCGCCGCCCAACGCACCACAGCCACCGCTCGCCGTGGACACAGCCGCCTCTGCCGCTCAGAGCGCCAGCACCGCCCGATCGCATACCACCGCTCCTAGTCCCGCATTGATCACGTAGAGCACCGCCAGGAGACCAGCCACCGCCCCTACCTCCAGCCATGCCGCTAACACGTTGTGCAGCCCTCGCTGGAGCCGCCCGCCCATGCCTCTCGGTCGCGTCGTCGTCCTATAAATAGAGGCCACCCCCAACCCCATTCGACACACCACTCACCTCTCCTCACCTCACTGACCGTTCCCCACCTCTAGCGGGAGCAAGGCGAGCAGCCGTTCGCCAGAATTGCACCGGAGCAGGCCGCCTCTAGAGGAGAAGGGCACCGCTGATTGCGACCACCCCCGGAGTTGCCTCGACCGTCCCTGATCTCGCCGTCATCTACCAGTCCATTTGCCCGCCTCGCCGTATTCGCTAGAGCCCTGGTACGCCCCCTGAGCACCCCCACCGAGCCGCTAGGGTTAGAGTTCGCTGGCGACTAGTTCATCGTCGACGACGATCCCCAGCCATTGATCCCTGTTCTAATCCAACGACCCATATCGTCCCGTACTGCTTCGCGCGTTATGAGCCGTTGACCGGTGGACCCCCTTCAGCTGAGCCCCGCGCTGCGTAGTGTCACTGGGTCGGCCCGTTAGCGTTCCCGCGCAACCCAGTTAGTTTGAATTAGAATTTTTCTATTTTAGTTAAACCTAATTTTTTCCCCTAATTTGAAATTCAATTCAGAGAGATTTACAAATCCAAATGGAGTGATTCCAATTTTGTTGGAAAGCCACTGAAAATATCTACCCAAGCCCGTTGGATTTAATTTAATTAGAGTTAGAGATCTCTCCTAGTAAAAATAATAAGGCAGAAGCATTAGCACCTTGCAACATTTTTATAAAATCAACCAAGATAGATTTTGAGTTGATTCCAACTCTCAAAAATCACAATTCACTATATCTATCTGAATATGTAATAATATTATGGCTTACATGCAGTTACTTTGGACTAGTACCAAAATAATGCTATATAGGCATTTCTAGTGACGTTAAATCATTAAATAATGAACTTAAACCAAAGTAATTATGATCCAACCCTTAAATCCCATTCCCACATGTTAGAGTATGTGGTGATGACATGTGTCCACATGATCCCATAGTTTAAGTGGTGAATATTAAATCTTAGTTAATTTTTCAATGAGTAGAAATTACTTTTCTAAAGTAAAAAGGATGAAACTATTGAATAAAACTTGTGATGCTTGTGATGATAATAGATCATCAACTATATGCCTTAGAGTGCTAATTAGACTAGTTAAGTGTTTTTTGGTGATTGTGTACTCCGTATGTATTTATAGACGATAGTACCGACCAAGTCTACGAGGAGGAGGAGTTCTACCAATAAGAAGAAGAAGAAAACTTCAACCACTACACCAACAAAGGCAAGCCACCATTAACAATGCAAGCTAACACATGCAAGTATAATGCTTAGCAAGCTAGGACTAAATAAGATGGTTTAGCAAAGATGCGTTAGGCATGCTTGAGTTATACCACCTTGACAACTATTTACCCCAAGTGTTATTTTTCCAAGCTTTACTTCCTTTACCTTACCCAAAGTTCTTTACTTGTTCAAAAGGTAGCATAAAGAGTATAAAACTTGACCTATAGAGAACCCTTTAGGTGTCATTCTATGGCATGAGATTGATCCCATCTTTTTCCACCTTAGTGAACACTCTTAACTTTGTAGTTTAGAGTAGATAAAACTTGAGTCACTTTAGATGGGAAAACTTGGTGAAAATGAATTATGAAAACCTTAGAATGATGAGTCATTCTATTGAGATGTTTTGACATGTGTTGAGAAACAAAAATGGTGTATGATGGTGAAAATGTTGAGGCATGAGCCTTAACCCTTTTATAAAACTGATGGTTGGATTCGGATGCGATACCATTCCAAATTTATCGTACAACCACATTACCTGAATTGGGTAAGGATTAGCCGGAAGTTTATATGCATTAGTATTAGTTCCCTCGTGGGAGAGGTTTGAGCTGAGGCTACGTCTCAATGTTGTCCACCTATGCAGTGCCCAAGATGACAGATGGTCATGGTTGGGAGGCCATGCTCATAGGATAGGTGCTTATACTAGGGTGTGTAAAGGAAAGGTTATGTTTGATTATCTACATACTAAGTATGATGATTCAGGGTTATCCCTGACAGATGTATCGAATCTTGTGGTGAAAGTGTACCACCTCTGCAGAGTGTCAAACTATTCGAATAGCCGCGTCCGCGGTTATGGATAGTTGGAATGGCCATACTGTTTCATTGTCAGATGTTTTCAAAATAACTTATGAAATGACTGATGAATCTAGACTTGACCACAACAGGGTTGTGTTTATGACACTAGCTTCCCAACTTGAGTGATTATAGAACTTTATTTTATCTTTCTTTGCTTCTGAACTCAGCTTAGGTTTCAAACTTAACTTTATAGTTAAACATAGAGTTAGCCCTTTAAGTTAGAACTATACTACTTGTTAGTGGTAGTTTGCGAGTACTTAAAGAGTACTCATGGCTTTTGTCCCTGGCTATTCTCATGGCCATACTATGAAGGAGACTATCAAGATGATGGTCAGTAGGAAGGCTATGATAACTTGGACTATCTGCCTTCGTCAGCATTGCCTGTGCCCCTGAAGATGGACCCCACCGCTACGCTTATCTTTTAATTCTGATGCTTGTTGTATTAAGACTGGATCATGAGATCCTTATTTGTGTAAGACCTTATGTATGGTTTGTAATGGATGATGTACTGCGATATCCAATTTGTTATGTCTCGCAAAAATGGTAATCCTGGGATTGCGATGGATGACATAACAGGCATCTAGGATTAAAAATCCGGGTGTTGACAAGTTGGTATCAGAGCCATCCTGACCATAGGAGACCCTAGTTAGAATGGACGTCCGAACAAAAACTTAGTTTCAAAACCAAAGTGAGTATTTATGAAAAACTATATCCTCTCTTATCCTTGTGAATTCATTCTTTCTCAAAAAAATCATGTCCTCAAATTTCTTACAATTACTACTTAAAATTGGACACACTTGATCACTTCACTAATTTCCTCATCCTTAATTCTTGTAGATGGAGACTCAGTTCAGCAAGTTCTACCAGTTGGGAAACGGAGGTCAGCTGATCTTCAAGAGGGGTATGGATTCACTGTCGGAGTTACTGGGACGCCCACATCTGGAGTTTCTTGGAGCTCAACTTCCAGGACCCCAGGAGGAGACTTACAGTGGCTAGTCACAGCTGATCTTAGAGGAAGCATCAAAGCACCAACGTCCGGGAGAATCCAATTCTCCGTGAGAGAGAACAACTGGCTAGATGGATTAGCTAGGGCAATGCATGAAGCTCTCGCACGTCTATGTGCCTCAGCGTCAACAAAATCCAAGGAACCTGTTTTGCCCACTATGCAAGACGTGACTTCATGGGAATGCCGATGGAGATGCCAAGTCACCCAGAGTTGAGGCGTCAAGTGGAGAATCTTGACTTCTTGCTGCACAACAGATAGCAGGAACTGGACAGTGCTAGAGACTTAGCCAACCAGAACCGTGCCATTGCCGACCAAAAGGCCCATACTTTAGCACTGCTCGTCCAGGATCGCCAGTCTCTTCGCCGCCAGTGTGCAAAGAAGGATCACACCATCGCCCATCTTCGCAAGAAGGTGGCTGACCTCGAGAAGACCGTCAAGGAGCAGGAAGCTCAGCTTGCAGCAAAGGAGGAAGAAGAGGAGGGTGAAGACATCCAGGGAGACATGGATTCTTACCTCAGCAATGATGATGACTTTCTGGAGGAGGATGCTGTGGACTTCTACACTGATGATGAGGAATCCGACTTCATCGACAATGAGTAGATGCACTAGAGCACTGTCGTAGCATGCATGAGATGTATCGGTCCCACTGTATCGTAGCTTGCAGAATGGTTCTTCAAACCATCTATTTTCCCTTGATTATTGTGGTGTGTGTTGTATCGTGTGTTTGCTTGCATGAATGAAATTAAGTTAGTTGCAAAACCTGAGTCAAACTCAAAGTTTTAGCTTTGAAACCAAAACCATGAACCTTAGAACTTTCCCTCTTACCCCTGTATCTATCTCAATCCTTAGTTGACTCGTGGAAACCAAGGAGGGAGCAGCTCGTCGCAAGACCCAATGCTGCAGATTATGCAGATGTTAGTTGCAGACCATGAAGCAAGTAGGGCAGAGCACCAAGCCAACTTAGCAACATTGCAGCAGATAGCCCAGATGGCCCAAAACAACCAAGGGCATGGAAATCAGGATCACCATGGATCCAAACTCAAAAACATTCAGAACACCAATCCCCCAATCTTTAACCAAGCTGAAAACCCATTAGATGTTGATGACTGGTTGCAAACCATAGAAAACAATTTAGAACTTGCAGGAGTTGATGACAACAAGAAAGTTCTCTTCACCACCCACTATCTGGCAGGAGATGCAAGAGCTTGGTGGACTAGTATCCGCAACATGAACCATGGTCAAGTGATGACATGGGAAGCATTCAAAGTCAAGTTCAGCCGCACCCACGTGCCGCAGGGTCTAGTCAACAAAATGAGGGATGAGTTCCGCGACTTGAAGCAAGGCAGAATGACTGTGGTGGAGTACCGTGATAGATTCCTATCACTTGCCAGATATGCACCTGATGAGATCAACACAGAGGCCAAGAAGAAGGAGAGATTCTTGAATGGACTACATCATGATATGCAGACTGTCCTCGTCAACATCTGTTTCCAGGATCTCGAAGAGCTAGTCGACTATGCCATTCAAATGGAAGGGAAGATTAATCAGGCAAACGACAACTGCAAGCGTCGTATGATGCAGCAATCTGGATCCAGCAGCCACCAGAAGTACCATCCCAACCCCTCATCGGGATATGCACCAAGGAACAATAGACCCAAAATGTCTCGCCCAAGCTACCCCAACCGTAGCGGAAGCAATGTGAAGTCCGGAGGAAACAATCACAACTCCGGCAATGCCAACAACTTCAACTGTGCACCTCCCAAGAGCAACAACAACAACAACACTGCACCCAGAACTGGCAGTAATGTTGTGCCTGTCGCAGCAAAGGACAAGTCCCAGATAACTTGTTTCAAGTGTGGAGTGAAGGGTCACTATTCCAATGAGTGTCCCAAGAAGACGGCAGCCAACGCCAATGTGAATGCCCCAGCTCAACAGCAGCATCGTGTTCAACCAGGAAGAAGATTTGCCCCAGGGAACCCTCACAACCGCAACGGTCGTCTCTTCCACATGAACACAGAAGAAGCCCAAGAAGCGCCAGATGTAGTGCTGGGTATGTTTTCTGTCAACTCAGTTTTAGCAAGAGTATTGTTTGATTCGGGAGCATCGCATTCATTTGTCACCGAAGAATTTGCATGCACTAGTAAGATTCACCCAACTAACCTGAAGCATGTCATGATAGTTCAAATCCCCGGTTCAACAACCAAAGCTAGAAAAATTTGCAAAGCTGTGCCAATCAGAATACATGGGATAGATTTTTATGCCAACCTAATTGTACTCGGAACCAAAGGATTGGAAGTACTACTAGGTATGGACTGGGTGTCAAGGCATAAAGGACTGATAGACTGTGCTAAGAAAGCCATCACCATGACCAGTAGCTCTGGAGTAACCGTAGAGCATATCTCTGAAACCTTACCTTGTCAATTCAAGTGCAACAAGAGTCTAGCCCTACCTACCATAGACCAAGTAAGAGTAGTCTGTGAATACCCCACGTATTCCCAGATGAATTGCCAGGTATGTCCCCGGAGAGGGATATTGAGTTCATTATCGAACTAATCCCCGGAACCAGACCCATAGCCCAGAGACCCTATAGCATGAACCCCTCAGAGTTAGTGGAACTGAAGAAGCAGTTGGATGCCATGTTAGAAAAAGGCTTGATTCAACCAAGCGCATCGCCATGGAGATCACCAGTGTTTTTCGTCGACAAGAAAGATGGAGGCAACCGTTTGTGCACAGATTACAGAAAGTTGAATGATGTTACCATCAAGAACAAGTACCCCTTGCCAAAGATAGAGGATCTATTTGATCAGTTGACTGGAGCCCAGGTATTCTCAAAGATTGATCTTAGGACTGGTTATCACCAACTTAAGATTCGTGCAACGGATATTCTGAAGACCGCCTTTACTACTCGCTATTGGTTATACGAGTATACGGTTATGTATTTTGGATTAACAAATGCCCCTTCTTATTTCATGAATGTCATGAATAAGATCTTTATGAATTTCCTAGATAAGTTTGTAGTTGTGTTTATCAACGACATCCTTATCTACTCCAAGTCAGAAGAAGAGCATGAGCAACATTTGAGAATCATCCTAGAAACCCTAAGAGAGCATCAGTTATATGCCAAGTTCAGCAAGTGTGAGTTTTGGCTGAAAGAAGTAGGATTCCTAGGACATATTGTGTCTGCAGGAGGAGTCTCTGTTGATCCCACCAAGATCAAAGATGTCGAAGAATGAGAAGCCCCAACCACTCAAACCCAAGTCCGTGTATTTCTCGGATTAGCGGGATATTACCGCAAGTCCGTAGAAGGATTTTCGAGCATCGCCAGACCCATGACCCAATTGTTGAAGAAGGATAAGAAGTTTGAATGGACAAACAAATGTGAAGCTAGTTTCCAGGAGCTAAAGAAGATATTGATATCAGCCCCCATATTGATCATACCAGACATCAAGAAGCCGTTTGATGTATATTGTGATGCATCCAAGATTGGTCTCAGATGTGTATTGATGCAAGAAGGCAAGGTCATCGCGTATCTGTCTCGACAACTAAAGCAGCATGAGCAGAACTATCCGACCCATGATCTTGAACTAGCAGCCGTAGTTCTGACATTGAAGACATGGTGTCATTATCTGATGGGTAATCGCTGTGAGATTTACTCAGATCACAAGATCTTGAAGTATATTTTCACTCGGAAAGATCTGAATATGAGGCAAAGGAGATGGATAGAGTTAATCAAGGATTATGACCTTGACATTCACTATCACCCCGGCAAAGCCAATGTGGTAGCGGATGCTCTTAGCAGATTGCCGTGTAGGCTAAATACCATGATCAAGGAGAAGCAGCCAAGTTTGTATGAGGAGTTGGAGCAGTTCAGAACTGAATTAGTTAGCAAAGGATTTTTAGCTAGCATTGAACTTCAACCCACTTTGATTAGCCAAATCAAGGAAGCCCAGAAGGGAAATGAAAGTATCGACGGAATCAAACGTCGTATTGGTACAGGAAAGGTACCTGGATTCACTGAAGATGAAGAAGGAGTGCTATGGTACAAAGGACGTATCTGTGTGCCAGTAGATTCGGAGCTGAAGCAAGTTATCATGCAGGAAGCTCATGATACTCTTTATTCTATCCACCCCGGAGGAACGAGAATGAAGATGTATCAAGATTTGAAGGAGCAATTTTGGTGGCACAAGATGAAGAGAGAAATCGGCAGCTACATCGCCAAGTGTGACATCTGTCAAAGAGTGAAAGCAGAGCATCAGAGACCTGTAGGACTGTTTCAACCATTGCAGATTTCGGAATGGAAATGGGATTCCGTCGGAATGGACTTTATCACCAGTTTGCCTACTTCCAATAGGGGAAATGACTCAATATGGGTCATAGTTGATAGACTGTCCAAGGTAGCTCACTTCATACCTATCAAGACTACCTATCAAAGTGCGAAGCTAGCAGAACTATATATTGCTAGGATTGTTAGTCTGCATGGAACCGCCAAGACCATAGTATCAGATCGAGGAACCTAGTTTACCTTGAGATTTTGGCAGAAAGTTCAGGAAGGATTAGGAACCAAGTTGAATTTCAGCACCGCTTATCACCTGTAAACTGATGGACAGACTGAGAGAGTCAACCAGATCCTAGAGGATATGTTAAGATCTTGTATGTTGGAATACGGATCAAAATGGGAAGACTGACCGCCTTTCGCAGAATTCTCATATAACAACAATTATCAAGCTAGTTTGCAGATGGCACCATTTGAGTCCCTATACGGAAGAAAGTGTCGCACCCCTTTGAATTGGTCGCAAGTAGGAGAGAGTCAGATCTTTGGACCCGACATTCTCCGAGAAGCAGAAGAGAAGGTTCACAAAGTCCGTGAGCACCTTAAGACCACCCAATCCAGACAGAAGAGTTACGCTGACAAAAGGAGGAGAGACCCGACTTTCAATGTCGGAGATTTTGTATATCTCAAGGTTTCACCATTGTAAGGAACCCAACGCTTTAGTCTGAAAGGAAAGTTAGCCCACAGATATATCGGGAGTTTCAAGATTCTGAACCGTCGAGGAGAAGTATCGTATCAACTGGAACTACCTGAAGAGATGTCAACCATCCACAGTGTGTTCCATATCTCGCTACTTTGCAAATGCCTGGAAGTGCCGGAGAAGACTGAAGTTTTCAAGAACATCGATCACAGAGCTGTGGAGATCAACAATGACCTGACCTATCGTGAAGTGCCCATGTGTATCCTAGAAGAAGCTTACAGAACCACCAGGACCAGGAGTATCAAGTTTCTCAAGATTCAGTGGAGCAACCATACCGAGGAGGAAGCCACTTGGGAACGAGAAGATTACATTAGGATAGAGTTCCCAGATCTCTTTAGTTCCTAGTTTTCTTTGTAAATCTCGGGACAAGATTTTGTTTAAGGGGGGAAGGTTTGTAACATCCCAAAACTTTAATGCAAGGTTATTAAGATCCAAATCATCAAAATTGGGGTTAAAAAAACTTTTCCAATTAAAATTATTAAAGCATTCATGTGTGTGTGCATTTAAAATAGGAGTTGATTTGAATTGCCATGATTAAGTGATCCATTGCTTGTAAAATGACACTTAGGTGAAATAAACATCATCTAAATCATTCCAAAACAAATCCCAAAGAAAAACAACTCAAAATGAATAAATGAAGTGAATGGTCATTTGTGCCATTTTAATCAACATGCCTACTTTGGCTATTCCTAGAAATCAAAACCTAATAGAAACAATTGTGGATCTTTTCACCCCTTGCTAGTACACCTAATGATGTACCAAGGCCCACTTTGTGATCTGCTAAAAACATTCAAACACTAATTTTAAATGGCAGTTTAAAATTGAATCTATTCCATAGGGGAAGATCCCACTATTTCAAAAACCACTCAAACAAGATCAATTTAAAAAACCCAAGCGCCCACAGAGTCTCAAGCTTAGTACTAGCACACCCACCAAAAATCTTTTCAAAATTCAAAAAGAAAGTTCTTGTGGCCATTTCATCAAACACTTGGAAGGCATGGTTTAAACTCTAAACGTAGCTCACTATTTGCAACAGGGTTTTGCACCCAATTTTCCTCAAAACCCTCCCTCTGTCCACAAATGATCTAACCATGCCATTTAAACCCCATCTCCTACCCCCTAGTGGCAATGCTATGCCATGCCGAGCACATGCTCGCCAGCCAACTTCGTCACCACCGCAGCAGACCATCTCCCCCTCTCTCACCATGTCTACTAGCTAGCCCTCACCTCACCGCCACTCTCTGTCCCCTCCCCAAGCCAGGCCAAGCCATGGACCACCCACAGCGCACTGCGCACTGCCTGTCTGCGCCATGCCGAGCACGGGCCAGAGCGCTGCGCCCGACACGTGTGCACAAGCCGCCACTCGACCGCAGCCCGTGGCCACCGCTTTGCCATGACCCAGGGAGCACGCCGAACATGCCCGTTCGCCGCCCAACGCACCATAGCCACCGCTCGCCATGGACACCGCCACCTCTGCCGCTCAGAGCGCCAGCACTGCCCCTAGTCCCGCGTTGATCACGTAGAGCACCGCCAGGAGACCAGCCACCGCCCCCTACCTCAAGCCATGCTGCTAGCACGCTGTGCAGCCCTCGCTGGAGCCGCCCGCCCATGCCTCTCGGTCACATCATTGTCCTATAAATAGAGGCCACCCCTAGCCCCATTCGGGACACCACTCACCTCCCCTCACCTCACTGACCATTCCCCACCTCTAGCCGGAGCAAGGCGAGTAGCCGTTCGCCGGAATTGCACCGGAGCAGGCCGCCTCTAGAGGAGAAGGGCGCTGCTGATTGCGACCAACCCCGGAGCTGCCTCGACCGTCCTTGACCTCGCTGTCATCTACCAGTCTATTTTCCCACCTCACCGTCGTCGCTGGAGCCCTGGTACGCCCCCTGAGCACCCCTACCGAGCCGCTAGGGTTAGAGTTCGCCGGCGACCAGTTCGTCGTCGACAACGATCCCCAGCGGTTGATCCCAATTCTAATCCAACGACCCATATCGCCCCGTACCGCTTCGCGCGTTATGAGCCGCTGACCGGTGGACCCCCCTGTCAGCTGAGCCCCGTGCCGCGGAGTGTCCCTGGCCCGGCCCGTTAGCGTTCCCGTGCAACCCAGTTAGTTTGAATTAGAATTTTTCTATTTTAGTTAAACCTAGTTCTGTCCCCTAATTTGAAATTCAATTTAGAGAGATTTACAAATCCAAGTGGAGTGATTCCAATTTAGTTGGAAAGCCACTGAAAAGATCTACCCAAGCCGGTTGGATTTAATTCAATTAGAGTTAGAGATCTCTCCTAGTAAAAATAATAAAACAGAAGCTTTTGCACCTTGCAACATTTTTATAAAATCAACCAAGATAGATTTTGAGTTGATTCCAACACTCAAAAATCACAATTCACTATATATATCTAAATATGTAATAATATTTAGTTTTACCTGCAGTGACTTTGGACTAGTACAAAAATAATGCTATATAGGCATTTCTAGTCACGTTAAATCATTAAATAATGAACTTAAACCAAAGTAATTATGATCCAACCCTTAAATCCCATTCCCACATGTTAGAGTATGTGGTGATGACATGTGTCCACATGATCCCATAGTTTAAGTGGTGAATATTAAATCTTAGTTAATTTTTCAATGAGTAGAAATTACTTTTCTAAAGTAAAAAGGATGAAACTATTGAATAAAACTTGTGATGCTTGTGATGATAATAGATCATCAACTATATGCCTTAGAGTGCTAATTAGACTAGTTAAGTATTGTTTGGTGATTGTGTACTCCATATGTATTTATAGACGATAGTACCGACCAAGTCTACGAGGAGGAGGAGTTCTACCAAGAAGAAGAAGAAGAAAACTTCAACCACTGCACCAACCAAGGCAAGCCACCATTAACAATGCAAGCTAACACTTGCAAGTATAATGTTTAGCTAGCTAGGACTAAACTAGATGGTTTAGCAAAGATGCTTTAGGCATGCTTGAGTTATACCACCTTGACTAGTATTTACCCCAAGTGTTATTTTTCCAAGCTTTACTTCCTGTACCTTCCCCAAAGTTCTTTACTTGTTCAGAAGGTAGCATAAAGAGTATAAAACTTGACCTATAGAGAACCTTTTAGATGTCATTCTATGGCATGAGATTGATCCCATCTTTTTCCACCTTAGTGAACACTCTTAACTTAGTAGTTTAGAGTAGATAAAAACTTGAGTCACTTTAGATGGGAAAACTTGGTGAAAATGAATTATGAAAACCTTAGAATGATGAGTCATTCTATTGAGATGTTTTGACATATGTTGAGAAACACAAATGGTGTATGATGGTGAAAATGTTGAGGCATGAGCCTTAACCCTTTTATAAAACTGATGGTTGGATTCGGATGCGATACCATTCCAAATTTATCGTACAACCACATTACCTGAATTGGGTAAGGCTTAGCCAGAAGTTTATATGCATTAGTATTAGTTCCCTCGCGGGAGAGGTTTGAGTTGAGGCTACCTCTCAATGTTGTCCACCTATGCAGTGCCAGAGATGACAGATGGTCATGGTTGGGAGGCCATGCTCATAGGAGAGGTGCTTATACTAGGGTGTGTAAAGGAAAGGTTATGTTTGATTATCTGCATACTAAGTATGATGATTCAGGGTTATCCCTAACAGATGTATCGAATCTTGTGGTGAAAGTGTACCACCTCTCCAGAGTGTCAAACTATTCGAATAGCCGCGTCCGCGGTTATGGACAGTTGGAACGGCCATATTGTTTCGTTGTCAGATGTTTTCAAAATAAATTATGAAATGAATGATGAATCTGGACTTCACCACAACAGGGTTGTGTTTATGACACTAACTTCCCAACTTAAGTGATTCTAGAACATTATTTTATCTTTCTTTGCTTCTGAACTCAGCTTAGGTTTTAAACTTAACTTTATAGTTAAACATAGAGTTAGCCCTTTAACTTAGAACTATACTACTTGTTAGTGGTAGTTTGCGAGTACTTAAAGAGTACTCATGGCTTTTGTCCCTGGCTATTCTCATGGCCATACTTTGAAGGAGACTATCAAGATGATGGCCAGCAGGACGGCTATGATAACTAGGACTATCTGCCTTCATGAGCATTGCCTGTGCCCCTGAAGATGGACCCCACCGCTACGCTTATCTTTTAATTCCGCTGCTTGTTGTATTAAGACTGGATCATGAGATCCTTATTTGTGTAAGACCTTATGTATGGTTTGTAATGGATGATGTACTGTGATATCCAATCAGTTATGTCTCACAAAAATGGTAATCCTGGGATTGCGATGGATGACACAACAGGCATCTGGGATTAAAAATTCGGGTGTTGACAGGGTCCAACCAATTTATTCAGCAAACTAAGCAAACCAAGGAAACGAAAAACCAAAACAAAAACGAAAAAGAAGACGCTCCAAGAACAACACAACTGTGCATGAAACAATAAAAATGAAGCGTTTGGAAGAAACCTGGGATTTTTATTGATGAAGAGGGGGATGCCTTGGGCATCCCCAAGCTTTGACGCTTGTACTTCTTGGATATTTCTTGGGGTGACATGCGTGGCATCCCCAAGCTTGAGCTTTAGTCCATCCTTCATCTTATTACTCATTCCTTCCATACACCTGAAATTTTTCCTTCATACAAAATTTCACACAATCTTTATTAGCAACATTAGTGCACTCAAGATAATAGGTCTTTAAGGTTCAGTTCTAACACCAATAAACTTCCATTAGAACGCTAGATACTGAAGTACTTCCCTCAAAAAGCTCAATTCCCCAAAAGAACTCAAAAAGGAACCAACAAGAAGCAAATGCAGAAAATGGCAGAAATCTGTCAAAACAGACCAGCAGGTAAAGACGAATTTTTTCGAAGACTTTCTATTGCTCAAATCAAAAAGTGTTGAACTAACGAAAGTTAGATAGCAACCTGGGGCAGAAGAACAAAAATTAACGCCTCAAACAGAAGTTCAGATATTTTACACGAATTTTTACACTGAAGCACAGAAATCTGTTTCGGGACATCAACTTTCCCAATCATTACTTCTCTCTCATTAGAGGTTACTCTTGGCACAAAAATCAAATAAAAAGGATAAGGAGCGGTTATTACTGAAGTAATAACTTCCAAGACTCAACTAAAACTTTTGGGTTATCTCCCAATATGTACTTTTCGTTAAAGCCTTTAAGTTAGGCATGACAATTTGAGAAGATGCTCACATAAGAAATATGAATTGAAGTAAAAGAGAGCATCAAGAAGCAAATTCAAAGCATATTTAAGTCTAACCCAGTTCCTATGCATAAGAATCTTATAAAGAAACAAGTCATGAAAGCACAAAGCAACAAGCATAGGAAAGCAAAACAAGTGCAACTTCAAGACTTTCAACATAAAGAGGTGAAACTTAATATTATGGAGATGCATACAACCATGCTTCCCTCTCTCATAATAACTTTCAGTAGCATCATGAATAAAATTAACAATATAACTATCACATAAAACATTCTTATCATGAGCCACGTGCTTAAAAGAATTAATACTCCCCACATAAACATAGTCATTCTTATTAATTGTAGTGGGAGCAAATTCAACAAAATAGCTATCATTATTATTCTCATCACCATAATCATCAAATATAGGAGGCATATTGTAATCATAATTACTTTCCTCCTCAATAGTAGGTGGACTGAAAATATCATATTCATCATTGCAATCATCATATATTGGAGGTGTAGTATCATCATAAGCAATAGAATAATTATCTTCCAAAGTGTGTTCATTTGTAAACATATCATCATTGGAAGGATCATGGATAGCACTAATAGTACAGCAATTATTAATATCATTATTTTTAGAATTGGTACCAAAGAGATTTTCAATATCAAAAGAAGTGTGCTTTTCCCAATCATGACCACTACAGGTTGGCGCCCACCGTGGGGCTAGCGGCGCTAGCAGGGGTCAAGATCCGGACGGGCAACATCATCGGCACCAGCGAACGCATCGTCTCCGGGCTCGTTCAGCGCTTTGGAGCGCTGGATTTCGTCAGTGACAACGCTGGCTGCTTCGGCACGCGTCCTCTTCCGCGCAATGGCCTCTTCGTCAGGCTCGGCGCGCACAAGGTCTACGTTGCTGTGGACGTGTCGTGTGTTCATCCGCGTCACGTCGTTGAGGCGGGGGAGCCACCCCTCACCGTGGTTCCCGGAACGCGTATTGCTCGCTCCCAGGACCATGCGGAGGTGATGATGACTGCGCCAGGTGCGGGCGCGAGCAAGGATCTGGCGCCAGATCCGGAGGTAACGCCTAAGGCGCCGAGGAAAGGTAGAGGTCCTCCACTTGAGAGGCCAGAGAACGTGTTGAGGGAAGCAATGGATAGCTTGGCAAACCCTGTAGTAGCAGCAGTAGATCCGGCACGAGCGCAGGCCGAGCTGGAAGAAACTAGGCAGAAAATACTAGAGGGCACAAAAAAGATAGCCGTAGCACAGCAGTCGTTGAATATGACACTGCGTGAGTACGCAAAGGCGAACAAGGTTGACGCTGTAAAAGTGAAGGGAAGAAATCTCATGAGCGAGATGAACAGAGAGGGTGATATTGGAATTGAGGAATCAGAAAATTGTTTGTCCGTGGGGCTGCCGAGGTATAGTAGCCCGGCCAAGAACCTCAGAGCAGCGGATGCAGCTGCGTCCGAGTTAGAGGGTCTGACGGGTGAAGCCCGTCAAAGACAACAGGATAGGGTTAATGAGCTGGTTCGGATCGTGAACAGGAAAAACGAGGAACTACTCAGAGCTAACCCAGAGAGAGCTGGAGCCTCCAAGATCATCCATTCGGCGGTGGGTAACCCGGAGAAATCCGCTGGAGCCGCATCGTCTCCTCATGGTGGTCCAAGGAGAGAAGAGGTAGTAACCTCGGCTAGACGGAACAAACAGATTGTCCCTTATGACCCAACGCGGGCAGGGAAAGGAAAATAAGCTCAGAAAAATGATGATCGACGGAGTGTGAGCCGAGGTGAGGCTGGCCGAGGTAACCGTGACCAAGGCAACGTCGGTCAAGGGAACGTTGTCAACGGCAATGCCGGACAGCGAAACTCGGCTGGAGCAGGACAACCGCAGCAGCGGAATATACCAAGGCAAGAGCAAAGTGCCGGCCGAGGTATGCAACAGAAAGGCGCTCCTCAAGAGAAAGATAGGTATAATGATGGAGACTCAGAAATGGCAAATGCGGGATACCCAAGGCCGGACTATCATGTGATAGGGTCAAGATTCGGAAGTAGGGATTTGATGCCGGATGATGCCAGGTTGAAATTGGATCGACTGTATAGGTCGGAACAAATTGAATGTCAAGGTCCACCGGGTCCAGCATGTTTTGGACCCCGGATCATGAAGGAGCCACCGGTACCCAACTTCCAGCTACCCAGGGGCACGAAGACGTATGACGGCAATACAAAGCCGGAGGATTGGCTGATAAATTATGCTACAGCTGTGAAAATTGCCACTGGCAACCTGAGATGGGCTGTACGATATGTACCCCAGATGTTGGAAGGGCCGGCAAGGGTATGGCTGAACAATTTGCCACCAGGAAGCATCAACTGCTGGATAGATTTCGAGGAAATGTTCATCAGCAATTTTTCGAGTAAGTATCAGAGGCCAAATAGGCCGCAGACCCTAGCTATGTGCAAGCAAAGGCCAAATGAGACGGATCGGGAGTTTTTAACCCGGTGGTGCACTGTGAGAAACTCATGTGAGGGCGTGATAGAATCACAGGCCATAGCATGGTTTGCACAAGGGTGCAGATATGCAAGCGAGCCGTGGAAGAAGTTGCAAAGGAAAATGCCAACCACGTTGGCAGAGATGATCCGGATTGCAGATTCGTATTCTTTGGGTGATCCGACTCAACCTAGGCTCGTATCAAACGAGTCAAATGATGAGTACTATCAGAGAGATGGGGCTGGATCATCCCGGAGGAATGACTACAGAGGAAAAAGGAGAGATGATAGACCGGATCATCGATACGGTTCGCACCAAGTTGCAGCTGTAAATCAAGATCAGCCCGGAGCAGGGGGCAGTCAATGCCAAAAAACTGGAGGGCAGTGGACTCCGAGAAATGATGGCAAGAAGACTTGGACATTAGAGCAAAAGAAGCAGTGGCAAGAAAGGAAAGACCGTCCGAGGTATACTTATGAGTCGATGTTGGACCAGCCGTCTAAGTTTCACACGCCAAATCTGAATAACCCAGCAGGTCATACGACGAGGCAATATGAGTGGATGCGCAAGATTGAACAAGGTGGTTCGGGGAATGCTCAGGCACCCCGGAATGATCAGCCTCGGCAGGAGTTACCCCGGCAGCAATTGCTCTCCGGAGCGAACACGTAACAGCTAATGTTGCCTCCCCCTCCGCCGAGGTATGATAACAATCAGAGAAGGGATGCAGTGCATCAGGTGGAAAATCAGCATCAGCCAGATCAGAGATACCCGGGAAATGAGGATAGAAATGAGTACAGAGAGCACCATCAGAGCTATTGTGTGTTCACCACTGAGGAAACAGATAGAAAGAGCTTGCAGCATAGGCATATGGAGGTGAATGCAGTGATGCCTGCAGTAACGAGGTACATGCCTTGGTCTGATCAGGAAGTCACCTGGAGCATCAGGGATCATCCCAAGCTTATGCCAAGCCCTGGTTCATATGCGTTGGTGCTGGATCTGACACTCATTGGACCTAGCATTAACGTAAGGTTCTCAAAGGTGTTGATCGACAATGGCAGTAGCATTAACATCATGTATGCGGACACAATGCGCAAGTTGGGTATCTCGGAGAACATGCTGCAGGCCACGAGGACAACTTTCCATGGTATTATGCCTGGCATTTCTTGTGAGCCCATAGGCAAGGTCCGGGTTGACGTCTTGTTCGGCACGAGGGATAACTGCCGAACCGAAAATTTGGAGTTCGAGGTGGTAAACTTGGAAAGTGCGTACCACATGTTACTAGGAAGGCCAGCGTTGAACAAGTTTATGGCAAGCTGTCACGTTAGCTACTTGAAGATGAAGTTGCCGGACCAAACGGGGTGATTACCATTGCAGGGGATTTCCGACATTCCATGGAGTGTGCGTCGGCTGGGTCAAACTTAGCCGAGTCACTTGTGATTGCGCAGGAAAAAAGGAAAATTCAAGAGGTGGCGGCATTGGCTCAGTCCGCCCAGCAGTATATGCCATCGCTGAGTAACCCGCATGGAAGTGTCTCCTTCCAAGCCACGAAAGATACCAAGAAGGTTCCTGTTGATGACATGTTCCCAGAGCGCACCGTAACAATCGGTGACGGGTTAAGTGTAAATAGGAAAGCGAGCTCGTCAGCTTCCTCCGTGAGAATCGGGACATTTTTGCTTGGTCCACACAGGACTTGCAAGGTGTTCCGAGGGAGTTGGCCGAGCACTCTTTAAATGTGGGACCCGGAGCTAAGCCAGTGAAGCAACCACTCCGCCGCTTCGCCGAAGATAGGAGGAAAGTCATTGGGGATGAGATAGCTCGGTTTCTAGCTGCAGGATTTATCATGGAAGTTCTTTACCCGGATTGGCTGTCTAATCCGGTGCTGGTGGAAAAGAAGAAGGATGACCCGAACGTGGTAGTGGTTTGGCGCATGTGTATCGATTACACGAACTTGAACAAGACGTGTCCAAAAGATCCATTTCCACTGCCAAGAATAGATCAGGTCATAGACTCAACTGCTGGATGTGAATTGTTGTCATTCATTGATGCATATTCTGGTTTCCACCAGATACCTCTGAATCCGGATGATCAAATAAAGGCTGCGTTTATTACCCCGTATGGGGCTTATTGCTATCACACCATGCTGTTTGGTTTACGTAATGCAGGGGCAACGTACCAAAGATGTATGCAAAAATGTTTGCCCAAATAGGTCAAAATGTACAGGTGTACATGGATGATGTGGTTATCAAGACCAAGGAAAGCAAAATGCTCCTTGACGATATCAGGCAAACGTTTGCGAACCTAAGGAGGTTCCGGATGAAACTTAACCCGGTGAAATGCACCTTCGGTGTCCCGGCTGGAAAATTGCTTGGTTTTCTTGTTTCCAGCCGAGGTATCGAGGTTAATCCAACCAAAATCCGGGCCATCGAACGGATGGAACTGCCGAAGTGTCTTAACGATGTCTAGAAGTTCACAGGTTGCCTGGCCTCATTAAGTCGGTTTGTATGTCGGTTGGGAGAGAAGGCATTGCCTCTTTACCAACTCATGAAAAAGTCGGATAAGTTCGTTTGGACGCCATAGGCCGATGAAGCCTTTACCCACCTGAAGAAGATGTTAGCCACGGCACCAGTGCTAGCCTCACCACTATCAAAGGAGCCAATGTTGCTCTATATAGCCGCAACCAACCGAGTTGTAAGTGCAGTGATAGTGGTGGAGCGCAACGAGGAAGGTAGTTCGGTGCAAAGGCTAGTGTATTACTTGAGCGAGGTGTTGTCAGCCTCAAAGTAGAACTATCCACACTATCAAAAGGTGGCATATGGCGTGTACATGGCCGCCAAGAAACTGAAGCACTACTTTGAGGAGCATCCTATCCGGGTCATATGTGAGGCCCCCATATCCGAGATAATGAGTAACAAGGATGCGAGTGGCAGAATTGCAAAATGGGCAATTGAGCTAGCTCCTTATGCGCCGCAATATGATAGAAGAGAGGCCATCAAATCTCAAGCTGTGGCGGACTTTTTCGTGGATTAGGCCGAGGTGCAATACGAACCGCCACTCCCAGATCTGAACTATTGGTGTATGCACTTTGACGGATCAAAAACCAAAACCAGGCTAGCTGCCGGAGTTGTACTCATGTCGCCAAAGAAGGACCAGTTGAAATATGTGCTGCAGATCCATTTCGCGGCATCAAACAATGTCGCTGAGTATGAAGCACTTGTGCATGGGCTCAAGGTGGCAAAAGAGATTGGGATACGTCGGATTGTATGCTTTGGCGACTCGGATTTGGTGGTGCAGAAAGTGTCGGGAGTGTGGGACGCCCTGGATCCAAACATGGCGCTGTACAGATTTCATGTGCAGAAGATATCTGGTTACTTTGAGGGATGCGAATTTCACCATGTACCCCGAGTGGAAAATGAGGCTACCGACATGCTGTCGAAGCTCGGGTCAACCCGACAAGCAGTTCCACCGGGCGTAGCGTTAGAGCACCTCAAGAAACCATCCATTAGGCCCTCCCCAGAAACCGACTCAATCTATGTACCGGAGGACACAGAATCCGGAGCTGTGCCCATGGACATAGACATGGGAAGTGGTGCGCGAAACCCGGGGACTGCCTCGGCAAACCTGGGGGCTGCTTCACTGAACCCGGGGACTACTTCGCAAGACCCGGGGACTGCACAGCGTGATCCGGTTGAAGTTATGCCAGTGGATCAGATGGAGATTGATGAGGATTTGTTCCCTGTGTGAGCAATACCAGCTTGGGCACTACCTATATTTCAATTCCTGAAAGATGGAACGCTACCCGCTGAGGAAGTGTTGTCCAGGCAAACACATAGGAGGTCAAAGGCGTACACGATCATCAATTCCGAACTATACAAAAGAAGTGTGACCAATGTCCTCCAGCGATGTGTTGACCCGGAAGAAGGGCTTGAGATCATCCGAGATATACATCAGGGGGAATGCGGGCATCAGGCCTCATCCTGAGCCTTGGTAGCAAAAGCTTTCCGGCACGGATTCTACTGGCCAAGTGCCTTAGAGCAAGCAGAAGATCTGGTGAGAAAATGTAATGGTTGTCAGAGGTATGCTACCAAGACACATATGCCAATGTCGGAACTCAAGACCATACCAATCACTTAGGCGTTTGCCGTATGGTGCTTGGATATGGTAGGCCCGTTCAAACCAGCAAGGGGAAATATGACTCACATTCTGGTAATGGTGGACAAGTTTACCAAGTGGATTGAAGTAAAGCCTATAAGAAAATGTGATGGAGCTACGGCCGTAACGTTTCTCAAAGATATCATCTTGAGATACGGTTATCCTCACAGTATCATAACTGATAATGGTACAAACTTTGCGGAAGGAGCATTTGCGTGTTTTTGCCGGGATAAGAAGATCCGTCTGGACGTAGCCTCGGTAGCCCACCCCGCATCGAACGGACAAGTGGAAAGATCCAACGGATTAGTATTATCCAGGATAAAACCCCGGCTCATTGAGCCGCTACAAAGATCAGCGGAGTGCTGGATAGAAGAACTACCAGCGGTACTGTGGAGTTTAAGAACAACTCCGAATCGATCAACAGGCTATACGCTGTTTTTTCTGGTATATGGGGCAGAAGCTGTATTACCAGCCGACATAGAGCATGATTCGCCTAGGGTCACCCAATACACAGAAGCCGAAGTGCAAGAAGCCCGACAAAATGATGTTGATCTGCTGGAAGAAGCGAGAGAACTGGCATTGTCCAGATCCGCCATATATCAGCAAAATCTCCGACGCTATCATAGCCGGAAAGTATGCCCCCGAGTCTTTCGGGAAGGCGATCTGGTGCTCCAGTTGGTACAACGTATTGCGGGCATGCATAAGTTATCCCCCCCATGGAAAGGGCCATTCATCGTGAGCAAGACATTGCACAATGATTCTTATTATCTTATAGATGCAAAGCCACAGGAAAAGAACAAGGCGGACAGGTCCGGAGAGGAATCCAAGCGACCATGGAATATAGCTCTACTCCGTCCTTTCTACACTTAGCTAAGAAGTGTATGTATCCGAGTCATCTCATATGTCGGTATGTATGTCAACAATGAGCTTATTAATGAAATGTTGGCACCTAGAGCAGTAACTCGGGGACTACCTTAATAATGTTTGTTGTTTTTGTGCGTCAACTGGAATAAGTTATTCTACTTAACTCGGATTAGTAATGTGTGAGCACCAAGAACCCAACTCTTTGACTTGCTGCTGTCCAACAAGAATTGGCTTCATGGCAAGCAAGAGAACAAGTTTGGAATTGCGTAGCACATGAAAAACGACTAAGGAAAAGAATTTATTCGAGCCGACGTTTGTTTTTTGGACTAACCCTGTATTTATTTTCAAGTTAGTATGTAGTTTTATTTTTGAGCTAAGTCTAAAAGTTTCCCAGTATTGTTAAGACAATTTTTGAAGCTCAGATTCGTAAGTCATAAAACTCAATCAAGGTAGACACGAACCGAGCCAAGAGATTGAACGAACAAGAAAAAGAAACTCGGAGACTACGCCCAAGTTAATCCGGCATAAGAACTTAATAGCAAAATATCACACGTGTTTGGAATACAACTCCACCCGGCATACCGAGGATCTGATAAATTTTCGAGTTTTTTCTCTCAAGGAGCAGCAGGAGGAAGTTCGGCATCATCTTCACCGCCTTCAATATCCGAGGCATCATCTTCTCCTTCACCATCCGAGCTATCCTCATCATTCTCAACCTCTTCGTCCGCAGCGGCTTCTAGGAAGCTTGGCCCCTCAACCCATTCATGAATGGGAGCGTATTCGATGAGGCTATGGGCGCAAGCCTGGCGCCGAGCTATCCACTCCGGGTCATTGGTCCATCTGGATCCTGTGCGCAGATGTGTCAGGAGGTTGAGATCGATCTTCTCATACCACGTGAGTATGTGGTGAAGAATGGTATCAGCTGCGGCGCGTCCAGCAGACTCTCTCCAGAGGTCAAGCTGGGTCTTGGTTTCCATTAACTTCTCAGTGAGAAGTGTGGTGGTCTCCGGGGCTTCTTCGCCAGGCCAGAACGTGTTGAAGATGCAAGCTGCAGCGCCGAGGATGTCCTTGTCGTAATTTTTGATGAGCTCCACGCGAGATGACAAGCTGACCAACAGGTCCTCTAGGTTATAAGGAATCCCTTCACCATCAGGAGTGGCCGGAGTACCCCTTTGTCGGCGGAAGTTGGCAACTGCTGCGCTCGCAATAGGAGTGCCTTCTGGAAATTTTCCTGGAAACGAGGCAAAGCAGGAAAGTCAAGAAAAGACATATGAAGTAACTCGGAGAAGTAGGTCGGAAAAGGGAAAGGAACTTACGTGATATATGACTGAGGATCTGGGTCAACTCCTTGGTGCAGTCATCACGTCTCTTCCGAAGCTACTCAAGCTCAGCGTTCGCCGACCCAAGCTGGATGCCAGACTCCTTGAGAAGATCCTGGTCCTTGGCGATCTAGAGGTTGAGGCACTCGCGCTCTTCTGTGTAATTCTGACCAGCCTTTTGAAGTTCGGATTGGTGCTGGGCCTTCATCTTCTCCATCTCAGCCTTGAGCCTGGCAATCTCATCGTCCTTTGTCTGGAGGAGGGCAAGCTCGTCATCTTTCTTCTTAATCTCGGCTTGGTGCTGCCACTTGTTCAAGAAAATGCAGCATCATATCAGGCATGGGCACACTATATTCAAGCGATGCTGAAATAGTGTGTTGGCCCGGTAGAGCCGAGGTATGAATGTTTGCCGAGCCAAGGAGAAAAGGAAGTGGAAAGCACTGCAAGGTCGGACAGAAATGACTTACCCTTGATCTGCTCCAGATTTTTCCGCATAATAATGTTCTTAGCCTCCACCCCAGTTGCGGAAACCGAAGGATGAGATTAGTTCGTCAAAGGAAGATGAAGAAAAATGAAGAAGTGATAAGGAAGAAATTTACCCCTTTTCTCGTATTCCATGATAAGTGCAGCCTGCTTTGTGCGTAGCATCTTGTGGGTATCCAGCAAGCGTTGGAATTCAGCACTCCGGCGATTGGTGGTCACCTGAAAGGGATACAGAAACTTAAGTCAGCTTGGTGCATATTCGAAGTGTACTAAAATCCGGGCCAAGCGGAACTTAACCCGGCTCTAGGTGTGTGCATATTCGAAGTGTACTAAAATCCAGGCCAAGTGGAACTTAACCCGGCTCTAGGTGTGTGCATATTCGAAGTGTACTAAAATCCGGGCCAAGTGGAACTTAACCCGGCTCTAGGTGTGTGCATATTCGAAGTGTACTAAAATCCGGGCCAAGTGGAACTTAACCCGGCTCTAGGTGTGTGTATATTCGAAGTGTACTAAAATCCAGGCCAAGTGGAACTTAACCCGGCTCTAGGTGTGTGCATATTTGAAGTGTACTAAAATCCGGGCCAAGTGGAACTTAACCCGGCTCTAGGTGTGTGCATATTCGAAGTGTACTAAAATCCGGTCCAAGTGGAACTTAACCCGGCTCTAGGTGTGTGCATATTCGAAGTGTACTAAAATCTGGGCCAAGTGGAACTTAACCCGGCTCTAGGTGTGTGCATATTCAAAGTTCTCATGGAGCTATGAGTGTTTTCTAAAGAGCATCCGGCCGAGCAACAAGTTACTCCCCCGGAGGCTCGGGGACTAATGGTTATTATCTACAGCATGTAAAGGGGAAGTGACGTACCTCCATCATCCGCCCAGCGAGGTTAATTGCCTTTGCGGCTGTGTTCATCTGGGCGGAAAACTCGGCGGGGCCAAACTTCTCCGGGAGATCAGCGTCTTGAACTACCTCTGCCTTATTCCAATTCATGACAAATTCAATCAGGCTCGGAGGGTACCGTTCACCGGTGGGCATATGGGGCACCACCAAGCCCTTCGCGTGCGCTTCTTTCCTTTCAATCAAGGCAAGGGCTGAGCTAGTGTGTAGAACCATCTAATGTGCATCAGTTGGCTTGGCAAGGGCGTCCTTCACTGCTGGAGCTTTCTTGGGAAGCATTGATGCGACGGTACGCTGCCCAGCCTCGACGAATGTTGGCTTGGTAGCTTCTGGAGCAATCTTGCCCTTGGCTTGCTGGGAAGAGGAAGCCGTCACAGCGGATTTCCCCTTAGGAGCGGCCGGGGTAGTTCCTCGCCGAGGTTGAGAAGACTCGGACGAGGCAGAGGAGCTAGGCGCTGGTGCTCTTGTTGCTGGACTTGGTGCCGCTGTTGATGTTTTTGCAGCCGGAGCTGGTGCTGGAGCCGAGGTAGCTTCAGTGGCTACTGGTTGCGGCGAAGCCGAAGTGGTGGATGTCGTCGCCTCGGCTGGGCCGGTCTCCCCCGCTCCAAGGTTACCCTCCTCTTGCCGAGGTGGAGCAGAACCCGGAGCGGCCGCAGAACCCTCTGGAATAGGGCTCAGCGGACGTGACTCGTCGTCGCGACGGGGAGAAGGGCTAGGTCGGAGAGGTGAAGAGATGCTAGATCCACTTTGAGGGACCTCCACCGGAGCCCTACAAAATCAAATAATGTCATAAGAGAAATTACAACGATGTAAGGAAGAGCAAGTTACAGAAGGAAGAGTGACTTACGCATCCGAGGTTCGGGCCTCCCTGGGTTTCCGAGCCCTTCGTGCTGGGGCCTTGCCTGCTGGCTTGGAGGCAGTCTTGTCCCCGGACATCTTTCGCCTTTTAGCTGGCTGAGAAGGTCCAGAGGAAGTACTTGGAGAAGCCCCGTGCTTCTTCTTCGGTGCCACCAGAACAGGTTCGCCCGTAACGAGGGGAGGATCCTCGTGAATATGACCGCCGGGGTGAGCTGATGCCGGAAAAGCAAAAGAAAGGGGGACAGCCTCAACAGGTTCAATCACCTCGACATCCGAGTCATCTTCATCATCGGGCCAATCTCTAATAGAAGAGGATTTACCTGTGGGTCGTTTCGTGGCGTCGGTCATCGGGAGGAATATCTCCTGGTCTGGCTCTTCCTCATCCGGAGTCTCCCGGTCTGGCGCCCACTTAAGGGTCGGATCGGTGCAGTCCTTGAGGGTCTGCTGAAGAAATTGCTGAGGAAAGGAATGAACAAAAGAGTCAAAAATACAACAATAACTGACATGTAATTAGTCCGGGGTAAGTTTGCAACATGAAGCTTACCACGGGAGGAAGCCTATCGCGGCAATAATGCTCAATTCCCCAAGTCCACTCGGAGGAGAAGTCCTTGTGGGTGGTGAAGAGAGCCTTAACCCGGCGATATATCTCCGTGTTGCTCAGCTCGAAGGATGAGGTCCGGTTGGGATCGCGGCCAAAGCTCATGTGGCACACCTTGTGGGTGCGCTTCTGGAGGGGGGAAATTCGGTTACGCACGAAAGTGATCATAGCATCCTCATTGTGTAGCCCGAGCTTCTTCAGCTCCGTGAACCTTTTGTTGACCTGGTTGGCCAAGGCCGTGGGCTTCTTGGGAAGGGCGTCCCACAGATCCGGGTTAGGTGGACCCGGAGTATAGGGGAGCAGCCGGATTAAGTCTTCGGTGCCTGTGTTCCGGACGTAAAAGAAAGTCCGGGCCCACCCTTTGCAGGACTCTAACCCAGTGACCCGGGGGAAAACAGAAAACCTCCGGGGTGAGATGGAAGCCGCTCCGAATTGAGTGAGCTGCTTGTCCTCCGGATCGGTGTGGATGTTTGGGATAACGTTGCGACGAAGGCCGAAAAACCGGATCCATAGCTCCTTCATGGGCCACAGTCCGGCATAGCCTTCGATCGTGGAAGCAAAGGCGGAAAGATAAGTGATGGCATTGGCAGGAAGATGGTGCGGTTGGAGTTGGTAGGTACTAAGCCAGTCCCGGAAAAAATCACTCACCGGCAAGCCGAAGCCCCGTTGGAAGTGGGACAAGAACACGACGTATTCACCCGGATTGGGTGAGGGGGCCAATTAGGAGGAGGCAAGACGAGCCGCAACGCCGGCAGGGATGCGCCTGGTGCGGTAGAGCCAGTCCAGGTCGTCTTCGCAGACCCAGGACCCGGCCCACGCACCGCGGTCCACCGCCGTGGTGTCCTCCTCCGTCATCTGGTCTTCGCTTCCCTCGCTGGCGCTAGCGGCGGTGGGGGGCAGAGGCCTGGATTGGCGAGGACCTGTGGCGAGAGAGTTGTGTAGCGGTGGCGGCGGAGCAAAAGTGTGAGGGAAAAGCGCGGCGGCGATGTTGCTATTTGGAGCACTGGCAGCGGTGCGGTCACAAGGAAGAGGAAGGAGAAGAGCAACGGGCAGAGGGGCGCGGATGGAGAAAAATCCTAAGGGATGCGCCCTCCGCTATTTAACTACTCCCTCAAGGGGTGAGTGGGATTGCATCCTGCGGAACGGCCACACGCAGTGGCCGTGTATCACCTGCCCGGACCAATCAGTGGGGAGCCACAGAGCGGAGATGATCCCATGACGTGACACTGTGATGCGATAAACGAGGAGGCAGGCATGACATGACCCGCGCATAGTGATAACTGACAATTACTGCGGTGGTTACTGTGCAGGCCCTTAAAATAAGACAACATAATGATTACCCTTCACATGGGTTGGCGTACGAGAGAAGGAAACAAGACCCGGATGGAACTATGGTAACCCGACCAGCAAGTGAAAACTTGGAATGTGCAGAGGGAAAGTAAAACCATGAGGTCCGAGTTAAAGTGGTAACCCGGCCGGCAAGTGAAAACTTGGAATGTGCGAAGGGAACGTAAATCCATATAATCCGAGGTAAAGAGGTAACTCGGCAACAACGACCGGAGAACAGAATTGAACCTGATGTGGCCTTAGCGGACAAGGCAGCTAAGACCGCACCAGCTTCGGGGACTAATGTTGGGGGGATACCCCCGGGTAGGGTCATGCCGTGGTATAAAAGCCGAGCTAGCCGAGGTTCGGCAAGGCCAAAGCTGGTGCTGGCCGGGTCACCTAAAGGCAAGCTGAATCACGGGGTAACCCGAACCAGGGGGCGTTCGCCTGACATTGTCTCAACCGACTTAAGGAGTAAGTCGGAGGTGTCCGTTTTATTTGTATGCAGGAACAGGCGTGGCCGGATCAACTATGATCCGGGTCACGTCTAGCTTCTAGGACAAGGAAGGAATCTCGCTGGTCAAAAGAGGTCCCGGTACGCACCACCTGAGCGAAGCAAGCAAGGGCAGGACCACCGGGGCGTGGCCGACAAGGGTGACGACGCCCATGTCGGCTGACGCGGGCGCCGCAGAGGCTCACGTAGCCTCTACATGTGTGACGCGGGGGAAAAGCACCCCGGTCAGCCTACTACTTTGGGGGGAAGCATATTCTTAGGAATATGCTTCCACGTATGCCCTAGGCAGAGACTGAGCTCCCTCTATAAAAGAGGGGCTAGGGTTTTAGTAGAAGGGGTTTTTTTGGTTTTTCTGCTGTTCCGTTTTGGCTAGGGTTTTGGGTGTGATCTATGGGTGAGAGTAAGAGAGATCCTTCTTCCTCCTCTCGCCAGTACAGCTCTAGGAGCACTTGTAATCTTGGTAACAGAGCTATACAAACAACTGTGTGGAGAATCACTTCACTATCCCTCCCTGGATTCCCCTAGCGTGTATTAGTCCCCACCTTTAGCCTATCCATGACATCTGCCGTGACACCACCACGACAATATTCATCATTGCAATCATCATATATTGGAGGTGTAGTATCATCATAACCAATAGAATAATTATCTTCCAAAGTGTGTTCATTTGTAAACATATCATCATTGGAAGGATCATGGATAGCACTAATAGTACAACAATTATTAATATCATTATTTTTAGAATTGGTACCAAAGAGATTTTCAATATCAAAAGAAGTGTGCTTTTCCCAATCATGATCACTACTATAGGTAACAGGCATAGGAACATCATCGAGTTCAGACTCATCAAAAACTATAATAGGAGCTACATGCTTAGGGGAAAATACCGTTTCGTCCCTCCTTTTACTCCTCCTTTTCTTCTTTATCTTCTTCTCTTTAGGAGGGAGAGGCTTGAAAGGAAGCTTCTCCATAGACCCTGGTTTATTATTAGAGACAATAGAAGAAACTTTGGAGGATTCCTTCTTTTCATTAATAAGATCGAAACACATATTAGTCCTATCATATTTTGGTAAAATCTCATCTTCTATAATATTTTGTATGTAAGTGTTTGTGTGGCAATTATCAACACAATAAAGATGACAACCATGCAGGACACTATTCATATCAAAAGCACTCATATCTACCAAAGAGATTTTTCTTGATAACTCTTCACATCCCAAAAATAATGTAAGTTCATCATGCTGATTAGGAGTGATCATGTCATCACAATACAAACTTGCAGTACTCATTGGATTAAAAGGGCTATTATTATGGCCTGAGCATTGAAAATTGAAATGACCCACTTCAAAGCAAAGTTCACAAATAAAAGGATAAAGGGCACAAACTTTTTTACCAAGATCATTTAAAGCCCTATACCACAATCTAGTTTTTTCATTCCTGTGGGTGATACAATATTCTTATTCAATTTGATTATTCTCACAAGGTCTATGTATTCCACAAAAATTAACATGCTTATAAGAAATAGTACTTTCAGAGGTTTAAGCATGTTTATTGCTATCATTAACAACAATTTCATTTTCCATTCAAGTGTCTTTAAAAGGCTCATGATACATGTCCTATTTTTCTTTCGGAGCATTAATATGAGAAGCAAAGGTTTTAAAACAATCAATAAGAATTTGAGGATCAAGACCATATTTAGCACTAAGCTCTTGAAAATCAGCAGTTTCAGCGAAAGACTTAATGCAGTCATACTCATAGTTTATACCTGGTTCTTTACCTTTGTTGTTATCCCAATCTTCGGTATTGCTTTGAATTGTTTCAAGAAGATCCCACTTAGCTTTGACCTCCTTACTCGTGAAGGATCCCTCTAAACAAGTATCTAGATAGTCCTTGTAATGTCCTGAAAGCCTTGCATAAAAATTATTAATAACAATATTACTCGGGAGCTCATGAATGGGACATTTGAGCATTAGTGACTTCAATCTCCCCCATGCTTGGGCAATACTTTCTCCATCATGAGGACGAATATTATAAATATAATTCCTATCTTTATGAATTTCATGATGAGGATAAAATTTAGAGTAAAAGAGAGATTCAAGTTCCTTCCACTCCAAATGATGAGGATCATCCAGTAGCTCATACCACTCCCTTGCTTTGCCCTTAAGTGATAAAGAGAATAACTTCTTCTTGACGTGATCTGTTGTAATACCTGCACACTTGAACAACCCGCATAATTCGTGTATAAAGAGCAAATGATCACCGGGATGGACAGTTCGATCTCCAAAATAGTAGTTATCCATAACACGATCAATAATTCTTGTAGGTATCTTAAAATTATCATTAGAATTACCACATATGGGAGATAAAGTATCATCAGAACAAATTTTCTTCTTTAAAACTGGGGAAGTAAAAAGATCATTTTCATAAAAACTAACTTCCCCAAGCTTAGACGTTTCCATAGCATTAGTAACAAAGGTGTTCAAAAGATTAATACTAATAACATTGCTATTAGCATGCAAAGAAGGTTCCAAGGGTTTTTTAATTTTATTTTCAAAGAATTCATGTTCTACATTAGGAAAAATACTAAAAAGCTCTCTATTTTTTTTCCATTAAGCCTAACTAGTGAAAACAAGAAACAAAAAGACAAAATTGCAGAATCTAAAGGAAATAACTTCAGTCACACCGGAGGATGTGAGTACCTTTTACCTTACCTCCCCGGCAATGGTGCCAGAAAATAGCTTGATGTCTACGCACGTCTATTCTTGTAGACAGTTGTTGGGCCTCCAAGTGCAGAGGTTTGTAGAACAGCAGCAAGTTTTCCCTTAAGTGGATCCCCCAAGGTTTATTGAACTCAGGGAGGAAGTGGTCAAAGGTATTCCCTCTCAAGCAATCCTGCAATCAAGATACAAGAAGTCTCTTGTGTCCCCAACACACCCAATACACTTGTCAGGTGTATAGGTGCACTAGTTTGGCAAAGAGATAGTGAAATAAAAGTGGTATGGATAATTATAAGTGGTAACGGTGACATAAAATAGCTTGTTGGCGTATGGTTGACGTGGGAAAGGACTAAAGGCAAACTGAAATAAAGATGGAAGCAAGCAAACATGTAATAGATCTAATTGCAAACGAAGTTTCAATTCTTAGAAACACGACCTAGGGATCATACTTTCACTAGTGAACACTCTCATATAAATATATTCTCTTTATGATACTACGCTGAACTACTCTCCGGTTGGACACTCTAATCAATGGTAGGGCTATAACAACACACCTCAAAGTTCATCTTTCCCATCTAGAAAACCCCACACTGTCACCTTGAGTACTAGATGAGTCCAACAAACACCACAATTTCATAAAGATATCCAACTCCAGATATAACTCATAACAAGTATTTGTAATCTCTAGCCTAAGTGCCACCATGGTGAGCACGCTGTCACTTTCACACACATGGGGAGAGCAGAGATCTATTAAGCACTTGAGTAGCAAGGTAGATCTACTAGATTACAAAGCTCATGATCACAATATGATCATGCATAGAGAGAGAGATGAACACATAGCTACCGGTAGAACCCTTAGCCTTGAGAGAGAACTACTCCCTCCTCATCATGGGAATCAACAATGGTGATGGAGATGGTGGTGGAGATCGATGGAGATGGCTCCGGGGGCACTTCCTCGTCCCGGCAGGGTGCCGGAATAGAGACTTTCTGTCCCTCGAATCTCCTTTTCGGTGGTGGCGGCGCTGCAGAACTTTTCATGGCTGGAGGCTTGATGATTTAGGGTTTTTGCATCGGGAGGCATCTTATAGGCGAAGAGGCAAGGTCGGTGGGCGGCCAGGGGGCCCACACTACCTGGTGGCGTGGCCAGGGCTAGCCCGATCCACCACATGGTGTGGCCGCCCTGTGGCCCCTCTCCGTCTCGTCTTCTGGCTCCGTGAGTCTTCCGGTAAAATATCGACTTTGGCTTTTGTCCGGTCCAATTCCGAGAATATTGATTCTCCGACTTTCCTGGAACCAAAAACAGCAGAAAACAGGCAACTGGCACTCTGGCATCTTGTTAATAGGTTAGTCCAAGAAAGTCTATGAAAATTACTCCAAAGTTGGAACAAAACACAAGAAAGTAGATAAAACCAAGCATGGAACATCAAAAATTATAGATACATTTGCAATGTATCAGTGGGCTTCTACATTAGTAGCCCATTAGTAGCCTAAGCCTGGTGTAATTTGGATCCAATACTCATTAGGCTTCCAGCCCCTAAAGTGTGTGACCCTATAGGTTCATACACGTATAGACATGACACGAGTACACTTACTATATCAATAGTTGGTAGCGGGCTCTAGCAAGATGTGCCAACTCCTAAACGCATATAAAGATCATTCGGACGAACCATCACAAGGTTGAGTACATGTCTTTCCCTTTGCCCTACGATATTTGGTCTAGCTCCAAGCTGACCTCTCTTTCTCGTTACTGTGATTCGGAGTCCCTTTACTAGGTTAACTCTTAACCATATGTAGCAAGGCCATGCATTTCTAGATCCGATCACTCGAGGGGCCTAGAGATATCTCTCTCAAGTAGAGAGGGGCAAATCCCATCTTGATTGACCAATGCCTTGCAGCATATATCAGGATAAACCCGAAAACTACCTTTATAGCTACCCAGTTATGGAGTAGTGTTTGATAGCCCCAAAGTAGGTTGATCCACATCTCAAGTATATGTGACAATCTCAGGTCTAAGGAAAAAACGTACACAATGTGTAGAGAGCTGCAAGTATTACTGCCAGTCTCAAGTTGGGTCAGTCCAACCCCATGTTTATAACATGTGTCCACATCATTGGTTTGACATCTCCATGTCTATGACTTGCGAAACATAGTCATCAACCAATCGATGTGCTAGTCTAATATTCACGTGTGTCCTCACATGAACTCTGACTAGGGACAACTATTAGATAAGCATACCAGTAAAGAGTTTCACAAACAATTCATATAATTGCCAATCAATACAAGTTGCCTGATATATGGATATTCAAGGAACACTATAATAACTCATGGATACATATGAAATACAATCACCTCTATGATTGCCTCTAGGGCATATTTCCTTCAGTGTCCCACTTGCACTAGAGTCAATCTAGATAGTATCTAATACCTATTGCTCTTGTGTGTGCTTCATGCGCAGGCTGCGGGAGTGGCTTTGTCAAGGGATCAACAACATTTGAGTTCGTATGTATTTTGCATAACATGACACTACCATCATCAATGAAATCACAAATCAGATGGTAACACATGTGAATATGTTTGTTCTTCTGGTGTGTTGTCTAGGTTCCTTGGCTTGTTAAATAGCACCATTGTTGTTACAATAAATGTCCATGGGATTGGACGTGCCCTGAACCACACCAAGACCAATCAGGAAATTTCTAATCTAAACAGCTTCCTTTGCAGCCTCTGAGGCGGCAATATATTTAGCTTCTATTGAAGAGGAGGCCACTATATATCTTTCTTGGAACTTTTCCAGCTCATAGCACCACCATTCATGACAAACACATAACCTGATTGCGATTTGGAGTCATCTGAGTCGTTAAGGTAACTCGCATCTATGTAACCCTTTACACTGAGTTCAACCTTACCTCCATAAACTAGGAACATATCCTTAGTCCTTCTCAAGTACTTAAGGATATTTACCACTGTCCAGTGACTCTCACTTGGATCATCCTGGTATCTACTTGTAACACTTAGAGCATAGGAAACATCTGGGCGAGTACATGTCATTGCATACATGATGGATCCAATAGCTGAAGCATATGGAGCCCTACTCATGCGCTCTCGCTCATCAGTGGTCGAAGGACACTGAGTCTTGCTGAGTTTAATGCTGTTAGACATGGGCAAGAAGCCCTTCTTAGCCTCTTCCATGTTGAACCGTTTCAACATTTTATCAATGTACGTACTCTGGCTTAATACAATTAGCCTCCTTGATCTATCTCTATAGATCTTGATACCCAGAATATATGCCGCTTCTCCTAAGTCCTTCATAGAAAAACTATTTTTTAATGAGGTCTTAACAGACTCAAGCATAGGAATGTTATTTCCAATCAGTAATATGTCTTCTACATATAAGATTAGAAATACAAGCGTTCCACTTTCTTTCTTATACACACAAGGTTCTTGTTCATTTTTTATGAAGCCAAACTCCTTCACAACTTCATCAAATCGAATGTTCCAACTCCGAGATGCTTGCTTCAGCCCATAAATAGACTTTTGAAGTTTGCATGCTTTTCTAGCATTGTTTGGATCGACAAAACCTTCGGGCTGCATCATATACACGTCCTCAGTAAGGATTCCATTTAAGAAAGCCGTCTTGACGTCCATCTGCCATATCTCATAATCGAAATATGCAGCAATGGCTAAAATGATCCGTATAGATTTAAGCATCGCTATGGGCGAGAAAGTCTCGTTGTAGTCAACTCCTTGACCTTGTTGAAAACCTTTTGCAACAAGTCGAGCTTTATGTATGTGAACATTTCCATCCATATCAATCTTCTTCTTATAGATCCATTTGCACTCAATGGCTTTAAAATCACCAGGCAGGTCAACCAAGTTCCAAACTTGATTTTCTCCCATGGACTGTATCTCGGATCTCATGGAAATCAACCATTTCTCAAAGTCTGGGTCAACCATCGCTTTTGCATAGGTCGCAGGCTCATCATTATCTAACAAAAATAATTCCCGCGCTTCACGGAGCCTCGCTGACCTTCGTGATTGATGTGTTTCTATTGCCATAGGTTCCTCAATTTGTTTTGCTACAATAGCATCACTCGTAGAAGCATCCCAGACTATCTCATCTTGAACTTCTTCAAGTCGCACCGACCTTCCACTCGTTCCCTTTGTGAGAAACTCTTTCTCTAGGAAAACACCGCTACGAGCGACAAACACTTTGCCCTCTTCTCAGTTGTAGAAGTAATACCCTAAGGTTTCCCTTGGGTATCCCACAAAAATGAATTTAACCGATTTGGGTGTTAGCTTGTCCGACTGAAGTCGCTTTACAAATGCATCACAACCCCAAATATTTATAAAAGACAAACTAGGATTCTTTCCAGTCCACATCTCATATGGTGTCTTAACTACAGACTTAGACAATAACTTGTTTAGTGTGGAAGCTGTTGTTTCTACAACGTAACCCCAAAATGATAATGGTAAATTCGACTGGCTCATCATCGAATGAACCATGTCCAACGAAGTTCGATTGCACCATTCGGAGACCCCATTTCTTTGAGGCCTTCTGGGCGGCGTGAGCTGTGGAACAATTCCACAACTCTTAAGATGATTGCTAAATTCATGACTCAAATATTCACCTCCACGATTAGATCGCAAGGCCTTTATTTTCTTGCCACGTTGATTCTCTACCTCACTCTGAAACTCTTTGAACTTTTCAAAAGTTTTAGATTTATGCTTCATTAAGTAGACATAGCCATATCTACTAAAATCATCAGTGAAAGTAATGAACACTACTAGGGAAAACCCTACTCGAGGCGCACCTGAAACCCTATCCAAGGCGCATATGGTATGCGCCTCTTGCGCCCCGCCTCTAGTATTGGAGGTCCAACGCCTTCCACTAGCAAGCATCTGAAGGGTGCCTCAGCATTTCCTCCTTCTCCGGATCATCGTCTTCTGGCCTCTTTCTTTCCGCGTGCCAGCGCATGAGCTCTGCTTCCTTAGGGTCCATGAAATACCGCTGCAGACGCGAAGTTAGAGGAAAGTACCACACCACCTTTCTAGGAGATTTGTTGGTCCCTCAATTGTATCGACAGGTCCTGCACACCAGACATGTGGTCTTCTTCGCGTCCTCACCCTAGTAGATGATGCAATCATTTGTGCAGACGTGGTATTTCACGTGTGGTAGATTGAGAGGGAACGCAACTTTCTTGGCCTCAGCGATACTAGTCGGACACGTGTTCCCCTTCTTGGGAAGAATATCGTGCCAGAATGCAATGTTGTCGTTGAACCATTCGTCGGTCATTTTGTGTTTCGTCTTCATCTCTAGAGCCCTGAGCGTTACATTCAAACGGGTATCCCCGTCGTTGCATCCATCAAACAATGGAGTGACCGTGTATTTCTTCATTTGCTCCAGCTTCGCTTTCTCTCTAGCGGTGGCTCTGGCGTTACTCGTCTCCTTGAGAAGTAGATCTTGGACATGAGGGTCTTGCAGCCAGCTCGAATCATGGTCGACACCTTGATCTTCGTGTGCATGCCCGGTGCCACCTTGATCATCTTCGTGTCCATCATGCCCGGCGCCACCCTGATCTTCATGATCATCACCTGCCCTGCCGCCAGCGTCTTGATCTTCGTGATCATGACCGGTATCTTGATCTTCACCATTATTGACATCCTCATCATGATCTTTGTCATCACGTATCCACTGAGTGTAGCCATCCATGAAACTATGCCAGAGTAGGTGCGACTCCAACATTCCAGAATCGTGCCTTATCAGATACATCAGCTTGTAGTCGCGACACGGACATCTTATCTCCATCTTGTTTGCGCGTGCCATATCGGCCCTTGTGCATCTCATCCACATATCCACAAGGGCTTTGCGGATCAGTGGTCGAACCATGGTCACCTACACGTGGTACAAAGAGAATAATTGGAGCATATATGGATGTCTGGATCACCAAAAAAATTTGGCATGACCTCCCCTAAAATGAGGACATCTGCGAGTGCTAGAAATTCGCCGAAAAAGAAATGAATCGACATTTTGGTGAAACATTGGCATCTCAAATGAAATCCCTGCACAAAAATAAGCATGCACCACAACACAATCATATAGTCGCGGTGTCGCCGACAACGCGCATGAGCATGCAAGCAACACCTTCATGTTTCCTCCAACGACGACTTGCGCAAGGGAGCCAAAGGAGAAGTAAAGGGGCATATTGTAGATCTAGAGGAGCAAGAGACTTCACTTAAATATGAGTGTCAACCAATGGAGATTGAGCAAGCTTCTATGGTGAATCAATGTGGGAAATGAGGTGGGAAGGAGGAGGGGGGCGACCAAATCTATCTTTTGGTGGAGGAGGAAGAAGTGAGACAAGTGAGTGGGGTGCATGGACCAAAAGGTGCAGAAAAAGTGAGCCAAGTTATGCGAGGCGCATATTGCAAAAAATGCGCCTCCTATAATATAAACTATCTGAGGCTCATATGCTAACATGCGCCTCGGCTATGCGGCCACCCGGGCCCGTAGGGGTTACTTGAGGTGAACTCTGCTGAATGTGCCTCGCCTATTATCAAGTATAGGAGGCGCATGTGATGATATGCGCCTCGCATAGTGGACCACTGATCTCCTCCCGGGCCTACCCAACATATGTGAGGCGCATTCTCCCCATATGCGGCTCGCCTATCTAACATGTTGGAGGCGCATATTACCAGAATGCGCCTCGCATAATATGGGGTGCCAGATTTCGGTCCGTACAGAGACTATAGGAGGCGCATCCTACAGATATGTGCCTCGCCTATTTTAATACTAGAGGCGCATGTCGGTGCAGTACGCCTCGCCTATTTTATTAGAGGCGCATATAGTATAAATATGCCTCAAATGATCATGTCTCCTATAAGCTTTTCTCTAGGAGTGGAAGTAGTGATATCCTCCTCAGGCGTGCTCATTGGTCCACATACATCAATATGTATGAGTTCCAACAAGTCTGTCGCTCTCTCGGGAAAACCCGAAAAAGGCATCTTGGTCATCTTTCAAGTAAACAAGCTTGACATGTCTCATATGATTCAAAATCGAACGAAGTTATAAGACCATCACCATGGAGCTTCTTCATACGCTTTTCACTTTATGCCCCAAACGACAATGCCATAAATAGGTAGGACTCAAATCATTAGGCCGAAGACTTTTAGCACTAACATTGTAAACAGATGCATCATCAAGGTTTAAAATAAATAACCCATTCACAATCGGAGCATCAGCCAAAAACATAGCATTCTTAGAGATTACACAACCATTGTTTGTACTCGCGAATGAATAACCATCCCTCATTAAACATGAAGGTGATAAAATGTTTCGACCCATACTAGGAATGTAATAACAATTATTCAACTCCATAATAAATCCTGACGGAAGGCGAAGCTCCATGACATCGACGAATAATGCGGCAACCCTTGCTTTATTTCCGACACGAAAGTCCACTTCGCCTTTCTGCACTTCTCTAGTCCTTTTTAGCCCCTGCATCAAATTGCAAATATGAGCAACCAATCCGGTATCAAATACCCAAGATCTAATATAAGAATCTGCGAGAAAAATGTCCACAACATATACAATAAGCGTACCTGAGTGGGAAGTACTCTTACTTCCACTCTTCTTCAAAGAAGCTTGGTACTTGCTGCAGTTTCTCTTCCAGTGGCCATATTCATGACAAAAGAAACACTCAGTGTCTCCTGCAGGTCCAGCCTTTTGCTTGGTGCAGGGTTTGGCTTAGGGATCGTATCCTTAGCCTTGCCCTTCTTCTTCTGCCAAGAAGTGCCCTTTTTCTTGAAGCTAGGCCTGGTCTGCACAGCCATCACATGGCTATGCCCTGCACTCTTCTTAATGTCACATTCTTCTGTTTTTAGCATCCCACATAACTCATTAAGGCCCTTCTCCACCCCATGCATATGGTAGTTCGAAATGAAATGCCCATAGCTAGATGGAAGAGACGCAAAAATGAAATCAGTAGACAACTCTTGGCCTAATGGAAAACCAAGCTTTTCCAAAGTCTGACTATAACCAACCATTTTGATCACATTGGGGCCTACAGCTGCTCCCCCTGCCAGGATGCATTCCACAAAGGACTTAGCAACATTGTACCTCTCAGTCCTAGCCTGAGTCTAGAACATGTCCTTAAGCGCGACGATCATATCGTATGCTTCCTGATTCTCAAACTACTTTTGAAGATCAGGTTCCATGCATGCAAGCATAACAAAGCTAACTTCAAGAGATTCATCACATGATTTATTGTAGGCATTCTTAAGGGCAGCAGTTGCATTATCAGCAGGTTTATCTAGGATTGGGGTATCCAGAACAGTTTCCTTTTTATCAGACCTAAGAACAATTCTCAGGTTATGGACCTAGTCTGAAAAGTTTGTTCCATTTAGTTTATCTTTTTCAAGAATCAAACGCAAAGAAAAAGGTGATGAAGTGTTCGGTGCCATTGATCTACAACATAAAAAACATGCAAAATACTAAGCCATGTAACCATGAAAGATTAAAACATATTAAACAATTTAATAGCATATACTCCCACTTAAATCAACATCCGTCTATTGATACTAAGTGATTCAAGATCCACAATTAACAAGTCAACTAGTGAGCTTTAGCATCACTACTAGAAGACAAGGTAAATCGGTAAGCAACTTTTGCTAATCATATCACATATGACTCTTGTTGTTGGGTGACATCTTTATGTCAAAACTAGGCGCCCAACCTTTATGCCCCAAGGTCCTTAATTGTTAAGATGACCTTGTTAAGCTCACCAACCCTTGTGCGTGTAGGTATCTGATGACCCACAAGTATAGGGGGTGTATCGCAGTATTTTCGAGGGAAGTGAAACCCAATTTATTAATTCGACACAAGGGGAGCCAAAGAATATTTATAAGCCTTAACAACTGAGTTGTCAATTCAGCTGCACCTGGAAACAATCTTGCTCACAACATTTTATCAGTAGCAACACCTTTGTAGTAGCAATAGTAAAGCAATAGTAGTAGTAAAAGTAAAGACAATCGTAACAATTGCAGTAAACAGTAGAATTAAAGCGCGGTAGGCATATGGATGGATGGACGGGCATTGCATGGACAAGGCAATTCATATAGCGATCATAACATAGGGCATTTGCAGATAAATCAGATAAAGCATCCAAGTACTAGATAATCATAGGCATGTGTTCCATATATAGTCATACGTGCTCGCAATGGGAACTTGCACAACATCTTTTGTCCTGCCAGTCTGTTTGCAGCGGGGTCTCAAAGGAACTACTGGCAATTAAGGTGCTCCTTTTAATAGAGCACTGGAGCAAAGCATTAACACTCTGTAAACACATGTGATCCTCACATCAAAGCCATTCCCTCCGGTTATCCCGATTGCTATCACTTCGGGGCCTTTGGTTCCGGACAACAATATGTGTATACAACTTGCAGGTAAGACCATAAACAATACTATGTGTATACAACTTGTAGGTAAGACCATAAACAATACTATCATAATGAATCAATAACATGTTCAGATCTGAAATCATGGCACTCGGGCCCTAATGACAAGGATTAAGCATAACAAGTTGCAACAAAGTCAAAAAGCACTAATAATAGATACTAGGCACCATGCCCTAACAATCTGATGCCATTACATGAACGATCTCAACCAATCCCTACCATCCCCATAGCCTAAAACGGGGGATTACTCACTCATGGATGGGGGAATCTGGATGGTTGATGGAGAAGTGATAGTGATGATGATGGCAATGATCTACTCCAATTCCCCGTCCCGGCAGGGTGCCAGAACGGAGTTTCTGGTTCCGATTCACGGAATCTGGTGGTGGTGGCGCAGCGGAACTCTTTCTGGAAAAACGTCAAACCCTCCTTGGTTTTAGGTCAAGAGGCAACTTATAGGCGAAGAGGGAGGCCGAGGGGGTGACCGAGGCGGGGACACCACCCCCAGGCGCGGCCTGGCCAGGCTCGTGCGGCCAGGTGGTGTGGGCCCCTCGTTTCCCTACTCCGTCTCGTCTTCTGGATCCGTGAGTCTTCTGGTGAAATAGGATTTTTGGCATATTTTCCGGGATTTTTCTCGATAGTTGATTTTCTGCACAAAAACTAGACACCAAGGTAATTTTGCTAAAAACAGCGTCAGTCCGCGTTAGTTGCATCTAATTCACACAAGTTTAGAGGAGAAACAATAGCAAAAGTGTTCTGGAAAGTAGATACATTTTGGGCGTATCAACTCCCCCAAAGCTTAGCTTATTGCTTGTCCTCAAGCAATTCAGTTGAAAACTGAGTGCGATAAAAGAAACTTTCACGAACACATTTGCTTCATAAGATGTATATATTCTCAGCATATGATCAACTACTCAGGCAATTCATAATAAAGAGTATGCAACTAAGTTTACTTAATAGTCATTGCAAGCTATGAAGAGATTCCAACTCAAAAATAGTAAGTAGCATGAAACATAAACATAAGCAACATTGCAATGCTCATAAAAAGGTATGATAGAGTGGTATCTCGCTTGCCTTTGATTGTAGGGCAAACATCAATGCCAAGGCACCTCTGAGGTTCAGGTGAAGACTAGAAGTAAAGATATCAAAGATACAAGCATCAAAGTCATAAGACAATTAATCAAGTTTTGAGACGAGAACATTACACTAAGAATGACAACTATGCTCTCAAGAAAGTGCTCATAGAATGTGTGGAGACTCAACAAGGAAATGAAAAAGGTTTTGAATAGTTTGAAAGGCTTCCAAATGCTGAAAGTATGGTACTCATTAGCTTTGAGCTCTCATTGCCCCTATCATAAGCATCTTTAAATGGTTAGGGTGAAAGTGAGGTCCAATCTGAGTTATATGCTTGATAGACTATAAACTGGAAATCTCATGTCCCTTGTGTACGAGGGTCGCTCCTCATGCTACTCAACTTTAGTTACCGGTAAGTTCTTGTCATAGTAAATACATGCGTATCATAGAGAACCGCCAACGGGGTACCCCTTGCCTGATGATACGGAAGAATCCCCATATCAAAATGACAAGGCAAGCATACAACGAGTATCTCAGCATTCTCCTTATTTACCATGGGAAAATGGTGCTTTTTCTCTCTTTCCTCTTTTCTCAAATCTCTTTTTTTTCTTTTTTTCTCAGTGGTTATCTCTCTTTTTTTATAATAAGAATGCTTCATAGATACTCATTATGGTTACACTGCAGGTTTCCACCATGATTAGGCATGGATTAGACCGGCCGCCCAGGCATTTCTCTAACACACATACATAACTTCATGGCCTTACAAGCTCCCCTTTTATTTCACACCGACGACATCCACAAACAAAAGAGCATGATATCAAATGGGTATATATTTACAGGTGTTGAAAGCGTTCCCCGTGGTAGCACGGTTCTGCTAATCCCCAGCCTATAATTTGCAAGCATACAACTTTCATGGACAGTCACAATGGTTCAGGTTTATTAAGTGCAAGAAATAAAGTGTGCCATCAAGTTCGTGAGAGCTTTACTAACTAACTTTCTCATAACAAGCAAACATTTTATTCGGAAGAAAACAAGGCATATTGAATATACACGGAATAGCAAATGATGCTAATAGGTAGGTATGGTGGACACTTTTGGCAATATTGGTTTTGGGGAATTGGAAACACGAGTAGATCTCATAATTAGAGCAAGTGAAGGTTAGCAATAGTAAGGGAGCGACAAACAAGAGAGTAATAACTGTCATAATCATGCTTGCAACAAAACATGCCTAATCATGGCATGAAAGTGATTCAAGACCCCTAAGGCAAAATAATTCATCGAGGCTTAACTAATTATTGTTTAGTCATATGCATGCATGAGCATGTGCCAAGTCAATTCAAGTGAAACATTCAGAGGGAGATACCACAGTGTCATACCAAGTTATGAATAGAGCAATGCAAGCAAACATTCATACGACATGCTACAAACTATTAGCAAGCTAGTGCTAATCATAAGAAAGCAAGAACTACTAAGCATCCATAAGTAACATACACCCTACATGAACATACTAAGAATGCCCACAATGATGAGTATATGTACAAAAATGAAAACAAATAGAGTTCGTTACCAGCCTCTCACCACACCTCAAGTTGTCATTAATCCTCATTATTGCCCTTCACTTGTGTGGCTTGAATAATAACATGAAACCAAATTCCACTGAGGACTGCTGAACCCTACAACAAACTTCACAAAACCAAAGAAGAACAACAAATATTTTTGGTGTTTTTTAATTTTTAAAGGCAAGAACAAAAAGTAAGAACAAGCAAAGCAAAATCTTTTTGAGTTTTTCGAATAGTTCAAACAAAGCAAAAAGGAAAAAGCAAACCAAGGCAAAAAGAAGAAGAAGCAAACAAAGAGAAACAATGGAAATATTTTTGGTCTTTTTGTGTTTTAGAAAACAAAAGTAAAGAAAGAACGAAAACTAAAAAGAGAACGAAGCATGGAAATACAAAGTACCGACTAAACATGATATGGAGATGAGTGTGATGTCGGTGTACCTCCCCCCAAGCTTAGGCTTTTGGCCTAAGTGGGTGTCAATCCCAAGTTGGCCAAGATGGAGCGCCTCCATAGTACGGCGAGGAGGTACCCTCATCTTGGTGCGATCTCGAGGATGCCCCACCGTAGTGTGCAGAGTAGTCGTAAGAGGGCACATCCTCCTGGTGCTGCCTGTGGAAACCTAGCAAGTGGAGCTGCTCGTCCACCTCCTCCTTGGAACGCGACCACGGCCTCCTATGAACACTGAACAAAGTAGATTGCGGCAAAGGAATCTCCCTTTCATCCCCGTCAGTAAACAACATCCGGTATATACTAAATTGTTTGTATCAGAGTCAACTGTGACGAAGTGATGTGTTTTCATGGCAGCAAGATCAAGCCTTTATGGTGCCAATACAGTATCATTAGGATCCACAGAAAGTTCTAATGTAGTAACCATACGTGAAGCAATAATACTCCCATAAATAGGTCCCCTAGCAGCTAGGCGGCGAGCAATGAGAGAGCCAATATTGTACCGGGTGTAATTATTAAGTGCAGCAGCGAGGAAGGCTAAATGATAATTGGAGATATTACTTGTGTTCTCCCTACCAAGAATGCTAGTGGCAAGATAATAAGAAAAGTATCTAAGAGCTGGGAGTTGGATGTCTCTTATCTTCCCGCGCTGAGCTACGCGGTCATCGTCATTTGTCACACTTCGATAGAGCTCCAACAAATCAGCAGGTCGACCTTGGATCTTTTTCACGGTAATATGGGGGGTAATATGCTGATTATAAATTCTGAAAGAAACATTTGACTGATAGGGGGTGTTAGTCAAAATGAAACTCTCAACGAAAGTTTTGGTGAGCATGGCATATTTCTCACTCTCATCTTCCATGTATGAGGTTAAACCAACCCTCTAAACCAGTAGTAAGAAATCATCGAGGATCCCTGCGGCTTGCAAAAAGGTAAAACAAGGAAAAGTAGCTGGGTGAGCATCCCCCTCATCTCCTTCATTGCCAAAGCGTGGTGCAATGAGATCTTCATTGTATGAAGGCCTAGACTGAGAGGCTGATCTTGAGGGCCTTGACTTCCTAGATGTGTCCCTCTCAAATATTTCTCCAAATGTGTGGTTGTTCATCTTTGATATTCTGAAATTTAAACATCCATTATACAAGTGATTGCAAAGTGAATACATAATGAAGGCGACTACTCATAGGGACTTGTAAGAGGCCCAAACATGCATCAAAACAATATCTCTAAGCATTGAACAAGCTTACAAGCTCTCATAACCTATCACCTAGAGCAACAAAATACTCAAGATATAAACCACTAAACAAAAATCTACTTGGACAAGAGGAGGAGTTACATACCGGAGAACAAATGCTCCAAATTTCAGCAGCAAAGATGGGCTGAGCAAGGAGATCGAGAAATTGTGGACAAGAATAGCAAGAACGCAATTTCGAGCAATGAACTAGTGTTTTCTCGGGAGAGAGAGAGAGCAGTGGGAAGTGAGAGAGTGAGTGGAGGGCCAGGGGTGGCCCACACCATGGCCAGGCGTGCCCCTGGGCTGACCGCGCCACCAGGTGGTGTGCCTGCCTGCTGGGACCTCTGGTACTCTCCAGGCACTTCTCTGCCCCTTTTTCACGTAAAAATTTAATATGAATTTTCTGGAATTTTTCGAGACACTTTACTTTTGAGCAATTTTCAGGTATAGATGAATGATTTTCTGACAGAAAAAGTTTCTGGAGTGATGCAATGACAAACCAAATCTAGAACTTCAGAAGTTATAAAACACTCTAATATGCAAGTAACTAGCAACAGAAAAGTAAACTAAGCGAAAGAAAAAACTAAAATGGATAAAATAAAAGTAATTGAAGATAATCATGGTGAAAACATTGTTTTGTTCATTAAAATCCTTTTGTTAACAAGGTTGATCAGGTATTGTTACCAACACAATTGTATATGAAACAAAACTTTGCATTCCACTAATGATTATGTTACATCAACCTTGATAGCAATGGTCCCAGTCATAATAGTTTCATATTTTTCTTTGTGGTATGGGACAATATATTTCTCCAACTTGAATGCCCTCAACATGTTCAATTGAATTTAAGCCATAAGTCCTATCAATCTTCTTGGGGAAATAGACAGTATGATCTTTGCCATTAACATTGAAAGTCACCTTTCCGTGATTACAATTAATAACAGCTCCTGCAGTATTAAGAAAAGTCTCCCAAGAATAATAGACATATTATCATCTTCAGGCATTTCAAGCACAACAAAATCAGTTAATATCGAGCAATTATGAGCCACTTGAATAGGTACATCCTCACATATACCAACAGGAATATTAGTAGATTTATCAGCCATTTGCAAAGATATATCAGTTGGTATTAGTTTTTCCAGTTGAAGTCTCTTATATAGAGAAAAAGGCATAACACTAACTCCTGCTCCCAAATCACACAAAGCAGTTCTAACATAACTATTTTTAATAGAGCAAGGAATGGTTGGAATCCCTAAGTCTCCAAGTTTCTTTGGAACCTTACCATTAAAGGAATAATTAGCAAGCAAAGTAGAAATTTCTTCATTACGGATCTTCCTTTTACTTGAGACAATATCCTTCATATACTTTGAATAAGGAGGCAATTTAATAGCATCAGTCAAAAGAATTTGCAAAAATAAAGGTTTCATCCACTCACAGAACTTGTTATAGTGTTCATCTCCCTTTGACTTGTGTTTCTTATCAGGGAAAGGCATAGGTTTTTGGACATGAGGCTCTCTTTCACTACCATGTTTCTTAGTAACAAAATCTTCTTTAGTGTATTTATTATTCTTAGTGTGCCTTTCAGGTTCTTCTTCAACTTTTTCTTTATCAGGAGCATCCTTTTCTTCATTACCACTTTCAGTTTCAGCATCAGAGACATATATACTATTAGGATCTTTAGCAGGTTCAGAGGGTTCTACAATAGTTTTATGTTTCTTTTTTCTTTTCTTAGGAGTAGTACCACTATTTTCAGTTTGTTGAGAATCCTGCTCAATTCTTCTAGGGTGCCCCTCAGGATATAGAGGATCCTGGGTAGCAGCACCACTACTAGTTCTAATTTCATAAGCATGTTTTTTCTTTAGCAGCATTAACTAGCAAGTCTTTTTGTACTTTAATAAGCTGATCAATTTGAGTTTGAACCATTTGAAAATGTTTAATAAGCATTTTAACATCATTAGAGGTTCTTTCCACAATATCTTTTAACTCAATAATAGCTCTAGAGTTTTCCATTAAATGATTTTGCACCCTTTTATTAAAATTATCTTGCTTAACAATAAAAACATCAAATTATTCTAAGCATTGATCAGGAGGTTTAGAGTAAGGGATATCACCTTCATCAAAATGTTGGAGAGAGTGTACCTCAATAGTGGATGAGTGGGGGATTGACTTACATAGTTCTTCTATAGGAGGTAAATTCTTGACATCAGCAACTTTAATTCCCTTCTCCTTAACACATTTCTTAGCTTCCTTCATCACTTCATAATTTAGTTCAATAACTCCCCTCTTCTTTGATGTTGGTATAGGCGCATGAACAGTTGGTTCAGGTATAGCTGGTTCAGGAGGAGTCCAATCTTCATAATTCTTGCTTATTTTAGCCATTAATTCCTCACCTTCCTTGGGAGTCCTATTTCTGAAAACACAATCAGCACAACTGTCCAGGTATGTCCTAGATTCTTCAGTTAGTCCATTATAAAATATATCAAGAAGCTCATTCTTAGGTAATGGACATCTAGCCTGTGCATGAATCAAAGCACAAAACCTTGCCCATGATTCAGGCAATATCTCTTTTTCTCCCTGTTTAAAATCAAAAAGTTCCTGCAAAATAGCATGTCTAGCACTAGGAGGAAAATATTTCTGAAGGAAAGTACTAATCAAGCAATGAGGGCTATCAATAGGTCAAGGAGGTAAATTATTAAACCAAGTTTTACCTTCTCCTTTCAGTGAAAAAGGGAAATTTTAGCAACAAAGTAGGTGCACATCTTAATATCATCAGAAAATAAGCCACTCATGGTAGAAAGCTCAGTCATATATGCTACCGCACTTTCATTCTTAGTCCCACTAAAAGGTTCTTTCTCAACAATAGATATGAAAGATAGATCAAGAGAGAAATCATAATCCTTATCTTTAATGTTTATGGGAGATGCAACAAACTTAGCATTAGGAGACAATTAGGGTTTTATAGTACGCCTCTCAAGGAGACTCTTAATAGCACTCCTATCATGGGTGTTTTGACATTCTTTAATAAATTCATTGGTCATCTCTATATAACCGTCTTCAATATCACAGCTCTCTCTAGACTCAGGTGAACTGACATGTGCAGTAGTATCTTCATTAGGAGTTTCAGTATTTCCAGCTATAGTTCTAGCAATCGTAGCATCTAGGAAAGGACCTAATGAACCGCTCTTATCAAGCACAGTAGAAGCAACATCATAAGTATCAGAAGTTTCAGATTCAGTAGTAGTAGCAGTGTGTGTACCATGTGTATGTGGTGGTCTAAGGAGCTTAGTCATAACAGATGGTGAATCAAGAGAAACAGAGGTGTTTAGGACCGTACCTCTCCTTGTAGTGGATGGTAAAATAGGAACCTTGCCATCACGAGACTTACCCATGATGTATGGATGGCAGCGAACAATAGTGATTCCAAGTGAACTTGATAAATAAAGCTATGCTCCCCGGCAACGGCGCTAGAAAATAGTCTTGATGACCCACAAGTATAGGGTGTATCGTAGTAATTTCGAGGGAAGTGAAATCCAATTTATTGATTCGACACAAGGGGAGCCAAAGAATATTTATAAGCCTTAACAAGTGAGTTGTTAATTCTTCCTTAACTATGTAGATAATTTTTCTTTTGTAAATCAAACTGTAGACTTACAACATATTGACTAAATTATCTTTAGGAGTTCTATTAATATCAATGGTGTGGAAGACTCCGATTGCTATCATCAAGTGCAAGTAAAATTATACTCAAGCAATTCATATATCAGTAAAGCAAACGCAAACTCAATATTGCTCCATATATAATAATAAACTCGGAATTTCATAAAAGGGATCGACTATTCCTGAAGGGAATTCTAATGATGCAAACTTTATTTATAGTTTGAACTAATGCAAAAATAGTAATAAAAGTTATAAGATAGATTATAAGGTCTTAAAGATCTCGCCAAGCTTGGAATCAAGCTAGGCGGGATCAAATAATCCCTTGCGATTATTTGATACCGTGATTGTTGTAGATCAACGGGGCGCCATGGCATGTAACACCGTAGTGCATAGCTTCTCGTTGGTCTCCTCCAAAGTGGTTATGTGGCTGTAGCACCTTCGCAAATCAGACTATAGAGTGTCCATCCTATCAACGAGCTTAGTCACCAATGGAAAGGGATCTTCCTTCTTTTCCATCTCATCGAGACGGTGGCGGACTTCAACGCGATGGAGTATCTCCTGCTTCTGATATATCTCCAATGCCCGTACGCGATCCTTGGTCCTGGGTACAGCTTCTACTTCCTCATCCATAATTGATGGATCGGGGAAGTGGAAACCGTACCTCCACTCTTCTTGAGGCTTAACCTTAATGCGAGCACCAATGGTTGGCTTTGAGAGTGGTACATCCTCTCCTCGCAAGCACCTGCACCAATATTAGATAATTCGTTACGCTTGTGTGGCCTTTGATCCGTAGTGATGAACTTGACCGTCTCCACGCGCCCTTTTCCATGCGGTTTGCAATCTTCTCTCTCCTGTTGAGCTTTCTTTATAGCCGCCCAATTGATCCCTGGTGTATCATAGACGTCACGGCGGATGTAGACGTCAACCACATCATCATCGGGATCGCTATTGAAGTGGCTTGGCCGTACTCCTTGTACCTTGGGATAAACCTCTCCACCTCCTCATCATCGTCCTCCATGGACGGGCTACTTGAGTGGTCTCTGGACGGAGCAATGAGCCCCATGGGTTTTCCATGGCTTGGGACGGGGTAGCGCATTGCTAGATTTGTTCCTGGAGATTATGATTATAGAGAGAGACAGTGGAAGTATATAAGGGGGATCATAGGTTGGTAAAACTCGCAAGAAACACCAAATTGTCACCCAAGAAAAGAATTCGAACAAAACATGAAAAGAAATCACGGATTTAGAAGTTCCCTGCCGCGTGACGACCAACTATACGGGCGCGGATCGTATAACTCCGGTCGTTAGTTGGTTCCAGGCAGATATTTCCAAATATCTCGAGTCCGGGTTGATTAAATCATGACTTAGAACCAACAATAATTTTTTTCTTTATATTTTTTGGTAAATAGTAAACAAAAGATCTAGCGAAAAGTATATGAGAGTTTAACGACCAACTATACGGCCGGAATTTTTGGTTCCGGTCGTATAGTTGTGACCGTATAGATACATACATCAAAACCAAAAGTGTCTGAGAGTTTAACGACCAACTATACAGCTGGAATTTTTGCTCCGGCCGTATAGTTGCGACCGTATAGATACAACACTACTAGGAAACAACTTATTGGTAGACAAGATATTCTGTGGCGCATATGTAAAACCATGCGCCACAGATAAGTATCAGTGGCGCACTAGAAAAAATGCGCCACTGAAGTTTTGCAGTTCAGGGGCGCATGAAACCAATATGCGTCACAGAATTCCATATTTCTGTGGCGCATATTTTCGTGTGCGCCACAGAAAGTGATGATTCTATGGCGCATATAGATGTATGCGCCACAGAAAGTTGATGGGACCTAGCACCAAAAAAGGGGGAGACACTTCTGTGGCGCATATGCCCATATGCGCCATAGAAAGTGATGTTTCTGTGGCGCATATGGACATATGCGCCATAGAATATGGAAAACCAGATCCCCCCCTGTGGATCACCTTTTCAGTTTTGTAAAAAATAAACAAAAATGATAGAAACTTCAAAAAAATAATTCCTTTGAGTTGCAGTTAGATTTTAGGGTATAGATGTAGACAAAATTGAAAAACATGAATTTTGATGTATTTTGCAAAAATAGGTCATGGCACGGTAAAACGGCTATAACTTTTGCATACAATGTCGAAAAAAATCTGTAACCTATCAAAATGATCGTCTCAAAATTTCCTACTCGAATTCAACCACCTACGGTCATTCTGGATTTTACAGAATCCCCTAATTCGAAAAGAGTAAAAAGTTATTTAGGGTAGAAGATTTTTTACTGCAAAAAAATAAAAAAGGGGGAGAAACTTTTGTGGTGCATTTATCCCATATGCGCCACAGAAGCCTTAGGCGGGATTCGAAATTTGAATCCCGTCGGTGCCCCTTCTCCTTATATTCCTCCACTTCTTCTCCGTATTCTCCCCTTCTCCTCCACTTCTACTCCCCTCCATACTTCGCCCTCCATACTTCTCCCCTCCATACTTCTCCCTCCACTACTCCTCCCCTCCATACTTCTCCCCTTCTTCTCCACTCTCCGGCGACATCCACCTCCGACCATGGCTACCTCGGTGACCTCCTCCACCTAGGTGACCTCCTCCTCTGGCGACCTCCAACACCACCGGTGACCTCCTCCACCACCACCTCCGGCGGCCTCCTCCGACCATCTCCGACGAGCCCTTCCTCCACCTCCGGCGGCCTCCTTCTCCTCCGGCCATCACATCTGATCCACCTCCGGCGACCCCCCCCACCTCTGGCCAGATCTGGCCCGTTTTTTTGAAATTTGAAAAAAACTTATGTGGCGCATATTGGCCATATGTGCCACATAAGTTTGAGATCTGGCCTGCTTTTTTTTGAATTTTGGAAAAAAAAAACTTCTGTGGCGCATATTGGCCATATGCGCCACAGAAATTTGAGATATCTGTGGCGCATTTCAAAATGCACCATAGAAGATAGTTATTAGTGGTGACGTATCAGTGGCGACTAAGATATGCGCCACGGATAGTGAAAAAAGGTGTGCCACTTATAAAGGATTTCCTAGTAGTGCAAACATCAAAACCAAAAGTGTCTGAGAGTTTAACGACCAACAATACGGCCGAAATTTTTGCTCCGGTCGTATAGTTGCGACCGTATAGATGAAGACACCTAAAGCAAAACCATCTGAGAGTTTAACAACCAACTATACGGCTAGAATTTTTGGTTCCGGTCGTATAGTTGCGACCGTATAGGCTCAGATAGCGAAAACAATTTCAAGAAAATGATACAGAGAGTTCAACGACCAACTATACGGCAGGAGCTCCCTCTCCAGTCGTATAGCTCCGCCCGTATAGTTGGGAAAACCCCTCTAAATCTTCAGAAAAATACAAGGAATTCAAAGGCAGAATTTTTAAGAGTAAGAATTGTGAAAATAAATCAGTTATTTGGGTAAGAACACTTACCTTCTACTTACCATTGTTTATTCGAGAATGGAAAATTCCTCCCATAGCAAAGACTTCTTCTCTCTTGGAGGATTTGACTTTAGTTCGTTGAATAATACTCATAAACGAAAATCACCAGGACTAAAGTTCCTCCCAATAAGATTGGTGTCTTGCGAGGCAATCATGGACACTGCATCTAGCATCTTTATTTCCTGCCTGTGCATAATCTGCAGCTCAAATTCTTGAAGTGAAAGAATACAACAGATCAACCTTGGCTTATGGTCTTTCTTTTCAAGAATCTCTTTTAGGCCATCACGATCCGTGTGAACTCTTACCTTTGCATCAACTATATAGGAACGAAATTTATCACAAGAGAAAAATATAGCAAATAGTTCCCTTTCTTCCTTAGGGTAGTTCTTTTGAGCACCATTGAGAGTTCTACTAGCATGATGTATAATATTAAATCTACGACCAATATGCTGTCCTAGAGTTACTCCTACAACATCATCATTAGCTTCGCATATTAAATCAAAGGTTGTATCCCAGATAGGTGGTTTAATAATAGGAGCACGAGATAAGGCATTTTTGAGTTTATCAAAAGCTTCAAGACACTTATCATCAAAATTAAATCTAATTCCCTTTTGCAAGAGGTTTGTCAAAGGTTTAGATATTCCAGAGAAATTTCTAATGAACCTTCTATAAAAACCCACATGACCAAGGAAACTTCTTATACCTTTAATATCCCTTGGTGGTGGCATTCTCTCTATTGCTTCAAACTTAGCTCTATCAACTTCAATTCCCCTACCTGATACCTGGTGTCCAAGGACTATACCTTCTTTGACCATAAAATGGCACTTCTCCTAGTTTAGGACGAGATTAGTTTCTTCACAATGCTGCAAAACACCCTCTTGAGATTATGTAAACAACTAGTAAACGAAGTTCCATAGACAGAAAAGTCATCCATAAATACTTCCATTATAATTTCTATAAAATCAGCAAAAATAGCAGTCATGCATCTTTGAAAATTAGCTGGAGCGTTACATAAACCAAAGGGCATACGTCAGTAAGCATGTAAACCATAAGGACTTATGAAAGTTGTTTTAAGTTGGTCATCCGGATGAACGGCTATTTGAGAGAAACCAGAGTATCCATCCAAGTAACAAAAATGAGTATGGTTTGCTAACCTTTCTAAAGTTTGATCTATGAACGGTAACGGATAGTGATCTTTCCTAGTTTATTTGTTTAATTTCCTGAAGTCTATGCACATCCTATGCCCAACAACAGTTCTAGTAGGTATCGATTCATTGTTTTCATTAGGCACAACAGTAAAACCGCCCTTCTTAGGAACACAATGAACATGACTTACCCATTCACTTTCTTTAATAGGATAGATTATACCTGCATCCAATAGGCGTACAATTTCTTTTCTTACCACTTCTTTCATTTTAGGCTTCAGTCTTCTATTGAATTCTGCAACTGGTTTAGCACCTTCTTCCATGAATATTCGATGGACGGCTATCATGGGACTAATGCCCTTCAAGTCATCCATTGAGTACCCAAAGGCATGGCGATGCTCCTTAAGTATCTTCACGAGTTCTTCTTCTTCTCTTGAAAGTTTAGCACTAATAATAATAGGGAATTTATTAGTATCATCTAAAAACCTGTATTTGAGATTTTCTGGTAGAGTCTTCAACTCTGGGGTGGTAATTCCTCATCCCCTCTCTTCTCTGTCTCTTTCGTCAGTTGGAGGTCCCAAAATGAGTAGTGAGTCGAATTCATTTTCTAGTTCTCCCAAGGACTTGTCCTCCATAATTATTTCTTCATAATTTGGATCTTCATCTATTTCTTCTTCTTGATTACCTAAGAAAAGAGCCGCCATTTCCTCAATAGTTCTCTCTTCCTCTTGTATTGGTGGAGTCCTGTCTTTAAATTTGGAGAAATGGAATTTGTTTTTCGTTCCCCCAAGCTTAAGAGACACAATATCCTTCTTGAAGTTAACATAGGCACCTATATCACCCAAAAATTTCCTTCCAAATATAATTGGGCAAAGAGTGTTAGCTGGCATATCGACAACTACAAAATCAATAGGAAAATCTTTGTTGCCAATTGTGACAGTTGCATTATCAACTACTCCCATTGGAATTCTCGGGTTTTTATTGGCTAACATAATTGTTATATCAGTATTTTCAATTGTAGCCAGTTCTGTTTCTTATTTTATTTCTAAGTAAAAATCATAAGATATAACATTAACTTCTGTGCCAAGATCACATAAACCGTAATGAGATGTTTCTTTAAATATGTAGGGAAGAATAGGCTTACCCACATCTTTTACCTTTCTTTTACCTTCAACCAATATGGAAGTCTCTTCATCAAGTTCAGATATGTTATAGTGTGAGTACATAGCCACAATTGCTTCCTTGGTTACCTCTCCATCTTTGGTTTCTTCCAGATGTTCCACGACTTCTGGCATGCTTTCCTCTTCCCTCTTTTCCTGTACTGCTTTGACCTGCTCATATTTAAGAATGTGATTTTGTGCAGTGTTAGGGAAAGGCACTTCATAAATTGGTTCTACGGAGGACAGTGTTGCTTCATCTTCTCTTTTCTTTTCTTGTTCGGGTGGTGGATCATACTTGACTGGACCCTCCTTTGGAGCTTTAATATGTTCTGTAAAAGCTTTAACAACTTGCAACACAAGATCTGAATCTAAATAAAGTTCTTTAGATAGTTCTTTAACATGGCCTTTTTATTATAGTCATGAATACTATCATGCTCTATTTCTATGCCTCCTTCACTTCCTAGACCAAAATTCCATGAAACTCTATCATCACGAATTCTATTAAGTAAAGCCCAAGCTTTAGGTATAGGAAGATTCATAAAGGCTCCTTCAGCGAAAGAGTCTAGTTCAATTTTATTAGGTTCAATTAAACAACCATAAAAGATATGTAGTAAATACCATTCAGGCAAATCATGATGAGGACATAGTCGTAGTAAATCTTTAAATCTAGTATAAGCTCTTACTAATCCTTCATTAGCATGTTTCTTTGAAGTCATTATAAGACGCCTGATTCCAAAAGATTTTGATAATGGATAATATTTTGATAGAAATTCACAAGCTAGATTATCCCAAGTAGTAGTGGCTTCAGGGGACATACCATGAGAGAGCTGTACTTGTCAAAGTTTGACTTAAAAGTTTAACCCTTACCTCATCGGTGGTATATCCCATCAATAGAAAAGTGTAACATATATCTTTAAAACATGCAATATGCCCATATGGATCAGGATCTTCTTCATCTCCAGTAAATTGCTTCTTATGTATAATACTAAGTAGTAGAGGATTTATTTCAAACCCCCTTGTCTTCTCATTGGAGTTGTCTCTTTTATAAATATCATAGGGCTTCCCAAAGTGGTTGAGTGGGTTAGCACTAGTCATATGCTCAAACTCCATCATGTTGGGGGATACCTGTAACTCAAAACAAAATTTAGCAAGACAAAAATAATTAAGCAAAAACTAAAAGACTTACAGCACTTAGTTCCCTGGCAACGGCGCCAGAAAAAAATCTTGATGACTGCAAGAGCACAGATTGTTTGTAGCTAGTTTCGAAATAAAGATATCGATCCCACATGGAGCAGGAGTCTGAAGTCTAATAACTCTTGAAATAAATATTATGATAGAAATGCTAGATAAATTTCTAAGCGACAAGATAAAATGTGAGTATTGTGTAAAAAGGTGTTTTTGGGTTTTGGGTATAAGAGCAATAAAGCAATGTAAAATAACTGAGTATATAAAGTAAGTATCGCGTATGTAAAAGATATTGGAACTGCAGTAGGGAAAAGGGCGTTCTTAGGGAGTAGTGGATACACCACTAGTATTGTAAAGATCTAAGATTAAGATTATCATCATGAACATTCTCAACTATGTATGTGTGGGAGGAACTCCGTATATGGACAATTAGCTAGCAACCGTTGCGCACATCATCCTCATAACCACAACAGTAAGCAATCGACATCAATCGAATTACTATGCTATTAAGGAACATAATCCCATAGGATGTATCCCATGGCATGGATAGTGTTCCATGAGTTTCCTCGGTTTCCCAAGATGATACGTCAAGGGTGCCAATAGCTTTATAGTCACTGTAAGTCCTAGCACGCCTCCGTCTACCAACAAGTAGTTTCCTCCATCAAGTCCCCAAAAGAGGCAAATATTGAGACGTCGACTTCTCTCAACATCAAGATGTAGAAAATCTAACACATGGTCACATCGATGAATATCATAATAGACTTTATCTTATTTCAATCTCATACTATGGTTTCTCTATCTCCCCAAGAACTAAAGATCTACTCAGACATGGAGGCAATCAACATCATGGAAATGGTAATGGAAACAATCATAAATGAATAGTACTTGTATAAATCCACAACAAGTATAGGAATTACAACAAGATCTAGACAAGATGTAAATGGGATCGATGGAGATGGTGGTGATGCAGTGGTGGATGATGAAGATCGATGCCTTAGCCTCCTCGATCTGTGCAGGACGAAGATGGATCCCTGGTGGATGAGTTCCCCCTCCATATGCCTTCCGGAGGTGAGGTTTCTGTGATTTCTGGTGTTCTGTATGTCGTCTCCTCGAACCAATTGAACGGGGTGAAACTATTTTACAAGGCGGAGCTGGCGTCAGCTATACGGTCGGAGCTATACGGCAGGAATATTTTCTCCTCCCGTATAGTTGGTCGTTATGCTCTGTGTCTCCTTTCTTCGCTTCTGGTTTTCTTTTGGTATTATTAATATTTCCCAAATAAGCGATTTATGTTGTTTTCGACTCCTTTTCTCCGTAGTAAAACTGCTTCAAGAATTTTGTCCATTGGATCCATCATCTGTCCTAATCTTTGTGAAAACAGACATAAAATGTGTGCACGGATGCCATAAAATATCAAGATCCTACATCTACAATTCAAAATAATAATATAAAACATGATGCAAATATGCACTCATTAGGATCTTGTGTGGTTGTTTATTATATAGCCCCGGGTGTGGCTTGTGCTCTAGCGATGCATTTATGGGATTCGTGGTTGATTGGATACGCTAACATCGCCCTCGCAATGTCAACGACAGGCTCAAAGACGTTGAGACTGAACCAAATATCAGTGAACGACATTGTCGGTAGGCCCTTTGTGAAGATACCAGCAAACTCATTGGAACATGGAGACCATGAAATTGGCCAAGTGCCACCTTCTCACGGAGAAAAGGTATATCAATATCAATGTGCTTGGTCCATCGATGCTGTACTGGATTACTAGATATGTAGACAATTGAGATATTATCAAAGTAGACAATGCTTACATGATCAATAGGCCAATGAAGCTCTAATATAATATGACGTAACCAAGCTATTTCAGCCACGTCATGAGCTACTACACGTTATTCAGCCTCAGCAGAAGAGAGGGAGACCGTGAGATGACATTTAGATGACCATGAAATCAAGTTGTTGCCCATGAACACACAATAGCAGATGTCAATCAACGAGTATCCGGATAACTTGCCTAGTCTACATCAGAGTATGATGCCAAAGAAGAAGGAGGGGAAGAGTTGATGTGCAGACCATGATCAAGAGAACCTTTGAGATAGCGGATAATGCGTTTGATTTTATTGAAGTTAGAAAGACGAGGATCATGCATTAAGAAACAGGCTTGCTAAACTGAGTAGGAAATGCTAGGGCGAGTGATTGTAATATATTGCATCTCAAGGGTGATGTTGCGATATAGAGTGGCATTAGGAAAGGAGTCATCGTCAGAAGACAATTTTAAACCAAAATCGATGGGGGTACGAGTTAACAGGATATCATACCAGCATGAGAAAGAATATCAAAGAATTTATTAGCATTGAGATAGGAAGAGGCCAATGGAATGACGATGAGGTTTTTAATTTGCCGCCCGAAAGTTGAGACGCCAAGGAATAGCCGGTCCCGAGTTGCTTGTATCGGATCGCGTTACCCATAGTTGGTGTGCCAAATGCTAAGAGGGTATTTTTTGGCACGAATTCAACATAACATTTGAATACAAATAATCACGCTAACGCCTATCAAGTTGGGACCCTCCTATCAGTTCTGACCGTTATGTCACTGCTGTCGGCTGCCATGTTGACTTGCAGCGTTGGCACCTGTTCATTCCTCATTACACCACCTTCTTCTTCCCTAGAGCGGCAATCTTTGGTCGTGGCCATGACGTAGAGCTGGGATGCCATTTCCTTCGGGGGTGAGATCCGGAAAGATCACCCTCACCATTTCTAATCAGAGCTTGCTCCCCTCATTCCTAATCGGAGATCGCCCTCACCATGGCCGCACCCATGGCACAGCGCGGGCATGCGAATTCATTTCTGGAGGAGATCTATCACCATCCCAAACTTGATCGGTCTGCTGTCCTCCTCCCGAATCCGAGCTCGCTGTCGCTGTGGTCGCACCCGTATCAACCACTGTGTTTGGCAGTGTGCACGAGTGGGTTCTGTCTCTTCTCGCCTGAATTGGCAGTTTTCTTTTTATCTTTAATTGGCAGTTTTTAGAGAACCTTTTTCCTCTCTCGCTAATAGTTATGCTTCTTTTTACCCAAATTGGTAGCAAATCTAGAGCACCTTCTCTCCTCAATCATTTGTTCCTTTTGGCCCTCATTTGGTAGTGTGCACGCGTGGGTTCTGTCTCTTCTCGCCTAAATTGGCATTTTTTATCATTAATTGGTAGTTTTTAGAGCACCTTTTTCCTCTCTCGCTAACAATTATGTTTATTTTTGCCCAAATTGGTAGTAAATCTAGAGCTGCTTCTCTCTTCAATCATTCATTCCTTCTGTCCCTTATTTTTTCCCGATCTGGTAGGAAATCTAGATCAGCAAATCACACCAGCAGAATACATACATTCAAAAAACAAAACACATGTAGATATAGCTATGCGCAACTAATATAGGATATAGCGATAGATAGTAGGGTGCCTAACGAGGTTTGATACATTCACTACTCAACAACCGTCACACAACATACGAAAACAAAAGAAGCTGCTTTACAGAAGCAATAGCCGCAGACACCTTCAAACCCTCCTGGTGTCTGCCTCCTCCCTCTAGCGCTTCCTCCATTTCTCGCCGCCCAGTCCCTTGATCTTGTGGACCTTGGTTTTAATCGTAGGCATGCAACCATCTGCGATGGCCACCTACTGCAGGTTCTGGAGGTGAATACCAAGCGCCTTGTGGTGAGCGATGAAGGCGTTTACATTCACGTTCGGGCCGACATTAGGGTTGCAGGTTGATCCCTCTGCATGCAACATGAGGTAGTTGAAGTCAGTGGCAGCGACTTTCCTCTTGTAGAAGGGGCACCTATAGACATCACCAGTGAAATAGGCATCATACTGGCCGGACCGCAGTCTCCTCAGCACCTGGCGAGTCTTGGTGTGCCTGGACTTATCGTCGCTTCAGACGTCGCTTCCATGCACCTGTTGGAATAAAATAGTAGCGTGCATGATAATAAGGACATGATTGAGATCCCTTGATTATCGGGATTGATTATTTGCATAAATTAATCGATTGAGATCCCTTGACTACTTGCATAAATTAACCAAGTGTGTTAAATTCCTTAATATCAAACAAAATCAAATACTGATTCCAACTAAAGATCGGTGCTAGTATTAACGATGGAATCCCCTAACTATAACTCGAAGCACAAATAAAATAGGATTGAATGCGAACAGGCAGGTTCATCGAAACAAGAGATCAATCTAGCATCCAACACAAGAGGATTAGTTGATGTAAGAAGATCGATCTAGCATCCAAAGGTTGAAATGCGGAAAACCGAACCCTATTAACACAAGATCTAGCATCCAATGATGGGAATGGGAGAAGAACAAGGGAAGGGGAGCAAACCCTAGTTACCTCCGACCATGGGTCAACGATGATGGTGTCATAGGGGTTCACCGGAGATATGTACTCCTCCACATCGTAGGGGTCCTAGTTGAGCGGAATCTGCCCGCGACTGGCGGGGGCCTCCTCGCCGACAGCTACGTCGGAAGCGGGGACGGGGGCCTAGATGGGGACGGTGGCTGCCTTTGATGCTTCGACGGGGGCCTGGATAGAGATGGCGGTTGCTTTTGATGCCTCCGCAGGGGCCTAGATTGAGCCAAAAGCCTCCTCACTGGTGGCCTTGGAGGCAACGATTACCACCGCATCCTCCTTCTCCATTGCCGGCACGGTTAGTGTTTTCTCGAGAGTTTGCAGAAGGTGATGGGACAGTGGAGACGGTTGCATGAGTGAGCGAGAGTGAGAGTGGGTAGGCGGAGAGGGAGAGGGAGAGGGGCTCTATAATAAAGGTGAATGGAAGAGACGTTTCGTTGCACCACCATGCACCCCATACTAACCGCGTACGGTACTACACCGTGCACCATGACACACGTACGGTATGTCATGGTTTTTTCCTAGGCTATGCATGGTAGTACTAGATTCTGCTGCATGCAAAGGGCACAAACACAATTTATAAGTAGGAATGTTGACACGGCCATAACATTGGCGATAAAAATAAATAAAATGGGAAATGTAATAGAGAAGGTTGGTGGCTATGCGTTGAGATTTGTGTGGTTTTGCTAGGTCGGGCAGAGGGAGGTGTGGATGAGTGCGAGGAAAAAGATGAAGACGGTTGGGTTTTAAAGGCGAGGACGTTTGGTATCCTCGAGGGCCACCCCTCCTCGAGGCCCATTTGGTGGCGTGGCAGGAAGCTCTTCGGCCTCCAGCTGACATGTGGAATTTCTTGCGCTGGGGCCTAGTTGGAAGTGAGATTGCAGGTGCACTGCGTAAAAATGGGATATGCCTTAGTAAAATCTAGTCATAATAAATTGCAGTACCCGTGGATGACCACGCACTGGATGACCCGTTGTTGTGTGCATGTGATGTGGAGTACTAGTAGGCTTTTCATACAAGATCAAACGTGACATGACCACTCGACGAATTATTTAATGTACGGCTTAGTGTTCCTTTTTGCAAAATTGTCGCTGAGAGAGACACGCCCCTTAAAAACCCAACGGATAAAAAAGAGGCATGGTTGCTAGGACGGATGGAAATGGATGTCCGTGCGTTCTCACACTATAGTGTGAAGGGCACGACACGTGAACGATCTGCGTTGGATCAAAGAGGATCAAAGGTTGGTGTGCATGATTCGCGTGACAACTGTGTCAACCAATCAGGGCCTAGTAGCCAGAGTGAGCACACGTTTGGGTTTTTATGAGAGTATCAAAAAATCAAGGGAAAAACATGTAACATCCCAATTTCAGCAACCCTGATTAGTTGTCCAGAATGCAAAAATCAGGGGGAACAAAATCTTTTTCTTGTTTAAGTGATGAAATGTTTGCATGCTTGCTTGTTATGCTTACGCATATGAATGTGTAGAAGATGATATACTCCTTACCTCACCCTCAGTTGACAAAGACTATTTCACAAAATTGTCTTGGCTTATCTTTCTTATTCTCAAATGTTTTGGCATTTCAAAACTTGAGCCAAGATGCTTTTGCAAACTCTCCCATTTTAGTAGCTTCTATTGATAAAGTTATGGAGATCTATAAGATATACTCTTCTTATGTCTTCAAAGACAGAGCCTTCAACTTACCTCTAAGTTCTCCAAGACCTTTTATAAAACCTTTTGAATTCTACCCTTGGTAGAAATACCAAGGATCCTCACCTTATTCAACACCAACTTTTAAAAATACCCATCTCTACCTCAATCTAGGCTTGATGGTATCCATAGAAGTAGAGTGATTTGTTTGGAAGATGAATTGCCTTGATCTGTTGTCTGATGAATTGCCTTGATCTGCTATTTGTTCTGTTTGCTTAGGAGGTAGTTAGAGATGCTCTAGGAGCTCATCCACTAGGATAAAGATGATTTAATATCACAACACCCTAAGCAAGAATACAAAGCTGTATCTGATCTCTAGTCACTAGGTGATCATCTAACACCCTTAACCAGATCAATTCTGAAGTGACCCATTCTAGAAGCTTCCAAGTCAATGAAGACCAATATCAAGAATGGATACTTTATACTCAAGATACACTTCAACATCATCCATTTGATGATGCTTTGGTACCTTGCATCATATCAAAACCATCCTCTCTTACATTCTAGTCAAATCCCCAAATCTGCCAAATATGACTTAAGTCTGGAAAACTATTAACAATATCACATCTTTGGGACTCCCTCTCTCCCAACCCTTGTGCAGTTTTGGAAATGCACTTGAACCATATTATAGACCATTTTAAGAACTACCAAGGACCACTTTTTCCCTTGGATATAACATCCTCCCATCCAATTGTTCTTGATGGTTTTGCATGCAAGAAAATAATAAATTCTGCAAATCTTACCAACTAGCCTACCTTGGAAGAAGCTCACATCTCCATACTATATTCTTTGGACCAACTCCTTGCATTATTTTGTTCTACTCATAAACTTATATCAATAACTACTTCACTTGTTCCAAATGGATCCTTCTGCTTCAAAAACCCACAAGGTTTTGAAGGCTATTTGATAACCTGCTTTGGCACCGTAATTTTCTTCAAAGATTGAAATCAATTCCTAGAGCACACAAGCATGATCAATCTCAAATTCATGTACCATGGTGATTTACTCAACTTGGTCTATCCATCCATCTATCCCATGCCCCAAGGGGAGAATTGAGCTCCAAGATCCAACGATATTTTGATGGTATAAACATAACCTGGCCCTAGATCATTTATTCCTTGTTTTCTACCAAATTCAAGTTGATTTCTCAAAACCCAAGGTTGCAAATGATGGATATACCTTGTGGACATCATCTACCATGGAAATATAAATCTACCAAATATTTTCCATAATTATTGGGGCCCACAAACAATTAAATTCCCTTAATTGACAAAAACCTAAAGATTTCATCTATACAAGAAAGTTTGGTTCTCTCTAAAAAACATCTCCATGTTTAGGATCATTTGAAGGCTAATTATCATACCCTATCTTCCAACTTCAAAAATAAATATTTTGAAGAGTTTTATTATTTCTTTTTGCTCATTTTCCTTAAATGGTTGAATTGGAATAATAAATGTTTATATTGTTTTCTTCTCCCATAAATCTTGGGAAAAATCTCCAATGTGTGAATTCATATTTCAAACCAAAAATAAAATCTCTCCAATTCAAAATCTCAAATGCACACTTAAAAACCATTTCAACACTATTTGAGTAATAAATATAAAGTGGATCAAAAACCCTTTGAAAAGTCCAAAATAATTCCCTAGGGTGTATCCTAACCATACCCATCCACCAGCATCATCACCTGATCTTCCCAAGATCAAGTTTTGAGAAAGTTATTCATGGTCATCAAACATGACTACTTTGAGTCTTGACAATATTTTTGAACTAAATCTTCTTCTAACCACCACCAAGGCACATGGATGACCACCACAGTAACCTCTAAACCACTCTGGTCGATTGCACTATATCCCCATGTCACTATATCACCCCTTCCCCTTGTCCTCTTATGTGTGGATTAAGCTTAGAGAGATATGCATATGCATGTGATGCCTAACTTGTCTCCCCATCAATGCACAGCAGCACCACTTACCCAGCCTCTGCATGGTCGTGTACCAGTGCTCCACCTCACCTCACCACCACTAAGTAGCAACCCTAGCTAGCCCTACACCCCTCTCTTCTCCATCCTTGCCCACTTGGTCAAATAAAGAAAGGGAGGCCAAGCTTGCAGCACAATACCCCATGTCCCCTCTCTACCCATTCTACACGACCAGAAGACCACCCTCTCCCTCACCACCGCCTCCCTCGATGAATTAGAGGCCAGCCCCATCTCTAGCTCGAGCCTAAGCCTGGTTCACCATAGACCACCCCCTCACTGGATAAAATCCCTCGGGCCACCCTAGAGCCCTACTCCTTGCTCATTTCCTCCCTCTCGCTTCCACTCCACCTCCCAGAGCTCCCCATCCTCTCCCCTGCTCTGACCTGGCCGGTAAAAGGGAGAGAAGGCCGCTCAGCCATTTTCAAGGATTCACTCGGGTGCCCTCTCTGCTACTCCCCTCCCCCTGCATGTGGTCGTATCGAACCCTCCTCTATCCTCTGAATCTAATACTCTGGCTCGTTATGCACAAGACACCCTCCACTGCTGTCGTCGTAGAGCTCCGTTGAGTTCTTCTTGGCAGGAATCACGCGAGACCTTCCCTAACGAAAAACCTACCCGTGCAGCCCCTCTTCTTGCTCGTCATCGACCACCGCTTCGCACCGTCGCCTCTCGGGCCGCAGGTGAGCGTCTCGAGCCACCACCGTCACTGTTAGGGTTCCTGTCCACCGTGCCTGTCACGAGGTACGAGAAAGGAGTGCGGCTGTTGATCCGCTTTTGATCCGATGGCAGCGGCTCCCAATACCGCTTCGGCGCCCAGGCGCCACTGAACAGCGACGTCCCGCGTGAGCCGGCGTGAGAAGGGCCGGCAGTCGCCCCATGTGGCCCAGTTTTCCCTCCGGTCGTCCCAGTAACCCCTAGATCCCAGCCCACACCCCTTTTAACTTTTATTCTTTTGCCTAGATCCAAAAAAATTAACCCTCGGTTTAAATCATTTGAAAATGTAAACAATCACAAAATTCCCAGATTTAAATTTTCTTAGGCCCCTGCATGTTTTCCCTAACATGCACTATTCTTGGTTGACCCAAATGATGTCCAGATTAATTATAGTAAATCAACTACATAAATGTACCCTTTTCACTATTCAATTATTTCTGTGAGTTTTACAACTCCAAATGGAGTAAAACCTTTGAGTACTGACTGGTATATATGATACCTTATCTGTCCAACTGGCCTCATCCTAGTTTGTTTCCTGGTTTACCCATAACAAAAATAACAAAATCCATCCATATCAACCTTTAGAAAATTCCCTAGGGTACATAAATAAATATTTTGGGTTGATTCCAACTCTTTGTGATGTGGAAAACTAAAGCCTACCAAAATCCAGGAGATCACATTTTATTTGGGATCTATTTAATTCTAGTGAATTAAACAAATCTATCTAGGGTTGTTTCCGTAGAAAAATCACTACAGAAGTTTTACAATTCCAAATTGTGTGATTCCAATTTCTACAGAAAGATACTTCAGATATCCATCGTGTTTCCTTGGAATCATATCAAAACTATCTATAGATTTAATATGGTGAAAAATACAAATTAGCTACAGAACTGAATTTGGGAATTTCCCAAGGGCATCCTGGTAATTATTTTGAGGTGATTCCAACTCTCAAAAATCAAAAAATCAAATATACACAACACCCTCTGAGGAAAATTTTATTTAAGCTCCAAATCTTTTCTAGTGATTTTTCACCTAAACTAGGGTTTTTCACTAAAATAATCATATCTAAATAAAGAAAAGTGATAAAATCATGAAACCACTTTTGTTGGCCTTATTATTTCAATACCTTTATATTGATATCAATTTTGTATATTGATATCATATAGGACCAAGCCTTAGTTCCAAGCCCCTTTATTAAGTGGTTTTGGCAAATAAATCCTAAGGGAAATTTCACAAAGGCAATGTAAGTAATTCCAATTGCTACTATCTCAATCTATCAAAACTTACTAAAGTGAGTATGGTGTTGTATGTTGGTTTGCTATATGGCGTTGATGATTGTATGCCAAGAAACTGGTTATTATTATTGGTTATTATGGTACTCTAAGAAGAAGTCCAGGGACATATATGCCATATTGCTAATCACAGGAAAGCCACATTCTTGCTCATAAGTCTTGTCCTACTATTTTACTTATGCATGTTTTACCTACTGTTTTATGAAAAATGCATTGTTTTATTATATGATGATCCATACTTGGTAGTGGCTTGGCTTCTCCAAACCATTACGCTTTTGTACTATTAAGTGCAACCCCCTTGATGACACCTACTTGAACCTAGTATGGTAGGTGGTGTATAACACCATACCCCTTTGGAGACCCTATTTTAGCCGAATTAAAACTAGACGATGGGAAGACCCCGGAATTTTTTTACAAAATGTTTATGGCAAAACCTTGGTGAGTTTTGACCTACCAAGAGAAGTTTGAGAAAATAAAAAGGTTTTTGTCTAACAAAATACTGAAAGATGGAGGAAAAAGGTTTACAAAAATGCACCCGGTTCTTTGCGTCTTTGCTAGAACAATTAACCCGTGCAACCACATTACCCTGGAATGGGATAGGGATAGGCTTTAAGTTTGCTACTCTGGTGTGGGAATTCTCACAACTGCTTATAAGGGATCATCTCCCTCTAAATCATGGGCTTCCTTTACAAAAAGGGTCAACTGTTAGGCAGTCACCTGGAGGAAGTAGGATCACCCATGTGAGTGACCGGGGGATACTATGGGCCTCTCATTGAAAGTGCCCACTCTGGAGGAGTCGGAATGTGCTCTGGTTGGTCTATGGCCCTGATGTCCCAGTGTTGAGAGGAAAAACTCATAGGGTAGGGCCTATACTAGAGTGGCATCTGGAGAGTCTTGATCGGTTACTTGTCCCATAATCGGTGAAGATCAGGGAAGGGTACCCGGATGGTGTGGGTAACGTGTACAACCTCTGCAGAGTGTAAATCTATTCGAGTATTCGTGTCCATAGTCATAGACGGTTGCGAAGGTTGCTGTAGAGCGGTGTTAGTTTTGATTCAAAAAGTACTTCGAAAAAGCAAAGGCTTTGGAAATGTTGTGACCATGGGATGGTCGGAAAGGAAGGAAAGAAGTTGGTCATGGGATGACTAGAAGGAGGAACAAATGGGTGACCCAATCCTAGTGTTTTCCAAAACTTTTCAAAAAGGTTTCTAAAATGTTTTACAAAAGTTTTCAACAACGATGTGTAGATGCTATATCTACAAGAGAAACTATTTGAGAAAAGAACCTCTCTTGGATCCCTCCTACCATAACATATTGCATATCCACTTGTTATTATTATTCTCTTAAGGTGGTTTGTGTGTACATTCAAATTACTCACTAGCATTGTCCCTGGCTATTAACTTGGTCATATATCAAGAAGAAGGCGAAGTTGATGACTATGCGAGCTAGGACGTTCTCCCAGTCAGTTGCCTGCGGGTTAAGGAATGGCTCGAGCTCTACGCTTGATGAAGTTCCGCTGATGATTATTGATGTAGCCATAATGGCATGTAAGGTATGAAATGTATCCGTTTAAGTAATAGATGTTTACTTTGATACTTGTCGGTTATGTGCCACGACTAACTGATCATGGGATCATGGTGTATGCATAACAGGGATTCTCGGAGGATTAATCCGGGGGGGCCAACAAAACAGACTAAGACATTCAAATACACCTTGTCATACACCACATCCATTGGGGTGTTTGTGGTCATATGGATCAAGGTGGTTTGGAAAGGAAAACATGCAATGACTCTAGGGGGGGTCAAGGTGTCAAACCATGGCCAGAAATCCCAAAAATACATAGGAATGCAACTGCCACATGTAATGGTGCACCAGTGTGACACACCTTGGCATACATCTGTGGCTATTTATCTATATTGAGCTAGATATACTCTAATTACACATGCACATCTATGTGTTAGGCCATCGAGACAATGTACAACTCCGATTATCACGGTTTAGCAGGCGAGGACAGTCCTCCCTGTTGTCAACATGGAGATGTGGCCGCTAAATTTTTAGCGTTCGAAGGACGCGACGCAGGCAGGAAGTTTTTAGGGTGTCAAGGGAAAGGTGCAAAGTTGCCACACAAAATTTGCGATGTTGTCAAATGGGTAGATCTGGAGTGGCCCAAATCGATGCAAAAATCGCTATAAAACAAAGGGATGGGACTGTTGAGTTGAAAGAGGGCATGGCAGCTCAGTTACTGAGAGTGCTGAGATGAAGTTATTTGACCATGTTGACACAAACAAGATTCACCGTGATCTCAGGAGGGTGCAATACAAGGTTAGCAAAGTCGAGGAGGAGAGGGACATGGCACTAGCCCTGAAGGCTAAAGCAGAGAAAGATCAGACTAAAGCAAGGATTGAACTTCACCAGGCGAAAGTCCACCGGGCTACAACTATGAGTATGTACAAGTTCATGAGGATGTATGCAGAGAAACAATTGAAGATGTGCAAGGAGGATGCTAAAAGAATGCCACGAAGGATTCAAACATTGAGCTCATAGGAAGATGTGCATCGGGCTAAGATTAGGAAGATCAATGATATGTGTGATAATTGTAATCTGACTTTGGTGGTTTGTTTAAAAAATTGGTTGTATGTTCCTAGGAGAAAAAATTGGTTGTATGTTCCTCTATCTTAGCCCTTCATTTCTTCATTTTGTCTGATGATTGTAATATGACTTTGGTAGTTTGTTTAAACGTAATCTACGTGGATTATGTTGTATGCAAATGGCATGGACACAATTTATAAAGTTGAAGCACGTACACCTTGTTATTGCACTTCAAACAACTATCCATATTTCTCATTATAGCTCGTCAAACCCAGTACAAGAATTGTACTCGCACTAAACACAGCTGAAAGTGCAACCAGCCTAAACAACATCTAAACCCAGATCATGCTACTATCATCAGAGTCCATCTTGATTGGTGACCCTGCTTTGCCCTTCCCAGCAACATCCACTCCCACATGTGGCTTGCCCTTAGCCAAGGAGGCTTCAATGGCATTCTGCATTGCTTCGTCGCCTTCATCCTCCTCATCAGAATAAAAAATGACGAAGGGGATGGGGTGGCATCAACCGAGGGATTGTTTGTTTGCGGCCCGAAAGTTCATGGGCGAGTGCATGGCGGTACCGAAGTTTCCTGTAATTGCCGCGTTTCGTAAAGTTGGGCTGCCAACTACTCAGAGGGGCCATTTCGAGGCAAACTCATCTCACCCCTGCCAAATACAAACATTCAGTTAAACTGCCCCGTGAAGTAGACAGTCAGGACCCACCTGTCGGTCATCTGTCCGTGATGCGAGCGTCAACACGGCAACCTCTTAGGCAAATCGAGGAACTAAGTAGATTGGATGCGTTGACCAATTTCACAAATCCATTCCCTCCTTTCCCATAGCACCAACGGTGTCGAAATCCACCCTCCAAGCAGAACGATCCCTTCGGACATTTGACTTCTGGCGCCAAGTTGCTGCGCCTAGTCGTTGATCCCGAGCTCCACTGGCGCATTTCGTAGCCGCCGTTGCGAGGCTCTAGCCCACCTCCACCGCCGACGAGCCGAGCAGCTCGGGGGATGGCAAATCCTACTACCAAGGAAGAAGAAGTTCTGGCTACATGCGGGTGAGCTACCCTTCTCTTTGCTATTCGCACTAATTATAACTGCTAGTTGGTTACTGAACCTACCATTGTTTGTTAGCCTAATGCTGACAAACATATTTTGTCCATAGTTTTCTGTCAAGTGGGATCTCCACGGACCACCCTTACCTGGTTACGGTAGTGCTCTTCAGCTACAACTCTAAATCAGCATGGTTGAAGGGAAAGTGGTATGGACACCATTGTATCACGATGGAAGAAGCGCCTGCGCAGATCTGCACTATATCTGGTATGGTTGCTTCTCTGCGTAATCATGATGAATTATGGCCGAAGTAAACTGCAAAGTTCAGCTTCATGGATGAACATGGCATCATGGTTCCTCTAACGTGTGATAGTCGGCTAATTGGGTTGATGAAAAGGTATGCTTCTGATTGCATGTTTGAGCTGAATTGTGATGTACTGGATGTGGAAGCTGCTGCAACTAGGAGTCGCCCTTCTATTCTTGGACAGGGTGGTCGCCCGAACCCAATTAGCTTCTGGTAAGTAAAAGTCTCTTGGGGTTCGCATGTTTGTGCTGAATTGTAATTTTTGTTTGATTTACTCTATAGATATTGGGCAGTTATGCCACAGTCATGTTTCTTCGACAGGAAGCACTGCAAGGTTAGAAACATGACTGACGGGTCAGTCATTTTGCTGCCCGAAGAAGCTAAAAACGAGTGGAAAGATGATGTTGGACATGATTCTGCGCTGATCGTCCTGGCAATGCAGAGTACGTGAAGCTAAGAAAATTGGCACCAAGGAAAAGGAAGAAGGCAGGAAATGAAGAAGCCAGTGGACGTGAAGGCTTGGCATCCAGGCTGCGGAAGAAGGCTGCTGGCAATGAAGATGCATAGTAATGTGTTGAACTTGAACCGACATATGTAATTTGGTTCAATTCTGGAGCTCTATGTGGCACTTTGTTGGGCGAAACAATCTACCCACGTTCTTTTAGTAAAATGTACCATGACTTAGGGTTTGGAAACGCTCGAGTCAGTAGTTGAATCCAAAATTGTGATTGTGCCACTACAATCTGAAAACACGCAGCACCGGTTCCATGATTGCTGAGGGGCAGGAGGTCTCCAAATTCGTTGGAATGTAAGTGGCACAGAAATAAATTATTTGAAGTAGCAACTTATTTCAGATGGTACACAACGACGTGGCAACATAAACAGAAATGGCAACAGATAATTCCCAAATGCTTGAGCTTGTCTATCTCACCGCCTCCCTGCTCCTACATCCCCTGCGTCTAGCAAAGCTCCCGGATCTCAATTAACCGGGTGTACGTGCTTCCACTTTATAAATTGTGGTTCTGCCATTTGCATGTGGCACAATCCACGTAGATTATGTTTAAACAAACCACCAATGTCAGAATACCACCATGATCAGACAAAAGGAAGTAATGCACGGTTAAGACAGATTAACGTGAGAGCAATTTTTTTCCTCCTAGGACTCCAGGACCACTAGTTCAGACCGCTAGGTCAACAAGTACTACTATTACAACTTAAAAAGGCACGGAGCTCAAGCTAAATAGAACTAGTTATCACACATATCCTTGGTTGTCCTAATCTTAGCCCGATGCGCATCTTCCTGCGAGAGCAAGGATTGATTCGTCTGCTCCTTCCTTTTAGCATCTTCCTTGCATAGCTTTGTTTCTCTGTATTTTTCCTCATGCACTTGTCAATACTCGTAGTTGTGAACTACAGGACTTTGGCCTAGTGAAGATCATTCCTTGCTTGAGTTAGTTCTTGCTCTGCTTTAGCTTTCAGGGCCACGCCACATCCCTCTCTTTCTCGACTTTGCTAACCTTGTCTTGCACCCTCCTGAGATCTCGGTTAAGCTTGGTCGTGTCAACTGGGTCCCATAGCTTCATCTCAACACTATCAAGAAGTGAGCAGACTACGGATTCTTTCAACTCAATAGTCATATCCCATAGTTTGTCCAGCATTTTCTGCATCGATTTGGGACACTCTGGATCTACCGATTTGACAACACCGCAACTTCCGCCTTGCATCATTGCACGATGTCCTTGACACCGTAGAAACCTCATGCCTGCGTTTCGTCCTTCGAACGCTAATTTAGCAGGCACATATCCATGTTTACATAGGATAGGACTATCTTCATCTGCTAAACAGTGATAGTCGGAGTCATATAGCACCTGGTTGGCCTAACACATCATACACGCATGAGTAAACAGAGTAGATCTAGCTCAAAATAGATAATTAGCCACAGATGATAGAGACAGAGATGAGACGGCTCACATCGAAATCACCTCCCTGTCATCACGATACGTTTCCTCAAAGTCTCCCCTTGAACCGATGGCGAGAGAGAGAGAGGGAGAGGGGGTGGTTACCGGAGAGATGGCTGGATGCGTCATCGTCTTGTGGCTACAACCGGATGGGAGTGAAGTGGGGAAAGTGGCTTCGAGGGGAAGGAATAGAAGTACGGGGAGGAAGAGAAGTAATGGGGACGTGACATTGGAATATGGCCCACTGAACTCGTGAGTCGTGACACTCGCAACAGGGGAGCACCCAGTGTTGCCAGTTTGTCTAGAGCAAGCGGGCAGCAAGCGTGGCCAATCATGCCGCAGAACAGCCTACTCGCGGATCGCTCTCACGAAGACCATCCCAATCGTCCAAGCACCCTGATCAAATGGTATGTAACAATCATCAAGCAGAACAACTGTGTTAGGGCGTGCCTTCTAAAAGACTCGGTCTAACGGCCACCATTGGGGGGCTAAGGTTAGGGATCTCCTAAGGTTAGGATCCATATGTGGTTTATGAGAAGAACACACATGCAATGACACTGGTGATATGTGGTTTGTGAAAAGAACACACATGCAATGACTCTAATTATGGTTAATGAAAAGAGCAGACATGCAATGACACTGGTGGATCCGTGTGTGGTTTTTGAGAAGAACACACATGCAATGACACTGGTGTATCCTTATGTGGTTTGTGAGAAGAACACACATGCAATGACTCTAGCTATGGTTCATGAAAAGAACAGACATGCAATGACACTGGTGGATCCATGTGTGGTTTGTGAAAAGAACAGACATGCAATGACTCTGGGTGTGGTTCATAAAAAGAACACACATCTAATCTGGTGGATACATATGTGGTTTGTGAAAAGAACAGACATGCAATCACACTGGTGGATCCATGTGTGGTTTGTGAGAAAAATAGACATGCAATGACACTGGTGGATCCATGTGTGGTTTGTGAGAAGAACACACATGCAATGACACTGGGTGTGGTTCATGAAAAGAACACACATCGAATGACACTAGTGGATCCTTATGTGGTTTGTGAGAAGAACAGACATGCAATGACTCTAGCTGTGGTTCATGAGAAGAAGAGACATGCAATGACACTGGTGTATCCTTATGTGGTTTGTTGGAAGAACACACATGCAATGACTCTAGCTGTGGTTCATGAAAAGAACACACATGCAATGACACTGGTGGATCCATGTGTGGTTTATGAAAGGAACAGACATGCAATGACTCTGGGTGTGGTTCATGAAAAGAACACGCATCCAATGACATTAGTGGATCCATATGTGGTTTGTGAAAAGAAAAGACATGCAATCACAATGGTGGATCCATGTGTGGTTTGTGAGAATACCAAACATGCAATGACACTAGTGGATCCATGTGTGGTTTGTGAGAAGAACACACATGCAATGGCACTGGATGTGGGTCATGAAAAGAACATACATCCAATGACACTGGTGGATCCTTATGTGGTTTGTGAGAAGAATAGAAATGCAATGACTCTAGCTGTGGTTCATGAAAAGATGAGACATGCAATGACAATGGTGTATCCTTATGTGGTTTATGCGAAGAACAGACATGTAATGACTCTAGCTGTGGTTCATGAAAAGAACATACATGCAATAACACTGGTGGATCCATGTGTGGTATATGAAAGGAACATACATGCAATGACACTGGGTGTGGTTCATGAAAAGAACACACATCCAATGACACTTGTGGATCCATATGTGGTTTGTGAAAAGAACACACATGCAATCACACTGGGTGGATCCATGTGTGGTTTGTGAAAAGAACAGACATGCAATGATATTGGTAGATCCATGCGTGGTTTGTGGAAAGAACACACATGCAATGACACTGGGTGTGGTTCATGAAAAGAACGCACATCCAATGACACTAGTGGATCCTTATGTGGTTTGGGAGAAGAACAGACATGCAATGACTCTAGCTGTGGTTCATGAGAAGAACACACATGCAATGACACTGGTGTATCCTTATGTGGTTTGTGAGAAGAACATACATGCAATGACTCTAGATGTGGTTCATGAAAAGAACACACATGCATTGACACTGGTGGATCGATGTGTGGTTTATGAAAGGAACAAGCATGCAATGAATCTGGGTGTGGTTCATGAAAAGAACCCGCATCCAATGACACTGGTGGATCCATATGTGGTTTGTGAAAAGAAAAAGACATGCAATCACACTAGAGGATCCATGTGTGGTTTGTGAGAAGAACAAACATGCAATGACACTGGTGGATCCATGTGTGGTTTGTGAGAAGAACACGCATGCAATGACACTAGGTGTGGCTCATGAAAAGAACACACATCCAATGACACTGGTGGATCCTTATGTGGTTTGTGAGAAGAACAGACATGCAATGCCTCTAGCTGTGGTTCATGAAAAGAACAGACATGCAATGACACTGGTGTATCCTTATGTGGTTTGTGAGAAGAACAGACATGCAATGACTGTAGCTATGGTTCATGAAAAGAACACACATGCAATGAAACATCCATGTGTGGTTTATGAAAGGAACATATATGCAATGATAATGGGTGTGGTGCATGAAAAGAACACACATCCAATGACACTAGTGGATGCATATCTGGTTTGTGAAAAGAACAGACATGCAATCACACTGGGTGGATCCATGTGTGGTTTGTGAAAAGAATAGACATGCAATGACACTGGTGGATCCATGTGTGGTTTGTGAGAAGAACACACACGCAATGACACTAGGTGTGGTTCATGAAAAGAACACACATCCAATGACACTGGTTGATCCTTATGTGGTTTGTGGAAAGAACAGACATGCAATGACTCTAGGTGTGGTTCATGAAAACAACACACATCCAATGACACCGGTGCATCCTTATGTGGTTTGTGAGAAGAATAGACATGCAATGACTCTAGCTGTGGTTTGTGAGAAGAACACACGTGCAATGACACTAGTGAATCCTTATGTGGTCTGTGAGAAGAACACACATGCAATGACTCTAGCTGTGGTTCATGAAAAGAAAACACATGCAATGACACTGGTGAATCCAAGTGTGGTTTGTGAAAAGAACAGACATGCAATGACACTGGGTGTGGTTCATGAAAAGAACACACATCCAATGACACTAGCGGATCCATATGTGGTTTGTGAAAAGAATAGACATGCAATCACACTGGTGGATCATGTGTGGTTTGTGAGAAGAACGGACATCCAATGAAACTAGTGGATCCATGTGTGGTTTGTGAGAAGAACACACATGCAATGACCCTAGGTGTGGTTCATGAAAAGAACACACATCCAATGACACTGGTGGATCCATATGTGGTTTGTGGAAAGAAACCACATGCAATGACTCTAGGTGTGGTTAATGAAAAGAACACACATCAAATGACAGTGGTGGATCCATATGTGGTTTGTGGAAAGAACCGACATGCAATGACTCTAGCTACGGTTTGTGAAAAGAATTGACATGCAATGACACTGGTGGATCCATGTGTGGTTTGTGAGAAGAACACGCATGCAATGACACTGGTGTATCCTTATGTGGTTTGTTAGAAGAACACACATGCAATGACATTGGTGGATCCATGTGTGGTTTGTGAAAAGAACAGACATGCAATGACTCTCGGTGTGGTTCATGAAAAGAACACACATCCAATGACACTGGTGGATCCATATGTGGTTTGTGACAAGAATAGACATGCTATGAACTCTGGTGGATCCATGTGCGGTTTGTTAAAAATAACACACATTCAAATGACTCTAGTTGTGGTTCATGAAAAGAACACACATGCAATGACACTGGTGGATCCATATGTGGTTTGTGAGAGGAACAGAGATGCAATGACACTGGGTGTGGTTAATGAAAAGAACAGACATGCAATGACACTAGTGGATCCATGTGTAGTTTGTGAGAAGAAAACACATGCAATGAACTCTGGTGGATCCATATGTGGTTTGTGAGAAGAACACACATGCAATGACACTGGTGGATCCATGTGTGGTTTGTGAGAAGAACACACATGCATTGACACTGGGTGCGGTTCATGAAAAGAACACACATCCAATGACGCTGTTGGATCCATATGTGGTTTGTGGAAAGAACACACATGCAATGACTCTAGATGTGGTTAATGAAAAGAACACACATAAAATGACACTGGTGGATACATATGTGGTTTGTGGAAAGATCATACATGCAATGACTCTAGCTATGGTTTGTGAAAATAATTGACATGTAATGACACTAGTGGATCCATGTGTGGTTTGTGAGAAGAACACACATGCAATGACACTGGTGTATCCTTATGTGGTTTGTGAGAAGAACACACATGCAATGACATTGGTGGATCCATGTGTGGTTTGTGAAAAAAATAGACATGCAATGACTATGGGTGTGCTTCATGAAAAGAACACACATCCAAGGTCAACTCCCGGATTTTTAATCCCAGATGCATGTTATGCCATACATCACAATCCTAGGATTACCATTTTTGCGAGACATTACAGATTGGATATCACAGTACATCATCCATTACAAACCATAATAACGTCATACACAAATAAAGGATCTCATGATCCAGTCTTAATACAATCAAGTAGCGGAATAAATAGCGTAGCGGTGGGGTCCATCTTCAGGGTCACAGGCAATGCTGACGATGGGAGATGATCCTAGTTGTCGTAGCCATCCTGTTGTGCTCCTTCAGGGTAGTCCTCCTCATAGTATGGCCACGGGAATAGCCAGGGACAAAAGCCATGAGTACTCCTTAAGTACTCGCAAACTTTCACTAAAAATTAAGGTAGTTCTAGTAGGAATGCTAAGTTCTAAGTTTATTTGTAAATCTAAGTTTTGAAATCTAAGCTGAGTTCAGAAACAAAGAAAGATAAAATAAGTTTCTCAATCACCTAAGTGGGAACTTAGTTATCATAGTCACAACTCTGTTGTGGTCAAGTCATGTCACAATTCATTTCATAAGTCATTTTGAAAACATCTGACAACGAAACAGTATGGCCACTCCAACTGTCCATAACCACGGACGCGGCTATTCGAATAGTTTGACACTCTGCAGAGGTGGTACACTTTCACCACAAGGTTCGATACATCTATCAGGGATAACCCTGAATCATCATACTTGGTATGCTGATAATCAAACATAACGTTTCCTTTACACACTCTAGTATAAGCACCTCTCCTACGAGTACGGCCTCGCAGCCATGACCATATGTCATCATGGGCACTGCATAGGTGGACAACATTGAGAGGTAGCCTCAGCTCAAACTACTCTTGCGAGGGAACTCATACTAATGCATATAAACTTCCGGCTAAGCCTTACCCAATTCAGGTATTATGGTTGTACGGTAAAATCGGAATGGTATCGCATCCGAACCCAACCATCAGTTTTATTAAAGGGCTAAGGCTCATGCCTCAACATTATTATCATCATAAACCATTTGTGTTTCTCAACACATGTCAAAACATCTCAATGGAAGGACTCATCATTCCAAGGTTTTCACAAGTCATTTTCACCAAGTATTCCCATCTAAAGTGATCAAGTTTTTGGTTTGGCTCTAAACTACTAAGTTAAGAGTGTTCACTAATGGGGATGCTAATATCAATATCATGCCATAGAATGACATCTAAGTATAACTAGATAGGTCAAGTTTTATACTCTTTATGCTACCTATAAACAAAGTAAAAGACTTTGGTAAAGTAACGAAAGTAAAGCTTGTAAATAAAACTTGGAGTAGGTATAAGTCAAACGGTATAACCAAAGCATGCCTATTGCATCTTTCTTAGGTTATATTGCATCTAGTGATGGTTTGCAAGAATTAGCTTGCCAATAATAGCTTGCATAGTTAAGAAACTTGCAAGTGCTAGCTTGCCTTGATTAGTGCAGTGGTTGAAATTCTCTTCCTCCTCTTCCTTGTAGAACTCCTCCTCCTCAAAGACTTGGTCGGTACTATCGTCTATAAATACATACAGAATACGCAATTACCAAACAATACTTAACTAGTCTACTTAGAACACTAAGGCACACATTTGATGATCTATTATCATCACAAACATCATAAGGTTTAATGAACTAGTTTCATTTATTTTATTTGAGAAAAGTAATTTCTACTCATTGAAATTAACTAAGATTTAATATTGTCCAATTAAAATATGGGATCATGTGCACACATGTCATCACCACATATTCTAATGCATGGGAATGTGATTTAAATGTTGGATCACATTTTATAAAGTTTAAGATTAATATTTAATGATTTAAAGTGACTAGAAATGCCTATATAGCATTATTTTGGTACTAGTCCAAAGTCACTGCATTCAAACCTTAATATTATTACATATTCAGATAGGTATGGTTAAATTTGATTTTTGAGAGTTGTAAACAACTCAAAAGCTATTATGGTTGATTTTAGAAAAATGTTTGAATGTGAAAAAGCGTCTTGTTATTTTAGATAGGAGAGATCTATAACTCTAAATGATTTAAATCCAACGGGCATGGATACAGATTTACATTACCTTTCCAACAAAATTGGAATAACTCAAATTGGATTTGTAAAACTCTCTGAATTGATTTTCAAACTAAGGGACAGAACTGAGTTTCAGCTAAAATAGATAGATCTAAATTTGAATTAAATGGTTCACGCAGGAACACTAACAGGCCGGCCCAGATTCACTCCACGGTGCTAAGGACTGCTGACAGGGGGTCCTGCCTATGAGTGGCTCATTAAACGCGAAGTGGTACAGGGCATTGTGGACCGTAGGATTAGAACATAATCTACGGCTAGGGCTTATCGTCGACGACGGACTCATCGCCGGCGAGGTGGAACCCTAACGGATCGGTGGGGGTGCGGTGAGGGCGTACTAGGGCTCCAGCGAGTGCGAGTGCGGCGAGGCGGGCAAACGAACGAGGAGATGACGGTGGGCTCAGGCGAAGTCGCGGCAGCTCCGGGGGTGGACGAAATCAACGGCAGTGTCTCCTCCTCTACTGCGGCTATCCCCAGGAAACTTTCGGTGAGGAGTGGGGAAGGATCAATGGAGAGAGGGGAGTGTGAGAGTGTGACGAATTCGAGCTGGGGTGGCTTCCTTATATAGGCCCGGCGAGGCGGCAGAGAGGCATGGGCGGAGCTTGTCGGTGACGTCGGCACAGGGGGCTATCGGTGTGGGCGAGGTAGGCGGACGGTGGGTGGTTCCCTGGCCGTCAGCTAGGGAGTAATGGTGGTGCAAGCGGCGGTGGATTGTGGTCAGGAGCGTCACGCGCTCTGGGAGACAGAGGCGGTGCTCGACGTGGTTCCTGGCGACTGTGGGTCGAGCGGCGGGGTACGGGCGTGTCTGGCGGGTTGAGGTGGTCAAGGCGGAGCGACGCGCGCAGTCTGTGGTCGAGGCGCGAAGTGTGGTGTGCTAGTGGTGATGGAGCTCTGGTGTGCGCTGGCGCGGCATAGAGACATCAGTGCGGGGCTTGGCCTAAGTGGTCCAGGGGCTGGCAGTGGTTGTGGGGTGGATCGTGGATGGCGGTGAGGTCACGCCTTGCTTCCTGGAGCGGCGGAGAGGGGCTGGTGGTCTCCTGTGGCTTGGGCACGATCGGCCGGTGATCATGGCCTCATGGTGGCGCGACACTGCTGCTAGGGACTAGGGAGTGGGCTGGTTAAGGCCTGGTTGGGACTAGGGAGACAAAGAGGGTTAATGATGCTCAAATGGCTCGACAAATTTTGATACAAAACAGTATTAGTTAGGCCAGTTTGATGCTTCTCACAAGGTGCTCGACATAATGGCCGCATGAAGGAAACTTTTGAATTTTTCAGAGATTTTTGGTGGAGTGGTTTGTCACATGCTTAAGCACCTGTGGTTGCTTGGTATTTTTAAATGTAGTTCATTTGGATGGTTTTTGAAAAAAGTGTGATCTAGACATATGAGATAGATTCCATTTTCAAATGTCTTTTAAATTTAGAATTTGAATGTTTTTGGAAGATCACAAAGTGGGCCTTGGTACATCTTAACTTGTACTAGCAAGGGGTGCAAAGATCCACAATTGCTTCTGTTGGAAATTGAGTGCTAGGAACACCCAAAGTGGGCTAGTTGATTAAAATGGCAAAAGGGACCATTTCCATTATTAATTGTATTTGATTTCTTTTTCTTTGGATTTTGCTTGGGAATGATCTAGGTGATGTGGCATTCATCTTAGAATAATTTTACAACCATTAGAACAAACAATCCTGGCAATTCAAATCAAGTCCTATTTAATGCAACATTCATATGCATGCTTAAATATTTTAAATGAGAAAAAGTTTTTGTTAACCCTAAATTGGGTGATTTGGATCTTGATCACTTATATTAAAGTTTTGGGATGTTACAAACCTTCCCCCCCTTAACCAAAATCTCGTCCTGAGATTTAAGAAAGAAAACTAGGAACTAAAGAGATCTAGGAACTCAGTCCTAATGTAATCTTCTCGCTCCCAAGTGGCTTCTTCTTCGGTATGGTTACTCCATTGAATCTTGAGAAATTTGATACTCCGGGTCCTGGTGGTTCTGTAAGCTTCCTCCAAGATACGGATGGGCACTTCACGGTAAGTCAGATCCTTGTTGATCTCAACGGCTCGGTGATCTATGTTCTTGAAAACTTCAGTCTTCTCCGGCACTTCTAGGCATTTGCGAAGTAACGAGATATGGAACACATTGTGAATTGCAGACATCTCCTCAGGCAGTTCTAGTTGATATGATACTTCTCCTCGACGGTTCAGAATCTTGAAGGGTCCGATATATCTGGGGGCTAACTTTCCTTTCAGACTAAAACGTTGCGTTCCCTTTAATGGCGAAACTTTGAGATACACAAAATCTCCGACATTGAAAGTCGGGTCTCTCCTTCTCTTGTCAGCATAACTCATCTGTCTGGATTGGGCGGTCTTGAGGTGCTCACGGACTTTGTGAACCTTCTCTTCGGCTTCTCGGAGAATGTCGGGTCCAAAAATCTGACTCTCTCCTACTTGCGACCAATTCAACGGGGTACGACACTTTCTTCCATATAGGAACTCAAATGGGGCCATTTGCAAACTGGCTTGATAACTGTTGTTATATGAGAATTCTGCGAAAGGCAGGCAGTCTTCCCATTTTGATCCGTACTCTAATACACAAGCTCTCAACATATCTTCTAATATTTGGTTGACTCTCTCAGTTTGTCCATCGGTTTGTGGGTGATAAGCCGTGCTGAAATTCAACTTGGTTCCTAATCCTTCTTGGACTTTCTGCCAAAATCTCGAGGTAAATTGGGTTCCTCGATCCGATACTATGGTCTTGGGGGTTCCATGCAGACTAACAATTCTAGCAATATACAACTCGGCTAGCTTCGAACTCTAGTAGGTGGTCTTGACAGGTATAAAATGAGCTACCTTGGACAGTCTATCAACGATGACCCAGATTGAGTCATTTCCCCTACTAGAAGTAGGCAAACCGGTGATGAAGTCCATTCCGACGGAATCCCGTTTCCATTCCAGAATCTGCAAGGGTTGCAACAGGCCTGCAGGTCTCTGATGTTCCACTTTGACTCTCTGACAGATATCACACTTGGCGATGTAGCTTCCGATTTACCTCTTCATCTTGTGCCACCAAAATTTCTCTTTCAAATCTTGATACATCTTTGTTCCTCTGGGTGGATAGAATAAAGAGTATCATGAGCTTCTTGCATGATAACTTGCTTTAGTTCCGAATCTGCTAGCACACAGATACGCCCTTTGTACCACATAACTCCTTCTTCGTCTTCGGTGAATCCAGGTACCTTTCTTGTACCAATACGACGCTTGAAGCCGTCGATACTTTCATTTCCCTTCCGGGCTTCCTTGATTTGGCTGATCAAAGTGGGTTGAAGTTCAATGCTAGCTAAAAATCCTTTGCTAACTAGATCAGTTCTAAACTTCTCCAGCTCCTCATACAAACTTGGTTGCTTCTCCTTGATCATAGTGTTTAACGTACACGGAAATCTGCTAAGAGCATCCGCTACCACATTGGCTTTGCCAGGGTGATAGTGAATGTCAAGGTCATAATCCTTGATTAACTCTATCCATCTCCTTTTCCTCATATTCAGCTCCTTTTGAGTGAAAATATACTTCAAGCTTTTATGATCTGAGTAAATCTCACAGCAATTAGCCATAAGGTAATGACGCCATGTCTTCAATGCCAAAACTACGGCTACTAACTCAAGATCATGCGTAGGGTAGTTTTCCTCATGCTGCTTCAGTTGTCGAGACAGATATGCGATGACTTTGCCTTCTTACATCAATACACATCCGAGACCAATCTTGGATGCATCACAATACACATAAAACAACTTCTTGATATCTGGCATGGTCAATATTGGGGCTGAAATCAATCTCTTCTTGAGCTCTTGGCAACTGGCTTCACATTTGTCGGTCCATTCAAACTTCTTGTCCTTCTTCAGCAACTGGGTCATGGGTCTTGCGATGCTCAAAAATCCTTCTACGAACTTGCGGTAATATCCCGCTAATCCGAGAAATGCACGGACTTGGGTTTGAGTGGTTTGGGCTTCCCATTCTTCAACATCTTTGATCTTGGCGAGATCAACAGCGACTCCTCCGACAGACTCTATATGTCCTAGGAATCCTACTTCTTTCAGGCAAAACTCACATTTGCCAAACTTGGCATACAACCGATGCTCTCTAAGGGTTTCAAGGATGATCCTCAGATTTTGCTCATGCTGTTCTTCTGACTTCGAGTAGATAAGGATATCGTCGATAAACACAACAACAAACTTATCTAGAAAATTCATAAAGATCTTATTCATGAGATTCATGAAATAAGCAGGGGCATTAGTTAATCCAAAAGACATGACCGTATACTCGTATAATCCATAACGGGTAGTAAAGGCGATCTTTGGCATATCCGTTGCACAAATCTTAAGTTGGTGATAACCGGTCCTAAGATCAATCTTAGATAACACACTGGCAAAAGTCAACTGATCAAATAGATCCTCTATCTTTGGCAACAGGTACTTGTTTTTGATTGTAACGTCATTCAGCTTCCTGTAATCTGTGCACAAACGGTTGCCTCCATCCTTCTTGTCGACGAATAACACGGGTGATCTCCATGGCGATGCGCTTGGTTGAATCAAGCCTATTGCCAACATAGCATCCAACTACTTCTTCAACTCTACTACCTCTGAGGGGTTCATACTATAGGGTCTCTGAGCTATGGGTCCGGTTCCGGGGATTAGTTCAATAATGAACTCAATATGCCTATCCAGGGGCATACCAGGTAATTCATCTGGGAATACATCGGGGTATGCGCAGACTACTCTGACTTGGTCTATGGTGGGTAGGGCTAGACTCTTGTTGCACTTGAATTGACGGGGCAAGGTTTAAGATATATGCTATACTGATACTCCAGAGCTACTGGTCATGGTGATGTCTTTCTTGGCATAGTCTATCAATCCTTTATGCTTTGACATCCAATCCATCCCTAGTACTACTTCCAAACCTTTGGTTCCAAGTACTATTAGATTGGCATAAAAATCTATCCCATGTATTCTGATAGGCATCGCTTTGCATATTTTTCTAGCTTTTGTAGTTGAACCAGGTATTTGAACTATCATGACATGCTTCAAGTTGGTTGGGTGAATCTTACTAGTGCATGCAAACTCTTCGGTGACAAATGAGTGCGATGCTCCGGAATCAAACAACACTCGTGCTAATACTAAGTTGACAGAAAACATACCCAGCACGACATCTAGCGCTTCTTGGGCTTCTTCGGCGTTCATGTGGAAGAGACGGCCGTTGTGGTTGTGAGGGTTCCCTGGGGCGAATCTTCTTCCGGGTTGAACACGACACTGCTGTTGAGCTGGGGCATTCACATTGGCAGTGGCGGCAATCTTCTTAGGACACTCATTGGAGTAGTGACCCTTCACTCCACACTCGAAACAAGTAATCTGAGACTTGTCTTTTGCTGCTATAGGCACAACATTGCTTCCCGTTCTGGGTGCAGTGTTGTTGTTGTGCTTGGGAGGTGCACGATTGAAATTGCTGGAGTTGCCAGGGTGGTTGTTGTTTCCTCCGGACTTCACATTTCCTTCACTACGGTTGAGGTAGCTTGGGCGAGACGTTGGGGGTTGATTGTTTCGCGGTGCATATCCGGTAGACGGGTTGGGATGGTACTTCTGGTGACTGTTGGATCCAGCTTGGTGCATCATCCGACGTTTGCGGTTGTTGTTTGCTTGATTTATCTTCCCTTCCATCTGAATGGCAGAGTCGACTAGCTCTTCGAGATCCTCGAAACAGATGTTGATGGGGACAGTCTGCATCTCATCATGCATTCCGTTCAGGAATCTCTCCTTCTTCTTGGCCTCCGTGTTGATCGCATCAGGTGCATACCTGGCGAGGGACAAGAATCTATCACGGTACTCCACTATAGTCATTCTGCCTAGCTTTAACTCTCTGAATTCATCCCTCATTCTGGTGACTAGACCCTGCGGCATGTGGGTGCGGCTGAACTTGACTTTGAAGACTTCCCATGCCATCACTTGACCATGGTTCATTGTGCGGGTGTTCTTCCACCATGCTCTTGCATCTCCTGCCAGGTAGTGGGTGGCAAAAAGAACTTTCTCGTTGGCATCCACTCCGGCTACTTCTAAGTTTTTTTCCATGGTCTGCAACCAATCATCAGCATCCTATGGGTTTTTAGACTGGCTAAAGATTGGGGGATTGGTATTCTAGAAGTTTTTGAGTTTGGATCCATGATGATCCTGATTTCCATGGTTCTGGTTGTTGTGAGCCATCTGGGCGATCTGCTGCAGGGTGGCAGGATTTGCTTAGCGCTCTGCCCTACTAGCTTCACGGTCTACAATGAGCATCTGCAGAATCTGTAGCATTGGGTCATGCGATGAGCTGCTCCCTCCTTGGTTTCCACGAGTCATCTAAAGATTGAGGTAGATAAAGGGGTAAGAGGGAAAGTTCTAAGGTTCATGGTTTTGGTTTCAAAGCTAAAATTTTGAGTTTGACTCAGGTTTTGCAACTACTTTTCATTGATTCAAGCAAGCACATGATATAAACACACACACCACAACAAAAGGAAAAAACAAATGGTTTTAAGAACCATTCTGCAAGCTAAGATACAATGGGACCGATACTCTTTACTCCTACGATAGTGCTCTAGTGCATCTACTCATCATCGATGAAGTCAGAGTCATCATCGTCGGTGTAGAAGTCCATGGCATCATCCTCCAGATAGTCATCATCATTGCTGAGGTAAGAGTCAATATCCCCTTGGATGTCTTCACCTTCCTCTTCTTCTTATTTTGCTACAAGCTGAGCTTCTTGCTCCTTGATGGTCTTCTCGAGGTCGGCCACCTTCTTGTTAAGACGGTCGATGGTGCGATCCTTCTTTGCGCGTTGACAACGAAGAGACTGACGATCCTTGACTAGAAGTGAGAAAGTCTGGGCCTTCTGGGCGGCAATGGCAAGGTTGTGGTTGGCGAACTCTCTAGCATTGTCCAACTCCTTTTGTCTGTCGTACAGCAGGAAGTCGAGGTTCTCCACTTGATGCTTCAACACTGGTGACTTGGCATCTCTAGAGGCATTCCCATAGAATCACGCCTTGCATAATGAACAAAGCGGGTTCCTTGGATTAGGTTGACACTCTGGGCGCAAAGACGAGCAAGAGCTTCATGCATTGCCCTGGCTAATCCATCTAGCCAGTTGTTCTCTCTCACGGAGAACTAAATCCTCTCGGACATTGGTGCTTCTAAATTGCCTCGAAGATCAGGAACTACTATCCATTGTAAATCTCCTCCTGGGGGACCATTGAGTTGAGCTCCAAGAAACTCCGGATGAGGATGCTCCAAGTACTCAGACAGTGAATCAAGATCCCTCTCGAAGATCAGTTGGCCTCTATTGCCCAACTGGTAGAATTTGTTGTACTGAACTCCATCTATAAGAATTTAGGATGAGAAAGTTAGTGAAGTGATCAAGTGTGTCAAAATTTTACGTATTAATGTAAGAATTTGGAGGAACGTGAATTTTTTTGAGAGAAAGAATCCCAAGGGTAAGAGAGTAAATAAGTTTTCATAAATACTCACTTTGGTTTTGGAAACTAAGTTTTTGTTCGGACGTCCATTCTAACTACGGTCTCCTATGGTCAGGATGGCTCTAATACCAACTTGTCAACACCCGAATTTTTAATCCCAGATGCCTATTATGCCATACATCACAATCCCAGGATTACCATTTCTGCGATACATAACAGATTGGATATCATAGTACATCATCCATTACAAACCATAATAAGGTCTTACACAAATAGAGGATCTCATGATCCAGTCTTAATACAATCAAGTAGCGAAATAAATAGCATAGTGGTGAGGTCCATCTTCAGGGTCACAGGCAATTTTGACGACGGGATATGATCCTAGTTGTTGTAGTCGTCCTGCTGTCCTCCTTCAGGGTAGTCCTCCTCATAGTCTGGCCACGGGAATAGCCAGGGACAAAAGCCATGAGTACTCCTTAAGTACTCGCAAACTATCACTAACAAGTAAGGTAGTTCTAGTAGGAACGCTAAGTTCTAAGTTTATTTGTAAATCTAAGTTTTGAAATCTAAGCTGAGTTCAGAAACAAAGAAAGATAAAATAAGTTTCAAAATCACCTAAGTGGGAACTTAGTTATCATAGTCACAACTCTGTTGTGGTCAAGTCATGTCACAATTCATTTCATAAGTCATTTTGAAAACATCTGACAACGGAACAGTATGGCCACTCCAACTGTCCATAACCGCGGACGCGGCTAATCGAATAGTTTGACACTCTGCAGAGGTGGTACACTTTCACCACAAGATTCGATACATCTGTTAGGGATAACCCTGAATCATCATACTTGGTATGCAGATAATCAAACATAACCTTTCCTTTACACACTCTAGTATAAGAACCTCTCCTATGAGTATGGCCTCCTAGCCATGACCATCTGTCATCCTGGGCACTACATAGGTGGACAACATTGATAGGTAGCCTCAGCTCAAACCTCTCTCACGAGGGAACTCATACTAATGCATATAAACTTCCGGCTAAGCCTTACCTAATTTAGGTATTGTGGTTGTACGGTGAAATTGGAATGATATCGCATCCGAACCCAACCATCAGTTTAATAAAAGGGCTAAGGCTCATGCCTCAACATCTTCATCATCATAAACCATTTGTGTTTCTCAACACATGTCAAAACATCTCAATGGAAGGACTCATCATTCCAAGGTTTTCACAAGTCATTTTCACCAAGTATTCCCATCTAAAGTGATCAAGTTTTTGGTTTGGCTCTAAACTACTAAGTTAAGAGTGTTCACTAATGGGGATGCTAATATCAATCTCATGTCATAGAATGACATCTAAGTCTAACTAGATAAGTCTTTATACTCTTTATGCTACCTATAAACAAAGTAAAAGACTTTGGTAAAGTAACGAAAGTAAAGCTTGTAAATAAAACTTGGAGTAGGTATAAGTCAAAGGGTATAACCAAAGCATGCCTATTGCATCTTGCTTAGGTTATATTGCATCTAGTGATGGCTTGAAAGTATTAGCTTGCCAATAATAGCTTGCATAGTTAATAAACTTGCAAGTGCTAGCTTGCCTTGATTAGTGCAGTGGTTAAAATTCTCTTCCTCCTCTTCTTGGTAGAAGTCCTCCTCCTCGAAGACTTGGTCAGTACTATCGTCTATAAGTACATACGGAATACACAATCACCAAACAATACTTAACTAGTCTAGTTAGCACACTAAGGCACACATTTGATGATCTATTATCATCACAAATGTCACAAGGTTTAATGAACTAGTTTCATTTATTTTATTTGAGAAAAGTAATTTCTACTCATTGAAATTAACTAAGATTTAATATTCTCCAATTAAAATATGGGATCATGTGGACCCATGTCATCACTACATATTCTAATGCATGGTAATGTGATTTAAATGTTGGATCACATTTTATAAAGTTTAAGATTAATATTTAATGATTTAAAGTGACTAGAAATGCCTATATAGCATTATTTTGGTACTAGTCCAAAGTCACTACATGAAAACCTTAATATTATTACATATTCAGATTGGTATGGTTAAATGTGATTTTTTAGAGTTGGAAACAACTCAAAAGCTATTATGGTTGATTTTAAAAAAATGTTTGAACGTGAAAAAGATTATGTCTTGTTATTTTAGCTAGGACAGATCTATAACTCTTAATGATTTAAATCCAACAGGATTGGATAGAGATTGTCATTACCTTTCCAACAAAATTGATATCACTCAAATTGGATTTGTAAAACTCCCTGAATTGATTTTCAAACTAAGGGACAAAACTGAGTTTTAGCTAAAATAGATAAATCTAAATTTGAATTAAATGGGTCGCGCGGGAACACTAACGGGCCAGCCCAGATTCACTCCGCGGTGCTGAGGACTGCTGACAGGGGGGTCCCGCCTGTCAGTGGCTCATTAAACGCGAAGCGGTACGGGGCATTATGGACCGTAGGATTAGAACAGAATCTACGGCTGTGGCTTATCGTCGACGACGGACTCGTCACCGGCGAGGTGGAACCCTAACAGATTGGTGGGGGTGCGGTGAGGGCGTACCAGGGCTCCAGCGACTGCGGCGAGGCGGACAAACGAACGAGGAGACGACGGTGGGCTCAGGTGAAGTCGCGGCAGCTCTGGGTGTGGACGAAATCGACGGCAGTGTCTGCTCCTCTGCTGCGGCTATCCTCGGCGAAGTGCTGCTCGAGCAGCTCCGGTGAGGGTGGGGAAGGATCAGTGGAGAGAGGGGAGTGTGAGAGTGTGACGAATTCGTGCTGGGGTGGCTTCCTTATATAGGCCCGGCGAGGTGGCAAAGAGGCATGGGCGGAGCTCGTCGGTGACGACGACACAGGGGGCTATCAGCGTGGGCAAGGTAGGTGGACGGTGGGCGGTTCCCTGGCGATCAACTAGGGCGTAATGGTGGTGCTAGGGGCGGTGGATTATGGTCGGGAGCATCACGCAGTCTAGGAGATAGAGGCGGTGGTCGACATGGTTCCTGGCGGCTGTGGGTCGAGCGGCGGGGTACGGGCGTGTCTGGCGGGTTGAGGTGGTCAAGGTGGTGCGGCGCGCACGGTCTATGGTCGAGGCGCGACGTGTGGCGTGCTGGCGGTGATGGTGATCTGGCGTGCGCTGGCGCGGCGCAGAGACATCAGCGCAAGGCTTGGCCTCGGTGGTCCAGGGGCTGGCAGTGGTCGTGGGGTGGACCGTGGACGGCAGTGAGGTCACACCATGCTTCCTGGAGCGGCGAAGAGGGGCTGGTGGTCTCCTGTGGCTTGGGCACGATCGGCCGGCGATCATGGCCTCGGGGTGGCGTGGCACTACTGCTAGGGACTAGGGAGTGGGCTGGTTAAGGCCTGGTTGGGACTAGGGGAGACAAAGAGGATTAATGATGCTCAAATGGCTCAACAATTTCTGATCCAAAATAGTATTAGTTAGGCCAGTTTGATTCTGCTCACAAGGTGCTCGACATAATGGCCGCATGAAGGAAACTTTTGAATTTTTCAGAGATTTTTGGTGGAGTGGTTTGTCACATGCTTAAGCACATGTGGTTGCTTGGGATTTTAGAATGGAGTTAATTTGGATGGTTTTTGAAAAAGTGTGATCTAGACATATGAGATAGATTCCATTTTAAAATGTCTTTTAAATTTAGAGTTTGAATGTTTCTAGAAGATCACAAAGTGGGCCTTGGTACATCTTAACTTGTACTGGAAAGTGGTGCAAAGATTCACAATCGTTTCTATTGGAAATTGAGTGCTAGGAACACCCAAAGTGGGCTAGTTGATTAAAATGGCAAAAGTGACCATTTCCATTATTAATTGTATTTGATTTCTTTTTCTTTGGATTTTGCTTGGGAATGATCTAGATGATGTGGCATTCATCTTAGACATTTTACAACCATTAGAACAAACAATCATGGCAATTCAAATCAACTCTGGTTTAATGCAACATTCATATGCATGCTTAAATATTTTAAATGCGAAAAAGTTTTTGTTAACCCTAAATTGGGTGATTTGGATCTTGATCACTTATAATAAAGTTTTGGGATGTTACATCGAATGACACTGGTGGATCCATAAGTGGTTTGTGAAAAGAACAGACATGCAATGAACTCTGGTGGATCCATGTGTGGTTTGTGAAAAAGAACACACATTCAAATGACTCTAGATGTGGTTCATGAAAAGAACACACATGCAATGACACTGGTGCATCCATATGTGGTTTGTGAGAGGAACAGACATGCAATGACACTGGGTGTGGTTAATGAAAAGAACAGACATGCAATGACACTGGTGGATACATGTGTGGTTTCTGAGAAGAACACACATGCAATGAACTCTGGTGGATCCATATGTGGTTTGTGAGAAGAACACACATGCAATGACACTGGTGGATCCATATGTGGTTTGTGAGAAGAACACACATGCAATGACACTGGTGGATCCATGTGTGGTTTGTGAGAAGAACACACATGCGATGACACTGGGTGTGGTTCATGAAAAGAACACACATCCAATGACACTTGTGGATCCTTATGTGGTTTGTGAGAAGAACAGACATGCAATGACTCTAGCTGTGGTTCATGAAAAGAACACACATGTAATGACACTGGTGTATCCTTATGTGGTTTATGAGAAGAACACACATGCAATGACTCTAGCTATGGTTCATGAAAATAACACACATGCAATGACACTTGGGGATCCATGTTCGGTTTGTGAAAAGAACAGACATGCAATGCCTTTGGGTGTGGTTCATGAAAAGAACACACATCCAATGACACTGGTGGATCCATATGTGGTTTGTGAAAAGAATAAACATGCAATCACACTGGTGGATCCTTGTGTGGTTTGTCAGAAGAACAGACATGCAATGACACTAGTGGATCCATGTGTGATTTGTGAGAAGAACAAACATGCAATGAAACTGGGGGTGGTTCATGAAAAGAACACACATCCAATGACACTGGTGGATCCCTATGTTGTTTTTGAGAAGAAGAGACATGCAATGACTCTAGCTGTGGTTCATGAGAAGAACAAACATGCAATGACACTGGTGTATCCTTATGTCGTCTGTGAGAAGAACACACATGCAATGACTCTAGCTGTGGTTCATGAAAAGAACACACATGCAATAACACTGGTGGATCCATGTGTGGTTTGTGAAAAGAACACACATGCAATGACACTAGGTGTGGTTCATGAAAAGAACACACATACAATGACAGTGGTGAATCCATATGTCGTTTGTGAAAAGAACAGACATGCAATCACACTGGTGGATCCATGTGTGGTTTGTGAGAAGAACAGACATGCTATGACACTGGTGGATCCATGTGTGGTTTGTGAGGAGAACACACATGCAATGACACTAGGTGTGGTTCATAAAAAGAACACACATCCAATGATACTAGTGGATCCCTTATGTGGTTTGTGAGAAGAACAGACATGCAATGACTCTAGGTGTGGTTCATGAAAAGAACACACATCCAATGACACCGGTGGATACTTATGTGGTTTGTGAGAAGAATAGACATGCAATGACTCTAGTTGTGGTTTGTGAGAGGAACACACATGCAACGACCCTGGTGTGTCCTTATGTGGTCTGTGATAAGAACACACATGCAATGACTCTAGCTGTGGTTCATGAAATAACACACATGCAATGACACTGGTGGATCCATGTGTGGTGTGTGAAAAGAACAGACAGGCAATGACACTAGGTGTGGTTCATGAAAAGAACACACATCCAATGACACTGGTGGATCCATATGTGGTTTGTGAAAAGAACAGACATGCAATCACACTGGTGGATCCATGTGTGGTTTTTGAGAAGAACAGACATGCAATGACACTAGGTGTGGTTCATAAAAAGAACACACATCCAATGACACTAGTGGATCCCTTATGTGGTTTGTGAGAAGAACAGACATGCAATGACTCTAGGTGTGGTTCATGAAAAGAACACACATCCAATGACACCGGTGGATACTTATGTGGTTTGTGAGAAGAATAGACATGCAATGACTCTAGTTGTGGTTTGTGAGAGGAACACACATGCAACGACACTGGTGTGTCCTTATGTGGTCTGTGATAAGAACACACATGCAATGACTCTAGTTGTGGTTCATGAAAATAACACACATGCAATGACACTGGTGGATCCATGTGTGGTGTGTGAAAAGAACAGACAGGCAATGACACTGGGTGTGGTTCATGAAAAGAACACACATCCAATGACACTGGTGGATCCATATGTGTTTTGTGAAAAGAACAGACATGCAATCACACTGGTGGATCCATGTGTGGTTTTTGAGAAGAACAGACATCTAATGACACTGGCGGATCCATGTGTGGTTTGTGAGAAGAACACATATGCAATGACACTAGGTGTGGTTCATGAAAAGAACACACATCCAATGACACTGGTGGATTCATATGTGGTTTGTGAAAAGAACAGACATACAATGACACTGGTGGATCCATGTGTGGTTTGTGAAAAGAACAGACATGCAATGACACTGGTGGATCCATGTGTGGTTTCTGAGAAGAACACACATGTAATGACACTAGGTGTGGTTCAATGACACTAGTAGATCCTTATGTGGTTTGTGAGAAGAATTGACATGCAATGACTTTGGGTGTGGTTCATGAAGAGAACACACATCCAATGACACCGGTGGATCCTTGTGTGGTTCGTGAGAAGAACAAACATGAAATGACTCTAGTTGTGGTTTGTGAGAAGAACAGACATGCAATGACTATGGGTGTGGTTCATGAAAAGTACACACATCCAATGACACTAGTGGATCATTATGTGGTTTGTGAGAAGAACAGACATGCAATGACTCTAGCTGTGGTTCATGAAAAGTAACATCCATGCAATGACACTGGTGTATCCATATGTGGTTTGTGGAAAGAACAGACATGCAATGACTCTAGCTACGGTTCATGAAAACAACATACATGCAATGACACTTGTGGATCCATATGTGGTTTGTGAGAGGAACATACATGCAATGACACTTGTGGATCCATATGTGGTTTGTGAGAGGAACATACATGCAATGACACTGGGTGTGGTTAATGAAAAGAACAGACATGCAATGACACTGGTGGATCCATGTGTAGTTTGTGAGAAGAACAGACATGCAATCACACTGGGTGTGGTTCATGAAAAGAAAACACATCCAATGACACGGGTGTATCCTTGTGTGGTTTGTGAGAAGGATACACATGCAATGACACTTGGTGTGGTTCATGAAAAGAACACACATCCAATGACACTGGTGGATCCTTATGTGGTTTGTGGAAAGAACAGACATGCAATGACTCTAGCTGTGGTTTGTGAAAAGAACGGACATGCAATGACACTGGTTGATCCATATGTGATTTGTGAGAAGAACACACATGCAATGACACTGGTGTATCCTTATGTGGTTTGTGAGAAGAACACACATGCAATGACTCTAGTTTTGGTTCATGAAAAGAACACACATGCAATGACACTGGTGGATCCATGTGTGGTTTGTAAAAATAATAGACATGCAATGACTCTAGGTGTGGTTCATAAAAAGAACACACATCTAATGACTCTAGTTGTGGTTAATGAAAAGAACACACATAAAATGACACTGGCGGATTCATATGTGGTTTGTGGAAAGAACAGACATGCTATGACTCTAGCTATGGTTTGTGAAAAGAACAGACATGCAATGACACTAGTGGATCCATCTGTGGTTTGTGAGAAGAACACATATGCAATGACACTGGTGTTTCCTTATGTGGTTTCAGAGAAGAACACACATGCAATGACACTAGTGGATCCATGTGTGGTTTGTGAAAAGAACAGACATGCAATGACTCTGGGTGTGGTTCATGAAAAGAACACGCATCCAATGACACCGGTGGATCCACATGTCGTTTGTGAAAAGAAAAAAGACATGCAATCACAATGGTGGATCCATGTGTGGTTTGTGAGAAGAAGTGTCATGCAATGACACTGGTGGATCCATGTGTGGTTTGTGAGAAGAACACACATGCAGTGACACTGGGTGTGGTTTAATAAAAGAACACACATCCAATGACACCGGTGGATCCTTATGTGGTTTTTGAGAATAACATACATGCAATGACTCTAGCTGTGGTTCATGAAAAGAACAGACATGCAATGACATTGGTGTATCCTTATGAGGTTTGTGAGAAGAACAGACATGCAATGACTCTAGTTGTGGTTCATGAGAAGACACATGCAATTACACTGGTGGATCCATGTGTGGTTTGTGAAAATAACAGACATGCAATGACACTGGGTGTGGTTCATGAAAAGAACACACATCCAATGACACTAGTGGATCCATATGTGGTTTGTGAAAAGAACAGACATGCAATGACACTAGTGGATCCATTTGTGGTTTGTGAGAAGAACACACATGCAATGACATTGGGTGTGGTTCATGAAAGGAACACACATGCAATGACACTGGTGGATCCTTATGTGGTTTGTGAGAAGAACACACATGCAATGACACTGGGTGTGGTTCATGAAAAGACCACACATCCAATGACACTGGTGTATCCTTGTGTGGTTTGTGAAAAAGAACACACATGCAATGACTCTAGCTGTGGTTCATGAAAATAATAGACATGCAATGAATCTAGTTGTGGTTTGTGAAAAGAACACACATCTAGTGACACTGGTGGTTCCATATGTGGTTTGTGGAAAGAACATACATGCAATGACACTGGCTTTGGTTTGTGAAAAGAACAGACATGCAATCACACTGGTGGATCCATGGGTGGTTTGTGGGAAGAACAGACATTCAATGACTCTAGTTCTGGTTCATGAAAAGAACACACATGCAATGACACTGGTGGATCCATGTGTGGTTTGTGAAAAAGAACACACATGCAAATGACTCTAGCTGTGGTTCATGAAAAGAACACACATGCAATCACACTGGTGGATCCATGTGTGGTTTGTGAGAAGAACAAACATGCAATGAATCTAGTTGTGTTTCATGAAAAGATTAGACATCCAATGACATTGGTGGATCCATGTGTGGTTTAATGAAAAGAACACGCATGCAATGACACTAGGTGTGGTTCATGAAAAGAACACACCTCCAATGACACTAGTTGCGGTGACCCAGCATACCACTGCATGATGTAGTACACTATAGTATTTGACATAACACCAATGAAACACTGTTCACTAGTATTACATCCCTCAGAGTGGTACAATAGAAACACAGTAGGTCCAAGACATGACTATAGATTACAACTCGACTCTTTACAAAAGATCCAGAGAACACTCTAGGTTAAAGAGAGAGAAAGAACTTCTTACAAAGAAGAACAAGAAATAATAACTCAGAAATATCTAGTAACTAAGACTAGTATCTAAACTATTTGGCTTGCCATTGCTGCTATTGCAATTCTCTACAGAAATAGGTTTTATGGCTAGAGAATCTACTCCTATCTAAACCAACACTTTATCTTCACTTCAGCTGATGTATATGTTGACTTCATTGACTTTATTGAAGAACTTAAGTTGTCAATGATGGTTTCTTGAGCAGAAATTGATGTTGACGTCGTCTTCAATGGCTTAGAACCTAGCAAGGGTTAAGAAGGTACGGTTGATTACAAGCGTACTCAGCAAGTTCACTAAAAAAGAGTGTATGATGTACTATCTCTACAGCCACAGACCATAGGTCGTAGGCAATGCAGGTTTTCATCAACATTTCTTCAAAGATTGATTTTATTCTGCAAACTCTATTTGACAGCCTTCATAGGTTGACCAGAACTTCATGGAGTTTCTTTCCTGCTGCATTCGTAGCTCCTTCCCGGAAGAGGGAGTAACATGTCACAATTCTTACACTCTGTAGAGGTGCGTCACTTTTCCCACAAGAGACCTTAAGCGTTGTTGCATAGCCGGGAGTATGTCCCCGTTCAAACTTCCATGGTTTGAGGCCCAACTTAAGATCCAAGCCAATCGTTGCCCTCTCCGCGAACCCATATGTCTGCACAATCCTCCAGGGCTGACTACACCTCCGTTAGGCTATCAACTAGGGCAAGCTATAACCATGGGGAGTTTCCGAAGACTCTATGAGCTGGTGATGCCCCTGGAGGTTCGGCTATACCTCTGGCAGCCACTCATAAATAATCTAGACACCAAAATCGTGGGGCCTAAGGGTGCCCACCCATATGTTGGATCCACATCGGAAATCCCAACGTCACGATAATGTCATCTTGCCTCCATATGAAAGGAAGAATATACAACTAACTTCTCTGTCCCATTCCAAATCTCATGGTTGACGCGTATTATACGACGCTAGAATCACTGGAGACATTGGTTGTTAAGTCCTAGATATTATGTTCCTTTACCACTGGAACTATATCAGTAGATTATTACCATCTGGTAAATAATCTATAATCATATTATTATGAAAATATTATTTTCTGACCTTTTTGAAATGCAGGTGATGACACAGTTGAGTTACAACAATAGAAAATAATCAAAGGACATGAGCAAGTTGTGAACTTGCCTTTTTGATTGCAAGATTATGCACTCACGGTCTTCAAGACAATAGAAGATCGGAATTCTTTAAATAGCATCATTGGTCCGGCAAGTACTAATGTTTAAAGAAGAAGGATGCAATGATGCATGAGTAATATAATACAATTTGAGAAACGAGAATCCCCGGAATAGTCGTATTTAATCTAGGGTTTGGAAACTGGGATGAGTTCATTAGAATGTGTTGCTTTTTTATTACAAATTCACACTTGTGCATCTTATTAAGGCTTGTGACAGTGTGTGTGAAACAATAAGTAAATACAAAAAGTAATATGCAATATTAAAACACTCAAATGGGTATGGTATCTAAAATATTGCTTAAACAAGATTAAGAATCAATTAGAGCTTTTAAAGAAGTGTTTAGGTATCACTTTTAATGTTTCTTAAGAAAAATAACCTTTGAGGAAAATATTACTTTACAAAGTAAAAAGTATTTCAACTTAAGGCTAACACTTTCAATTTTTCTTTTTAGCTAATATTATTAAAGAGGAAAACATTACTACATTAAACAATCATAGCAAAAGTAGTGGAAATTTGCATGTATTGAATAAGGCATCACATTGTAGATGGTTTACTTCTTAACATTCCACAAAGTTAGAATTTAAAGGTTATTACTTGGATGAGGTGGTATTTTATTAAAGTTATAAGTGAATAGGATTCTTGTGAAAACCAATATCCTATTTTAGTTGATTTTATAATTGGTAAATCTTTTTAGGAAAATTAAAATACCCTTAATTTGAGATGATAGTTTTAGAAGATATATTTTAAAATGGTTTGACCTATTTAAACTTCACTTAAACATTAATTGACTTGCTATTACATTTTTAGATTTTAAACAAACAATACTAAAGGCAATAGAAAAGATTTATATATTTTTAATGAATTAAAATAAAAGAAAAAGAGTTTAAATAAGATTTATTAGACCTTTACCTTTTATTTTACTTCAAAAGTATGAGTTGATATATTTACTGTGTAGATTTCATTTTTGTGATCATTTTGGTATATTATAAGTATTTTTGTGAATTTTTAATAATAAGATATGATTTTTATAAGCTTATTCACTTTATAAATACTAAACAATAATAAATATTAGTTAAGGGATACAAAAATAATTGAAACAAGTTTGTAAATATTTAGTTGTTTTTATAAGAATTTTGGTATATTATCTATATTTTTCTTATTTACTAATATTAAAATGTGAATTTTTAAAGTTGTATTACTTATAAAATCTTTATTGAATATTAATTATTTAAATAATTAACACAATAATATCAGACAATAAGGTTAAATTATATATTTTATTTTTCTTAACATTTTGATATATAATATGCATTTTTCTGAATTATAAAACAAAAGATATTCAATTTATAAAATTTAACTATTTTCTTAAATTCCTGAAAATACTTATAATTGAATTCTAAACAGAAGGATACCTTTTAAACCACACCTACACCTACCCAGGGTCACAGACAGGTGGGGCCTAGACCACGTTGGCTGACACATGAGCAACGACCAGGTCAAACTATGCTGAGGTGGTAGGGATAACGTCGGCATGACGTCATGGTGACGTCAGCGACGGCCTAGACCACCAGATCGAGGTCACTAGCAGCGATCTTGACTACCCCCACTCGCGAGAGGGGTTGTGTTGGATGCGTACATGCACGATGAGCACAATAGTGGCGGTGACGCCCCTTTTTGGTCACCGGAGGATGGTGTACGACGGCGGACAGTGGCGGTGCATGGCGGTCTACGGCGCGACGGTGATGCAAAACGAAAGAGGATTCGAGGGGGGTACTGGAAGACTCAGTGACTCACTAGGAATGTGGTGGTGCGGTCGATGAAGTGAATGGTGACCGGAATCGATGGGAAACTCCGGTGAACGGCGGCGGTAGTGAGGTATCTATTGAGCCATTTGGGAGCTCTCTGGCTTCCGTGGCCTGGCTTGAAAGAACGAGGACTTCGAGGCGAATTCAACAATGCGCTCAGAACTTCGAGGAAAGCTCGGGAACAGCAGCGACTCGGAGCTCCAGTGAGGTAGGGTTTCGGTGGATAAGGAAGGAGGATAAGAATGAGAAAATGGGGTTTTCTCTTTGCGTGGACGAGGTTCTTATAGATGTTTGCGGTGTCGGTAGCACGAATCGTTGCGTGGCGGTCATCTTAGCGACGGCGAACGGCGGAGCACTCGCCAGCGAGCTGCCTCTTGTCGTTGTCTTTCTAGCGAGAGGAGGAAGAAAAGAAAAGAGCAGCGAAGGGGTATGTTGGGTCGGGTCGGTACTGGGTTGTGACAAAGCGAGCGAATAGTGACGTCTGGCGCACGCGGGCGACAGTTAGGCGAAAGAGAAAATGGGCCATGGGCTGAACGACTGGCTACCCTTTTCCTTTTTATTTTAATTCCAGTTTCTATTTTCTTTGCTATTTATAAATTCACTTCTAGTTCGATTTCTACAAAGATTTAAAATGTGCAGAAACTTTATAATTCATGAATATTATTGTTTGTAGAATTTATAATCATCTTCTTGTAATTTTTTTATTGAGCAACAAAATATATTTATAAATATATGAAAAGTCCTTTTCATTAGGAAGTATTAATAGAGATTAGGTTTTAGGGATTTGTTACTTCTATACAAATCTTATAGAAATGTTCTTGTTTTCACCATGGTAAGGGTGATGGTTTAGGATGGCTAATAATATAAATGGAATTCTATTCTATCCTAGACTCATATAAAGATTAATGGAATAAACATTTGTAATGAATTAAATCTTAGGGTTCATAGATTGGTGGTTTAAATTTCATGGTTCTCCAAAACTTGGAATTTTCCCTGATGAAGTTCTACTTGCATAATAATGTTTATAATTCTCATAAAACCATTTTGGTTAATTCTTATACATGGATAACAACACTGAAGATACTCATCTACATATAGTTATCATGGCTTCTGAGAGGATTTAATAACTCATATTCAATTATAGATATGGACAAGGATCAAGGTTTAGAGATACTACTTCTAAATCCATGAGTGAGTTTGATATCTCCACATAGAGTGAGATCTTGGAATTACTTAGTAATGTGATCATGATAATTCTATCATTCTAGATTCCTATTAGAGTTTAAGACAATAAACTGGACAAGGCTTCTCAAAACTCACTTGGTTCTCTAATTACATCTTGGAAACTTTAGTTGTCCAAGAGGTATTGTTCAATAGTTACCTAGGAATAGGAAATGGTTTCACTATCCATTTGATTCTAGAGTCTTGAATAATACAATAGACATGGGTCTTGTCATGGCTTGATATATTCTTGGTGAAGGCTTCTAAAGAATCCTTACCTTAATACCTCACCAAGGTTATCTTTAGATAAGGAATTCATAAATATACTCTAGATATCTCTCTATCTTATTCACAAAGATCACATCTTACTGAATAAGACAACCATCTGACTCCACCATATCCATCATCATATGATGACATGGTCATGCCACTTCAACATTACTCCATCCTTACTCCTAGTATATAATTCCTCTTAATTAACTACCATTGATGCACCTATCAATGTAGCTACTGCTAACTCCATCTATTAACTTCCTTAACTTCAGCTTGCAACTACTTCCAAGGTTTGCAAGACTACAATCCTCACTATATCTAACAAAACTAACTACTCACAAGACATCATATGGATCATGATCAGAGATGGAATAATGATGTATAACAATCTGAACATAAACAATAATTCAACGGTTCACTCAATAGCATCAACTACAAAGAGTATCAACACCGGGAAAGTTTCCCCTATGAACTAAAGCAAGATTCAAACAATTGTTATAGCAATATGGAGATGGTGATGAGGGTGCTGATGATGATGGTGGTGATGATGATCCCGATGAAGTCCATCTTGATGGTGGTGTTGATGGCGATGATCTCCCCTCTCTGGGAAGGAATTCCACCGGCAGAAATCTGTCTGCCGGAGAGATCTTTCTCTCTCGGTGTTTTCTGCCCCACAGAGGCGGCAGAATCTTTCTGTGGTCGCTCCCCGAGTCTTAGGGTTTCGGGAGGATGATATACGCCAGAGGGGAGAGCCAGAGGTGGGCCAGGGCAGCCACACCACCTGCTGGCGCGGCCTAGGGCTGCCTGCGCTAGGGGGTGGTGTGGGCCCCTGTGGGCCATCTCCACTCCCTCTTCTGGCATCCTTCGTCTTCTGGAAAAATAGAATTTTCCGTATATTTTCCCGGATTTTCTGATCTTCGTGAATTTTGCCTCCAAGCAGCACTTTTTCCATCAAAATACTGACTGCAGCGGTCCATGCTCCAAAAGTCATCAACCATGCAAAAACAGATGAAATAACATAAGTATCACCTCTCAATACGAAATATATCAATGAATAATAGTGAATTATGACATAGAACAGTGATGCAAAATGGACATATCAACTCCCCCCAAGCTTAGACTTCGCTTGTCCCCAAGCGAAACTGAGCTCAATAAACATGGCCTCAGGTTTATGGAGTGAAGAGTCTATAAAAGAATACGGACAAGAAGAATCACATTCATCGAATAAATAGATCATTATAGAAGACAACTCACTATTATATAACTCAACTTGCAATGAGTAAAGGAAACACAATAAAGATACATGAAGTAAATCATAATTGGTAATGGCAAACTTAGCTCTTGGTCGAAGAATAGTTGATAATTTGCTAGAGTTCACAAATAGCTGGTTTTCAATGATAGCTTTCAAAGTAGTAAACATCAAGATAGGTGCAATGTGTAAAACAAGGAACATAAGACACATGATTGAATAAATCATCATATGAATGAATGAAACACAACAACTCAAAATACTTGCTGAGATAGAAGGGAATAGGTTTACTGACTGAACTACAAAGTAAAAGAAAGGCCCTTCAAAGAGGGAAGCAGGGATTGCAAGTCTCATAAAGAGCTCCCAAAAATTATGATACTTACTAGCTTTCAGCTCTCATTGCCCCTATCATAGGCATCTTTAGGTGATTAAGGTTAAAGTGATCAAATATGAGGATATGCATTGAAAAGTTGTAAGTTGAGAATCTCATGTCCCTTGAATACGAGGGCCTCTCCTCATGCTACTCAAGTTTAGTCACCGGTAAGTTCTTGTTATCGTAAGCATATATGTATCATAGAGAACCGCCAACGGGGTACCCCTTGCCCGATGATACAGAAGAATCCCCATATCAAAATGACAAGGCAAGCAAACAACAAGTATCTCAGCAATCTTCTTATTTACCATGGGAATATGGTGCTTTTTTCTCTCTTTCCTCTTTTCATATTATCTCTTTTTTCTCTTTTTCTCAATATCTATCTCTCTTTTTTTATAAGAAGAATGCTTCATAGATACTCGTTATGGTTACGCTGCAGGTTTCCACCATGTCAGCATGGATTAGACCAGCATCCCAGGCGTTTCTCTATCACACATGCATAACTCCATGGACTTACAAGCTCCCCTTTCATTTCACACCGACGACATCCATAGACAAAAGAACATGATATCAACTTTGTACAAAGTACCAGTGCAATGTTGAAAGCGTTCCCCATGACAGCGTGGTTCTGCTAATTCACAACTTACAAAGCGCAAGCATATACGCAACATAGGTGAGCACATTGGTTTAAGTTTATTAAATGCAAGAAAGTAAAGTGTGCCATCAAGTTCGTGAGAGCTTTAATCACTAATTTTCACATAAATTTTTTAATTTGGGAGGTAGACAAAACAAGAATTTACTTGGAATAGCAATAATGCTACTAGGTAGGTATGGTGGACACAAATGGCAAAGGTTTTGGTTTTAAGGAGTGGATGCACGAGGAGAATACCCTCTCAGTACAGGTTTTTGGCTAGCAAGGCTGGGTAGCAAGTATAAGAGTGGAAGGAAGCAACCAAACATACAAGTGATAAAGACAAACATGCAATCTTCCTTGGAAGCACAAAAGATCTTAACTAGATAATACTAGACTTATGAACAAATCAAGAAAGAAAGATGATGAAATTATATTTCTTTAGAGTACTTCTATCTTTTCATTCAACTCTCAAAAATAGTGTTGCTACTGACCGAGCCAGGTTTGCCAAAACCAACTAAATTAACTCGATGATCCCAAAGTGATACCAATACTAACAACAAGATCAATCATATAACCACGAATTGAAAACTAATATAAGCTATGAAAAAGAGTGAATGACAGAACTTCTCATTAATATTCCATAACGGCAACTCACACCAAGGGATACATATCTAACGAGAGAGGGTACACTTCCATAATGCAAACCATACTACATAATAACTCCTCTATTCATGATATGACTCTACTAAAAAGGTAAAAAGATAGAAGATAGTGATGTGATACTGCGGCTCTCCCCCAAGCTTGGAACAAACCAAGGGGATGCCAAACCTGATGACGAATTACTCCTTCGGTGGTGGTGGTATCCTCTCGATGAGCTCTTTGATAAGTTTCCCCAAGTCCTCAATCTTGAAAGTGAGATTACGAATCAGCTGTGAGTTTTGCTCAATGCGGCTCATGATCATGTCGGGTTGAGAGTTCCAACTCTTACTATTCTTCCCCCACTCTTCCTCCTTGAAGTCTTCTTTTCCTACATGGCTAGAACGAGGCAAATCCCAATTGGAGGGTAATTTCCCTTTGGACATATTCTGGTATTAATGCTCATGGATAAGGGTATGGAAAGGACTCTTGGTGCATGGAGGAAGTGACCAGGGATCTGAACGGTGATGAAGAGGCTTCCCTCCAATTGACATAGTCCTGGCAGGGTTTGCCACCACTCCAATGCTTGCAATGGTAGTGCCGATGTGCGGGTGTTGGCCTTGCTCCTCTTCACCTTCACTCTTGATCTCCTTCTCCTTCCTGGGGTCTTGGAGGTCTTCCTCCATAGGCTCCTTCCCTTTATCCTTGGCAGACACCATTGTGCTTCTAATCTTTCAAAGAGTATGTCCTGGCAGAAATAGATCGAAACGAAAACACGACGAAAACATGATATACGAACCTCGGGAGATCCAAGGGTTATATATTATGAAGTTTCATATCAAAAGGAAGGTACTGGGTGAAAACGAGTCGGAGGCGGAGTCCGGGGTGCACTCACCACCTGGTGGCGCGGCCAGGGGAGGGCCCGCGCCACAGGGTGGTGTGAGCCACCCTGGCTCCGTTTCTGTCCCTTTTTCGCTTCGTAGCTTTCCTTATTGACTAAAAACTGCAAAAATATAGTTGGATAGTATTTTTGCGGAACTTTTCTTACCAGAACCGTTACCTATTTGAACACGGACTCTGCAGGTCTCTGGATTTGGTATTTAGTGGATTCTTCCAGAGTCTCCACTTGAATAATCATCAGTATCTTAACCTTCGTACACTTATTACTTGAGTCATAAAACCCTTCTCATCCTTATTACACCATTATCTCGACTTCCTGGAAATTTCTTTCACACAAAACTTCGCACAGTTCTCATTAGCAACATTAGTATATATGAAGTGATAAAACCTTTTGAGTCCACTTCAACTGAAAACCATCAAAACATAAGCTACTGTAGCAACTCCTTTCGAAAACCCAAAAAGAATTCAAAAAGGAAATCGAATAAAGAAGCAAATGCAAGAGTGGCAAAATCTGTCAAAACATACCAGCAGGTAAAGATTTTTTTCGAAAATCTTCTGTTGCTCAAATAAAAAAGTGCAAAACTAAAGAAAGTTAAATAACAACCTGGGGCAGAAGCACAAAACGTTACAGCGTAATCTGACATACAGAGATCTCTCACGAATTTTTACGGTGAAGCACAAAAATCTGTTTCGGGACAGCAACTTCCCCAAATATTACTTTTCTCTCATTAGAGGTTGATATTGACACAAAAACCAAACAAAACGGATAAGGAGTGGTTATTACCGAAGTAATAACTTCCAAGACTCAAAGAAACAAACAAAAACTGAAAGCGAAAACAAATTGGGTTGTCTCCCAAAAAGCTCTTTCTTTATAGCCATTAAGATGGGCAAAATAATTTTGAAGATGCTCACATAGGAATAAGAATTGAAGTGAAAGAGAGAATTAAGAAGCAAAAATACACATGTTTAAGTCTAACCCACTTCCTATGCAAGGGAATTTTGTAAACAAACAAGTTGTTGAAACCAGAGGCCACTTGCATAAGAAGGCAAACGAAGTGCAACATAAAAACTTTCAGCATAAAACGAGGAAACTTGATATTATTGAAATACATAAGAACACTTTTCCCTCTCTCATAATAACTTCCAGTATCATGCATAAACTTAACAATATAACTATCACAAGGACCATCGTAACAATGATCACTTATTCTAACAGAAAACACAGGAATACTAGCTCTCATAACACTACTTTGTGAAACAAAATTAGAGGTATCCTTACAAAGGGTAGGGTGTCCCTCTTCTTCATACTTAGTGACAAAGTATTTCACATTTGCTATCATAGGTTCATCAACCTTTTGTTTATCAGGTTCAACAGCTTTGATTATACTTTCATTAACCATACTAGTTATCATATAATGTTCTTTAATCTTAACTGGGAAAGACATTTTCTCAATGTAAGGTTCAGGTAAGACATGATTAGCAGTATAAACTTCAGTATTTCTTGCAGAAACACTCTTAGCAACATCTTTATAAGGTTCATGATACTTATTCCACTTCTTTTTAGGCACTTCAATGTAGGAAGCAAAAGCCTTAAAATAAGAAGAAATAGCTTGAGAGTCTAGACCATAAGCATTTTTTATATTTTGAAAGTCATCAGTTCCCATAAAAGATTCAATGCATTCATAATCATAATTTATACCTGACTTTCTTCCTTTGTCATTCTCCCAAGCTTCAGCATTGTCTTGAATACGGTCCAGAAGATCCCATTTAGCTTCTTCTTCCATGCGAGTGAATGATCCAGCACAAGAAGCGTCTAATAAATCCTTGTCATGTAGAGGGAGCCTTGCATAAAAGTTATTGATAATAATATTGTCGGGGAGCTCATGAATGGGCCATTTGAGCATTAGTAACTTCAGTCTCCCCCAAGCTTGAGCTGTACTCTCTCCATCAAAGGGCCAAAAGTTGTATATTTGATTCCGATCTTTATGAATCTCACTAGGAGGATAAAACTTTGAATAAAAGAGAGGCACTATTTCCTCCCATTCCAGAGCTTGACCATTCTTTAGCAGCTTATACCATTCCTCAGCTCTTCCTTTCAGTGACAATGAGAATAACTTCTTCTTAACTTGATCTGTAGTAATACCTGCACACTTGAACAACCTGCATAATTCTTGTATAAAGAGCAAATGATCACCGGGATGGACAGTTCCATCCCCAACATAGTAGTTATCCATAACACGATCAATAATTAGGTATTTTCAAAACATCATTCTCAGCAGGTGGTGGCTTAGAAGTGGTAGTAGCATTACCGAATAAGAAACTCAGTGAATTATCCATAACAAAAATAAAGCAACTAGCAGAAGTAAACAATACTCATAGTAGAAGTTTCCTTTACCAGTTCCACTCTCCAATAGCGCTTCACTCCCCGGCAACGGCACTAGAAAATAGTCTTGATGACCCACAAGTATAGGGGGTGTATCGCAGTATTTTCGATAAGTAAGAGTGTCGAACCCAATGAGGAGCAGAAGGTGCTGGCTAGTGGTATGGATCAGGAATTCTCTGCAAATACTTAGCAAACGGATTTTTAGGGGTTTTCGACAAAGCAAGTAAACAAAGTACGAGTAAATAAAAGGCAGTAGGAATAAATGCAGCAAGTGGCCCAATCCTTTATGCAGCAAAGGACAAGCCGGTTGTATTACTTAAGATGACCAAATGTTCTCGAGGACACATGGGAAGACTGTCAAGTGCTTTCGCTTCATACAGTTGATTAATCTTCTTTAGCTTGCTAAGTGTCGTGTGGGTGAACCTGTGCTAATGTACCGACCTTCCTAGGACTAATACATACTTGTGATTATACCCCTTGCAAACATCCGTAAGTACAAGAAAGTAATTAAGGTAGAAACCTAACCACAGCTTTAAACTCTAAGACCCTTACGTCCCTTGTGCAATGGTTTCCTAACGGGGGTTCAGGTTTCTATCACTCCGGCAACCCCTACGATTAGTAGCCAAATACACAATGCATTCCCCTAGGCCCATATAGGTGAAGTGTCATGTAGTCGACGTTCACATGACACCACTAGAAGAAGTACACCACAACTTAAATATCAAACTATTGAATCTTTCTCAACACAATTCCACTACTAACAACATGACTTCTCCCATGTCCTCAAGAACAAAGCGAACTACTCACAAGACATCATATGGATCATGATCAGAGATGGAATACTGATGTATAACAATCTGAACATAAACAATAATTCAACGGTTCACTCAATAGCATCAACTACAAAGAGTAATCAACACTGGGAAAGTTTCCCCTATGAACTAAAGCAAGATTCAACCAATTGTTATAGCAATATGGAGATGGTGATGAGGGTGCTGATGATGATGATGGTGGTGATGATGATGATGATGATCCCGATGAAGTCCAGCTTGATGGTGGTGTTGATGGCGACGATCTCCCCTCTCCGGGAAGGAATTCCACCGGCAGAAATCTGTCTGTCGGAGAGATCTTTCTCTCTCGGTGTTTTCCGCCCTGCAGAGGCGCCAAAAATTTTCTGTGGTCGCTCCCCGAGTCTTAGGGTTTCGGGAGGATGATATACGCCAGAGGGGAGAGCCAGAGGTGGGCCAGGGCAGCCACACTACCTGCTGGCGCGTCCTAGGGCTGCCCGCGCTAGGGGGTGGTGTGGGCCCCCTTGGCCCATCTCCACTCCCTCTTCTGGCATCCTTCGTCTTCTAGAAAAATAGAATTTTCCGTATATTTTCCCGGATTTTCTGATCTTCGCGAATTTTGCCTCCAAAGAGCACTTTTTCCATTAGATTCCTGACTACACCGGTCCATGCTCCAAAAGCCATCAACCATGCAAAAACAAAGGAAATAACATAAGTATCACCTCTCAATACGAAATATATCAATGAATAATAGTAAATTATGACATAGAATAGTGATGCAAAATGGACGTATCACTTGGTAACTTCCAATTGTCACTTCCAATATGTAGCGTAAGTCCTTCCATTGCAATCCTCTAGGTTATGTCTTTAAAGTTTTACTTAGGATTGGTTTGGGACACATTTAGTCCATTCTAATCCGGGTTTTTTTCCTATTACTTTACACTGGACTTAGGCTCTCCTCCTTCTTAAGGGAAACTTACTAGCTGTTTCCTCTTTATAACTAGTCCACTAGGGTTATATCTAGTTGGGCTATGTATCTAGACATATTGTTGAAAATACTTTACAATGATGACTTCGCATAACCTTATGAGAATAAGGCTTAATCCCATCATGACTTAATACTTCTTTTCACAACCTTGAGTCAGAAAGTTTGACAACAACACTTCAGTGTTTATTGTTTACTCTCCCCCTTGGGGTTTTCTAATGGTCTCTAATCTGTATGTATAATATCCATTAACTCGATAGTAAGGATATTGGTCTTTTCTAGCTTATACTTTATCTCTATAAGGCTTCACGAAAGAATTTACGGTACACCCACACAGTTGTGGATCTCCGAGATGAATCTTCCAACATTATTTGTCTTACTTCTAACCTTCTTGACATTTTTGCTTTGGTAAGCCCGATTTCACGAAGCGTCTCAAAAGACGATCTTTAATGGTGCACTTCCTTAGTTTTAACTGAACTTAGGCCAAGTTTTATACTCTTTAAATTACGCAAAGATGACCTACTTAGCTAAACCGCTAGGATACCAACTGCGGATACTAGCTACGGATACCAGCTGCGGAACTTCCTAGGTGTATGGATTACCCTACGGGTTTTTGACTTCTTATTGGCATTCTCTCTGAATTGTTAGAGCTTGAATACCACTTTTGTTTCAAGACTTCTGCTTTGCACAGATTCATGATACTTCCATGAACCTGGTACAACTACTTCATTAGCTTCTTAGCAACACCACATTTCTTAAGTGAACTAAAATTCATCCTTCATGTTGCTCCACATCCTTTTCAACACTACTATTCCTTCTTATTGCCAGCTCATAGTGAGTTGAGATTGATCCATCCTTCAAAATAGTGTTGATACACCCTGTATTCGGCTTCCTTCTTCTTGCCTGTCTTCAACTTGATCTTCGAAACTCGTCACCCCCCTTACACGAATTCCCTTTTCTATCTAGGTCTATAACATCAAGTAGTAACTTGATGATGCAACATGCATTTGCACATCAAGTCAAACTTCATGCATAGATCTAGTCAATCAATAAGATGCAATAAAAACCAAAAATTCAAATGTGGTACATATAACACACATCATTCTAAGCCCGGAATATAATAGTTGATTATAATACTCTAGAATTCAGGCTTAGATGTGTAGTATATGACACCTCCTAATATAGGTTTACACCGTGATACTTAGCACTTAAGGGTTAAACTTCTCTTTGTCTCAATAGTTCCCCAAACTACCCAATTGTAGTTGGATAATTTTGAGCAAAGTGGTCTCACTTTGGTTCTAACTAACCTCTTACCCTTATTTCGGGACTACTAAAGACTACTAATTTTCTATTCTATCATAAACTATCCTCACATGATCTCTCGAAACCACTAACAAATTTTTAGTTACTACATTAATCCAAAATTATCTTAATATTATAATAATGTTATAATACCTATGACTGCTATCATAAACCTACACTATTCTATACTTACTGTTATTACCAGATTATTTACTATGTACTTGTCTAAATTATAGACTTATCATGGTCTCAGAGCTATTCTCACCACGAACTTGTTAAGATTTACCTAGTCATCATGATTAAAGAGCTAATCTCACCATGACAACTCTTCTTCTTGGCTTACTGTTAACGATTCTTAACAAAATTCTACTCCATCACATGGAATTCTTAAGTGAATGCCACATAATTTACTTCCAAGTGTATTTATACATACTCTAATGGTCTACCCTGTATGGTATAGTGGTATCAACTAGTGATAAGGTTCTGCTACTTCACAGGGGATTCAAATATAGACTCCATCATTAATACTACTCCACATGATATACTAATCCTAGTCGTAATCTTCTTTGATATTTCAACTTACTTAAGATACCATAATGATGTTATATCTATCTAGGGCTATACTAAAATGACATTTCTCTAGAGAATAAATATAACTTATCCTTAAGAAAGATGATAAGAACATCCAGCTTAAGTGTGACAAGATTTATCCTCAAGTGGATACTCATCGCAAAGCTTGGTTTAGATAAGATGGCTCCTGTAGTCACTATCCAACCTACAGATCTTCCTAAAAGGGTTTTAATCCTAAGGTCAAAGCATATGCTCTCATACCACCTGCGGTGACCTAGCATACCATTGCATGCTGTAGTACACTATTGTCGTTGACATAACACCAATGAAACACCATTCACTAGTATTACATCCCTCAGAGTGGTACAATAGAAACACATCAGGTCCAAGACATGACTATAGATTACAACTTTACTCTTTACAAAAGATCTAGAGAACACTCTAGGTTAAAGAGAGAGAAAGAACTTCTTACAAAGAAGAACCAGTAATAATAACTTAGAAATATCTAGTAACTAAGACTAGTATCTAAACTATTTGGCTTGCCATTGGTTCTATTGCAATGCTCTACAGAAACAGGTTTTATGGCTAGAGAATCTACTCCTATCTAAACCGACACTTTATCTTCACTTCAGCTCATGTATATGTTGACTTTATTGAAGAACTTGCGTTGTCAATGATGGTTTCTTGAGCAGAAATTGATGTTGACGTCGTCTTCAATGGCTTAGAACCTATCAAGGGTTAAGAAGGTACGGTTGAGTATGAGCGTTCTCAGGAAGTTCACTAAAAAGGAGCGTATGATGCACTATCTCTACAGCCACAGACCATAGGTCGTAGGCAATGCAGGTTTTCATAAACATTTCTTCAAAGATTGATTTTATTCTGAAAACTATGTCCGACAGCCTTCACAGGTTAACCAGAACTTCATGGAGTTCCTTTCCTGCTGCGTTCATAGCTCCTTCCCGGAACAGGGAGTAACATGTCACAATTCTTACACTCTGTAGAGGTGCGTCACTTTTCCCACAAGAGACCTTAAGCTTTGTTGCACAGCTAGGAGTACGTCCCCGTTCACACTTCCATGGTTTGAGGCCCAACGTAAGATCCAAGACAATCGCTGCCCTCTCCGCGACCCCATATGTCTGCACGATCCTCCGGGGCTGACTACACCTCCGTTAAGCTGCCAAATAGAGCAAGCTATAACCATGGGGAGTTCCCGAAGACTCTATGAGCTGGTGATTCCCCTGGAGGTTCGGCTATACCTCCGACAGCCACTCATAAATAATCTAGACACCAAAATCGTGGGGCCTAAGGGTTCCCACCCATATGTTGGATCTACACTGGGAATCCCAACGTCACGATAAGGTCATCTTGCCTCCATATGAAAGGAAGAAGATATAGCTAACTTCTCTGTCCCATTCCAAATATCATGGTTGACGCGTATTATATGGCGCTAGAATCACTAGAGACATTGGTTGTTAAGTCCTAGATATTATATTCATTTACCACTAGAACTATATCATTAGATTATTACCATCTGGTAAATAATCTATAATCATATTATTATGAAAATATTATTTTCTGACCTTTTTGAAATGCAGGTGATGACACAGTTGACTTACAACCATAGAAAATAATCAAAGGACATGAGCAAGTTGTGAACTTGCCTTTTGTGATTGCAAGATTATGCACTCATGGTCTTCGAGACAATAGAAGATCCAAATTCTATAAATAGCATCATCTGTCCGGTAAGGACTAATGTTTAAAGAAGCAGGATGCACAATGCATAAGTAATGTAATACAATTGGAGAAACGTGAATCCCCGGAATAGTCGTATTTAATCTAGGGTTTGGAAACTCGGATGAGTTCTTTAGAATGTGTTGCTTTTTTATAACAAATTCACACTTGTGCGTCTTATTAAGGCTTGTGAGAGAGTGTGTGTAACAATAAGTAAATACAACAAGTAATCTACAATTTTAAAACACTCAAATGGGTATGGTATCTAAAATATTGCTTAAACAAGATTAAGAATCAATTAGAGCTTTTAAAGAAGTGTTCAGGTATCACTTTTAATGTTTCTTAAGAATAATAACCTTTGAGGAAAATATTACTTTACAAAGTAAAAAGTATTTCAACTTAAGGCTAACACTTTAAGGTTTTCTTTTTAGCTAATATTATTAAAGAGGAAAACATTACTACATTAAACAATCATAGCATAAGTAGTGGAAATTTGCATGTATTGAATAAGTCATCACATTGTAGATGGTTTACTTCTTAACATTCCACAAAGTTAGAATTTAAATGTTATTACTTGGATGAGGTGGTATTTTATTAAAGTTATAAGTGAATAGGATTCTTGTGATAAACAATATCCTATTTTAGTTGATTTTATAATTGGTAAAATCTTTTTAGGAAAATTAAAATACCCTTAATTTGAGATGATAGTTTTAGCAGATATATTTTAAAATGGTTTGACCTATTTAAACTTCACTTAAACATTAATTGACTTGCTATTACATTTTTAGATTTTAAACAAACAATACTAAAGGCAATAGTAAAGATTTATATATGTTTAATGAATTAAAATAAAAGAAAAAGAGTTTAAATAAGATTTATTAGACCTTTACCTTTTATATTACTTCAAAGGTATGAGTTGATATTTTTTGTGTGTAGATTACATTTTTGTGATCATTTTGGTATATTATAAGTATTTTTGTGAATTGTCAATAATAAGATATGATTTTTATAAGCTTATTCACTTTATAAATACTAAACAATAATAAATATTAGTTAAGGGATACAAAACTAATCGAAACAAGTTTGTAAATATAGATTTTGTTTTTATAAGAATTTTGGTATATTATTTATATTTTTCTTATTTACTAATATAAAATATTAATTTTTAAAGTTTTATTACTTATAAAATCTTTATTGAATAATAATTATTTAAATAATTAACACAATAATATTGGAAAATAAGTTTAAATTATAGGTTTTATTTTTCTTAACATTTTGATATATAATATGTATTTTTCTAAAATATAAAACAAAAGATATTCCATTTATAAAATTTTACTATTTTCTTAAATTCCTGAAAATACTTATAATTGAATTCTAAACAGAAGGATACCTTTTATACCACACCTACACCTACCCAGGGTCACAGACAGGTGCGGCCTGGACCACGTTGGCTGACATGTGAGCAACGAACATGTCAAACTACGCTGAGGTGGCAGGGATGACGTCGGCATGACGTCGTGGTGACATCAGCGACGCCTCCACCACCAGATCGAGGTCACCAGCGGTGATCCTAACTTCCCCAGCTCTCGAGAGGGGTTGTGTTGGATGTGGACGTGCACGCTGAGCATAATAGTGGCGGCGACGCCCCTTTTTGGTCACCGGAGGATGGTGTACGACGGTGGACAGCGGCGGTGCACGATGGTCTATTGCGCGACGGTGATGCAAAACGAAAGAGGATTCGAGGGGGGTACTGTAAGACTCAGTGACTCACTAGGAATGTGGTGGTGCGGTCGATGAAGTGAATGGTGACCGGAATCGATGGGAAACTCCGGTGAACGGCGGCGGTAGTGAGGTATCTATTGAGCCATTTGGGAGCTCTCTGGCTTCCGTGGCCTGGCTTGAAAGAACGAGGACTTCGAGGCGAATTCAACAATGCGCTCAGAACTTCGAGGAAAGCTCGGGAACAGCAGCGACTCGGAGCTCCAGTGAGGTAGGGTTTCGGTGGATAAGGAAGGAGGATAAGAATGAGAAAATGGGGTTTTCTCTTTGCGTGGACGAGGTTCTTATAGATGTTTGCGGTGTCGGTAGCACGAATCGTTGCGTGGCGGTCATCTTAGCGACGGCGAACGGCGGAGCACTCGCCAGCGAGCTGCCTCTTGTCGTTGTCTTTCTAGCGAGAGGAGGAAGAAAAGAAAAGAGCAGCGAAGGGGTATGTTGGGTCGGGTCGGTACTGGGTTGTGACAAAGCGAGCGAATAGTGACGTCTGGCGCACGCGGGCGACAGTTAGGCGAAAGAGAAAATGGGCCGTGGGCCAAACGACTGGCTGCCCTTTTCCTTTTTATTTTAATTCCAGTTTCTGTTTTCTTTGATATTTATAAATTCACTTCTATTTCGATTTCTACAAAGATTTAAAATGTGTAGAAACTTTATAAGTCATGAATATTATTGTTTGTAGAATGTATAATCATCTTCTCTTAATTTTTTTATTGAGCAACAAAATATATTCATAAAGATATGAAAAATCCTTTTCATTAGGAAGTATTAATAGAGATTAGGTTTTAGGGATTTGTTACTTCTATGCAAATCTTATAGAAATGTTCTTGTTTTCACCATGGTAAGGGTGATGGTTTAGGATGACTAATAATATAAATGGAATTCTATTCTAGCCTAGACTCATATAAAGATTAATGGAATAAACCTTTTTAATGAATTAAATCTTAGGGTTCATAGATTGGTGGTTTAAATTTCATGGTTCTCCAAAACTTGGAATTTTCCCTGATGAAGTTCTACTTGCATAATATTGTTTATAATTATCATAAAACCATTTTGGTTAATTCTTATACATGGATAACAACACTGAAGATACTCATCTACATATAGTTATCATGGCTTCTGAGAGGATTTAATAACTCATATTCAATTATAGATATGGACAAGGATCAAGGTTTAGATATACTACTTCTAAATCCATGAGTGAGTTTGATATCTCCACATAGAGTGAGATCTTGGAATTACTTAGTAATGTGATCATGATAATTCTATCATTCTAGATTCCTATTAGAGTTTAAGACAATCAACTGGACAAGGCTTCTCAAACACTCACTTGGTTCTCTAATTACATCTTGGAAACTTTAGTTGTCCAAGAGGTATTGTTCAATAGTTACCTAGGAATAGGAAATGGTTTCACTATCCATTTGATTCTAGAGTCTTGAATAATACAATAGACATGGGTCTTGTCATGGCTTGATATATTCTTGGTGAAGGCTTCTAAAGAATCATTACCTTAATACCTCACCAAGGTTATCTTTAGATAAGGAATTCCTTTCATAAATATACTCTAGATATCTCTCTTATCTTATTCACAAAGATCACATCTTACTGAATAAGACAACCATCTGACTCCACCATATCCATCATCATATGATGACATGGTAATGCCACTTCAACATTACTCCATCCTTACTCCTAGTATAAAATTCCTCTTAACTAACTACCATTGATGCACCTATCAATGTAGCTACTGCTAACTCCATCTATTAACTTCCTTAACTTCAGCTTGCAACTACTTCCAAGGTTTGCAAGACTACAATCCTCACTATATCTAACAAAGGATATCAATCCTTTGAAATAGGGATATTACTACTCCCATAATACCAGTTGTCCTTATATTAACTTGGTTAAGCTACTATGCCTCCAACTACTCCATACAACTCATCAAACACTTCACCATACTCTAGCTTGACTTCTAATGATCAAGCTAGATGATTCAGCTTACTAGGACTTGCCTAACTTGGTATACTCACAAGTCTTATTCAACACCCGGTCATCTATTCTCAAGTGACTAGAGAATAATGACCACCATTGTAACTACCTTGGTGAATTACGCTCTTAATTACATGCCTGGATGAGCGAAAGTGGTTAAAATAGTATGGTGGGGCCCGGGGACACTCACGGTAGAACTTTCGGCCGTCCTAACCACTTTCAGAACATCGGGACAAGAACGAGCGGCGTAATCACCAGGCGAAGGGATCAACTACATACACAAGTGAGTATGTATGCAAGCCACATACAACAGTCCTCAGAGCCATTCCATCTAAAAGAAATAGAAATATTGCAAAGCCATACGACAAGATTCAAATATCCTAGATAGAGATAATATTCTAGGATAGCTCCTCATACATCAAACATCAGAGTATCAGGCGGAAGGGGAAAACAAGATCCGAGTACGGTTAAGAAGCAAATCGGCATAAGATGCCACATAAATAAACACATCCCGCCCACAGATCTCACGGATCCCCGTTCCCGGAATCTCTACACCGAGTGATCGTTGCCAACATCATCTGTCTCCTCCACCCAGTATCCATCTTGCGAATACACATGTTCATCTGAATCAAACAATTTATCATGTGAGACCCTAGAGGTACTCAACAAGTCTTTATGCCTCTAAAGGGGACACAACCTGGGGTGACGCCATTGCAGCAAAAGATAATAACTAACAAGTCTATAGATACTCGCTAACCATCCTCCTAACCAATGATAGACGGATGTCCGTGAATTAAGAACAATAGTTATAACAGTATAATTAACATATCCATCCTCCTCCTCACTTACCAACGAGGAAGCGGACGAACAACCGACATCCGTTGGCAGTTTTATTAACCATTCCATGAGTATTGCACTATTTACTAATCAGATAATTAGTCAGATTAAAGCGGTACTTTAGTTATAATTGTCTATGATCGAGAAACTGTGCTCCAAGTCGTCCATAACCGCGGACACGGCTTTCAGAAAGATTTACCCTGCAGGGGTGCACGAATAGCAACACACACTCGATCAACCTCGGAAAAACCAACTCAAAACCCAACGAGGCATTCACGACAAAGCAATCACAGGATTCAGAAATATTTCAGGGGGCCACCCCAATAAGCTACCCGCAACGAAGTTGGCCGGCTCCGAGAAGGACCCAGGGTTTGCGACGACGACTTTAAACGACTGGGAACCCGAAAATGTGACTGGGCTTGTCGATACCACGAAAAACGTGACGCGATCCAAAACAGTACAGGTGCTCCTCGCACAATCTTAAATAAAGCAGTAACATGGCATAAGTACAGGATTGTAGTAAAGCCCCAAACTAATTGTGGCCCCAATAAATAAGAATGAATCAAGCTCTGGCTCAGGGGGTCCATAAGGCCTCCCGGATGTGGATAGTGTGAATAGTCAAGGAACAGGAATCAAGTACTCGGGGTCCTACGGGACACAAGTGAGCATGAAAAACCAAATAGCAGATATTGCTCACCGGTGCCTCTTTCATTAGTTATCCAATTACTACTCAGGTTATGTTGTTTAGGTACCTCGTTATTCATCAGACACTCACATACCCTACACATGCTTTGCTACGACTCGCATGGCTCAAACAACTCCTGTACTAATGGCTCATGGGGTGGAGGAACAAGCTTCGGTGGGGTTTAAATTAAAGGCTATGCAGTACTTGGGATTCAATTTAATGCAATCACGACTCGATGATGCAAGAATAAGATAGAGGCAATAGGTACTATATGTATGCAAGCATGTGGTAGTGCTTGCCTGGCAGCTCAGTTGAAGCAAGAGATGGATCTGGGTAGAACTCCTGTGATTCCTGGTAATTCTCCTGCTGGGCGTCTATTCGAAGAAGAACCAAACAAACAAGGGCCAACATAAATAAAGTGCACAAGCATATGAATTAAAATGCGACAAGCAAACAAGCATGCCATGATGAATGGTGCTCAATTTACATGGCATTAAAGTAGCATGGCAGGGTAAGGTGTGGGGTACAAGAATAAAGCATTTTCTTATTTATTTGGTCCAATTTTATTGGCATAAAGAGTTCTGATTTGTAATAATGACATGATGCATGCTTCAATTCAGGACAAGGAATGCATAGATAGAACGGGCTCGTCGTGCTAATCGATTTACACATATTATTTGACAAATTTGGAGTTATAGATTTAAAGTTATTGATTTATTAAGAAAAGGGCATTTTATTTGTAATTTTAATCATATAGAAAATTTAAAGTGTTCAAACATTATTTTGAATAGCATATTTGAATTCCTCACATTTTTCTGATTCAAAAACATATAGTATTTTGTATTATTTGGATTTATAATGTAAAAGTTATTTAAAACAGATTTGAATTTGTATTTAACAATTTCTGGAAAAGTTTAATTAAAACAGAAAATTGCCAGGACTTTTTACACACGGCCAGAACTAGTCCAAGTCACTGACGGATGGGGCCGGCGCTAACTGGGCCCAGCGGATAACGCTGCACCGCCGCGGGCTTTTCTCACTCGGGACTAGCTAGCCATTTCGAATGACAGGTGGGGCCAGCGGGCTATGGCCCATGTGCCAGTGGCGGAACCTACAGAGACAGACAGGTGGGGGGCGTGCTGGAGCGCGGGTTGAGACACTTCAAACCACGGGGCTTTCTTGCAAAATTTACACCAGGGCTGACTCGTGGGGTCGCTGGGGCTGGTAAGGACCTGGGCATGATCGACAAAAGCGCGGGGGGGGGGGGGGGGGGGGGGGGCTTTACGCAAAACTGCCACGGCCGTCTACTGAACTGAAACTGACGTCTGTCTTCTGAACCACAGCGACAGCCTAACGGCAGCGACGACTTCGGACGAGGACGACGGCGCAACCACGGCGAGATAGTCTTCGCCGCAAAAACGAAAAAGATAGAGGGGAGCTCCAGCTACGGATCTTGTTCAGGAAGGATCGTCAGCGGCGGGCTATATTGGACGGAGGGCCACGAGGAAAAGGGGGGAAACACACGGCCTTAGGTCTGCTCGTCGGCGGGGCACCTCACCGGCGGGGGCCAAATACGGGCGGCGCTCGGCACGCGGAGGGGAGGAAACGGGAGAGGAATGAGGGGGCGCTCACCTTGTCTGATTCGCACGGAGATCAGAGGACGGGACGACCGGAGTGGAGGGGGACGGCGAGGTCACGGCGGTGGTGCGCGGCTCACTAGCGAGGGGCAGGTCCGAGCGGGTCCGGCTTCTCCTAGAGGGTGGAAACGACGCCACGGTCTGTAGCGATGCTCCCCGATGAGTCCCTGGTCTCCGACTAGGCCGGAGACGGCGTCTTGGAGCTCTAACTGGCGGCGGGCATGGTACGGCGGAGACGAGGGAGAGGGGAAATCGGAGAAGGGCGCTAGGGTTCGAGTAAAGGCGTGGCTCGGCGCGAGGATAAGAAGGAGGGGAGATGGCGTACGGGAGGAGTGAGCTGACGCGGCAGATGGCGGAGGACGGCCACCTGCTCGCTTCCGTCAGAGCAGAGGAGAGATGCGGGCGATGGAGAAGAGGAACAGGGGATGACGGTGGCAAACGGCGAAGCGGTACGGGCCGGAGAAGAGAAGGAACGGCCCAGGAGGAAAGAAGGGCGGGCCGGAGCTAGGCTGCGTCGCGTCCAGGTAGGGAGGTTGCTGCTGGGCTTTCTCTATTTCGTTTTTCTTTTTATTTTAATTAACTGTTTTGTTTTTGCTTTGTTGCAGATTTAAACAAGCCCAAAAATAACCCCTTTTGGAAGTTTTTGCGAATTTGATTAAAGGGAAAGGAGATGAGGGTTTTGTAGTGGAACACAAGGTGATGGTGAGGACAACACCAAAGAGAGAGAGGTGGGGTTTAAAAATAAATAAAAAGAAGGTTCCATATGAACATGCATGATGGAGAAAAGGGTTTTTTTGTTGGGAGCATGGGTATGGTGGAGAGATATGGAGAGAATCTCACAAAAGGAAGATCCACTAAAGATAAAGAGAAACAAAGGACCTAAAGATGATGATGCTATTGCATGGCTCATGCATGATAATTAAATGCCATATTCTTATGCTTGTGAAGACAATAATAATAACATGGCATTATTCTTATGCATTCCAAAATATGGAATAAAGGCCAAGCAAAAGAAAATAGTATTGGATCCATCCCATCTCCCATGAGCTAGATTAAATACCAAAACAAAATAAAAGCCCATGGGTAAGTAGAATGGTGGAATTATAAGGTGGTGACAAAGAAAGGTGGTGGAGTGGAATAAAAGATATGCCCCCTACTCAACTTGGACATCAAGCATTTATCAAGATTCAAATACAATATATCAAGAGCCAAATACAATTAATAATGCATATGAGAGAAGAACCAACTCAAAAGGGTTTTAATATGATGCTCAAATGCAAGGTGGCATGATGACATGAGCATGATATAATTATGATGCAACAATTATCTGTAGGAAGTAGCCATTATATTACTAGACCAAGTAGTATTACAATTGTTAGACAATTGGGATGTTACAACTCTCCCCCACTAAACAGGAATCTCGCCCCGAGATTCTAGGACGAAGAAGAAGACTCAAAGAGGGTAGGATACTTGGCACGGAGCTCATCTTCACGTTCCCAAGTGGCTTCATCAACGGAGTGGTGTGACCACTGCACCTTGCAGAACTTGATGGACTTGTTGCGAGTCCTTCTTTCTGCGACTTCAAGAATTTTTATGGGGTGTTCTTGATAAGACAGATCTTCTTGGAGATTGATGAGTTCATGGTCCACGGTCCTGCCGGGATCCTTGAAGCACTTCTTGAGTTGAGAGATGTGGAAAACATCATGGACCTTGAGTTTTTCAGGGAGCTCAAGAGCATAAGCAACTTCTCCTCTTCTTCCACGAATTTTGAAAGGACCGATGTATCTAGGAGCCAGCTTTCCTTTGATACCAAAGCGGTGCGTGCCTCTCACGGGAGTGACACGAAGGTAAACGAGATCACCAGGAACATACTCCATGTCCGTGTGCTTTCTGTCATAATTGCTCTTCTGGCGACTTTGAGAAATCTTCAGATTTTCAAGAACGATGTGAACCTTCTCCTCCGCTTGAGTTACAATGTCGGGGCCAAACAATATTCTTTCACCTGCGCCTGACCAACCAATGGGAGTTCTGCATTTGCGACCATAGAGAGCCTCAAATGATGCCATCTTTAAACTTTTCTAGAAGCTGTGGTTGTAAGAGAATTCAGCATAAGGAATGCATTCTTCCCACTTCATGCCGAAAGAGATGACGCAAGCACGGAGCATATCTTCCAGAATCTGATTGATCCTTTCGACTTGTCCCTGCGACTGAGGGTGGTAAGCTGTGCTAAAGTTCAACTTTGTTCCCAAAGCATTTTGGAAACTTCCCCAAAACTTGGAAGTGAAGATGCTTCCACGGTCTGAACTGATCTCAAGAGGAACTCCATACAGAGAGACAATTCTGTTGATATAGAGCTCAGCCAACTGAATTGCCGAAATTGTTTCCTTGACGGGAAAGAAGTGAGCTACTTTAGAAAGCCTGTCAATGACAACAAAGATTGCATTGTTGCCCTTTTGCGACCTTGGAAAACCAGTGATGAAGTCCATCTCTACTTTCTCCCATTTCCATTCCGGAGGCTTCAATGGCTGCAGAAGACCGGAAGGTTTTTGATGGACAGCTTTAACTCTACGACAGACATCACACTCTGAGACGTACTTGGCACAATATCGTTTCAATCTAGGCCACCAATATTATGTTTTCAGATCCATGTACATCTTAGTGCTGCCAGGGTGGATAGAAAGAACGGAATCATGCGCCTCCTTGAGAACTTGCTCTCTTAAACCCGGGTAGTTCGGAACAAACATCCGGTGTTCAAAGAAAAGAGTGCCTTGGTCGTCAACGTGGAAAGACTCATACTTCGGAAGTTGAATGTTGGAGATGATCTTTTTAGTGTAAGGATCACCAAGTTGAATAGAGCGAACTTTTTCTTCCAAGAGCGGTGTTGCTAGAAGGTTTAGAAGATACCCTTGATCCACAATTTCAAGGTTGAGCTTGTAGAATTCCTCGCACAAGAGAGGCTGTTGTTCTTCCACCATGAGGTTGTTGACATAAGCTTTTCGGATGAGAGCATCGGCCATGACATTAGCTTTGCCCGGAGTGTAGTTGATGGACAAATCGAAATCATTGATTGTTTCAATCCACCTCCTCTGACGAAGGTTGAGATCCGGCTGTGTGAAAATATACTTCAGACTCTTGTGATCAGAAAAGATCTCACAACGGTTGCCAAGCAAGTAATGCATCCATACTTTCAAAGCAAAGACAACTGCTGCGAGTTCAAGGTCATGTGTAGGATAGTTGATCTCATGCGTCTTCAACTGTCGAGAGGCATAAGCAACAACTTGTTTTTCTTGCATAAGGACCGCACCCAATCCTTGCAATGAGGCATCACAGAATATCTGGAAAGGCTTTGATGTATCTGGAGGAACCAAGACTGGTGTGGAAGTGAGCTTCTCTTTGAGTGTTTCAAAGCTTGCTTGACATGCAGGAGTCCAAAGGTATTTCTTGCCTTTCTTGAGGAGATCGGTAAGAGGCTTCGCAATCTTCGAGAAGTTTTGAACGAAGCGACGACAGTAACTGGCCAAACCAAGGAAACTCCGGACTTCTTTGACATTTATGGGTGGAAGACAGTCCATAATTGTCTTAATAGTATCTAGGTTAATGGCAATGCCCTTGGCAGAGATGACGTGACCCAGGTATGTGACTTGAGGCAGCCAAAACTCACACTTGGAGTACTTTGCATACAGGCGGTTCTCACGAAGCTTGTTTAGGACACACCGAATGTGTTCTTCATGTTCTTCCTTTGACTTAGAATAGACTAGAATGTCATCCAGAGAGACCACAACGAACTTATCAAGATACTCCATGAAAACCGAGTTCATAAGCCTCGAGAAGGTGGCAGGTGCATTGGTGAGACCGAAAGACATGACCGTGTACTCATACAGACCATAGCAGGTGGTGAAAGCTGTTTTAGGAACATCTTCCTTGCGGATCTTGATTTGATGGTATCCACTTCTCAAGTCAAGCTTAGAGAATACCATAGCTCCAGCTAGCTGATCGAAGAGATCATTAATCCGCGGAAGGAGATATTTATTCTTGATGGTTTTAGCATTGAGTGCCCGATAGTCAACACAAAGTCTATCAGTCTTGTCTCGCTTCTTCACAAAGATGGTTGGACTACCCCAAGAAGAAGTACTATGTTGAATGAAACCCAACTTCTCTTGTTCATCCAACTGACGTTTGAGTTCAGCCAACTCAGCAGGACCCATTTTATAAGGCCGCTTGGAGATAGGAGCGGTACCAGGTTCAAGTTCAATGACAAACTCGACCTCATGATCAGGAGGCATACCCGGTAACTCTTCAGGAAAAACATCTGGAAACTCATAGACTACCGGAACATTCTGAATACCTTCAATAGCATCATCATTCAGAGCCGCCAAAGAGTAAAGCTGGATTGCAGGAGTCAGACTTGGAGAATAGACAATATGGCCTTTAGGAATTTTCAGAGAAACCGAACGTTCAGCACAATCAATCACAGCTGCATTCGCTGTTAACCAATCCATGCCCAAGATAACATCAATATCAGAATTGCCCAGAATAATTAAGGAAGCCGGAAACGAAGAGCCACCAATCTCAATTTGATTGCCATGGCTGATTTTATAAGCCCTCATGTTTGATCCAGGAGATTGCACCATGAGGCGAGTTGGTAAAGCATCAGAAGGTAACCCATTACTCTCCGCAAACTTGTATGACACGAAAGAATGTGAAGCACCAGAATCAAATAAAACTCGTGCAGGAACTGAGTTAACAGGAAGCATACCCATGACAACTCCAGGTGCATGCTCAGCTTGAGCGATGTTGACACAGTTGGCACGAGCAACCGTAGACCCAGGCTTGGTGTTGATGTTGAGAGCCCGAGGTGGAGGTGCACGAACCATAGGAGAACTTGCCGTAGGTCTTGGAGGTGGTGGTGGAAGAGCTTTGTTGTTCATAGGAAAATTCCAGTGCTGATGCCCAGTGTTTCCACAAGTATAGCAAGCACCAGGTGGACGTGGAGCAACGTAGCCAGGGACTCCGCCAGGCGCTCCAGGGTAGTTGTGGTTGTAGCCCCTGGGAGCCGCAGTGAAGGAGTTTGGTGGCCTTGCCGCGTAGCTTGACGGTCTTGGTGGAGCAGGGAGCGACGGTGGGGTGTTAGGAACCCAGACACGACGCTTAGAAGGAGCTGTCATAGCAGAAGAGCTTGTTGCATCACGGATGTGTTTCTTTGACTCCTCAAACACTTGTCTACTTGCTTCTTCTTGCAGAGCTGTGTGTTGGAGTTCCAGAAAAGACGCCAGCCTTGCATGAGTGATAGCATATTTGATGGATGCATTGAGGCCTTGCCTAAACCTCTTTTGCTTCTTCTTGTCATCAGAGATGTCATCGCCACCATACCGAGAAAGGTTCATGAAGTTTCTGATGTAGGTATTGACATTGTTAGTGCCCTGCTTGAGGTTGAGAAACACTTCCTTCATCCTTGCCATGACAATTCCTGACAGATATTGCTCTTTGAAAGCAGCAGTGAATTGCTCCCAAGTAGGCTGAAAACCAGAGAGATCTGCCTTGAGGTAATTTTCCCACCACAGAGCTGCATCTCCCTTCAGAAGGTGAGTGGCACATTTGACCCATTCTTGCTCGGGAACATCCGCAGTCATCAGCAACCTTGACACTTCACGCAGCCAATCATCCGCATCAAGTGGCTGATCAGACACCTCAAATTGGCGTGGGTTGAACTTGAGAAAACTCCTGATGTCTCCTCGCTTGGGAGGTGGAGGTAGCGGAACAAACTCATTCCTCCTCACGCTTTCCTCGAAGCGCTGCTGGTTCTGCTGCATAGTGCCCAAAACATTTGCAATACTTGCCAAAGCAGCCCCCAGTTCAGGTGGTATGTCCTCCTCAGAACGGCGTGGTGGTGCCATCCTGTGATTGATATAAAACACAAGTCAGTACTATGATGGAGAATAATAATAATCCAAAATAGTACCAAAATGGAATTAACCAAGATTAAAGGATACAGTTCACTGAGATGATATTAAAATATCAACAAAGTTCAAGGCAACTAGAAGATATTAAGCATAACGCACACGACTGAACAAGGAGTGTGGTATACAAACTAACAAAGAAAAAATTTCTGCAAATTTCGGCATTAAAATACCACTATATGCGCAAAACCACTTCACGAATCAAGATTAGTAACTCTACTAGTTCAACATACAAGAGCAAATGATAAAAGTAGTGGTATGGTCGCGACGCCATCCCGCACTCAAATCATTACTCCGCACATGAATCAGTAAAACACATATCCCAACACCTTCTTAAGATGAACCTAAAGATTGGTAACTACGAAAAAGAACACCCCAACAAGATAACGTCGGATAACAAAGAGTAAGATAGATCGCATCGGTATACAACGAATCAGAATAGATCGCGTCGATTTACAAAGGCCTGTCGGTATGGAATGTACCAATAGTTGATAACCAAAAGGCAGATAGTGATAACATTTGGATGCAACAGATTGACAAGGAATTCACACAGACACACACACACACACCCTATGGTACTACGGAACCCAGAACACGTGAATCCTAGTTTGAATTTTTAGAAGAGGGTTGAAAACGTTACACTTCCTTACCAGAAAAAAGGGTGGGTAAGAAGAAAAATGGAAGCAGTCCTACTCTCACGTTTTGTTTTTCCCTAGTATACACAACTACCAAAAATATTTGCTAGACTGACAACGACCATTTTGGCTGAGACCCTGAAGGGCGAGATGGCTCTGATACCAATTGTAACTACCTCGGTGAATTACACTCTTAGTTACATGCCTAGATGAGCGAAAGTGGTTAAAATAGTACGGTGGGGCCCGGGGCCACTCACGGTAGACCTTTCGGCCGTCCTAACCACTTTCAGAACATCGGGACAAGAACGAGCGGCGTAATCGGCAGGCGAAGGGATCAACTACATACACAAGTGAGTATGTATGCAAGCCACATACAACAGTCCTCAGAGCCATTCCATCTAAAAGAAATAGAAATATTGCAAAGCCATACGACAAGATTCAAATATCCTAGATAGAGATAATATTCTAGGATAGCTCCTCATACATCAAACATCAGAGTATCAGGCGGAAGGGGAAAACAAGATCCGAGTACGGTTAAGAAGCAAATCGGCATAAGATGCCACATAAATAAACACATCCCGCCCACAGATCTCACGGATCCCCGTTCCCGGAATCTCTACACCGAGTGATCGTTGCCAACATCATCTGTCTCCTCCACCCAGTATCCATCTTGTGAATACACATGTTCATCTGAATCAAACAATTTATCGTGTGAGACCCTAGAGGTACTCAACAAGTCTTTATGCCTCTAAAGGGGACACAACCTGGGGTGACGCCATTGCAGCAAAAGATAATAACTAACAAGTCTATAGATACTCGCTAACCATCCGCCTAACCAATGATAGACGGATGTCCGTGAATTAAGAACAACAGTTATAATAGTATAATTAACAGATCCATCCTCCTCCTCGCTTACCAACGAGGAAGCGGACGAACAACCGACATCCGTTGGCAGTTTTATTAACCATTCCATGAGTATTGCACTATTTACTAATCAGATACTTAGTCAGATTAAAGCGGTACTTTAGTTATAATTGTCTATGATCGAGAAACTGTGCTCCAAGTCGTCCATAACCGCGGACACGGCTTTCAGAAAGATTTACCCTGCAGGGGTGCACGAATAGCAACACACACTCGATCAACCTCGGAAAAACCAACTCAAAACCCAACGAGGCATTCACGACAAAGCAATCACAGGATTCAGAAATATTTCAGGGGGCCACCCCAATAAGCTACCCACAACGAAGTTGGCCGGCTCCGAGAAGGACCCAGGGTTTGCGACGACGACTTTAAACGACTGGGAACCCGAAAATGTGACTGGGCTTGTCGATACCACGAAAAACGTGACGCGATCCAAAACACTACAGGTGCTCCTCGCACAATCTTAAATAAAGAAGTAACATGGCATAAGTACAAGATTGTAGTAAAGCCCCAAACTAATTGTGGCCCCAAGAAATAAGAATGAATCAAGCTCTGGCTCAGGGGGTCCATAAGGCCTCCCGGATGTGGATAGTGTGAATAGTCAAGGAACAGGAATCAAGTACTCGGGGTCCTACGGGACACAAGTGAGCATGAAAAACCAAATAGCAGATATTGCTCACCGGTGCCTCTTTCATTAGTTATCCAATTACTACTCAGGTTATGTTGTTTAGGTACCTCGTTATTCATCAGACACTCACATACCCTACACATGCTTTGCTACGACTTGCATGGCTCAAACAACTCCTGTACTAATGGCTCATGGGGTGGAGGAACAAGCTTCGGTGGGGTTTAAATTAAAGGCTATGCAGTACTTGGGATTCAATTTAATGCAATCACGACTCGATGATGCAAGAATAAGATAGAGGCAATAGGTACTATATGTATGCAAGCATGTGGTAGTGCTTGCCTGGCAGCTCAGTTGAAGCGAGAGATGGATCTGGGTAGAACTCATGTGATTCCTGGTAATTCTCCTGCTGGGCGTCTATTCGAAGAAGAACCAAACAAACAAGGGCCAACATAAATAAAGTGCACAAGCATATGAATTAAAATGCGACAAGCAAACAAGCATGCCATGATGAATGGTGCTCAATTTACATGGCATTAAAGTAGCATGGCAGGGTAAGGTGTGGGGTACAAGAATAAAGCATTTTCTTATTTATTTGGTCCAATTTTATTGGCATAAAGAGTTCTGATTTGTAATAATGACATGATGCATGCTTCAATTCAGGACAAGGAATGCATAGATAGAACGGGCTTGTCGTGCTAATCGATTTAGACATATTATTTGAAAAATTTGGAGTTATAGATTTAAAGTTATTGATTTATTAAGAAAAGGGCATTTTATTTGTAATTTTAATCATCTAGAAAATTTAAAGTGTTCAAACATTATTTTGAATAGCATATTTGAATTCCTCACATTTTTCTGATTCAAAAACATATAGTATTTGTATTATTTGGATTTATAATGTAAAAGTTATTTAAAACAGATTTGAATTTGTATTTAACAATTTCTGGAAAAGTTTAATTAAAACAAAAAATCGCCAGGACTTTTTACACACGGCCAGAACTAGTCCAAGTCACTGACGGATGGGGCCGGCGCTAACTGGGCCCAGCGGATAACACTACACCGCCGCGGGCTTTTCTCACTCGGGACTAGCTAGCCACTGCGAATGACAGGTGGGGCCAGCGGGCTATGGCCCATGTGCCAGTGGCGGAACCCGCAGAGACTGAAAGGTGGGGGGCTTGCTGGAGCGCGGGTTGAGACACTTGAAACCGCGGGGCTTTCTTGCAAAATTTACACCGGGGCTGACTCGTGCGGTCGCTGGGGCTGCTAAGGACCTGGGCGTGATCGACAAAAGCGCGGGGGCGGGGGAGGCTTTACGCAAAACTGCCACGGCCGTCTACTGAACTGAATCTGACGTCTGTCTTCTAAACCACAGCGACAGCCTGACGGCAGCGACGACTTCGGACGAGGACGACGGCGCAACCACGGCGAGATAGTCTTCGCCGCAAAAACGAAAAAGATAGAGGGGAGCTCCAGCTACGGATCTTGCTCAGGAAGGATCGTCGGCGGCGGGCTATATTGGACGGAGGGCCACGAGGAAAAGGGGGGAAACACACGGCCTTATGTCGGCTCGTCGGCGGGGCACCTCACCGGCGGGGGCCAATACGGGCGTCGCTCGGCACGCGGAGGGGAGGAAACGGGAGAGGAATGAGGGGGCGCTCACCTTGTCTGATTCCCACGGAGATCAGAGGACGAGATGACCGGAGCGGAGGGGGACAGCGAGGTCGCGGCGGTGGTGCGTGGCTCACTGGCGAGGGGCAGGTCCGAGCGGGTCCGGCTTCTCCTAGAGGGTGGAAACGACGCCACGGTATGCAGCGATGCTCCCCGGTGAGTCCCTGGTCTCCGACTAGGCCGGAGACGGCGTCTTGGAGCTCTGACTGGCGGCGGGCATGGTACGGCGGAGATGAGGGAGAGGGGAAATCGGAGAAGGGCGCTAGGGTTCGAATAAAGGCGTGGCTCGGCGCGAGGATAAGAAGGAGGGGAGATGGCGTACGGGAGGAGTGAGCTGACGCGGCAGATGGCGGAGGACGGCCACCTGCTCGCTTCCGTCAGAGCAGAGGAGAGATGCGGGCGATGGAGAAGAGGAACAGGGGATGACGGTGGCAAACGGCGAAGCGGTACGGGCCGGAGAAGAGAAGGAACGGCCCAGGAGGAAAGAAGGGCGGGCCGGAGCTAGGCTGCGTCGCGTCCAGGTAGGGAGGTTGCTGCTGGGCTTTCTCTATTTCGTTTTTCTTTTTATTTTAATTAACTGTTTTGTTTTTGCTTTGTTGCAGATTTAAACAAGCCCAAAAATAACCCCTTTTGGAAGTTTTTGCGAATTTGATTAAAGGGAAAGGAGATGAGGGTTTTGTAGTGGAACACAAGGTGATGGTGAGGACAACACCAAAGAGAGAGAGGTGGGGTTTAAAAATAAATAAAAAGAAGGTTCCATATGAACATGCATGATGGAGAAAAGGGTTTTTTTGTTGGGAGCATGGGTATGGTGGAGAGATATGGAGAGAATCTCACAAAAGGAAGATCCACTAAAGATAAAGAGAAACAAAGGACCTAAAGATGATGATGCTATTGCATGGCTCATGCATGATAATTAGATGCCATATTCTTATGCTTGTGAAGACAATAATAATAACATGGCATTATTCTTATGCATTCCAAAATATGGAATAAAGGCCAAGCAAAAGAAAATAGTATTGGATCCATCCCATCTCCCATGAGCTAGATTAAATACCAAAATAAAATAAAAGCCCATGGGTAAGTAGAATGGTGGAATTATAAGGTGGTGACAAAGAAAGGTAGTGGAGTGGAATAAAAGATATGCCCCCTACTCAACTTGGGGATCAAGCATTTATCAAGATTCAAATACAATATATCAAGAGCCAAATACAATTAATAATGCATATGAGAGAAGAACCAACTCAAAAGGGTTTTAATATGATGCTCAAATGCAAGGTGGCATGATGACATGAGCATGATATAATTATGATGCAACAATTATCTTTAGGAAGTAGCCATTATATTACTAGACCAAGTAGTATTAGAATTGTTAGACAATTGGGATGCTACAACCATCCTTTGATCATACAAAACTTAGGCTTCTAATTGTTTGATCAAGGTCTATACTGATCTAAGTAGTAAACTTGTATTAGTCTTTCTATAGACTTATCTTGTTAAGCAAGCTTATTCTAAGTCTATATCCACTTGTCCTAACAAGATTATTATCTAAGGTACTAATACTACTAGCTTTCTCATAGATCCTCAATTACTAGCTCAACCCTTGAGTTTAGGTACTGCTTCTAGTTAACTCATGAGTGAGTTAACTCCTCCAACATCAAATGGTTTGATCTCCACTAAGGATCACATTCCATTGATGATGGTACATTCAACCACATCTAGTTCTTCCTTCAGATTATTTTATTTAAGGTATTTGAAAGGTCAATACAATAGGTCAAAGTATATGAGTCAATAAGTTCTAGGTCAAGAATTGATCACCCAATATTGATGATAAATTGATACTAGGACTTGGTTAAATAGTTATGGCACCTCTTAATATCAAATTAAGAGTTTGTGTTGGATGGTTTGGTTTGACCTACCTTTCAACTCTATTTGTAATAAGAGTTAAGGTTTAAGAACTACCATGATACCCATGGTGAGAGTAACTATGGCAAACAAGTGTTTCAAGATTTAATTATTGCTTTTATTTACTCAAGTTATATCCTTAACTTGGTATTTAGGGTTTGTGGTAGATAATACCTTGATATCATCTTTAGAATATTAAGTATTCATCTTTGAGTGGTTATATGGAATACCATATAATGATCTCTAGAAGATCAAGTACTCCTTATTAAATAGTGTGTTGTGACTTAGTTTTATTACATTTGATCTACCCTTAGATCAAATTATATTAAAAGATAAGGTTTTAGCAAAGGTCATATTTAAACTTATCACATTCAACTTGGTGATCTACTTCAGTTCCACCAAGTTAAGAGAAGCTTCAATCACTTTGACAAATTTTATTTAAAAGCGCGAAAATTATCCGGATTTTCTATGCATGAATGCAATGCACACACCTGTGTTCAACTTATTTCTAAGCTCAAATGCTGGGGTGTTACAGACTCTCCCCCTTAAAATAAACTTCGTCCCCGAAGTTCGTACTCTCTTACGTTTCGAAATGAGGAGTTGACTTGTATTGATCACACCATTTCTCAAATTCCATTGAGATCACAATTGGGGATAATTGGGGTATCCCATATCCAGATCTTTTTCCTTCATACTTGGTAACTTCCAATTGTCACTTCCAATATGTAGCATAAGTCCTTCTATTACAATCCCCTAGGTTATGTCTTTAAAGTTTTACTTAGGATTGATTTGGGACTCATTTAGTCCATTCAAATCCAGTTTTTTTCCTATTACTTTACACTGGACTTATTTTGGTAGGCTCTCCACCTTCTTAAGGAAAACTTACTAGTTGTTTCCCCTTTATAACTAGTCCACTAGGGTTAAACCTTTATATCTACTTGGGTCATGTATCCAGACATATTGTGGAAAATACTTTACAATGATGACTTCACATAACCTTATGAGAATAAGGCTTAATCCCATCATGACTTAATACTTCTTCTCCCAACCTTTATTCAGGAAGTTTGACAACAACACTTCAGTGTTTATTGTTCACTCTCCCCCTTGGGGTTTTCTAATGGTCTCTAATATGTATGTATAATATCCATTAACTCGATAGTAAAGATATTGGTCTTTTCTAGCTTATACTTTATCTCTATAAGGCTTCACGAAAGATTTTACGATAGACCCACATAGTTGTGGATCTTTCAGATGAATCTTCCAGCATTATTTGTCTTACTTCTAACCTTCTGGACATTTTCGCTTTGGTAAGCCCGATTTCGTGAAGCGTCTCGAAAGACAATCTTTAATGTGCACTTCCTTAGGTCTAACTTAACTTAGGCCAAGTTTTATACTCTTTAAATTATGCTAAGATGACCTACTTAGCTAAATCGCTAGGATACTAGCTACGGATACTAGCTACGGATACCAGCTGCGGAAATTCCTAGGTGTATGGATTACCCTACGGGTTTTTGACTTCTTATTGGCATTCTCCCTGAATTATCAGAGCTTGAATACCACATTTGTTTCACGACTTCTGCTTTGCACTGATTCATGATATTTCCATGAACTTGGTACAACTACTTCATTAGCTTCTTAGCAACATCACCTGTCTTAAGTGAACTGAAATTCATCCTTCATGTTGCTCCATATCCTTTTCAACACTACTATTCCTTCTTATTGCTAGCTCATAGTGAGTTGAGATTGATCCATCCTTCAAAATAGTGTTGATACACCTTGTATTCGGCTTCCTTCTTCTTGCCTGTCTTCAACTTGATCTTCAAAACTCGTCACTTCCTTACACGAATTCCCTTTTCTATCTAGGTCTATAACATCAAGTAGTAACTTGATGATGCAAAATGCATTTGCACATCAAGTCAAACTTCATGCAGAGATCTAGTCAATCAAGAAGATGCAATAAAAACCAAAAATCCAAATGTGGTACATATAACACACATCATTCTAAGCCCAGAATATAATAGTTGATTATAATACCTCTAGAATTCAGGCTTAGTTGTGTAGTATATGACACCTCCTAATATAGGTTTACACCGTGATACTTAGCACTTAAGGGTTAAACTTCTCTTTGTCTCAATAGTTCCACAAACTACCCAATTGTAGTTGGATAATTTTGAGCAAAGTGGTCTCACTTTGGTTCTAACTAACCTCTTACCCTTATTACGGGACTACTAAAGACTACTAATTTTCTATTCTATCATAAACTATACTCACATGATCTCTCGAAACCACTAACAAATTTTTAGTTACTACATTAATCCAAAATTATCTTAATATTATAATAATGTTATAATACCTATGACTGCTATCATAAACCTACACTATTCTATACTTACTGTTATTACCAGATTATTTACTATGTACTTGTCTAAATTATAGACTTATCATGGTCTCAGAGCTATTCTCACCACGAACTTGTTAAGATTTACCTAGTCATCATTATTAAAGAGCTAATCTCACCATGACAACTCTTCTTCTTGGCTTACTGTTAACGATTCTTAACAAAATTCTACTCCATCACATGGAATTCTTAAGTGAATGCCACATGATTTACTTCCAATTGTATTTATACATACTCTAATGGTCTACCCTGTATGGTATAGTGGTATCAACTAGTGATAAGGTTCTGCTACTTCACAGGGGATTCAAATATAGACTCCATCATTAATACTACTCCACATGATATACTAATCCTAGTCGTAATCTTCTTTGATATTTGAACTTACTTAAGATACCATAATGATGTTATACCTATCTAGGGCTATACTAAAATGACATTTCTCTAGAGAATATATAACTTATCCTTAAGAAAGATGATAAGAACATCCAACTTAAGTGTGACAAGATTTATCCTCAAGTGGATACTCATCCAACTTAAGTGTGAGAAGAACACACATGCAATGACACTGGGTGTGGTTCATGAAAGGAACACACATGCAATGACACTGGTGGATCCTTATATGGTTTGTGAAAAGAACACACATGCAATGACACTGTGTGTGGTTCATGAAAAGAACACACATCCAATGACACTGGTGGATCCTTATGTGGTTTGTGAACAAGAACACACATGGAATGACTCTAGCTGTGGTTCATGAAAAGAATAGACATGCAATGACTCTAGCTGTGGTTTTTCCAAAGAACACACATCTAGTGACACTGGTTGTTCCATATGTGGTTTGTGGAAAGAACATACATGCAATGACACTGTCTGTGGTTTGTGAAAAGAATAGACATGCAATCACACTAGTGGATCCATGTGTGGTTCGTGGGAAGAACAGACATGCAATGACTCTAGCTGTGGTTCATGAAAAGAACACACATGCAATGACACTGGTGGATCCATGTGTGGTTTGTGAAAAAGAACACACATGCAAATGACTCTAGCTGTGGTTCATGAAAAGAACACACATGCAATCACACTGGTGGATCCATGTGTGGTTTGTGAGAAGAACATACATGCAATGACTCTGGGTGTGGTTCATGAAAAGAACAGACATCCAATGACATTGGTTGAAACATGTGTGGTTTAATGAAAAGAACATACATACAATGACACTAGGTGTGGTCCCTGAAAAGAACACACATCCAATGACACTGGTGGATCCATATGTGGTTTGTGGAAAGAACACACATTCAATGACACTAGCTATGGTTAATGAAAAGAACACACATGAAATGACACTGGTGTATCCTTATGTGGTTTATGAAAAGAACAGACATGCAATCACACTAGGTGGATCCATGTGTGGTTTGTCAAAATAATAGACATGCAATCACACTGGTGGATCCATGTGTGGTTTGTGAGAACAACACACATGCAATGACACTGGGTGTGGTTCATGAAAAGAACACACATCCAATGACACTGGTGCATCCTTATGTAGTTTGTGAGAAGAACAGACATGCAATGACTCTAGCTGCGGTTCATGAAAAGAACAGACATGCAATGACACTGGTGTATCCTCAAGTGGTTTGTGAGAAGATCAGACATGCAATGACTCTAGCTATGGTTCATGAAAAGAACACACATGCAATGACACTGGTTGATCAATGTGTGGTTTATGAAAGGAACAGACATGCAATGATACTGGGTGTGGTTCATGAAAAGAACACACATCCAGTGACACTAGTGCATCCATATGTGGTTTGTGAAAAGAATAGACATGCAATGAACTCTGGTGGATCCATATGTGGTTTCTGAGAAGAACACACATGCAATGACACCGGTGGATCCATGTGTGGTTTGTGAGAAGAACACACATGCAATGACACTGGGTGTGGTTCATGAAAAGAACACACATCCAATGACACGGGTGGATCCTTATGTGGTTTGTGAGAAGAACAGGAATGCAATGACTCTAGCTGTGGTTCATGAAAAGAGCAAACATGCAATGAACTCTGGTGGATCCATGTGTGGTTTGTGAAAAAGAACACACATGCAAATGACTCTAGTTGTGGTTCATGAAAAGAACACACATGCAATGACACTAGTGGATCCATATGTGGTTCGTGAGAGGAACAGACATTCAATGACACTTGGTGTGGTTAATGAAAAGAATAGACATGCAATGACACTAGTGGATCCATGTGTGGTTTGTGAAAAGAACAAACATGCAATGAACTCTCGTTGATCCATGTGTGGTTTTTTAGAAGAATAGACATGCAATGACACTTGTGGATCCATGTGTGGTTTGTGAGAAGAACAGCCATGCAATGACACTGGGTGTGCTTCATGAAAAGAACACACATCCAATGACACTGGTGGATCCTTATGTGGTTTGTGAGAAGAACAAACATGCAATGACTCTGGCAATTGTTCATGAAAAGAACATACATGCAATGACAATGGTGGATGCATATGTGGTTTGTAAAAACAACACACATGCAATTACTCTAGCTGTGGTTCATGAAAAGAACATAGATGCAATGACACTGGTGGATCCATATGTGGTTTGTGAGCGGAATAGACATGCAATGACACTGGGTGTGGTTAATGAGAAGAACATACATGGAATGACACTAGTGTATCCATGTGTGGTTTGTGGGAAGAACAGACATGCAATGACTCTAGCTGTGGTGAATGAAAATAACAGACATGCAATGACACTAGTGGATCCATATGTGGTTTGTGGAAAGAACATACATGCAATTTACTCTAGCTGTGGTTAATGAAAAGAACAGACATACAATGCCACTGGTGGATCCATGTCTGGTTTGTGAGAAGAACACACATGCAATGACACTGGGTGTGGTTCATGAAAATAAAACACATCCAATGACACGTGTGTATCCTTAGGTGGATTGTGAAAAGAACACACATGCAATGACATTGGGTGTGGTTCATGAAAAGAACACACATCCAATGAACTGGTGGATCCATGTGTGGTTTGTGGGAAGAACAGACATGCAATGTCTCTAGCTGTGGTTAATGAAAAGAACAGACATGCAATGACACTGGTGGATCCATGTGTGGTTTGTGACTGGAACAGGCATGCAAATGACTCTAGCTGTGGTTTGTGAAAACAACACACATGCAATCACATCGGTGGATCCATGTGTGGTTTGTGAGAAGAACACACATGCAATGACAGTGGGTGTGGTTCATGAAAAGAACACACATCCAATGACACTGGTGGATCCTTTTATGGTTTGTGAGAAGAACACACATGCAATGACACTGGGCGTGGTTCATGAAAAGAATACACATCCAATGACACTGGTGTATCCTTATGTGGTTTGTGAAAAGAACACACATTCAATCTGGGTGTTGTTCATGAAAAGAACACACATCCAATGACATTGGTGGATCCTTATGTGGTTTGTGAAAAACAACACACATGCAATGACTCTAGCTGTGGTTCATGAAAAGAACACACATGCAATGACACCGGTGGATCCATGTGTGGTTTCTAACAAGAATAGGCACGCAAATGACTCTAGTTGTGGTTTGTGAAAAGAACACACATGCAATCACACCGATGGATCCATGTGTGGTTTATGAGAAGAACAGACATAAAATGACTATGGGTGTGGTTCATGAAAAGAACAGACATCCAATGACACTAGTGGATCCATGTGTGGTTTAATGAAAAGAACACACATGCAATGACACTGGTGGTTCCATGTGTGGTTTGTGAGAAGCACAGACATACAATGACACTGGTGGATCCATGTGTGGTTTGTGAGAAGAACACACATGCAATGACACTGGGTGTCGTTCATGAAAAGAACACACATCCAATGACACTGGTGGATCCTTATGTGGTTTGTGAGAGGAACACACATCCAATGACTCTGGCTATGGTTCATGAAAAAGAACACACATGCAATCACACTGGTGGATCCATGTGTCGTTTGTGAGAAAAACACACATGCAATGACACTGGGTGTGGTTAATGAAAAGAACAGAGATGCAATGTCTCTAGCTGTGGTTTATTGAAAGAACACACATGCAATGACTCTGGTGGATCCTTATCTGGTTCATGAAAAGAACACACATTCAATGAAACTGGTGGATCCATATGTGGTTCATGAAAATAACACACATGCAATGACATTGGTGGATCAACATGTCATTTATGAAAAGAACACACATGCAATGACACCGGTGGATGCATGTGGTTTATGACAATAACACACATGCAATGAACTCTAGTGGGTCCATGTGGTTTATGAGAAGGACACACATCCAATGAACTCTAGTGGATCTATCTTGGCATAATTTTATGTATGCCATGATGTATTTCATTGTACAAGACACTCACTTTCCATTTTTATACTACTCAGTTTTGCCCTTGGTTTTTTGATACTACTCAGTTTTGCCCCCTCTCTCTATCTTTCGTAGAAGCCCAAACTTGTGCTCACTCTGTCTGCTACTCCCTGATTGGTTGCTATAGTTGTCACGCAGATCGTGCGCACCAACCGTTGATTCTGTGTGATCCAACAATGATCGTTGCACACGTCGTGCCCTTCACAGTACAGCGTGAGACAACACGGATGTCTCCCTCAGCGAGACTTCTACAAGAAGGAACACGAAGCCGTCCATGGAAAAAGTCGTCGACTGGTCATGTCATGTTTAATCAAGTATGAAAAGCCTACTACTGCTACTACTACGCCATAACACATGCGTCATCGAGTGCATGGTCGTCGATGGACAGCTGCAATTTATTGCCACTTGATTTTAATAAGAGATATCCCATTTTTTACGTAGTGGCTCTCAATCTCACTTCCAACTGGACCCCACCGTAAGAAACTTACACGTGCTAGCCGGAGGCCGAAGAGCTGAGCTCGACGAGACCTAACGTCTCCGCCTTCATCGAGTCACTCGCAGTCATCAACACATCCCTCTACCCGATCTAGCACAACCCCACAAATCTCGTCGTACAGCCACCTACCTTCCCCTCTACATTTCCACTTTTAATCATGGCCAATTTTAGGGCCGTGTCAAACTTCGTACATAGAAATTGTGTATGCGCCCTTTGCATGCGGCTCAATACAGAACTGCCATGCATGGCCCGGGAAAAAAACATGACGTACCGTGCACGTGTCGCGGTGCATGGTGTAGTAGACTGCGCGGCGCGTTGCACGGTGGTGCAACGAAACGTGCATTGCTTCCATTCACCTTAACTATAGAGACCCTCTCTGCACACCCACTCTCACTCTCACTCACTCTCCCCACGCAACCCTCTCCACTGTCCCACAAGCATCTGCAAACTCCCGAGAATACCCCGTCCGTGCCGGTGACGGCGGAGGAGGATACGGTGGACATTGTCACCTCCAAGGGCGCTGGCAAGGAGGCCCCTGTCCCCTCGCCGGTCCCCCTCGACACGGTGAAAGCAGATGTCGTCCTCGTCTAGGCCCTAGTCGAGTGATTGATGGTAGCCACCGTTCCCGTCCAGGCCCCCGTCCCCGCTACCGACATAGCCACCGACGAGGGCCCCGTCTCCATGCCGGTCCCCCTCGACACATTGAAAGCAGTCGTCGTCCCCATCCAGGCCCTAGTCGAGGCATCGATGGCAGCCGCCGTTCTCGTCCAGGCACCCGTCCCCGCTACCGACGTAGCTGCCTACGAGGAGGCTCCCGCCGGTCACGAGTAGATCCAGCTCTTCAGGGGACCCTACGATCTAGATGAGTACATCACTCCGATGAACCCCTACGACACCGGCATCGATGACCCATGGTCGGAGGTAACTAGGGTTTGCCCCCCTTCCCTGGTTCTTCTACCGTTCCCATCGTTGGATGCTAGATCTTGGTTTATTAGGATTTGCTTGTTCGCATTTCGATTGCTCGATCTTCTTACATCATCTACTCCCCCATTTTCCTTTTCTTCCAATAGGTTTATGGCAGCGACGTCTGCAGCGATGACGAGTCCAGGCACACCAAGACTCGTCAGGTGCTGAGGAGGCTGCAGGCTAGCCAGTACGGCGCCTTCTTCACTGGCAGCGACTACAGCTGCCCCTTCTGCAAGGGGATCGCCTTCTGCTGGGTGAGTCTCACCGGCACCGACTTCAACTCCTTACTAAAGCATGCAGAGGGCCCGGGATCCGGCATCCACAAAGGCGGCCAGATCGTGAACGTCAACGCCTACATCGTTGAACACTAGGCTCTCAGCATTAACCTCCAAAACCTCCAGCGGGTGGCCATCGAAGAGGGTCGCATGCCTCCAATCAAACCCAAGGCTCCCAAGATCAAGGGACTGAGCAGCAAGAAGTGGAAGAAGCGCCGGAGGGAGGAGGCAGAGGCGCAGGCGCATGCATGGAGGGGTTGAATGTGTATGCTGCTGCTAAGAAGCTTCTTTTGATTTTCTATATTTTGCTTGCATCCTATTTCTGGTTGAATGCATCGAACCTCGTTAAGCAACCTACTTTCTATCGCTATATCCTATTTAGCTGCGCACAGCTATATCTACATTTGTTTTGTTTTCTGAATGAATGTATTCTGCCTGGTGTGATTTGCTGCTCTAGATTTGCTACCAGATCGGAGGCAAAACGAGGTCCAAAAGGGAACGAATTATCGAAGAGAGAATCTTCTCTAGATTTGCTACCAATTTGGGCAAAATGAAACATATCTGTTTAGCGAGAGAGGAAAAAGGTACTCTTTCAAACTGCCAGTTAACGAGCTACCATCTTGACAAGCTACAAGACACATACAGAAACATAACACAAAGAGGGTTAAATTTATTTTACTACTCTCACTTGAGGCGCTAGACACCTTGATAAGATAAATGAGTTCCACAAAATAGAAACATAACACAAAGGAGTAAAATTTAATTCACTTCTCATCAGCCCACTTGAGGTGCTTACCATCGTACCTAGGCGACCAACTGCGATCATTCCAGGTGGATCTTACATTATTGGCACTCCACAGCTTACGAAATGCTTCGTCCCACCTGGGACTGACTTGCCTTCCCTATCTTCAGCGTCATGCGGCACAATTAGCGGTGCATGAGCATCATAGACCTGATTGTTGCCGCTAGAAGATGATGCATCTATGTTTGCTGCTTCAGCTGCAGCCTCTCTGTCAGTTGCTTCTGCTTCAGCTGCAAGCTCTCTTTCAGCTGCTTCTGCATCCTCTCTGTCAGCTGCTTCAGATGCAGCCATTTCATTTGCATATGAAGCTTCAAACTCAGCTATTCTGCATTTTCTACAAAGAGCTCCCCTAAGCTCGTCCTCCCTCTTGCAAATAGGGCAAAACACGAGGTAACGCAGAAAAAATGGATCTTCTTGTACAGCTGGTAGGTCACGTAAGCATCTATGGCTGCATACTTCAGGTTTATATCAGACAACGGCCACTTGTCCTAGAAATCGTGCCTATCCGTAGGGAAATCTGCCTTCATTCTGTCGTACGACTTATCAAGGATTCTAGTTGCGAGTGATGCCATTCCATCCGTCCTCAAGCCCCCTAGGATCTTGATAAGACTCTGAATATCGATCCAGTTGTGCACAGGAATTGTAATTCCCTCTCGATGAAATTTCAAAAAATCAGTTGTATTGTCAACAGTGGAGAAAACAATTCCCTTTTCTACAAGGAACTAGCGCAACACTGGACAATTCCTGTCAGTCCTGAAAGTATGTAGTTTGTCATCACCAAAATTTGTAACTACAAATATTTTGTCAATGCAAGATCATCATCTGAATCTAATTTTGAAAAGTTTACTAAATGCAAGATCAAGACTCTCAACATTGTCTTGTCATAATTTATTTGGTCCTAAATAAAATCTAGTAGTTGCAAGATGAGCAAATGGATAAAGAACAAGAGGAGAAAACCCTGAAAGCGGTTGGCTACAGAGAGCAGATCTACAAATCGGGAGAGGTGGTAGACGAGGACGTGTTTCCTCCTGGCCACTTGAACGACGGCGACTTCACTCCCTTCATATGGGTCCTCTGGGTGTACTCGAGGTGCAATCCCACAAACTTGTCCTCGTCTTTCTCAATCCAACCCTCGTACATCCTCAGTACTCACACCACTGTCTCATCCTCGTTGGTGTAGACGACGTCTATCTTCTTATTGTCATGGGTAGTGAAGCTTGTCTCTAGAGTGTGACGACCATCCATGGCGGCAAGGAGAAGACGGGAAGAAGACAAATGACAGGAAAAAGAAGAGTGGTTTCTGCAAGGCAGGGGGACAGTGGAACCATCAATACGCTTCTAATGTAGTGTTTAATGATGGGGACGGAAGTCCAAAGGAGAGACGCGTGGCGGTGGCCCTTCCATCTTCTGAGTAAACAAAAAATAATTATAACAACGATATATGTGCCCTATTTTGTCACGTCAATACACTGGGATGGTCGCGTTGTCATATCCACTGTGTCAGCACTGCAAGCCTACGTGACAGCCACCCCGCCTAAGCGACAGGAGCGACATAACGGCGAGAACTGACAGGGGAGCCCAACTTGACGGACGTTAGCCTGATATTTTGTATTGAAACGTAAAGTTGAATTCGTGCCAAAAAGACCCTCTGAGTATTTGGCACGCCAACTGTAGTCATCGCGGCTGATTACAGGCAACTTGGGTACTGCGTTGCCTGGGTGCCCCAACTTTCGGGCCGCAAAATGATATTCTCATCAACCGAGCCCATAGTAGTAGGAGCTCCAATACCTGGTGGACAGGTAGGGCCACAACTAACGGTAGCTACAATAGAAGCAGCAGTTGCCACGCAACATCGACGACCAGGAGCAGTTTCCACAACAACAGTGCTTCGAGAACTAGCAGAGTCCACACCATGAGCTTGCTCCACAACAATAGGGATTCGAGTAGCCGCAACAGCAGCCCGCTGAACTTCACGACTGGTTCGAGGAGGACCAGCACCCAAAACAGCTGTTTTGGCAACAACAACGGGGCAACATCCGAAAGCCTTAGTTTGCTCAACAGCAGCAGGGATTGGGTCAGCAGCAGCCAGAGCAACAACAACATCATAGGGACTCCAGTAGTAGAAGCTTCCACATATATTACAATTCAGGAAAAACATGTGAGCCATCGGAAACTTTTTCATTAACCTGCTTAGCTAATTGTCACACATTACAGGAACCATGATGCCTCGTTCATCCTTGAAGCTAAACTGTGCAGTCTACTTCGACCCTATTTCAATATGTTCATGCAGAGAAGCAACCATAACAGGGATAGTGTAGATCTGCGTTGTTGCTTCTTTCATCAGAGTTAATTGGATAAAATTACCAAAATTGGGGCTGTCAGGACGGGTTAGTACCACTTTTAGTAATTTTGGCACGTCAGTACCAACACTCGGACACCGAAACGCTGACCACGCTAATTTGCGGTTGAACACGTTTCTGACGATGCTGGCCCACGTTCTGTGCTGACGTGGCCAAACAACCGTTTTCCCAACGTACTACACATATCTGGTACAACTCGTCGTCTCTTCCTAGAGCGGATGGCGGCCGGCGCGGACACCACAGACATGCGCTTCTAGCTCACCTGGCTGGGTGGCGCTGTAGGGGCTTTGGGTGCTCGGTTGTGTTGTCACCGCCGCGTTCCTCATCTGGCGCCACGAGGGCCCTTACGCGCACTGTCGGTCGGGCGGTGCCTTCAAGGAGGAGCGACGAGGGCGGGGACGGAGCAGGACTAATGGGGTGATGTACAGCGACGACGCATGGTATCCGGCATCCGACAAACTTCGGGCACGCGGCGCGCCGGAGCTGCGGGCACGACACGACGAGTGGTGGCAATGTTGTGGGCGTGTAGCGCGGCGGAGTTGCCGGAGTGCAAGCTGGGCGGCAAGCGCGGGCACGACGCGGCGAGTGGCGGCCGGCAAATTGCGGGCGCGAGGCGGAGTTGCGGGCGCACAAGCTGGGCGGCAAGCGTGGTGGCGCGGCGGAGCTGCGGGTGCGTGGGCACGACGTGGTGAGCGGCGGCCAGCGCACTACGGGCGCGCGAAGCGGCAATGATGTTGTGGGCGCGCAAGGTGGGCACGCAAGTGCGGTGGCACGGAGGAGCTGTGGGCGCGCGGGCACGACGCGGTGAGCGGCAGTCAACAAACTACTAGCGCGACGTGGCAGTGATGCTGTGAGCACGCGGCGCAAAGGAGCTGCGGGCGGCAAGCGCGAGCGGCAACGACGAGCTACAGACGTTGTGATCGGCGAGCGGGGCCAGTGAGCTGCAGTTACGAGACGGCGAGCGGTGGCGACGATCTACAGGGCACAGCGGCCAGCGAGCGCGAGGCAGCAAGCTCATCCGCACGGGGCACGACCGGTGAGCTACAGGTGGGACGGTGGCCAGCGAACGGCATACAGCTCTGGCACAACCTGCAACAAGAGTTGGTCAATGCTGAATAATAAGTTTAATGTAGGAATAGAAATTGAAAAAAAATATGGAGGTGTTTTTTGTGACGACGGGAATCGGCTGTTTGGCCGCAGAACGTGGGCCAGCATCATCAGAAACGTGTTCAATTGCAAATTAGCGTGATCAGCGTTTGGCATCCGAGTGTTGGTACTGACGTGCCAAAATTACTGAAAATGGTACTGACCCGTCCTGACAGCCCCAATTGTAGTAGTTTTATCCAATTAACTCCTTTCATCGTGAAACAATGAAGAGGATTCCACTTGCCCTTCGTATTTGCTAATTTAGAGTGGTAGCTGCCGAGGATTACCGTAACCAGGTAAGGGGTGTCCGGGGAGATCCTACTGGACAAAAATTTGGGGACAAAAAATAAAAATTGTTTATCAACATTGGGCTAGCAAACAATTCTAGGTTCGATCTATCTCTATATTATCAATAGCTAGCTAGCAGTTATAGTTAGTACGAATAGCAAAGAGAAGAGTATCTTACCCACATATAGCCAGAACTTCTTCTTCCTTGGTAGTAGGATATGCCATCCTCTATGCTGCTCAGATTGTCGATAGTGAAGGCGGGCTAGAGCCTTGAAACGGCGGGCACTACATGCGGTCCCAAGGTATCGTTTTGGTTGGAGGGTGGATCCCGCCACCGCCAGTGCTAGGGTTCATGCGAAGGAGGGAGTGAATGTGTGAAATTGGTCAACACACTAACACCCTTAGTTCCTCATTTTTCCTACATAGTTGCCATGTTGGCGCTTGCGTCACAGACAGAGTACTGACATGGGGGTTCTCGACCATCTGCTTCACAGGCCAGTTAACTGAATGTTTGAATTTGGTAGAGGTGGGATGAGTTTGCCTCTAAATGGGCCTTCTCGGTAGTTGGTAGCGCAACTTTGCGAAACTCGGCAATTACAAGCAATTTGGACCCCGCGATGCACTCGCACACCAACTTTGGGGCCGCGAAGTAACAAGCCCATGGGCACGGTTATACTCACACAAAGTACTCTCCATCGCCCTCTATGTAGAATCCAACTCGAAGGCCTCCTCGAGAAGGGATTCTTCAGCCACATTGATGTTCGTGACCGCTGCATCCGAATCATCACCGGGGACAACAGGGGTGGGAAGCTTGTCGATGTGGAGCTTCAGTGTATCATTCTCGGGCGGAGGATTGGAGGTTCCGGCTCCATCATCAGCGCACTCGAGCGTGAGGCGACACTGGTAGCCGATTGAGGAACCAACAATCATGACCTCCACACCGGATGGCATGGCGACGCACTGCTGTCTACGGGTAGCGGCTCGACGAAGGAGACGATCTCCCGGGGGGAGCGCTCTAGAACGGTGGCAGCATAGACAGGAAGGTCGCCGAATAGAAGCATGGTTCTATCCGCTAGGAAAGTTGTGCCGACAAAGCACAAGGCGTTGTCAATAACGCAGTCGAACTTGCCCAACGTGAGCATGAGGCCAGAAGCCACGTGCTCACCATCAGAAGTGTGGGTTCCCGTGCAGAACTGGACTCTAGCTGCAGCCATCTTACCCCACGATGGGCACCAACTATCATCGTATATGGAACAGGAGTACATAAGAAGGTATGATAGAGGGTGGAGCAAGTAGGGAAGCTAGCGACAGCGTCCGCGGGTGAGATTGGGAACAAGTAAGCGTCGCGAGACACTCGAAGTACCCAGGTTTGGAGGCCTCTAAGAGGTAACACTCCTACTCATACACGATCTGGCTATATGGATGAACACAAGAACTATAATGCTCCTTGAGCTAATGAACTAGAAAACTACCAAAGACCAAACCTCTCTCAGGAGGTACCACTTCCCCTTATAAAGGGTTGGGACAATGGTCACAGGTATGGCCGACCGGTGGGTCCCACATGCGGGGCCCAGCCAGCTGGTCATCTATAATATGATGGAGTGGAGATCATGTCTACAGTGGATGTCGCACGATACATCATGTGCACAATGTCAACTGTCTACATTGTTCCCTCCGCTAGCAGCAAAGTCTTTGGCATGGGGATTAGGCCTCGATCACCTTTATGTCCCATCTGCAGGCTAGGGCGTAGCACACACTGTGCAGTGCATCACACCCTAGCTACACGTTCATGTAGTGCTAGTCCGACTGGACTAATCCAGCTGGACCAACACCATCTGGCCTCTCACTCTTCTTCATCCAACGTCACTAGTCTGGCCTGCCCAGCTGGATCGGTCAAACAGACCAGCATCTTCGGGTTATCTTGACTTCTCTATGTCTGTCCTACATCCAGCTGGATCGAACCAGCCGGCTCTGTAGATTTCTTCCCTCTAAACATTAATTCCTCTAGCCGGTTGGAAAGTAACATGTCCAGTTAGCCTACCCAAGGGTGATCCCCCCAACCCTCAACATAGGTTGGAATAGTGACAAAGACAAACATTCCTCCTTTTTGTCAACATACTGAACATTATTACTAAAAACCTCTGTTCTCTACATAGTGGATATTCATGATTCTTTCCATCTAGAAAAAATGACAACAAACATGAAGCATTATAAGATTATCTACAAAATACAATGGAAGTAAATGTGTTATAACTACTACCACAGCAAACCCTACACCTAACCCTAAATGTCTAGGTATAATCACATGTAATTGTTGTTGGAAATATGCCCTAGAGGTGATAATAAAGTTGTTGTTATTAATATTTCATTGTTCATGATATTTTTTATTGTCCATGTTGTAATTTTATGTATTGTAAACTAAAAATACATGTGTGGATAATTAAACAACATAGAGTCCCTAGTAAGCTGGAGGAGATATGCCCTAGAGGCAAATAATAAATGGATCTTATTGTCATATCTCAGTTAGTTCATAATAGTTTCATATTGTGCTATAACTGTATCAAGTGGAAACATTTGTATAGTTGTGGTATGAAACAAACCAAGTCCCTAGAAGCCTCTATTCATACTAGTTCGTTGGGCAACCGATGATCAAGGTTTCCTGATCATGGAACTTTTATGTCAATTTACACGAGGTCATATTATCGGTGAATGATGTGATGGATATTACCGAAAGATTGCGACACAATCAAATCATAGAGTTCATTGTTGTAATAGTTAGAAACATAGACTCCTTCTCCTTAGACCCTGAGATCATATTACTCACTGTCTCCCGAGGTTGCCTTAACTGCATCAAACATCACTCGGTTAAACGGTGATCATAAAGGTGTACGTTAGGTATTCCAGAGGAACAGTAGATGACCTATGACTCAAGACAAGGATTTGTTCACCCAGGTGACATGTAAGATACATAGGGCCGACTTGGTGAGATTACATCCATAATGTTGCAACATGTGACTAGGTCACGGGAATGTAATATCGCGTTAACAAGTAAAACAAAACTTGTCGGTAATGGGATTTCATGAGGTATGTGATACTGGTGATCTGATCTCGGACAAGTCATATTGAATACACAAAGGGAATTGGACTTAACGTTTTACGGTTCAAACACAGTGGCATCATGGAATGTACAGGGGTCATTATGGGCTTCCCGGTCCCGCTATTGATCATTGATGGGATCATGTCTGTGCCATTCCTGAGCCGTGAGGAAATATACTTAAGGGTATGATGAGCTAGAGATACTCTATAAGTTGGAATCGTAGTAGAGAAAGAGAAAGCCAGAATAGTTCCGTAGAGAGATCCGAAATTGTTTGGAGAAAGAAGGAAAGGAAAAGGCCGAAAGGTGTCTCAAATAAATGATGATTTAACATATGCATTTATTATATATTAATTACGAATTAATATGTAATAAATAAATATTAAAATTAAAATTTATGAAGGCAACTTCCTCATTAGGCCAAAACCCCGGAGGGAATCGGCCCAGAGGAAGCCACCAGAAAAAGATAGCAGAAAATAATAGCTCAGGTGAGCTAGGCCATTTTTTATCTGGCCCAAGCAAACAGAGGGCGGACAGGGCAGGGAGCCATGCTGGGTCGAAAACAGCAACCGACCGCCAGCGGGCTGCAGCCGAACCAGCCCACTCGGGCTGCTCCTCCACCTCGCCCCGCCGCCGCGGCTAGGCCGCGCACACGCACACTGGTGGGCTTCACAAGCGGAATCGCCAGCCCACCCAGAACGCTGCCGTAAGCTGTCGTTGTTGCGCCGCCGGGTTGCGCCGGCCCACCGGCCATGCTGCTACCGCTGTGATTTGCTACCATTGGTGGGTCGTGGGCGTGCAAGGCTGGACCACTCGGCGCTGGCTGCTGCTGCGGGCTGCGGTTGTTGGGCTGGAGGCTGGCCAGGCCCAACCGGTTGTTTCCCCTCTAATTCCTTTATCCTTTATTCCAATTAGTCCCACATGGATAACCTAATGGAGAGGGCACGCCCCCTCCACCTATATAAAGGGGTGCCCGTGGGTGGGATAAAACACACCAATATGAGACATTTTCTAAGGCATTTTCCTTAAGAAATGCTCACCCCTCTCTCTATATATAGTTGTCTCCACGTGTCGGCACAGTCCCAAGAAAGGAATGTACGTGCAAGAGACGTCGCACCTACAGTACGTCGTTAAGCTGCGGGGATTCCAAGCTAGAGATCTACTTCCGCTCTCCCGGCAGGGATCAAGTGAGTCGGTGGTCGTCATCGTATACCGTATATGTATGAAACCTCGAGGGTGCCTCATATGAGGGCATCTTGGATGTTGTGAGCCAGAGCTGCTACACGATGAAGATGGAGCAAGGTTGACCTGCGAGGAGTTTCGCGACCTTCGGGTCGGCTACGAGTTCGACTACTTCAACCACGTTCCTCTCGGAACATTAACCGCGTACGGTCTACAAGGGTATATATTCTATACACTCTGGTCATTACTACATTACTACATAGATAGATCTAGGGCAATTAGGGTGTTCCAACATAGGAATTTTTTGTTTTCTGCTACGGAACCCTTCAGTGGTATCAGAGCTGATCTATGTGTATGAGTGTTATATGGCCAGTACGCACAAGTATTATGCGGGAATTGATCCCTTAGTTAATACCCTCTAATGTGTACTTGTTTATATTGTTGTATTGTTTGATGAAGCGGCTCAGACCGACCTTACACATATTCGTATGCGAGACTGGTTCCACACTCGACATATGGCTTGTCCCGTATAAGTGGCTAGCGAGTGTCTGTCTGTCATTCAATAGTTGATATATGTTGTGTAGTAGAGACACGAAAGGGGTGTAGTAGAGACAACTGTTGGATCCACGTTGTGGTTGGAAAGTTCATAGATTATAAATAGTTCTATTATGAAAGCCCTAAAACCACATAAAAACTTGCAAAACATGAAGTAGAGGCATCTAAATTTGTTTTGCGGGAGGGCTTGTGTTGTGATATGGTCTTGGTCGTTACAAAGGTAAAGTAGTTTACTTTTCTGTTACTAAGTAGTATAGTAATAGTCATCGTTCCGATGGACGACCTGCTGGTGGCATCAAACTGGGGGCAAGATGGAGATCATGTCGGAGCGCTCGATGGAGATCAAGGCGCAAGAAGAAGAACCATATCATATCATAATATACATGTGATATTGATACTTGTTTTACATCTTATTGTGTGCTAGTATTAGATACTCAATGGTAGCATATTAGATAAGATAATCCCTAATAATTCCAATGATAGTGTTCTCCCTTATGTGTGCAAACACCAAGAAAGTTCGTCGTTATGAAGCCGGCTGTGACGATCGTGGGCTAGACATAACTATGTTTGCATACGGTATGGGTAACAAGCCATGTATGTTCCACGCAATACGCTAAGGTTAATTTCGCAAGCCTAGCATGTATAGACATGTCCTTGGAACACAAGAGACCGAAAGGTTGAGCATGAGTCACATGGATGATGTGATTGACATTGGGAATGTCTACCTTTGAAACTACATTGCCTACCGTGACGATCGGGGTGGTGTAGTGGATTGGGATCGTGTGATCGCTAAAATTGTTCAGGGGATGACAATTTTAGTGGGAGCTCAATTAGTATTAAACTCATATTATGAACTTAGTCTAGATGTTTATTTGCAAATATCTTAGTCAATTGTGGCCTATCCCATTGAGGTCCTTTGCGACCACAGGAAATTTCTTGCTTAATGTGGAACTTAGCAGAAGGGTCCAACTTCATAGATTAATACCCACGTCTTAGGGATATCCTCATAATAAGATAATCTTTTCTTCTTGATATAATAACCATTAGGAGATAGTCCGATGAGTCCACAACGATTTCGGTGGAGGTCATGGATGAAAAGGTATATGTTAGATACACAAATTAGAAAGGAAGTTCTGGCAAAACTCTTTGTAGTTCACAAGTATTCGATACTTGTCATGTTTTGTGAAAACATGATTGTTTGCTTGAGAATTGCTGGAAATGAGGCAATGTGGCTTGATGACAGCAAGCAAAATAGTTGATGGCCGACATCACCCCTTTCCTCAAAATTTATCATTTGGATTAGTGGACTTGAATATAATTTTGTAATCCTCGTTTATGTGTCTTGCTTTTGGCAAGACGATTGTTCATATGAATAAGTTACAAGCCAGTTGTACTGTTCTTATGAATAATACATTAATGGTCACATTACAATTATAAATGCGTTATTCTCATCACTATGTTAATGATAATAGTTTAAGCATTTATAAAGGATTAGGATGCTAAAACAAATCCAAAGTTTAATAATGACATGACACTATTGTTTAAGTCATAGTGGTTATTGCATGTTTTCCATTCTAAATGGCAATCGGGGTCTTAGATGTTTGGTCTAGAGACTTTGCAAAACCATGCCCTCTTTGGCAAAATGACTAAAATCTACATGCTGGTAAAACGGTAATATGCGAAGAAATGTTGAATTTTATACATAGTGATATATTGTATTTTCAACAAAATAGTGGAAATCATTATTTCATACTTCATTGTGAATATAAGTATTTACTTAATGAAACATAAGCTTGAAACTATTCTAAATTGTTCAAATGATCTCGAAGTTAAGGAGGATATTGAATTAATAGAAATACAAAGTCTCTTTGATTTGATTAACATGACTAAAGTATGTGAGTTAATTTTGGCATAAAAGGTCTTGTGAAAGATGTTTTACAAATTATGATAATTGGGAAAATTCAAAGTGTATTGAAATACCTGAATATCATAACCATTTTTTATTAGATACACATGGTCTAAAATTATCTCTTATCCCCATCAATCAGTTAAAGTTAGAGATTGAAAATGAGCGAAAAATCATTTGAAATACAAAGGAACATCTAAAGATTCGAGAAAACAACACCATAATAGTTATGGCACGTTCGAGTTTCTGGAGATTTCGATAATTCGAAATCGTGGCGAATAAACAAGTCTTTGTAGAAATAAGGTAGTTTACCTTGCCTCCATATTGTTGAGTGGTGCAGTGGAATTTGTTTCGGGAAACCAAACTCTACAAATAGAGGAGAAACTTATGATAATGATCACAAGGTTTGCGGAATTATATTGTTGGTTCACTTGTCATGTTATTTGAATAAGACATACCTAAGAACTATGAAGAAGAGTGATGGACCTAAGTGCGAGAAATGACTAGAAGTCATAAAATCCTATATTAAGTTACATTTAAGATTGCAAAGTAATATGTTACTTAATCTTATTAAGTAAATATGTTTACTTGATATTTCTAAATGACTGCAAAGTCATAAGAAGGAAATGAAACTTAATGAAGGACATAAAGCTCGATTTGCCACAAATTATGTTTGGATAAATTCAAGGAGTTGACTACAAATATAGTGATGCTTGAGTCTATTGGATTTACACCAACAATATATGGATATTGGAATCTCGTAGCTAGAATTCTCAAGTTGATTATGATCAAAGAATTTTGGAATGTCCAAGATTATTGAGAGGACCTGCATTTGAGTGCGAGTGAAGTAGCTTGGCTAAATCATAATATGTAGCAGACATATTTTGAGTGGGAGCTATGTGAAATTCCTGGATCTCATATATGGATGCCATATTTGAGTGGGAACGTGACATCATTCTGAAATGTGTGGATGACACATATGAATGATGTGATTGATATTAATAAAATTTAAGTTAGTAATATGGATGAAGTTGAACAAGTTATTAAATAATGAAATCTATTGAGATAGATTGGTAAGTTTAGTAAACATCTTTGTCGAATGCTTCCTGGACTTAATTCTGAAGATGTTGAGAATATCCTAGACAAGATTCTGAAATAGTTTAGAATGGAACAAGGTAAGAATGCAGTTCTTACTTGTATGAAGCATTGGTCTAGTCTCAATATTACAACTATGGATAAAAGAAAGAAAGAGATGTGTTGCATCTCCTATGCCTCAGTCATAGGTTCTTCCATACAACCATATTGGATACTTGACGTAATGTGACCCAAGGATCTGGTTGGAAGAATATGTCTTGAAGTGATTCCTGAGTTAATCACGGAACTAGAGTCAAGATTGCTCTTAAATGGCAAGAAACAAAGTGAGACACATAGTTACATTTTATGCACTAGGATCTACTTAGATATAAAAGTATAGCTTTGGCTAAAGAAGTTCGACTTCTGCTAAGTGTGTTTCAAAGTTTACGTGACAATAGTGAAAGTTAAATTGACTAATCGACCATCATTGTAAACACAATAAACAAAGTCTCACTTTGTCGCTAAACGAATACTTCAACCCATTATGAGATAATGGTATAAATGTCACAATTAGGATGACATTAACGATTTGCAAAAGACATAATGATCTGGTAAAACAAAACATGGACATCATGTTTTCCATGAGCATGCATGGTCAATAAACACATGGTTTATGATTAATAAAATGCGAGCTAGATTATTTGTACTCTAGTGCAAGTGGGAAACTTAAGGAGATATGCCCTAGAGGCAAATAATAAATGGGTTTTATTGTCATATCTCAATTAGTTCGTAATACTTTCATATTGTGATATAACTGTATAAAGTGGAAACATTGGTACAGGTGTGGTATGAAACAAACCAAGTCCCTAGTAGCCTCTATTCATACTAGTTCGTTGGGAAACCGATGATCAAGATTTCTTGACCATGGAGCTTTTATGCCAATTGAAGACAAGGTCATATCATTGGTGAATGATGTGATGGACATTACCCAAAAATTGCAACACGATCAAGTCACAGAGTTCATCGTTGCAATAGTTAGAAACGTAATCTCCTTCTCCTTAGACCATGGGATCATATTACTCACTGTCTCTCGAGGCTGCCTTAACTGCATCAAACGTCACTCGGTTAAACAGTGATAATAAAGGTGTACGTTAGGTATTCTAGAGGAATAGTTGATGACATATGACTCAAGAACGAGATTTTTTCACCCAGGTGATGGGTAAGATACATACGACCGACTTGGTGAGATTACATCCATAATGTTGCAACATGTGACTGGGTCACAAGGATGTAATATCACGGTAACAAGTAAAATAGAACTTGTCGGTAACAGGATTGAACGACGTATGTGATACCGATGATCGGATCTCGGACAAGTTGTATCGAATAAATAAAGGGAATTGGACTCGACATTTCATGGTTCAAACGATAGTGTCATCGTGGAATGCACATGGGTCATTATGGGCATCCCAGTCCTGCTATTGATCATTGATGGTATCATGTATGTGACATTCCCGGGCCATGAGGGAAATACACTTAAGGGTACGATGAGCTAGAGATACTCTGTAAGTTGGATTCATAGTAGAGAAAGAGAAAACCAGAATAGTTCCGCGGAGAGATGCGAAGTTGTTCGAAGAAAGGAGGAAAGGAAAAGGCCAAAAGGTCTTTAGATAAATGGTGATTTAATATATGCATTTATTATATATTAATTATGAATTAATATGTACTAAATAAATATTAAAATTAAAATTTATGAATGTAACTTCCTTATTAGGCCAAAACCCCGGAGGGAATTGGCCTAGAGGAAGCCACTGGAAAAAGACAGCAGAAAATAGTAACTCAGGCAAGTTGGGCCGGGTTTTGACCTTGCCCAAGAAAAAAGAGGGCGGACAGGGCAGGGAGCCGTGCTGGGCGGAAAACAGTAGCCGACCGCCAGCGGGCTGCAGCCGAACCGGCCCACCCGGGTTCCTCCTCCACCTCGCCCCGCCGCCACGGCTAGGCTGTGTATGCGCACTCGTGGGCCTCGCGGGCGGGATCGCCAGCCCACCCAGAGCGCCTCTGTGAGCTGCCGTTGTTGGGCCTCTAGGTTGCATCGGCCCACCCGGCCACCACTGCGAGCTTCTGCGGCTGGTGGGCCATGGGCGCGCAAGGCCGGCCCACCCGGCGCCGGCTAGGGCTGTTGGGCTAGAGGCTGGCCAGGCCCAACCGGCTGTTTCCCCTCTAATTCCTTTTTCCTTTATTCCAATTAGTTCCACATGACTAACCTAATGGAGAGGGCATGCGCCTCCGCCTATATAAAGGGGTGCCCATTGGTGGGATAAAACACACCAATATGATACATTTTCTAAGGCATTTTCTAAGGCATTTTCTAAGGAAATTCTCACCCCTCTCTCTCTCTAGTTTTCTCCATGCGTTGGCATGGCCCAAATAAAGGATTGTACATGCAAGAGATGTCGCACCTGCATCACGCCGTTGCACTGCGGGAATTCCAAACCGTAGATCTACTTCCGGAATCCCGGCAAGGATCCAGGGAGTCGGTGGTCGTCATCTTACACCGTATGTGTACGAAATCTCAAGGGTGCCTCATATGAGGGCATCTTGGATGTCGTGAGCCAGAGCTGCTGCACAATGAAGATGGATCAAGGGGTGACCTGCAAGGAGTTTAGCGACCTTGAGGTCGGCTTTGAGTTTGACTACTTCAACCATTTTCCTCTCGGAACGTTAACCGCATATGGTCTATAAGTTTATGTATTCTATACGCTCCGGTCATTACTATATTACTACATAGATAGATCTTGGGAAATTAGGATCTTCCAACGTAGATTTTTTGTATTCTGCTATAGAACCCTTCACAAAGTCCATAGTAAGCCTCTTCTAGTAGTTCATTAGTCAAGCTATGGTTAAGGTTTCCTATACCGTGGACATGGATGTCACTTGATAATGAGATCACTTCATTAGTGAATGATGTGATGGATAAGGCCCTGAATTGTAAGCATAGCTTCTGATTGCAGTGTCTAGTTTGTTAGCTATCGCTCTATGAATATGTCAAGTATAGTTTCCTCTGACCATGATATTGTTGGAAATATGCCCTAGAGACAAATAGTAATAAGGACTATTATCATATTTCATATAGTTTATGATTAAGTTTTATATCATGCTATAACTGTATTGAGTTGAAACATCAATACATGTGTGATATATAAACAACTAGGGGTTCCGAGTGAAAATCTAGTCACTGGTTCATTGGTCAACAGATGATCATGTTTCCTAATCATGTGGCATTTATGCCAGTTGGAAATGGAGTCAACTCATTCTGAGAATGAGATGATGAACTAATACCCAACCTAAACATCGTGACCCGATCATGTCACGAAGTTCAAGTTACGATGATTAGAAATGGATCCTCGTAGACTATTCCTTAGACTATGAGGCTATATCAATCACTGTCTCCCGAGAGTGCTTAGATAGCATCAAGCGCCACTTGGTAATACAGTGGTTATAAAGGTGTGTTCAGGTACTCGGAGGAAACCATAGAGGCAATATATGTCAAGAGCGGGTTTTTTCCGTCCATGTGATGGAAAGGTACTCAAGGGCCCACTCGGAGAAGTTATATCCAATAGCTACGCAGCGTGTGATTTGATCACAGGGATATCACTTGTCGGAACGAGTCAAGTAGCATTGTTCGGTAACGAGATAGAACACGACATGGTCATGTCATTGATCAGATCTCGGGCAATGCAAGTATCGAGATACAAAGGGAATAAGACACGATTGTCCCTGTTCAAACGACGAAAGATCTTCATGGAACGCACAAGGGTCACATGGCCATCCAGGTCCCTCTATCGATCATTGGTGCGGGAGTGTCCCGACCATGTCTAGAGTGTTCCCGGACCATGGGGTATCACGCTTAAGGGCTTGATGATGCTTTTAGAGAGTGTTTATAGGATCGGAAGAATCACTTAAGAATAGTAGAGAGAAAACCGGAAGGGTTTTGGTAAGTCCGGAGGAAGTCCGGAGTGGAGGTGGAAGGTGTTCCATAACTACGAAGATTGAATAATATGTGAATGAATGTTAAATATTGATTTAATAATTTATTCATAATTATTTAATAAAAGAGAATATCAATTTAAAGGTCAAAAGGATTAATGGGCCAATTCCCAGAGGGGAAAGGGCCCAAGAGCGGGTCGTACCCCTAGGAGGGGCCAAGGGGGTTAGCCGGCGGCCCTAATGGACCTTCCCCACGTGGGGCCCATGGTGGGGGCTGGCCGGCGGCGCCTCCCCCCACCTCCTCCTCCTTTAATCCCACCCCGGGACTTTGAGGGAGGTAGTACCTCCTCTTCCCCTATATATAGTGGGGGTATTTAGCCAGATAAATACACACAATATTCAATATAAAGGTCTTCTCACTTTTGGGAAGACCTCCAGTTGATATTTTCTCTCTCTCTCTCTCTCGTCACCGTGGTCCCAAGTTCGGACTGCACGAACGAGAGACATCTTCACCGCGGAGCGCCGTCGCGCTATGGGATTCGGATCGAGGAGCTCTACTTCCACAACTGCTACTGGATCAGGGAAGCGGGAGTTATCGTCAGGCACCAAACGTGTGTAACTCCCCGTGAGGTGTCGCACTTGAGGCACTCAAGTCATTGGAGCCAAAGGAGCGCAAGGACTTCATCATGACCTTGAGGTTGGCTTCAGCTCGTCTACATCAACCACACTCTCCTGAGTGTTGACAACACTTTTCGGTCTTTAAGGTAAGTTCATGAAAACCTCCTCCCGTTACTGTATTACTAATAGATAGGTCCTAGCAGCATCAGGGGTTCAGAGGCGTAGGGTAAAATTTATTGTTTTCATGCGCGGAACCCCTATAGTGGTAGAACACACGAGATGTAGCGTGTGGGCGTTGATCTTTTAGTTGCTACCCTCCCATGTGTACTTGTGTATACCGCGGTAATGCTTGATGAAGTGGCCACCAACCGACTTTACGCGTTGATTCTCGAGACTGGTCCACGCTTGACATACGGCTTGTACCGTATAAAGTGGCTAAGGGGGGTGTCTGTCTCTCTCGCATTAGTTGGTATGCCATTTGCAATGGAGGGCCCTGAAAGGGGTGTAGTAGAGACAACTACTTGATCAACATTGTGCTGAAAGTTCGTAGGTAAGAACGGTTCTTGTGCGAAAGCTCATTCAGCCACATAAAACATGCAAAGATAAAGTAGAGGCGTCTAACTTTGGTTTGTAGGGGGGCGTTGCTTTGTGATATGGTTGTGGCAAAGGTAAAGTGATTACCTTATGTTCTGTAGTAGTAGATAGTCATGGAGGTGACGGACTACCACGTCGGAAAGACACCGGAACCCTGGCTCCGGAATCCGGTGACGACGGATGGAGATCACGATGTGAAGGACCATATCACATCGCATTTACATTCAATGTTATTGTTTGTATATCTTATTGAGTGCTAGTATTAGATACTCGACGGTAGCCTAATAAGATGATCCCTGTTAAAATTACCAAAGATTGTGTTCCCCCTTAGTGTGCACCACCAAGAAAGTTCTTCGGTATGAGGCGATCCATGGTACAGGCATGGGTGTCAGACATATCTATGTTCACATACAGTGGGTGTAAGCCATGTTGCATAGCGAATACACAAAGGTTGAGTTGGCGAGCCTAGCATGTGTAGACATGGACTCGGAATGCGAATGGTCGAAAGATTGAGCACGAGTTGCATGAATGATGTGACCGACGTTTAGCGTCCACCCTTGAAACCACATTGATGGCCATGACGATCGGGGGAGTTGTGGCTGATAGGGGTCGTGTTATCACTAGGAACCCTTATGGGGTTAGGTGTTTCTGAGTGGAGTTATTATTAACTCATTTAATTATAAACTTAGTCTAAATTCCTTTTTGCAATTGTAAATGTAGAAAAGTTCTCCCCGATGCCACCTTTCCTGTTGATGATTGATTGGTTAGAAGGAGAGAAGCTCAGATTAGATGGATCAAACTTCTCTAGATGGGTTACTCGTCTCCACGTTCTCCTTATCGAGAATGACATGGTCGACTACATACTCGACGGGATGGATTTGGATCAGCCCATTGACCTAGAGACCCAGAGCAGCGGGAAGACCGCTATCTCCGTCAGGAGATGGCCTCCTTCATTTCAGTTACAATGTGTTTCGGAATGTTGGACGAGTTGTGGCCTCTCGTGGGTGATGTCAACCCTCGTACGGTAATGCTACATATTAGAACACATTTCGTGGAACAAGCGCGCATATGGGAGCATGAGCTAATGGGAGACTTCCTCTCCATTAAGATGGAGGAGAACTCATCACTTGACGACCACTTGGAGTGCGTGCATGATGTGTACATGAGGCATGCATACTTCCTGGATAGCTGGATGACGGGCTCTTTTGCAAATGACGTTGTTCTGCGGTTGCTGCCACCAAGCTACCAAGCACAAGTCAGGGCTTGCATTATGAGAGGCGATGTGGAATCAATGGAGTTCCACTGGTTCGTAACACATCTTAGGAATGTGTTGGTAGAACCAAATGTCGTTGAGGTCATCAATGACAAAGGTATATATTTGATATACAATTTTATAAATGTGATAATCTTGCAAACACATTTGCAGTGTTAAGTATATTTGATACTTGTTCTGTTTTGCTGAAAATAGGTCCTTCTGCATGAGAGGTGCTTGCTAGAGAGGAGGTGACATTGTGTGTTGATGGCGAGCATGATGATGATGGTCGACGATGCTCTCCCTCGACATTTATCATTTAGTTTATGTTTTGGATAGTTATTGTAATCAAAATATTATGAACTTTTTTAGTGTGTCTCACACTTTGTGAGACGGTTATTCATATGAGTTTGTAACAAACAGTTGTTCTACTTTTATGAATGATTTCTATTTGTGTTCATATCTTGTTTGATTATATGTGAATTATCCTTGTTGTTTGAAACTAATTGATAATACATGAACATTTGTAAAATATTTAAATGCCTTAAAATACCCAACTTAAATGATATTCATTGCTGAATGAAAACCATTGTTTAAATTCAAATTTTTGTTGATAATATGTGAAAGACATTCGATTTCTTGTCACATAAAAATCATGCCTAAGTTCGGCAAAATAACTTGAACACCATGTATTACATGAATATAAAGTGTTTAATGAATTGTTGAAAGTAAATACATATTCGATGTATTGTATTTTAATGAAATGGTAATTATCATTATATGATTGTTTAAATGTGTAAATAAGTTTACCAAAGGAAACATAAGTATGAAACTATTTGATATGATCAAATTGTTTTGTCAACAAAGGGTATAAGTACAAAAGAGAATCTAATTACTATGATTTGATCAATAGTAATGAAATTCAACTCTATAAGATTGGCATAAAAGAAATTGTGAAATGCAAAGTGTTTTGAAACGTCAAAATGCAAAGCATCACAATGTGATATTAGATATCAAATTGGGTGAATAGATGGCACCAAATAAATCGTTGTAGTGTAGATGTAGAGACCATTAGTTAGAAATAGTTAGCACTCAATTAGAATATATAGTGAACCACTTGAATTCGTAAAAGTTTTGGGGTTATTTGATATAACCAAACCAATAGAGAATAAGTCCTTGTAGAGTATTCATTGGAAACTTTGAATATGAAATCCATAGTTGAAACCAAAAGAGAAGCAAAACTAGTATTGCTTAGTTTTTGGTGCATTTTCAAGAAAGTTCACATTCAGTGATATTTCTTGATTATGGAACAATTGGAAGATAGTGAAAAGCACGATGAGGATTCAAAACCCTACATCAGAGTATTGAGAAGCGCAACGGAAAACGTTCCTGAAAGATTCTCTTCACGAAGGAAAGAATCAATGATATTGATCATTGTATTTTCCCACTAGTGTTTTCACTACATGAAGTAGGATTCAAACTGTAATTTATATCTTGTATGGAGACATTTGTGAATCATTTGTCATGATTCTTGGAATATGACATACCTACGAACTACTAAGGAAATAATGGTAAACTAGAATTATGAGAAATCCTAGAAGCAAAATTCACTTGAGATTAGAAAGCAATTCATTGCTGAATCTCACAAATAAAAAGGGTTACTTGGAATTTTCCCAAATGACTACAAAGCCATAGTGGAAAAGGGGGTGAATGACAAAAGCACAATCTATCAAATATTGGACGAATTCAAATGAATTTGATTCAAGTGTGCTAAATGTCTAGTGAATTTAAGACTAGTAAAAGTACTAGTATCTCATAGTAAATCTCCAAGTTTGATATTTGATCAAAGATTTTGAAGTTGGTCAAAATAGTGAGTAGATATGAAATTTGCATGAAATTGTGTGGGAGCTATGAAAGTCTTCCTAAAACAATATGTGAATGACATATTTTTGAGTGGGAGCAATATAAGTTTCAAATTCAAATATGTAGGAACATAGTTCGAGTAAGAGTTCTGACTCATACCCAAATATGGTAGAAACATATTTTGAGTGGGAGCTTATAGGAGTGATTATTAAGTGCGTATTTGACACATTAAGAATAAATGTGCAAGTACCAATAAATGATGATTTATAAGGGGTAGAAGTTGATAATAAGTGCGTTATGATATTATGTAGTATTCCTTAAGGGATTCTAAAAAGGGTTTTAGAATAGAAGTTAATTAAGAAACTAGTCCTTCATAACTCAAGTTAGGAATAGCATTAAGTTTAACATTAATGGTTGAAAGAAAGAAAAGGATGATCATCATCCACTATGTTGAGACATAAGGTTCTATCTTAGAAAACCATGATGATAACTTAACATAATATATGATCTAATAAGGAACGTTTAAAAGTGATTAATTTCGAATCATGAAATGTTAAGTTGAGTTTGTATGTAGTGCCTAATAGAGAATGGCAGACATATTTTCCAAATCCATAAAGGATGACATATCTTAAAACATAAAGGGTTATGTTATAAGGGAATATGTTGGAAACTCCTGTAAATATCGGTTAAAGTAAAGTAGGAAGCGAGGTGAACAAAACATCCAAAGTTGCACAGAGTGCACTAGTGTTTCGATGAATACATTTATAATAAAGGATAAGGGTACCATCTAAGCGTAGAATGATGTGTCCCAGGACACAGTTCCCATGAGAAAGTCCTCGGGGTTGATCTAAAGTCACTGTAGGCTCCTGGAATCAGGCCTCGTTCTGCTGCCATAGCAACGATGCATACACACAGATGTTATCATGTGATGATAAAGTATTAATGTCAATCAAGGTGACATTAGTAAGTTGCAAAGGATTTGGGACTGTAAAGTACAGACCCAAGACCCAACCTCTTCCATGAGCAAGCATGTTCAGGGTACCGGATATGGTGCCAATGATTAAGAACAAATGCAGCTAGTTTATTTGTACTCTAGTGCAAGTGTAAGGCTGTTGGAAATATGCCCTAGAGACAAATAGTAATAAGGACTATTATCATATTTCATATAGTTTATGATTAAGTTTTATATCATGCTATAACTATATTGAGTGGAAACATCAATACATATGTGATATATAAACAACCAGGGGTTCCTAGTGAAACTCTAGTCACTGGTTCATTGGTCAACACATGATCATGTTTCCTGATCATGTGGCATTTATGCCAGTTGGAAATGGAGTCAACTTAATTCTAAAACTAGATGATTCCCCGCATGTTGTTGCAGGATTTTTTGGAATATATTATGATCATATGCAAAGGCTGAACAGTGAGATAAAAATAGTGATATAAATGTGATAGTCGTTGGCACATGAACAGTGCATGAAGAGTTTGGCATGGTACGGAATCAAACTAAAACTGCCAAATAAAACTATTGTCTTGTAGACATTGAATGGATCATCCTCACTTATTACAGATTACAATATAAGCAAGTAAATGTATTGATCAGTAGATCTTCATGATAACTAATTTAGGTAGAGTCCATCGTAAGCTTCAGTTGTTGCATGCATGGTTGATGATGACATGCATGTGTGCAGAAAAACAGTAGTATTAGAAAGGTAATGTTTGTGTGTTTAGATTATCGATACACTAAACTTTTGGATATTTCTGTTTGCATATGAAAATTGATAATACCTATGTGATTTTACCCTTTATCCTCCCGCCTTTCTTAGATGTTTGTTGCAACATTGTTGTCTGGAATGCTGCTTGAGGATAAACAAATGAGAATGACCAAAATGATACTTCGTATGTGATATGAGGGAACATATGTACTTTTTATTAGGTCGTTTGACACTATGAAGTTCAAGTTCTCCAGCTGGGAGATCTTCACCTTTACCACTGTGACATGTAAAAATTGCATGGGTGAGACATTGCATGATCTAATGTAATACTTTTGGATTTTGGTACCTTTTTTGTTTGGTGTTTCATCTTCTATAAATTGAATACTTTTTTTTGATGTAGAGTTGCTGCAAAAAATATTCATCAGTTGAAATCGATGTTTATTCCGAAGAATTCAATACATCATTATAAATAAAAGAGTACTTGAGCTTGTTTTTGTCGGTGGTAATATCTGTTGGTTCGTGAAATGGAGGTGTAGCATTTTGCATCTCTTGTGGGGTACTAACAGTTGAACTAAAAATAGCAAAGGTTTTGTCAGGATGTCCAAATAGAGTTTATAACTTAAACTATAGGATTTAAGGCAAACATTTTAATACTTAGGTTTGGAGATGGGTTGGTAATAAGGTCTTGGCCTGGAGATGCCTGAAAATGCTTATAACATGAGTGCAATGTGAACTGCAGGACAATTTCTTGTAGCAAACACAACATGAATTAAGTTGCAAACCTTTGGAGTAGTCAGCTTTGGCACCAAGTTTGAATTTTCCACGGGGAACTTCTCTTGAGGACATAATCAATTTGATACTTGCCAACAGATCCAGTATTCATTCCTATATAGAATAATCTTTCTTTACCAATGGCATTATCAAGGGTAATGACATGATCTGCAGCATCTATCTTCATGTTCATACAAACTTGCTCGGCAAGACGTTCAACTAAGTGTTCGGCTACTTTAGAGAAAGCAACCGCATCCAAACTTCCTGAGCTATCTGTTAGTGTAAGGGGAAGTTTGTACCTAAAGCATGAAACAATTGTTACATTCATGAATAATAGAATATTAATTTGATACGGATTATATTCCAAGGAGATATGTGGTACATTGGGCGCGGAACTGGAAATTGGCAGGTACATGTTGCAGTATCTGACATGTTGTTGTATCCTTTTCCACAATGCTTGCATGCTTTGTAATACCACTTGACTGATGTGATTATTGACATGACTTTGGCAATTGTACAGAACGTTGCTCCTCCCTTATGACAAAAAAAGGTTGCAGCATTAATAGAATGGTGAGTAAATAATATAGAAGTAATCGCATAAAGTATTGACCTCGAAAGACGAAGTCGGCTGAGAAGATATTTGTCCAATGGTGTATAGTTTCCCTGCTGCTTCAAGCGGAGATAATTGTGTCACCTGAGGGAGTTGTTTCTCTAGAGTTGGATATTTCCATTTATAGCTTTACAAAATTCCATATCAGACATTAGTAAGTTGTCTCGCGGGACTGAAAATGTATAGAAAAATAGCAGAGAGAGAGAGAGAGAGAGAACCTGCTACTATACTTTTGAACTTCAGGTATATCGAGGTTAAGGTAAACTTGAGTTGCGGAACTTGAGGAGCCTTGTACAATTCCTAGAATCATATGTGGTTATTATGATGCTTAAATAATAATGTTGATGAATTTTGTTTGCAATATTGTCCGATCAGTTACCTTTGAACTTTTGTAATGTTGCAGTTATACCAGCAAAAATGGCTATGACAATTCCTTCTTTTCATTTTTGAAGCACCGTGTTTTCGTCAAATGATTCTCCATGTTGCCCCCATAGAACTAATTCTTGTGTCTGTTCACTGGAAAGAAATGTATACTTATTCATAAAAAGGATAAATATTTGTAGAAGAAAAATGAAGTGGCAGTGGTAGAGGAGAAAAATACTCTAGGTTGCGAATTTTGATCTTTCGAAGTTTGTTCTGAGACATTGGGCTAGCATACTCATATGGTCTAACATCACTTATAACTCCAATGATATCTAAAAGACCAAATATGTTGAAAAAAGTTAATAAGCATTAAAGGATGGCAGTAGAAGATAAATAAAGAAAGGACATGTTACCTAGGAGGGGTTTTGAGTGAATTGCTTTTGCGGGCATCTTATCAAAAGGACAAAAATCAAAGGAAAGTGTGGGTATTTTTTCTCCTCTTGAATGTAGTGAATGGACCTTTGTGTCATGTTTGAATTGCAGCATATATTTCTGATGGTGATAAACATATGGTTTGCTTCTGATATCAATAGCTGCAATATATGTAATAATGTAGGCTGATCCTTGAGCAAGTACATGGCGGAATTGTTTTTGAAACCTTTTGGGCATGCTTACATGTGCCATGGCACCCTACACATTGTTAGAAGCATTAAATAGGATGTGTAAAATTAGTATAGTTTTTGAAAAACATGTAAATTTGTAAATTAGAATAGACAAAAATAATAGAATGTACATACATCTTCATCTAAAAGAATGTCATCAATACTGATCAAACCACCTCCCTATTTAGGATTCATGTTTATAGCATCCCATAGTCTAATTAGACGTGCCAATACCCTGAAATCTTGCTGCCCTACAGTAATGCTTTTCAGATTTGTAGGTGACTCCATAGGTGAGATATTTCTGAACCAAAAAAAGAGCATTAGGTGAAAAATACTAATTTTAGTGTGCAAAATATTAGAACATAGTTGGATCATTTAGATCATAACATACACTCAAGTTGAAGAAATACCTTCCAGTTTTATTTTACGTGTCTACTAAGTTGACTGAATACTTCTGAATATACTACATTATGTGTGCAATGCTCATAAGAAGTTGGACTGTTTTCAATCAAGACCCGTAATCCCTCTGGCGATGTAACCCTAGAAAATGCAACATACAACTGGCCATGGGAGAAGACAGGAGATGGCAAATAGAGACCAACTCGGCTTAGGGTTTGCCCCTGACTTTTGTTTATTGTCATAGCATATGAAACTCAAACAGGAAATTGGTGACGCCTTAATTTGAAAGGCCACTTAGACTGAGTTGATGTTGTAACAATGCGAGGAATATATACTTTACAACCTATAGCTTTTCCTGTTATAATTTCTCCTTCTATGATACGACCAGTCAGTTGTGTAACAATGAGCCTAGTACCATTACATAGGCCCCTATATGGATCAAGATTGCGCAGAAGCATGATTGGAACACCAATTTTCAAATGCAGCACATGGTCAGGAAGTCCAGGTATCTTCACAGTATTTAGGAATTCTGTTGGGTACAATGCTTCTAGAGTAGAAAGATTACGACAACTGTCATCAATTGAATCTGAGCTATAATATGACATCTCACTTGTATCGAGCTGAGCAATCATTCTACTATTTATTTTAGTAACATCATCATTTGTGGGTGCAAGTATTGCCCGATCGCACAAATATGATGTAATATTTGCCGTTTCAGAACCAGAGTTGTAAACAAAGGACACCAACCCATCTATATTCCTAGATTCTGGAGGTAGAAGGAGATATTGAGGAATCTCTATAAAACAATTGTTGGGATGATTAGGAATAGACACAAAAGGTTCAGTTCCGTTTCCAACTCGTAAAAGCCAATCAGCAAAACTACGCATGCCTCCTTGTCAGCAATGGAGAGGTTGTTTGACGTCAGCCTCATATTTTCAGTCAATTGTAGAAGTGTGCATTGGTTCCACAGGTAAGAGTTAACAATGCATGATTTCAGAATGTGTTGCTTTCTTGCATTTTTTGTTACTCGTAGTGTTTGTCGAAAATCGCCACCAAGAACAACAGTGATACATCCAAATTGCATGTTTTCTGCATTTGGTCTCTTATCAGACAATATATCTCTGAGGGTGCGGTCCAAGGCTTCAAAACAATGTCTATGATTCACTGGCCCTTCATCCCAAATAATAAGAGATGTGTTCTCAATAAGTTCTGCCAAGTATGTATTTTTCTTTATACTACACATCGAGTTCTGAGAAATATCCAAAGGAATTTTAAAACGTGAATGAGGTGTTCGACCCCCGGGGAGCAATAGGGAAGCAATTCCTCATGATGCAACTGTCAATGCAATTTTCCCTTGGCTCCGGAGTGAATAAAGCAAAGTGGTCCATAGAAAAGTTTTTCCGGTTCCTCCGTACCCATAAACAAAGAATGTTTTACCTTCATTATTCATGACAGAATTAGAAATGGCTTTGAAAACCTTCTCCTGGTTTTTGTTCAACTTTGAAATATTGACATTCAAAGTGGATTCAGGGATATCATAGCTTAGTTCGTCTAACAGAAGTCTATTTTGTGTAGAAACATTCCCTATATCATCCGGTAGAGGCAAATTGAAATGGGATAAGCAATATCCAGAGTCCCTTAGCAACTTATCTAGCTCAATGAGAAGAGAAGAGTTGATGTATGAATTCAGAGAGGAAGGATTGCGATTCAATGGATATGTTGTATCTTCAGACATTTGTGATGCATGTTCCTCAAAAAGTATGACAGGGTTCGCTACGTCACAAAAAAGCAACAAAGTAACAAAAAGGTGACGTAACTGGAATAGTAATGCCCACTGAGCTGCATCTTTCAAAGCATTGGACCATTCTTGGTCATCACCTAGGAGACCCAAAGCTTCACATGCGGAGCGAAATGTAGGATATTCTTGGTCCGACACAGTCCGTATTTCTGAGAAGGAGGTTGGGCCTTTAACTATGTGGAGCAACATATGCAAATAGTAAGTTTCTCCATGTGAAGGGTTGACATGAGCAATCCGGCCAATTTTCTTTTGAGGACCTCGACGATAATCCCAGTATTTATCTTGTGGGTGCCATGTCCAATATTCTGGAAATTCAATATAAGTGTGTTGCCGAGCTGCAGGGTATTGCATATTAGCGTCTAACCATGCAGTCAATCTAGTTTTCATATTTTTTGGGTCTTCAATGACTTCTTCGAGATTATCATCTTCGGAGTAAATAACATTGTTCTCAAGAGGAAGATGAACAGGGAGCCTTTCTACTAAAGGGTCTGTATGGTGAATGTCATATTCCAGCAAATGCCATGCAGCATCATTTGGCGTGACACAACGACATTCCAAATAATTATCAATTTCATTTACTATTTGAGTTGATGAATCTGATGTCGAAAAATTAGATTGGAGGCCAACTCTAGCACAATCAAATCCTTTTGTCACATACTTGAAAAGATATTTGTGCATACCATCATGATTAACCTTCTCTACATTTATGTGAGCTTGATACTTAAACACTAAGTCAACATTGTGAGGAAAAATATATCTGTTGTCAATGTCGACTTTATTTTTCCTAGTAGTAATTTTGTTGTTTGGCCGGGCGTATTCTGTGAAACCATTTTCCCGTGCAACAGTTTTCTCACAGAATTCTTTTGGGTAAAATTTTGTGCATTTTCCATCTGACATACATGGTGATGAACTATTCAAAGCACCGCAAGGGCCATGCACCATAAAAGAAGATACAGCATCAAATCTTGTTGGATCTTTCGTAGGATCAGGGAGCTGAGCAGAGATATATGAATCTATCTTTTGTGCATCTAAAGCGGATTCTTTGGCCAACCATATAATGATATGAACATGTGGAAGGCCACGCTTCTGAAATTCAATTGTGTAGATAACTGTAGGAAAGTAAAATAATTTAAGAGTTTGCAAAAAGTCATGTCATGCAGTATGAGTATGTCTAAGAAAATTCTTATTACCTGCATTTATGGGTCCAAAGAATTTTCTCTTTTTAATATCATCCATTAAAATATTAAGTTTCATTTTGAATACCCGATTGACAATATCTGGACGGTCAGATGGTTGTTGTCCTGGAATGGACGATAAAGCCTCAATAATTTCAGGCCAATTAGCATTTGATGTGAACGTGACAAACAAATCTGGACAACCATACTTTCTGCAAATAGAGATGGAGTCTTGGTAGCTCTGGTATAAGTAGCGAGGTCCACCGGTAAATGAGGAAGGCAATATAATCCTCTGACCAACAAAAGATCCAGATCTAATACCTTTTGAAACAGAATTGGCCAATGAACTATAGGGCGATGATCTGTATTTACGTTGGAAGCTAGGCTTGCGGTACAACGCTACACGGAAGGTTTCAACACAACAATAGCCATCCACTTTGTAAGCCTATGTTAACCTTTTGCCACGTAATGGAGTATTGAATTGACCTAGCCTATCATGCAACCTATATGCATAGTATTGTAGCATTGTGACTTTCTGGCGCTGATTAGCACGTTGCGTCTGACTGTACATAAGCTCATCATGAAAACCATCTTCACCATATGGAAATAATAAAGGATACTGCATGGACATGAACTTGGGGTGTTTTTCGTTGATCTGTTGCAGTTTTGATGAATGGTCTTCAACTATAATGTCCCTTCCCAGATCGGTTGATCCTATATCACCAATAACTAATCCAACAATTTCAGACGCGATTGGAGCACTATAGATATCTCCATGGGCATTAGGCTTGCCATATAGCCTGATGCAGAAGTGGTCTGAATCATCTCCAGCTAATCTTTGGCTTGCTGATCTAAATAACTTGACAATGGGATTATGTGTGTTCAACATTTGTATGAGCGACTGAACAATGGCTTCATTAGGCTGGAATGTATTACGTGAAGATGAAGAAGTGCTTGAAGATGAAGAAGTGCGTGAAGAAGAAGCAACTTTAATTCTGTTTGAAATCTCATTTTCTATGTCAAACATGTATAATTGTGCATATTCTGGTCTCTTGCCCCGAGCTGGTCTCATAGAACCCATGCGGTGGCACGGTTGACCACTAATCTTGAAAACGTATGGGCCTTTACTATCATTTACAGATTCATCAACTTTTGCTCCCATTGAAGTCATTGCAAACATGGTGTTATACTGACGAATATGATCAAAGAAATGTTTTAAGAGTGTGCTATCTTGCGAAGTAAATAAATCCAATAGGGATTGAGGCGGAGGATCATATGGTGCCAGGAAAACTTTTCCCCCTTTGCAACACAAATTATATGTTGGAGATTGAGTATGTCTTTCCCTGCGCACATGCTCTTCGTACCAAAATAGAGCACCACAGTATCTGCATGAATGGTTGGGGCCTCCAAGGTTTAAGGGTTCAAAGATAGTTCCTAGCAGATGAGCCGAAAAGAGAATGATTTCTTAAAAATATGGATGGCTTTGAAGCTTTTAGGGGAAAAAAGGTAGCCAAACATGATCTTATGTTTATGGGTAAAGATCATATTTTGTGTGTGTGAGGTTGATGTAGATGGTTCTTCGTTTAATGGTCGGGGTGTTGAATGTCCTTCTCCAGAGCCAGTTGCTTAATCAATATGAAGCAACATAAAGCGAAATTAATAGGAGAACATTATACTGAATGATAACATATCAGAAGAAATATAATGTACCTAACAAACCTCTTTTTTTGTTGTTAGGTGTCATATGCATACGCGTACGACGGTTATCAGCAGTAGCATATGGGTTATGTCGAGGAGTCAGATTAGGTGGTAATGAGGAACGACGTGGTCGGCCACGTCCACGCGGAAGACCTCGTGTATGTTTGCCGGCAGGCGGCACCAGATGCCTATCTGAATTATGTGAAGAACTTTCCGCGCTATCCATTTTGCAGGATCTAACAAATCAAGGGTATAGATAGAGATATAGGCGGGACAAAGCTGTAATGCACTATCACGAAACGACACTTTCTATAGGTAGCTAAACGACACTATCAGGAAAGTACAATTACTTCAGATGGCTATATATCTAATATAGACTATATAGGGGCTCTGAATGCTCAATGCTTATTAGCCTTATATTAACATTACTACATCTGCAGAAAAATCTAAGGTGTTCATGTAGCAAAATGGCACATTCGTATGGTAATAAATGTTAGCAAGAATTTTCCTTTTTCGTATATGAAAGAGAAGACCAGATCAGGTTTGATCCTAGAAATTACTTTCGGCTCACCCATTGCGATGAGACATTTATATTTATCTGATTAAATCCTACGCCGCCGCGTTCAGCCTATAAAAATATGCAAATGTAAGGCTTCTTCTCAAGAAGTTTGAGCATTTTTTTTACTTTTAACAACGAAGGGTAATGGGAATGAATCGCAAGGGTTCGTTGCCAAATCATGTAATAAAGACATGGAATCCTAGTGTGCAACCGATCCTAGAGTCAGACTGTGGTAACCGATAGTATCAATTTCAGATAGCAGCAAAGTTGAACTCAGGTTTGTATGAAGCATAAAAAAATTGAAATTAGGAACACATGGGAAGGTACGTACCAGCAGGAGTCGTGAACTGAGAAGTGTGGTGGGTCAGCAGCGAGAAAACCAGCAAATAAGGCCAACCATAGAGTAAAGAACAGGATGATGTCAGATCTCCTGTCGAAGTGTCCAGAACATTAGAAAATTTCCTGTCCAACTGTACAAAACCTGAGGAAACTAAATTTTGTGACTAAGGGAAAACACACGATAGGGAACTGAAAGAAGACAGTAAGGATTGGCTCACCACGGTGATGGTATGCGATCTGTGGCGGATGCCTACGGCGAAGGGGTGATGTGAATAATATAGGCAGAGGCGTACGCCGGTCCACTTCTCGTATTCCCTCCATCATCAGTTACCCGAGCGATTAATTTGGAGAGGAAGAGAGAGGTGGAAATTGATTAGGAGAGGAAGAGATCGTGGAGCCAGATGCGATCGGTCAAGTAGAGAAGAAGAACAGTACTGGGCTGAGGAAACTGGGAAGCTAGACGTTGTAGAAAAGGGGGCCTTCATAGATGCAATACATGCGGCTGGATTTATGGGCTTCATACGTGCGGACCGGACCGGAAGGCTGACAGATTTATGGGCTTCATACGTACGCGCAAGACCAGACGGGGAGGCTGACATGGCGGACAACAGGGCGAAGTGGGATAGTTTTGGCTGACATGGCAATATGGTGAGGTGGATAGGCTATATGTCAAGAGAAATAGGCTAGTGGGGGTGATCTTCTTAGTTATATAGGATGAGATGATGAACTAATACCCAACCTAAACATCGTGATCCGATCATGTCATGAAGTTCAAGTTACTATGATTAGAAATGGATCCTCGTAGACTATTCCTTAGACCGTGATGCTATATCAATCACTGTCTTCCGAGAGTGCTTAGATAGCATCAAGCACCACTTGGTAATACAGTGGTTATAAAGGTGTGTTCAGGTATTCGGAGGAAACCGTAGAGGCAATATATGTCAAGAGCGAGATTTGTCCATCCATGTGACGGAAAGATACTCAAGGGCCCACTCGGAGAAGTTATATCCAATAGCTGTGCAGCGTGTGATTTGATCACAGGGATATCACTTGTCAGAACGAGTCAAGTAGCATTGTTAGGTAACGAGATAGAACACTACATGGTGATGTCATTGATCAGATCTCGGGCAATTCAAGTATCGAGAAACAAAGGGAATAAGACACGATTGTCCCGGTTCAAATAACGAAAGATCTTCGTGGAACGCACATGGGTCACATGGCCATCTAGGTCCCTTTGTCGATCATTGGTGCGGGAGTGTCCCGACCATGTCTGGAGTGTTCCCGAACCGTGGGGTATCACGCTTAAGGGCTTGATGATGCTTTTAGAGAGTGTTTATAGGATCGTAAGAATCGCCGAAGAATAATAGAGAGAAAACCGGAAGGGTTTCGGTAAGTTCGGAGGACGTCCGGAGTGGAGGTGGAAGGTGTTCCATAACCACGGAGATTGAATAATATGTGAATGAATGTTAAATATTGATTTAATCATTTATTCATAATTATTTAATAAAAGAGAAAATCAATTTAAAGGTCAAAAGGCTTAATGGGCCAATTCCCGGAGGGGAAAGGGCCCAAGAGGGGGCCGCACCCCTAGGAGGGGCTTGGCCGTCAACCCTAATAGGCCTTCCCCACGTGGGGCCCATGGTGGGGGCTGGCCGGCAGCGCCTCCCCCCACCTCCTCCTCCTTTAGTCCCACCCCGGGACTTTGAGGGAGGTAGTACCTCCTTTTCCCCTATATATAGTGGGGGTATTTGGCCAGATAAATACACACAATATTCAATATAAAGGTCTTCTCACTTTTGGGAAGACCTTCAGTTGATATTTTCTCTCTCTCGTGACCGTTGTCCCAAGTTCGGACTGCGCGAACGACAGACATCTTCACCGCGGAGCGCCGTCACGCTGCGGGATTCGGATCCAGGAGCTCTACTTCCGCAACTGCTACTGGATCGGGGAAGCGGAAGTCATCGTCAGGCACCAGACGCGTGTAACTCCCCGCGAGGTGTCGCACTTGAGGCACTCAAGTCGTTGGAGCCAAAGGAGCGCAAGGACTTCATCACGACCTTGAGGTCGGCTCCGGCTCGTCTACATCAACCACGCTCTCCTGAGCGTTGACAATGCTTTTCGGTCTTCAAGGGTAAGTTTGCGAAAAGCCCCTCTTATTACTGTATTACTAATAGATAGGTCCTGGCAGCATCAGGGGTTTAGGGGCGTAAGGTAAAATTTATTGTTTTCATGCGCGGAACCCCTATAGATATTATGTTAATCCCAGGCATCGATGGAATACTTTATGAACATGAAACGTCACTCCATAACTGGGTGGTTATAAATGTGGCTTTCAGGTATCTCCAATGGTGTTTGTTGGGTTGCATGAATTAGTATTGGGATTTGTTCCATCGTATGACAGATTGTAAGATGTCTTTGGGACCTCTCGATAGTATACCATCCAAGAGCTCAGTTACTAATGTAGTTGTTCACGTGGATCCTATGCCACGGTGCGAGTAAAGAGAACTTGCCAGTAATGATATTGAACTAGGTATAGTGATATCGACAATCGAATCTCGGCCAAGCAACATACTGTGATACAAAAAGGAATCATATATTAGACTGTTTGAATCATTGAAATTGTGGTTTAATTGAAAAGAACTTTGTTGTATGTGTAAGAGTCATCATGGGAATCCCGGTCCCGCTGATGGTTATTGATTGGAGAGTTGTCTCTATCATGTCTTCATATTCTCAAACTTGTCGGGTCACACACTTAATCTATGATGTTGCTAGTATTTTTTTGATAATATGTATGGTGTGAATCCAATGTTGTTTTGAAATCTTGGATGAGATCCTTGATATCACGGGGATCTCTAGATTGTTCCGAAGGTAGATAATTATATATGGCACTTCCTATTATAGGGTTTCAGGAAAGTTCTAAATATTCTATGTTGATGGAAGTTTCCAGAAGATTCTCGGAGGGTCCATGGTGGGAGCCACCTACGAAGTGGGGCCACATGGTCCCAAGAGGGGCACCCCGGCCAACATGGTCCAGGGCGCCACGTCCAACAGGGCCCATATGGGGTGCTAGGCACCAGACCCTAAAAGGAGGGGGGAGGGGAGAGTGACTCTCCCCCTTCCTTGCACCGCCGGCCCTAGGGGCTTGGGGAAGGGCCAACCATCCCCCCGGTCGCCTATATAAGAGATTTATGGGTAGGGTTGCAATACCTTTGCTTGTTGTCCACGCCCCTACTCTCTCACACATAGAAATGTCTCTCTCGTTGCACGACGAAGCCCTGCTGAAATATCTCCACCACCATAGTAGTGTTGCCATTGTGTCACCGGATTCTCGTAGATGTCTCCACCATCTCTTGTGGGATCAAGAAAGAGGATATGGCATCATAGTGGAACCTGTGGATACCGCAGAGGTGCTATCAGTTTAGTACAAGGATCTCGAAGGTCAAGATCTACTACCGTTTGAACCGTCAGAAGTGATCGACTACATCACCCACGATCTCTAGATCGTTAACACTCGTGTTCTTAGAGGGTAAGTAGATTATATATGCTACTTGTTACTTGCATCTAGTAGATTAGATATGGCGGGGTTCTCTCTTGCTATTCCATAGGAAAAAATTTCCATGCAACGAACCCATCAAGTGCCAAACTCATGTGCTTAGTACACATCACAAACGTCATATAACCCACAATGCAACATTTTGAAGAATGGATTTGGGATAAGTCTACAAATCTAGGGTTTGGCAAAAAGTGAGCAATGCCTTACAAAAACACAAAATCAACCAACCAAAGCATGACATCTAAGAGAGACTACCTCGAAGGAAGCAAAACGGGCCATTTAACAAAAAACTCTAATTTGGAGGGATTTGAGAAGGGCTGAGTGAGGGGTGAGAGAAGGCGTAGCTCGGGTCAGGGAGGAAGAATGGGGGACGGAGAGAGGATGGGTAACCCCATCACAGTGTTGGAACTACTTAACCTTTGGGATGATACCACCAGAGAGGTAGACGGTACCATTAGGCACTCTACCTCTAGGGAAGATGGCGGTAGACAATACACCGTACGTCCACCACTACTACGAAAATAGGTATTCATGGGTTGCATACCAGTGGTGCACCTCTGCGGTGATGCGTCACAGGTAAGTACCCGTGACACACCATAAACAGGTGTTTCACGGTATAAACTTACCTATGGTGCACCGCGAAAAGTGGTGTGCCATGAACAATTTTAAGTCGGGCTAGCAGGGATGGCTCCCCTTATCCATGGCTCATCCCATACTGGTGTGCCACATGTATATTTTCTACCTGTGAAGCACCTGAGGGGATTTTGGTCCCCACTTACTCGTGGCACACCAGTGCAGGGTGCACCACTGGTGCGTGTGGTCTCACCCCATCACCTTTTCCAGTTTTTTAAAAATAAATAAAATGATAAAACCATCATATTTGAAAATATTTTGAGTTGTAGTTATGTTATGTGATTTAGTTGTTAGGAAAATTAACAAACATGAATTTCGACATCAGATCGAAAAGTTTTAATATGAAAAATCATCTACGTGAAAATTTACATCCGATTTCAACTATCTTTGGCTATTGCCAATCTTTTAGAATCCTCAAATTCAAAAGGGAGTTTGAAATATGATTTTTTTAAGATTTTGACACGATTAAATGAATTTTATTTAGAAAACCTTGTAGTAAACTATCAAAAATCCATTATGCATGATGCAAAATATGATATGGATGTTATATTTGGATTCATCTCATTTTTATGATCGATTTAGATATATTATTTATCAAATTACGATTTATGGATTTAAAGATATGAATTATTCCATGTCATTCGGAGTAAATAATATCGACATACTGTTTCAGCTCAAACTGCAATCCACGTCTTCCTGATTATTTTTTATCGTGGTATGGACGCCAAAAAGGACATGCGGCAATGTCGCAGCGGAGCCCTGCTTGCGCCCTGCGTGCGACATGGGCCCGTAGTCAATGTACGTGGGCAGTATGGTGCTCTGTGAGAGACATTCCCCATGTGACACGCCTCCGCACCGGCTAGGTGGTGGGACCGCAGAGAGCCGATGTGCGTTGTGAGCCCATGCCGTTTGCAGACTCTCGCGGTCATAGGGCCCACCGAGAGCCGACGTGGCACAGTTATCCCATGTCAGCCGCCTATTCTCGCAGACATGGAGACCGTCCATTGTAGACATGGTGGCGTAATCCCATATTGTTCTTAGTTTATCACGTAGACGGGGCCCATCCGGAGATGACGTGGCGCCATAAATCCATGTCGGTCGCAGTTTTTCGCATACGCGAGGCCCTACCAGAAATGGCATGGCATCGTAGACTATAGCCGGCCGAGGTTTCTCGCGGTGGAGGGGCTCGTAGACATCTTATGTGGCATCGTAATCCCTAGCCAAACATGGTTCCTCGTGGTGGAGGGACGAGATGGCATCGTAGACCGTAGACATCAGCAGTTTATCATGGTCTATAGCATAGTTGGTAGTGTATAATCTACGCCATGACAATCTACTTCGATCTATGATGTCCCTATAGCTTAAACCTTACGCTTTCCTCTTCTATATAAATGTCTTGTTGTTAGAATCGCAACAAGAGAATAACGAAGAACAAAAAGGAAATCGTACCAAGGGGACACATATTTAACGTGGAAAACCCTCTCCAACAAAGAGAGGAAAAAACCACGGGTGCAACCAGCAAAACTTCAATATAACAGGGAGTGTTTACACAACACCGAGGATTTTCATAGATGTAACTTATCCTAGCTGGCGGCTTACAAGAGATATATATAACGGTGGAAACCTAGTTATTCAACGATCCGTACCGCGGGGGAGGGCTGAAGAGGTGCGGAGTCTGAAGTTAGCCTCCTTTAATTGAATTTGGATCATACTTCAACACTTGTTGCATCTCTTCTTCTGTATTTTGTCACATATTTGTTTTCTATAGCATGCTTCTAAAGGCTCGGCTTCTTGCTCCTTGCTTATTTTCTTAGAGCTTGTCATTCTCTCTGGTTGAGCTCCGAGCGAAGAAGGGTGCAGCGGCTCAACCTTGCGAAGCATCTCACCTCGCCATCCTCTCTTTGTATCTTCGACATTAGATGCCCTGATGCCATCACCCGACACGGTCTTTCATGTGTCTTCAGTGTTATGCTGCTTACCAAGCGTCCATGACGATGTGGTTCGATGATCCTCCCTCTAGCATCCTACTTACCAGATATCGACGCCTCAACACGTTGGTGATGTGGCTTCGACGCGTACGAGAAAGCATAAGTCTACGAAGTAGGAAGTCTTGCCCTCAAGATATTATAAGTGCGTTACGCTTCTTACCCTCTCCATTTGTTATTATTGTTCTAGCTTTTTCTACTAATTTCTTTCCTTCTTGCCTTGCATCCTTTGGTGCCTACTTCACGCCGTGAAAGTTTCATCCCGAAATATTGTCCCTCTGATCTAGACGCGAAGTCTCAAAATGTGCACTGAGTTTCTTCGGTGCTTATTCCTCGATGTTTGATTTTTTACCTATTTAGCCACTGATGATCTGCTTTATTTTCCTGTTTGCTAGGGTACATGGTCTGGAACACGCAGCAGATAAAGTTATGATTTTGTCCGTCAGCCACGATGGTATATCTTGTATGTTTCTTACATTTCTTATTTTTTATATGACATTCGCTTTTGTTGTTGTATGTTTGTTTTTTAGGTTGATTTAGGAAAGTAGGTCGCGACGATCGTCGAGATTCGTGTGAGAGGACTATGGCGTTCGACGGATACATGGCCGGTGGCTTCCAACACAAATGGTAAGCCTACACCGTTGTCCTTTAGTTTTACCGCATAATTCTTCTCTTACGTTTGCTAATTTCCTCTTACATTTCGTAAGTCTTATGTGAACATGTGTTTTCTAGACGTACATGTCTGCTATTGTGTGTGGACCAAAAAAATTCGCAAAGAGAAGAGAACGACTAGCTCGCACGATGTTCCTGTTGGTGATGGAGGAGGCTAAGCGTTCACACTCGGTTCGTCGACATGTCTTCAGCCGGCGTTGGATAAAGATGGTCGTGTCTTTGCATCCAGAGCGACGGTCGTGCGCCCAACCATTGCACGCTTAGGACGCTTAGCTTGATAGTCGTGTATAGTATACTATTTAGGTAGTCCTTAGCATTAAGAAATGTAATATTTGATGTGTAAATTACATGGTACGACGAGTGATAAATCTACGTGAACGTGTCTAAGAATGGATTGAACATTTTGCAGTTGAGCAGCACGTTGTGCGCGTGAGTGAACCACTCCCAACTGTTGTCGAGGAACATGTGGCCTTGCCCGTCAAGTAGCATGCCCACATGCCACAGGAAGGCACATCGGCCTACTGTCTACGGCATCATTTCATCACGCTCTTGCCTGAGAAATTGTCCGGGAGTTTCTTCATGTTGAAGGGGTCTTCAAAGATATGTATGGAGAACTCGAAGTCGAGGGTGTCTGTGTATTCTTTTATCAGCGTCGTTGATCGTCCGCATCTATGGATGTGGCCAGCGCCACGGCCACGACTGTAGCTCCTTACCCTGGAACTTCGATTCATGAAGCACGTGTGAGCGAGCTAGGGAATCGAACTGGCAGTAGAGCGGTTTTTAAGAAATGTGGCATGTACATATTGTTGATAAAGGTCGAGCAGATAAGCGGCGCAAAGCCCGAGCGACTGGCATTTAATTGGTCCAGGAGCTATGCTTTTTTGCGTTGGAACTGCGCCACCGCAATGACGAGACAACTATGTTATGGTGGAAACGCGCTACTGTGACAATGGGATGCCTCCACTGAGTCGGCCATGCGCCTCTACATCGACGGGATGACTTCCAGTGACGGCCAGAAGAACTGACACCATTATTAAGAGGACAGCGTAAGGTTGACGACAGCGTAATAAATAACGGTTAACCAGTGATGACTCAAAATATATCGAGTTTGTTGGGAACCCCAAGAGGAAGGTATGATGAGCACAGCAGCAAGTTTTCCCTTAGTTATGAAACCAAGATTATCGAACCAGTACGAGCAAGGAAACAAATCCAAGGTGGTGCTTCCAACTTGGAATCCTGTACAACACAACCACAGAACTATGCCCCAACTTACAGTGAGGTTGTCAATTTTACCGGTTTTTCTAAAAATAAAGGATTAAACGTATTGTGTGTGAGATAGTAATTGCTTGCAGAAAGTAAAAAGTAAACAATAAATAATAGATGGTTTATCAATGGTAAAAGAATGGACCGGGGTCCATAGTTCACTAGAGGTGATTCTCCTTAAGATAAATAACATATTGGGTGAACAAATTACAGCGGGGCAATTGACAGACTCAAGAAAGCATACCATGCGTATACTAATCATGTTGACTCCTATGAGATTTGATTGGGCATTACAACATTATACATAGACCGTAATCCAACTACATCTATGACTAATAATCCACCTTCAGGTTATCATCCGAATCCTCTCTAGTATTAAGTTGCAAGCAACAGATAATTGTATTAAGCAAAGTATGTAAAGTAAACAATGTGATTGTCCCATGGATAAAGGATTGTTGTTTTCTCCCTAGTAGCAACAACACATCTAGTACCTTAGAGATTCCTATCACTTCCCCAGATTACTAGAGGCATGAAGCCACTATCGAGTATAAATACTCCCTCTTGGAGTTGCTAGCATCTACTTGGCCAAGATAGCTACTAACAATAGAAAGCATGCAAGATCACAAATAACATAGACATGATAGAATCAATAATCAATCTGAAATAGCATCTCAATATCCATAGGATCCCCGCAAACACAACATATAAGATTACAAATAGATGATCTTGATCATGAACAGAGCTCACAAGATCTAAATATGATATCACAAAGGAGAAGAACCAACCATCTAGCTACTACATGGACCCGTAGTCCAAGGATGAACTACTCACGCATCACACTGGAGGCAATCATGGTGATGAAGAAGGCTTCCAGGGTGATCTCTCCCCTTCGGCAGGAGGGCGGGAAGAGCTTCGGATCCCCCAAATCTGGGGATCAAGATGGCGGCAGATACAGACTCTTCCATGGATGTGGGTCTTTGATCGGGTCCTTAGGGTTTTCGTCTCGGGAGGCTTTTATAGGCGGAAGGACTAGGTCGGTGGAGCACTAGGATGCCCACACCCCTTGATGGCGCACCCCCAGGTCGCGCAACCACCAGGTGTGGCCACCCTGGTGCGCCATTTCGTCTCCCCTCCGGACTTCGTGTTGCTTCGGGTAAAATATTGACTTTGGTTTTTGTTCGGTCCAATTCCGAGAATATTTCCTTAGTAGCTTTTCTGAAATCAAAAACAGCAAAAAACAGGCAACTGGTACTGCGGCATCTTGTTAATAGGTTAGTTCCAGAAAATGTATAAAAATATCCCAAAGTATGTACAAAACATAAGAAAGTAGATACTAAACAAGCATGGAACATCAAAAATTATATATACATTTACGACGTATCAACCAGCCATGGTGTCCATGACAAGGTTTGCCTACCTAGCGCATCACCGTCTGCGCGTTGCGTACAGCACTGTCGCGGCGTCCACTTTGTAGCTGATATGGCCTCAACTACGAGTTGGACCCCGCCGGATAGAAAAGTCCTTTCAAGCATTGTTTGGTGTGCGCGATTGCAAATGCTCTTACTTACACCTTGCTCATGTGTGATCTTCTATAATCAATGCACTTCTTAACCGTTGCGCCCCAAGGGGCGCAAAGTGTTATATAATTGGACTAAACGTCGAACAATATCGTATGGCTAGTATCATTTTCACTCAGTATCTCTTGATACGATTTTATCAGCAAACGTTTTGTCTATCGCTACACTCCGGGGGCACGGGGAGGTGTCTACTTAAATATAAAAATGAAAAAATAAAGTAAAATTCATTTTATTGTTATTTGAATTCAAGATTATTATTAGTTAATCATTATTGTTTATTTAAATAACTATTTGGAATTCAAACAGTAAAGGCGTGTGACATCATGGCTCAGAGGTTAATAGGATTGATAGGATACTAATATCAACAAGGTATAACTTCTATCTCAAAAACTCATTTGGAAGGAACTCAGAAGTTAAACGTCCTTGGACCGGAGCAATTTTAGGATGGATGACTTACATGGGTATAACCCTCGGATATCGTCATTAAGGTAGGACATGGCCCAATACGGAGGTGGCCCAGTAAGACGACTCGATAAGCCGGGCCCTCACGTCATACTGACTTGGAGTAGAAGACAAGGAAACATATGTAAACAATAGATGACTACATATATAAAGCCATTAGGGGCACCCACGACAACAAGTCATATTAGAAAGATATAATCTAGTCAACAACGACTACCAAAGCTAATAAGCACTTTAAACCAATCTATGTCCATGTAGTGACTTATAGAAAGCGTAGGGATACTCCACCAGTGGGACCTGAATTGAAAGAACATTTCATGACCCCTATAGTTTTGTGTCTTATATAACAATACCAAGGACTATTTAATTGTGTATTGAGTGCTGCAGATTATTCTCCCCAAAAAGAACTACAAGTCAAATGCAGCAAACCAGAAGTTCTGGGGGTGGATAATCCGCCCCAGGATAGGGCCAGATTATCCGCCCCTGCCTCGATCGACAAAGGAGCAAAGACGCGATGCTCAGAGAGGGGGACGGAGTTTTCCACGGATAATCCGACCAGGGCCGAAGCTTTTTGCCCTAGCCAGATAATCTGCCCCGGGGTTTACTAAAGGGTACTATGGCGCGCCACTCAGATGGGGGCAGAGTATTCCACAGACAATCTGACCAAGGACGGAGTTTTTTCCCTGGCCGGATAATCCGCCCCTCCTAGGAGGCCGAATTATCCGCCCCAAGGAATTTTTTCAAAGGGCTAACCAGCAGGACTCTCAGAAGGGGGCAGAGTTTTGGCCCGGATTATTTAGTCCGAGACAGATTTTTGTCCCCGGCCGGATTATCCGGCCCCTTCTTAGGCCAGATTATCCAGCCCCCGTTTTCTCCAATGGCTCCATCTCAGGGAGGGGACATAAATACCCCTCCCCGTCTTCATTTTGGGGTTGTTGGATCTGACGAAAAAGCTCGGTACTATAGAAATCGATTTACAACAAGATCTTCACTTTCATCTATCTAAAGGCCTTGTCCTTTGGGGAATCGAAGGAGGAGGCCTTGATCTACATCTTCAACAAAGAGATCTTCACTTCCTATCCCATTCATTTGTGGGGCTTTTGATCTAGAGTTTCATTCGAATTTATAGATCTCGATTTCATTACTTGGTCACTTGTTTTATTGTGGAAGCTTGTTGCCATCACGGGAGCCTCCAATTAAGTTGTGTATGTATGCCCCGATCCAGTTGTCAAGGCATCGGTTCCAGCCTCGATGGGTACCACTTAGTGGAAAGGTGGATCTGGCCAGTTGTGGCGAGATCCATCGGAGAATAGGGTGAGGCCTATTGTGTCGTGGTGGTCTTAGTACCACCCACCCCTCCAACGCAGATGTACTTCCCTTAATAAGAAAGGAACTGTGGTAAAACAAATCTTGTGTCTACGCGTGCTCCACTATCAATTACCTTGTTTCTCTCACTGCCTTAACCGTTTAGTAGCTAGGTTGACATATAGGGAAATTCATTGTAGTTGCATATCTAGAGAATTTACCTTTGTGTCAAGCCTGAAATTGAAAAGGTATTAAAATTTGGAGTAGAACCTATTCACCCCCCCCTCTAGGTGCCCATACGATACATTTCAATTGGTATTAGAGCATTGGCTCTTTATTCGAGCTTTACCACCTAAGAGAGTATGGGTACTCGTGGAGATGGTAGTGAGGATGTGGAGAAGGTCACCATGGATGATCTCAAGAGTTTGGAAACAAACTTGATTAAAATCATGGAGACCCAATTCCAAGAAATGCGTGACATAATGCCGCATGTCTTGCCACCCACAAACTCACCTCCCTCTCCCACTGAGGTCACAATTCCTCTTTCAAAGGACAAAGCTAAGGCTAACTCGAATGAAAATGAGTTGGAGAATGAAGAAAAAATTAGAGATCCTCTTCCAAAAGGGGAAGTGGTAAGGAGGATTTTAGTGAGGTATCTCATCTATACTCACCTGATCCACCAATCCATCACCCCCATACAAACAATAGGGGTGATCCACCCAATCTTAGCGCATATCCTTTTAATCAATGGCAATTTTTGATGAAATATCATGTGTGCATTTCATCCATTTAGTTGTGGATGATTATATAGGTTGGTCTTCATGTTGTGGATCCAACCAATATGACTCGAAGAGAAGTTGTTGACATCCAACTCAATGCCACTGCCCTACACATGATACAACTAGGTGTGGGTCCCAAGGACATGCCACATATTGAACATCTCAGCACCACCAATGAAGCTTGGGATACTCTCACTGAGTTGTTCGTTAGAAATGAGAGCATGATAAGAAATATATATGATGCTCTAAGTATTCAAGATGAAAGCCTCTACATGGTGGATGGTGAGGATCGTGAAGATATGTATAGAAGACTCAAGTCCATTGCCACCACATTTAGAAACCATGATGCCACACACATTGATGATGCTTGGATCAAGAGGAAATATGTAAGTACACTTATGCCATTTTAGCCCACGGATCTGAAGAGTCTACAAGGAAGACACAACTACCACCTTATGACTTCCAATGAAGTTATGCAAGAAATGGCTGCTTTCAAAGTTGCAGCCAAGAATGCTAAAGATGCTCGTGTGCGACCCCTTGGTCTGCAAAAGGGGTTAATCTTGCCTTGAAGGCGAACGTGGTTGAGCAAGAAGAAGACAAAAGGAACATTGACATAATTTCCATGAGCTGTCTCGAGGAATTCAAGCGTGCACATGGTTAGTACATGGCGTTCTATGCAAGGAATTTTTGGAAAGATCCTGCCAAGGAAAAATCTGAGCTTGAACGTAAGAACGGGTCAAGTGGAAGAAAGGAGAATGGTCCAAATCTAAGATCTTGTTACAATTGTGGAGAGCATTTCCATTTTGTTGTCGAGTGACCCTATCAAAATAGAGAAGACCATTGGGGTAGATTGGTTCTCAAGGATAACTCAAAAGCCCCTCGCAAGAAGCCATTCAACAAGAAGAATGTTCCTTACAAGGAGCAACCAAAAATAGTGTTGGTGGCCCAAGAGGAGTACTCATCCGCAAGCGAAGACGAAGAAGATGATGAAAGCCCAAGATATGTGGCAGCCATAGCCACCACTTCCACACCAACCGCTTCACTCTTCGACTCACCAAACGAGAACCTCTCCAACAAGAACGTCAATTGCCTTATGGCAAGAGGTTCTGAGGTATCACCTTCCACCACTTCCTTTCCTAAGACTACTATGAATGTTGATACAGATGATCCTACTAGTCTAAAGGTAAAGGAATAAGTTATTTCTTTGGATCATTACATAACTAACTTGCCAGATGAGCACAAGAGACACTTCGAGGCCCTCAAGCGTGAACTTGTTCACTCAGAAGAACTCCTTGAAGAGAAGGGAAGAATTGAAAGAGAAGATGCAGTTGAGATAGCATCTCTGAAAAATGCTCTAGAGGAAGAGGAAGAGATTTGAACTTCTCTTGAGGAGAGTCTTGAGTCCATCAAGGAGTCACATGACAATATTGTGGCTAAATTCATAAAGGAACATGATCATGCTATTGCTAAAACAGGAAAACTTAAAAGGAAAGGTTAAATTGGGGGTTGCTCATGCTAGACTAACCGAGAAGCTAGAGGAAATTAACATCACCCACAAGGCTTTAGAGAGTGAACACTCACTTCTCAATGAGTCTCATGATCAGCTCCAAACTCGACTAGCTAAATATTATGTTCCTAGCACATCTATAGTTTTGTGTGACCATGCAAAAATTCTTGAGGAAAATGCTAGATTGAAGAATGAGCTTGCCAAGTCATCTCCTCTCAAAGGTAAGGATGTGCTTGATGCCCTATTGAGTAAGCAAAGGTCAAACAATGGGAAGGAGGGACTTGGCTATGTCCCCAAGACAAAGAAGAAGAAGAATAAGAAGAAGACCAATTCAACTCAAGCTAAGAAAAGCACCACTATAGTAAATGACACCATGAAGAACAAAACTGCTCATGATGGTTTTGCAGGAATTACTTACCCCGATTATGAGTTGTTTCGTGACTATTATGGTGATGTTTATCCTAGGTATGTTGGTCATTTTTATGGTTATATGGACTTCTTTATTTGGGTTCCAAAGACCCTTGTTACTAACATGAGAGGACCCATTAAAAATGGGTACCTAAAACAAGAATTAATTTTCTTATAGAGCTATGCTTCCGGTGGGTCGAAATGGGTGCTTGATAGTGGATGCACAAGTCATATGACCAGAAGCAAGGAGAACATCACAGAGATGAGGCCTAATCACGACCAAATAACTGTCTCCTATGGTGATAAATCCAAATCAAAGGTATTGCGTATTGGCAAGGTAGTGGTTGCCCATGATATCTCTCTCATGGATGTCATGCTTGTTTAAACCCTTGGGTATAATTTACTTTCTGTTCGTGCCCTTGGTTAGATGGGTTTTGCTATTTTTATTGATGATGATATTGTGGTACTATTGTGGAGCAAGTCTCTTAAGGTCGCTTTCGTTGGGTACGTCGAAAATGACTTGTATGTGGTGGACTTTTCGGGAAAACCACTGCATATCCGATGTGCTTGTTCGGAAAGGCTGATGTGGGTTGGCTATGGCATTGCCGACTAGCCCATGTCAATATAAGAACTTTGCAAAGTATTCACAAGGGTGGCCACATTTCTGGACTAAAAGACAATGTTTCTTTTGCCAAAGATTGTGTTTGGAGGGCTTGTGTTGAAGAAAAAATGCATGACTCTCCCCATTGAAGGAAGTTAATTATTTCGTCAAAGAGGATCTTAGAGCTCCTTCATGTGGATATTTTTGGTCCTCCATCTCATGCAAGTCTCAGTGGGAAGAAGTATTGCCTTGTCATTGTTGATGACTACTCAAGGTACACATGGGTCTACTTCTTCAAGTTGAAGAGTGAGACTCAACAAACCATCATCGACTTTGCCAATGAGGTTCAACGTCAACACAACGTCCCCATATTGGCAATAAGAAGTGGCAACGGCTCCGAGTTCAAGAACTACACCATGAATGAATTTCTAAGTGAAGAAGGGATAAGACACCAATATTCCGCTAGTACACCCCTCAGCAAAATGGTGTAGCTGAGAGGAAAAACATACTTTGATGGATATGGCAAGGTCTATGTTGGTTGAATTCAAGTCCCCATATAATTTCTGGGCTGAAGCTATATCCATCGCATTTCACTCATCAAACCGGCTTTACCTCTGCAAGATCTTGGAGAAGACTCCCATGAAATACTTACCAGTAACAATCCCAATATCTCATACTTTTGGGTGTTCGGTTGTATGTGTTTCTTTCTCATTAAAGGAGTTCATTTGTCTAAATTTGAGTCTAAGGCTATAGAAGGTATATTTGTTTGTTATGTTGCTGAATCCCACACTTACTGAATCTACAACAAGACCTCCAGTAGAATATTGTAGGGTGGTGTTCGAGGAAAATAATGACTCCCATGTGGGTAAAGTTGATGTTTGAAATACCCCAAGACGCCATAATAAGAATGTGTGTGGGATTTTACCGCCTCGTTGAGGAACCCCTGGTGGCGGATTAGGAAGGATAATGCTATACACAAGTAGAGCCATCATCAACACAGGATCAACAAACTCCACCTGCTGAAGCAAATAATGCACCTACTCAACAAATTACTAAAGTTCATCCTTCATCTGATCAAGCTGGAAGTTCTAGGCCAGATTATCCAGCATCAACGGGCGGATTATCTAGCCAAGCATTTCCCTTGCGCACCAACAATGATCGAGAAATAGCTGAAGCTCTTAGGCCAGATTATCCGGCCCCTCCCTCGTCCGGATTATCCAGCCCTACAAGTCCAGAACAACAACCTCCTGATATGGTTGTCAATCAAGATCAAGGGCAAGACTCTCCTTCTACTGTTAGTGCTAAACCTGCTATTGATCAAGGTCAAGTTGTTGGTCAAGAAGAGGACCAGAATGTTGAAGATTTTCCTCCAAGAAATAATAAGGAAATCAAAACTCGTTGCAAATCTCGGGCTAAAAGAAATCTAGAACTCGGAGGACACATACTTGATAAAGTGGTCGGTGATCTAATAAGAAGGGTGTCCACAAGAAGAGAGCTAGCAAGCTTCAGCGATCATCAAGCTCATATATCCATGGTGGATCCTAAGAAGGTTTTTGAAGCACTTGAAGATCCAGATTGGCTATTGGCTATGCATGAATAACTCAATAACTTCGAGCCAACAAAGTCTGTAAGTTAGTAGAGAATCCCAAAGAATGCCGCAATGTTATTAGCACGAAGTGGATATTCAAAAACAAGCAAGATGAAAATGGGATTGTCATAAAAAATAATGCAAGACCGGTAGCACAAGGTTTCTATCAAGTGGAGGGCATTGACTTTGGCGAGACTTATGCTCTAGTGGCTCACCTTGAGTCTATCTGTATCCTTATTGCATATGTTGCACATCATAATTTTAAATTACAGCAAATGGATGTTAAAAGTGCCTTTCTTAATGGTCCTTTGCATGAATTGGTGTATGTTAAGCAACCCTCGGGCTTCGAGGACCCCAACTTTCCTAACCATGTCTACAAACTCGATAAGGTGCTCTATGGCCTTAAAAAAGCCCCACATGCATGGTATTAGCATCTTAAAGAGTTATTGCTAAAACGTGGTTTCGAGGTTGGGCAGATTGGCCCCAATTTTTTTAGTAAGAAGGTTAAAGGACAGCTTTTCGTATGCCAATCATATGTAGATGACATTATTTTTGGCTCTACTAAGAAAGCTTTTAATGATGAATTTTCAAATCTTATGACTGACGGTTTTGACATGTCTATGATGGGAGAGTTAAGGTTCTTTCTTGGTTTCGAGATCAAGCAATTGAGAGAAGGAACCTTCATTAATCAAGCAAAGTACATCCAAGGCATGCTCAAGAGATTCAAGATGATGGACCTCAACACCATTGCTACACCGATGCAAACAAAATGCCATCTTGAATTAAACCCCAAGGGTAAAGATGTGGATCAAAAGGTATATTGATCCATGATCATCTCTTTGCTTTACCGATGTGCATCTGGACCCGATATTCTGATGAGTGTAGGAGTGTGTGCAAGGTATCAAGATTCCCCTAAAGAAAGCCACTTGGTGATGGTCAAGAGAATAGTCCGATATTTGGTTCATTTCCCTAACTTTGGTTTGTGGTATCCCAAAGGCTCTAATTTCTCTCTATGTGGGTATATGGATTCTGATTAGGCTGGTGATAAGGATGATAGAAAATCAACTTCCAAAGCTTGTCAATTTCTAGGCAAATCCTTTGTTTGATGGACTTCTAAGATTGCATTTCTCTCTCCACCTTCAAAGCTAAATATGTGGCTGATGCTAGTGCATGCAGTTAGTTGTTATGGATGAGGCAAACTTTAAAGGAATATGGTGTCCATTGTAACAAAGATCCTCTTTTATGTGACAATGAAAGTGCCATCAAAATTGTTTACAATCTGGTAGAACATACAAGAACCAAGAATATTGAGATTCTCAATCATTTTATACGAGATCATGTTACTCGTGTATACATTGAACTATCTTATGTAAACACGAAGGATCAACTTGCAGATATTTTCCCGAAGCCTGAAGCAAGATTCTGCTACTTGAGGAATGAGCTAAATATCATAGATTCAAGGAGCTTGACTTGATTACCTTGCATACACACCTATGTCTTAACCTTTATTTGGTTTAGATGCAGGCATGGACATAGGGGAGTGTGGTCCTAATAATTGGGCTAACCCTCCCCCCATAATGTCGAAAGTAAGAAAATCATTACTCTTAATATCATTTAGTTATATGTGAGCTTAATTGATGAGTATTTGTCATGAACCCAAGATGTATCTTCGCAGTGTCATACCATCCACTCCTACATGGTAGCTTCGGCCACCTCCCTCTTATTTGTGAAGAGTTGGTTCTTTATGGATATTTTTGGTTTTTATTGCCTATCTTTCATTCTTATGGAAAACACACCAAAAATTAGCTTTTCATTGGTTTTGGTTCTTGCAATTTTGGGTGTGTAGTACCATCTTGGTTTGGATATCTAAACCTAAGCCTATTCCCACCTCAAGACATCTATCTCTCTTGCACACAAGTCCATTTGTCAACATGTGAGGTTGTCTTTGGGTTGGGCTAGCCTGAATCCTGTGTAAACAGGAACATTCAGAGAGGGCCGGATTATTTGCCCCTAGTGGGGGCCAGAATATCCGACCTGGGCGGTTTTTGTCTTCTTAGGGTAGGGCATCGGGGAGAGGCTCAAACAGAGCAGCACTCCCCTCCCTACCCTCTCCTCTTCCTCAGTCACCGTCGGTCGCCCTCATCCTCCCTGGTGCTCCCCCAGCCACCAGTTCCCCTAGTTTTCGACCAGACCTGCTTCTCCATCATCCTGGGTACCTTATCCTCCAAGTAGACCTGCCGATGAGTGAGGGTAACTCCCACATTCTTTGCTTTTGTGTGGAAGTTGATGTTTTGTTGTTGAAACTGGGAGTATAGGCTGCCCATTGATCACTTACCTATTATTTTCAGTAGATTATCAACCATTGTTGACGATCTATGTGTATGTCTCACATCTTATTTGAAAGCAAAAAAATTACCAGGGCTGATTATCCGCCCCTAGCTAGGCCAGATTATCCGCCCCATGGCCAGGCCGGATTATCCGCCTCTGGCAAGGCCGGATTATCCGGCCTGGAAGGATCAACCCTGCTACTTTTTGATTCATATTGGTTCATCATTGTAGCACCCCGATAAAATCACTACTAGAAAATTGCTTGTTATTTATATTTTGTGCATCATCATGACTGCATGCTCATGTCATCTAGCCACATTGCATTTGAGCATCATCATCATCCTGCATTTGTTTGTCTAAACTATTTTATAAAATCCTATCTTTATTTTCTATACATCCCGTCTTTATCTCAAATCAAACCCCCGTCTTTTTCGGATCGTTGGTTTGTCTAAAAAACTATTTGCAAACGTCTTTTTAAAAAATAAAATAAATGAAAATGTTTTGTCCGGGAAGGCAATCTAGCTGGTCAGGCCAGAGGCCCAACTGGCCAGACTGCCTACCACGTGGCCCAAAAGAACCCTAGTCTAAACCCTAATCCTACATTCCCGCCGCCAGTACACACCAAGCTACCGACACGCGCGGACGTGCACGACACGCTCGCCCGCCCTAGTCCCGCATCCCACCCAGCCACTCAAGGTTACCACCAACACACCCAACCCCCTCCCCTGGACCCAACATGTCCTAGCCAGCCGCCCACTCCCGTGCACCGCAAATCGCCCCTAGCCCCACCCCGACTGACACGGGCGCAGTCCCACCTACCCCAGCGACGTGTCAACGCGATGCATGCATTTACCCCTTCCCCTCGCTCACCACCGCGATCCCCTCCATCTCGCTAACTTCCATCGCCACCCTCTTCTCTCCTCCCGGCCGCCACCAGGCGCCCTTCGGCTTTTGCACATCTCCGCCGCCCCCGAGCAGAGCCCCGGCCTCTCCGCCCCGGGTTGACCTCGTCGCACGGCCGCCTCAATGCCCCAAGCCCCTCCGCGATGTCCTCTGCGCCGCCCCGCCTGCGGCCGAGCTCGCCAGGCCATGGTGCCTCGTCAACCTCGCCGCAGCGCCTGGCCGCCCCTACCACCTGGCGCCGTCGCCCTCTGCCACTTCTCCGCTAGGACAAGCACCACCGACCTCTGTTGCCAGGCCCTACCTCAACGAGCCCTGCGGTCTCCTTCCCGTGGCCTCGTCCTCGCCATGGCCGCGCGCCTTCCATGAGCTCCATTCCCTGCAACCGTCGTTGACCCCGCCGCCTCGCCCAACCTTGAGCAGAGCCAACGCCACCAGGTGCTCCAGTACGTGTCACCATCATGCGCCTGATCTCGACCCACACCCTGTTCTGGAGCCGGACCTGCCTTCCCTGTCTCCGTCCGTCCCGTGCACCCTCCTACGAGCATCGTACGCCACCGCGGGCGCCCATCTGCTCGGCCTTCTTCCTGCAACACTGCCGGACGCCGGTAGCAGTCCTCCGCAGAAGCGCCTCACCCTGCCGCATGTGCTCCGTCGACCCCCACTTGAGCTCGCCCACCCTTTGGTGTCTGCAACTCCTACCAGGAGCAGCTTCCCTGCCTTTGTTTTGTCGTGCAGGGCACTGCTATTGAAGATCTATTTGAAGCCACCAATATTGTGACACGGTTGCTCTTGGGCTTGTTCAGTTTGTCTTCCCTGTGTTGGTACCTCTGTACTCGACATCCTCTTCGAGGCAGCACCATAAACAAATATACGCATCATCAACCTCGGCTATGATGGCACCCCCGAGGACCCCGGCACTGATCCCAAGTCTGCCATCGATGAATAAGGTGGAACTCTAAGGCCTTCGACGCGGAACGCCATGCTCTTCTACACGGAGCATATGTCCAAAGCCCCATCCCTGCACCCGGAGACCAAACCCGAACGACCTTGAACCAAGATCGCCGAACACCAATGTGTGACCCTTATCTATCCTTATTTATAAATGTCATATAAACTCATTGCATATTAAATCATCCATACTCGCATACATGTTTATTTTTTTAGGAGCACTTTGTCGATTCACCTCATAATTAAATATGGAGACCTTATGCGGGCAAATCTAGTCTTATATTGGCTCCATTTAAATTTGTGTAGGGAACAGATGCCATGTTTTGCCTTGTTAAAATAACATTTAAATTGCGGGGTATCTAAACAACTTGAACCTTCTATTTAATTGTCGGAACCCCGGTTCCGCTTAATATTGCCTAATTGCACTGTATCTTTGCCATATCATGCATCATACATACATCATGCCCGATCTTCTATCGTAGTATTAAATAGTGCATCCGGTGTTTCTTTTAGTGTTTTGTTTCTTCACGGACTAGGCCAATGAGTGGATGTGAGTATCTACCCGATCTCCGGTGTATCTTCATCTTTGTTTCCCAGGCGAGCAATCTCCCCCTTTCTACCTATCTTGCATTATAGTCTTTACTTCCTCCTGTTGATCTATTGCTATCCGTATTGCGATGCTTTAGTTTCTGTGCACCACTTATATTCCTTGCAGCCTCTATATAGCCTTGGACACATCCTATTGCCTGTTGTTTGATAGACAGTCGACCTTGCGAGTCGTAGTTGCTTGCTTAGGTGCTTCTTTGCGTTGGTGTTGTTACACCATTGATAGAAGGTTGACACATGCTTAATGGTGGAGATGCTTAATGGTGGAGATGATCATGACTTTAATTTCAACTGATAATTAAAATGCTGGGAATAGATATAACTAATGCAGAGGCACTGGTGGGCAATAGATAATCTTTGGTTTTTAATAGCTCACTTGTGTCCCGTAGGCCCCGAGTACTTGATACATGTTCCTTGACTATCGCACTATCCGCATGTGGGACCATGAATCCCCTTAGCCAGAGCTTGATTAATTTCTTATTTCTTGGGGTCACAAACTAGTTTGGGGCTTTATTACTATCCTGTACTTATGCCATGCTTTACTGTTTTATTTATGATTGTGTGTGGAGCACATGTACTGTTTAGGATCCGGCGCCACGTTTATGCTGTATCGACAAGCCCAGTCACACTTTCGGGTTCCTAGTCGTTTACCGCCGTCGTCGCAAACTCTGGGTCTGTCTCGTAGCCGGCCAACTTCGTTGCGGATAGCTTATTGGGGTGCCCCCCTGAAATATTTTATGAATCCTATGATTGCTTTGTCGTGAAAGCCTCGTTGGGTTTTTATTTGGTTTTTCCGAGGTTGATCGTGCGTGTGTTGCTATTTGTGCACCCCTGTAGGGTAAATCTTCCTGAAAGCCATGTCCACGGTTATGGACGACTTGGAGCACAGTATCTTGATCATAGATAACTATAACTAAAGTAGTGCTATAAATTTGACTTTGACATGTCTAGTAATTAGATTCACTACAACAGAATGAGTAAATAAAAGTGCCAACAACTAATGGTTTCGAGATGACTCATGATATCTATGTCTGACTAATAAGTGTTGCAACTATAATGGAATGAATAAAACTGCCAACTGTGCGAGTTCCTTGGTTTGACTTCCTCGTTTGGTCTCGAGGGGGAATAGCAGGATTGGTATGATTGGTGTTAGTATCAGGTTGGATCCGAATAGGTCTTTCTTACCCCTCTCTAATAGCCGCCAGTTATATCGAGTCTCTATAGGTTGTATAGTGCATGCTTCGCTACCGCTTCAGTCCACCATACCTATGTAGGCGAGAGCCGCCGAATTCTAGCCTCGCCGTGTACTGGCCTCAGTACGGACCGCTCCTCTCTTTCCTTCGCCCTTTGTCGGCACCCCTTTTGTTTTAGCAGGTAAGAGATCGACATCGTTAGCAGGGTTACCCTTCCGGCTTGGCCTAGGCAAGGTTATGGACGCCATTGGTTATTCTACAGGGCTCTTAGCCCCATTTGCATCTTATCCGTACTCGGATGTTGTACCGTTTTCAAGGTGATTTGCATCTTTGCATTGTATATCGGTATTCTTGAATCATGGAGTCGTGTTGTATATATATATGTGTTGTAGGTTCCATCGTGAACTATTGTGTAATGGTATTACTTCATTTTCCACCCGCACGCAAGTGCCTGGTGGGCGTCCTTGAATCATTTCTATGCGGGTTGGCGGGAAGCGCTAAAACTTGCATAGGGCCGATTCGAGGGTGTTACAAAGTGGTATCAGAGCTCAGGAGGTGCGATACCCCACTGGTCCAGGCTGTAGGATAACCTAGCTAACTGTCGATGTAGAGTGTCAAAACTATTTTGCAAAATCAGTTGGATAGATCTGATTAGGTCTACTTTTAGTCCTTACCCTATGCTATTCTCCTCTTACCTTCACGTGTTTTGAATCTGCTCTCTTATCTTTTCTTCGAGTCCAGGTTTTCTCGTGGTTGGTTTTTTCGTACCTTTAGGGTTTCTCTTTCTCCCATTTATAACAGTGGAGCTACAATCATCAATTTGCATCTTGTTTGTTGTACCCTTCCTCCAATCTTTTTGTCCTTGGACTCTTTATCTATATCTGCACCTGGATAGATATCCGTATCGTTGAAAATCATATGATAAGGACGAGCATTGGTGAAGTTGGAGTATACCTTGAGCATGTGTTGTTCATGCCAATGGAACCATTGCGAAACCTAATCATTGTGTCTTTTCATACGATTTATTTTGAATCTTCCGGTGGTCCCCAACGTGAGGACATCATCTACGTCAGATCTGATGAAGAGTCTGCATCACTCCTTCGTCTCCGGATATCATTTGTGAAGTTCTTCAGTCTAAATTCTGAGAGCTGGTTGCAGGATTCTTTTGTTCATGTACATAGTAATGCTTTGAGTGCGGGATGGAGTAGCTACCATACCACTACTCTTATCATTCGCTCTTGTACGTTGAATGGTGGATCAATGCAATTTTACTCCTTCCATCAAAGTTAAAGGTGGCCTTATCTTTTAAGATCTTACCTGCGTCTTTGTTCCTCCAGAGTGTTCTCTAAACGAACGTGAGCAACGACACCTTGTTGGTGGTGTCGCCGATTTCAAGATGGATCAAAAATCTTGCTAGTGGTGTCGTGAGGATCTATACGAAACGAGAAGATCCAACCCATCAACCTTCTTCCATGGACCATGAGGCAGATCTCAAGGGCGAGACCCCTTGTTAGTGGTGTCGAATTGTAGCACCCTGGTAAAATCACTACTAGAAAATTTCTTGTTGTTTATACGTTATCATCATCATGACTGCATGCTCATGTAATCATGCCACATTGCATTTGAGCATCATCATCATCCTGCATTTGTTTGTCTAAACCATTTTATAAAAGCCTATCTTTATTTTCTATACATCTTGTCTTTATCTCAAATCAAACCCCCGTCTTTTTTGGATCGTTGGTTTGTCTAAAAACTATTTGCAAACATCTTTTAGAAAAATAAAATAAATGAAAATGTTTTTTCCGAGAAGGCAATCTAGCTGGTCAGGCCAGAGGCCCAACTGGCCAAACCGCCTACCACCCGGCCCAAAAGAACCCTAGTCTAAACCCTAATCCTACCCTCCCGCCGCCAGTACACACCTAGATACCGACACGCGCAGACGTGCACGACACGCTCGCCCGCCCTAGTCCCGTATCCCACCCCAGCCACTCAAGGTTACCACCAACGCACCCAACCCCCTCCCCTGGACCCAACACGTCCCAGCCGGCCACCCACTCCCGTGCACCACAAATCGCCCCTGGCCCCACCCCGACCGACACGGGTGCAGTCCCACCTACCCCAGCGACGCGTCAACGCGATGCACGCATTTTCCCCTTCCCCTCGTTGCCCTTGCTCACCACCGCGATCCCCTCCATCTCGCTCACCACCACGATCCCCTCCATCACGCTAACCTCCGCCGCCGCCCTCTTCTCTAATCCCGGCCGCCGCCAGGCGCCCTTCAGCTTTTGCGTGTCTCCGCCGCCCCCGAGCAGAGCCCCGGCCTCTCCGCCCTGGGTCGACCTTGTCGCACGGCCGCCTCAATGCCCAAGCCCCTCTACGCCATCAGCTGCGCCTCCCCGCCTGCGGCCGAGCTCGCCCGGCCATGGAGCCTCGTCAACCTCGCCGCAGCGCCTGGCCGCCCCTACCACCTGGCGTCGTCGCCCTCTGCTGCTTCTCCGCCAGGACAAGCGCCACCGCCCTCCGTTGCCAGGCCCTACCTCGCCGGGCCCTGCGGTCTCCTTCCCGTGGCCTCGTCCTCGCCATGGCCGCGCGCCTCCCACGAGCTCCATCCCCTGCAACCGCCGTTGACCCCGCCGCCTCGCCCAACCTTGAGCAGAGCCAACGCCACCAGGTACTCCAGTACGTGCCACTGTCGTGCACCTGATCTCGACCCACGCCCTGTTCCGGAGCCAGACCTGCCTTCCCCGTCTCCGTCCGTCCCGTGCACCCTCCTGCGAGCATCGTACGCCGGCGCGGGCGCCCATCTGCTCGGCCTTCTTCCTGCAGCACTGTCGGACGCCGGTAGTAGTCCTCCGCAGAAGCGCCTCACCCTACCGCATGTGCTCCGTCGACCCCCGCTTGAGCTCGCCCACCCTTTGGTGTCTGCAACTCCTACCAGGAGCAGCTTCCCTGCCTTTGTTTTGTCGTGCAGGGCACTGCTATTGAAGATCTGTTTGGAGCCACCGATATTGTGACACGGTTGCTCTTGGGCTTGGTCAGTTTGTCTTCCCTGTGTTGGTACCTCTGTACTCGACATCCTCTACGAGGTAGCACCATAAACAAATATCCGCATCGACAAGCTCGGCTATGATGGCACCCCCGAGGACCTCGGCACCGATCCCAAGTCTGCCATCGATGAATAAGGTGGAACTCCAAGGCCTTCGACGCGGAACGCCACGCTCTTCTACACGAAGCATATGTCCAAAGCCCCATCCCCCCACCCGGAGACCAAACCCGAACCACTGATACATTGCAAATGTATCTATAAATTTTGATGTTCCATGCTTGGTTTTATCCACTTTCTTGTGTTTTGTTCCAACTTTGGAGTACTTTTCATACACTTTCTTGGACTAACCTATTAACAAGAGCCACAGTGCCAGCTGCCTGTTTTCTGCTGTTTTTGGTTCCAGGAAAGTCAGAAAATGAATATTCTCGGAATTGGACGGGACAAAATCCAAAGTGCCTATTTTTCCAGAAGACTCACGGAGCCAGAACACGAGACGAAGGAGGGCCAGGGGCTGGCCACACCACCCCTAGGCGCGGGCTGGGCCTGGCCGCGCCAGGGCATGGTGTGGTGGCCCCAGGCACCCCCTCGATCTGACTCTTCGCCTATAAGAAGCCTTCTGACCTAAAAACTTCGGGGGGTTCGACGTTTTTCCATGAAAAGTTCCGTTGTGCCGCCGCCACCGAAGGGGAGATTCGGGGGACAGAAAGTCTCTGTTCCGGCACCCTGCCGGGACGAGGAAGTGCCCCCGGAGCCATTTCCATCGATCTCCACCATCATCTCCATCGACCATCCATGTTTCCCCCATCTATGAGTGAGTAATCCCCCGCTGTAGGCTATGGGGATGGTAGGGATTGGATGAGATCGTTCATGTAATAGCATCAGATTGTTAGGGCATGGTGCCTAGTATCTTTTATTAGTGCTTTATGACTTTGTTGCAACTTTTTGTGCTTAATGCTTGTCACTAGGGCCCGAGTGCCATGATTTCAGATCTGAACTTGTTATTGATTCATTATGATAGTATTGTTTCTGGTCTTATCTACAAGTTGTATACACACGTCGTTGTCCGGAACCTATAGCCCCGAAGTGACAGAAATCGGGATAACCGGAAGGGAAAGGCTTTGATGTGCGGATCACATGTGTTCACGGAGTGTTAATGCTTTGCTCCGGTGCTCTATTAAAAGGAGCACCTTAATTTCCAGTAGTTCCCTAGAGGCCCCGCTGCAAACGGGCTGGTAGGACAAAAGATATTGTGCAAGTTCTCATTGCGAGCACGTATGACTATATATGGAACACATGCCTAGGATTGTCTAGTACTTGGGTGCTTTATATTATTTATCTGCAATTGCCCTATGTTCTGATTGCTATGTGAATTGTCTTGTCCATGCAACGCCCATCCATCCATCCATCTCTATGCCTACCACACTCGAATCCCACTATTTACTTCTTTTGTTACTACTGTCCTTGCTTTACTACTGCTGCTACTTTACTATTCCTACTACAAAACTGTTGCTACTGATAAACTGCTGTGAGCAAGATTGTTTCCAGGTGTAGCTGAATTGACAACTCAGTTGTTAAGGCTGATAAATATTATTTCGCTCCCCTTGTGTCGAATCAATAAATTGGGTTTCACTTCCCTCGAAAATACTGCGATACACCCCCTATACTTGTGGGTTATCAACCACCTCGAACCAAGATGGACGAACTCCAATGTGTGACCCCTATCTATCCTTATTTTATAAATGTCATATAAACTCATTGCATATTAAATCATCCATACTCGCATACATGTTTATTTGTTTGGGGGCACTTTGTCGATTCACCTCATAATTAAATATGGAGACCTTATGCGGGCAAATCTAGTCTTATATTGGCTCCATTTAAATTTGTGTAGCGAACCGATGCCATGTTTTGCCTTGTTAAAACAACATTTAAATTGTGGGGTATCTAAACAACTTGAACCTTCTATTTAATTGTCGGAACCCCGGTTCCGCTTAATATTGCCTAATTGCACTGTATCTTTGCCATGTCATGCATCATACATACATCATGCCCGATCTTCTATCGTAGTATTAAATAGTGCATCCGGTGTTTCTTTTAGTGTTTTGCTTCTTCACGGACCAGGCCGATGAGTGGATGCGAGTATCTACCCGATCTCCAGTGTATCCTCGTCTTTGTTTCCCAGGCGAGCAATCTCCCCCTTTCTACCTATTTTGCATTATAGTCTTTACTTCCTCCTGTTGATCTATTGCTATCCGTATTGCGATGCTTTAGTTTCTGTGCACCACTTATATTCCTTGTAGCCTCTATATAGCCTTGGACACATCCTATTGCCTGTTATTTGATAAACAGTCGACCTTGCGAGTCGTAGTTGCTTGCTCAGGTGCTGCTTTGCGTCGTTGTCGTTCCACCGTTGATAGAAGGTTGACATATGCTTAATGGTGGAGATGCTTAATGGTGGAGATGATCATGACTTTAATTTCAACTGATAATTAAAATGATGGGAATGGATATAACTAATGCAGAGGCACCGGTGGGCAATAGATAATATTTGGTTTTTAATCGCTCACTTGTGTCCTGTAGGCCCCGAGTACTTGATACATGTTCCTTGACTATCGCACTATCCGCATGTGGGACCATGAATCCCCTTAGCCAGAGCTTGATTCATTTCTTATTTCTTGGGGCCACAAACTAGTTTGGGGCTTTATTACTATCCTGTACTTATGCCATGTTTTACTGTTTTATTTACGATTGTGCGTGGAGCACCTGTACTGTTTAGGATCCCGCGCCACGTTTATGCTGTATCGACAAGCCCAGTCACACTTTCGGGTTCCTAGTCATTTACCGCCATCGTCGCAAATCCTAGATCCGTCTCGGAGCCGGCCAACTTCGTTGCGGGTAACTTATTGGGGTGGCCCCCTAAAATATTTTATGAATCCTGTGATTGCTTTGTCTTGAAAGCCTCATTGGGTTTTTATTTGGTTTTTCGAGGTTGATCGTGCGTGTGTTGCTATTCGTGCACCCCTGTAGGGTAAATCTTTCTGAAAGCCATGTCCGCAGTTATGGACGACTTGTAGCACAGTATCTCGATTATAGACAACTATAACTAAAGTAGTGCTATAAATTTGACTTTGACATGTCTAGTAATCAGATTCACTACAACGGAATGAGTAAATAAAAGTGCCAACAACTGCTGGTTTCGGGATGACTCATGATATCTATGTCTGACTAGTAAGTGCTGCAACTATAATGGAATGAATAAAACTGCCAACTGTGTGAGTTCCTCGGTTCGACTTCCTCGTTTGGTCTCGAGGGGGAATAGCAGGATGGGTATGATTGGTGTTAGTATCAGGTTGGATCCGAATAGGTCTTTCTTACCCCTCTCTAATAGCCGCTAGTTTTATCGAGTCTCTATAGGTTGTATAGTGCATGCTTTGCTGCCGCTTCAGTCCACCATACCTATGTAGGCGAGAGCCGCCGAATTATAGCCTCGTCGTGTACTAGCCTCAGTACTGACCGCTCCTCTTTTTCCTTTGCCCTTTGTCGGCACCCCTTTTGTTTTAGGTGGTAAGAGATCGACGTCGTTAGCAGGGTTACCCTTCCGGCTTGGCCTGGGCAAGGTTATGGACGCCATTGGTTATTCTTCAGGGCTCTTAGCCCCATTTGCATCTTATCCGTACTCGGATGTTGTACCGTTTTCAAGGTAATTTGCATCTTTGCATTGTATATCGGTATTCTTGACTCATGGAGTCGTGTTGTATATATATGTGTTGTGGGTGCCATCGTGAACTATTGTGTAATGGTATTACTTCATTTTCCACCCGCACGCAAGTGCCTAGTGGGCATCCTTTAATCGTTTCTATGCGGGTTTGGAGGGAAGCGCTAAAACTTGCATAGGGCCGATTCGAGGGTGTTACAATCATGTAGTTGCATCCTGGTTGCATTTCTACTGATTTTAACTTTTCCTCTTGTACTTGTGTGTGCTTATCTTGTGCTACCCCCCTTACTCTTTTCACAGGTGGTTCTCGTGGTCCGTCTAAGACCTATCAACATCGTCTTTGTGCTCGGTATTTGTGTCCCAACGCTGAAGGTGGTTTTACTGACGAGGTTGAAGTAAGGAGGCAGGCACAAGAGACCAAGAGGATGGATGAATAGGCAAAGAGAGAGAAGAGGGCTTGGGCTACTTCGAATTTAATGGGCAAGGAAACTAGGGTCAACTATAAGACCATGGACATCATTGAGTACTCCACCCTCCAGCGGCGTGATTGGTTTGAGGATGTTGCGCGTGATGCAGATCTTGATGACCCCAATTTTTGGTGTGCCTCTCAGATGTACATCTTTCAGGACACCTACTCTAGCTGGAGGATTTTCCCCATATGCCCTCTGGATTTTATAGCCACAAAGAACAAGCTTCATTTTGCTCATCCTCTTGTTGTGACTAAGAAGATGGGGCTGCATCATCTTATGGAGATCCAGTTTGACTATGACACTACGCTGGTTCAGTAGTTTTTCTCTATGCTCGTGATTTGTTGGGATGAGGCTCGAACTATGAAGTGGATGTCAGGTTCCCAATTCTGCTCAGCTGACTTTTACACCTTTGCTCAGTTGCTCTGCTACCCCTTCTGGGGCTGTGATAGTTCCTGTGGGCATCGCATATGTAGCCCCAGTTGTCCCAGCAAGGATGCATTACTCTAAGTGTGCTATGGACCCAATGGTGTGGTTGGAAAGGTTGATGGTCTTTTTCCACTCTACTCTCAGCTGGTTCTCATGTTTCGTGATTGCATTCTTGTGAGTGGAGGTAACAATGATAGCATTCGTGGTCATCTGGTTAATGTACTTGGCTTTGCATATGAATGTGCCAACAGTGAAGACCCCTCTGCGGATTACACCTTGGATGTTATGGACTTCCTTTATCACGAGATGGCTGATGCAATGTGCAACAGGCATTCCATCCAATATTCTCCTTACATATGATGCTCATCAAGGCCATGCTCCCCAATGAGGATTTCAGTGGACCACTTGATGGGGTTCACAAGGTCAAGAAGCCATACATCAAAAAAATAAGACCACCTCCTCTTTTGCTGAGTCTGATACTTTCATGGGTGATGCCTGGGCTAGTGGTAACACTCATGGTAGGAAGTCCCCAGTCTCGACCATTGCTCGTGAGGTCAAGCAACTTAATTGGTTTCAGCATAATATCCTTTGCATGGGTGTGATACACACAAGGGATAGTACGAGGCCTACCATTAGCGCCATTACATGGCTCGTACCTAGAAGCTCATCCTTCATCATGTCTCTAGGGCTCAAGGAAAACCCCCACAACAGTCCACTCCTACTCCGTATGCTCAGTGGAACACTTGAGGCATCATCTATGGAGAGATGGAGCGCCACTTGTTCCCTGCCCTAGCGAGAGCTCCTACACCTCCTCCGGCTACTGATGATGAGGACAATGAGGAGGAGTATGATGATTAGGATGAGGACACGGACAAGGACGAAGATGAGGATAAGTGATCTCTTGGGTCATTAGCATCGCTCTTTTCCCTTTTTGGTGTTTCAATGCCAAAGGGGAAGAAGTAGTTCTGGCTATCAAGGGGATTTGCATGGGTCGAGTACAAACTTATTTGCTTGTTGAGAGCTTCTCTTTCCTTGTTTGTACCAATTTAGCGTTGAACTTTTATTTGCTATTTGGTTTGTACTATGAGACTAAGGTTATTGTCACGGATTTATCTATGGATTTATCACTATAGAATTCTGGATATATCTAATCTTTGGAATTATCACTATGGACTTATTAACATGGCTTGATCCTCATAATTCTCAATATGTGGTTATTAAAATGTGTTTATCTTTATATTATTGAGAACTTCATCATGGTTGGTATGATATATCTCTCACAAACTCATCATTTGTTCCTAGTGTCCAATTCATGAAAAGTCTTGAGCCTATATGTCTGCATTTGTATTCAAATGCAAACTACTAATATGCACACATTTAGGGGGAGTCTTTTTATCCTTGGAATGATGATGTTTATTAGGGCTCTATTCCAAATCCTAGTATTATCATCAAACACCAAAAAGAGGAGATTGAAAGAACATTTCATGATCCTTATAGTTTTATGTGTTAGATAACAATACCAAGGACTATTTAATTATGTATTGAGTGCTACAGATTATTCTCCCAAAACGAACTACAAGTCAAATGCAGCAAAACAGAAGTTCTGGGGGCGTATTATCCGCCCCTGGATAGGGGCGGATTATCTGCCCCTGCCTCGATCGACAAAGGAGCCAAGGAGCAACGCTCAGAGAGGGGGGAAATTTTCCCCAGATAATCCGACCAAGGTCGGAGATTTTTGCCATGGATGTATAATCCGCCCTCCGGACGTGCCTGATAATCTACCCCCTAGGTTTCAAAAGGGTACCATGGCGCGTTGCTTAGATGGGGGGCCGTAGTATTCCCCGGATAATCCAACCAGGGCCGGAGTTTTTGCCCTGGCCGGATAATCCGCCCCTCCCAGGGGGGCGGATTATTTGCCCCCAGGGATTTTCTCAAAAGGCCAACTGGCATAGCTCTCAGAAGCGGGGGCGGAATTTTGGCCTGGATTATTTAGTCTAGGCTAGATTTTTATCCACAGCGGGACTATCCAGACCCAGTTTTCTCCAACGGCTCCATCTTGGGGAGGTGATAGAAATACCCCTCCCCATCTTCATTTTGGGGTTTCTGGATCTGACGAAAAAGATCCGCACTACAGAAATTGATATGCAACAAGATCTCCACTTTCATCCGTTCGAAGGAAGAGGCCTTGATCTACATCTTCACTTCCTCTCCCATTCATTTAGGGGGCTTTTGATCTAGAGTTACATTCGAATTTCTAGATCTCGGATTCATTACTTGATCACTTGTTTTATTGTGGCAGCTTGTTATCATCACGGAAGGCTCCAAATAAGTTGTGGATGTGTGCCCTGATCCAGTTGTAAAGGCATTGGTTCCCTTTTTGATTATGCCCTTGTCCCAAAGAGAGTTCTTCAGATGAAGAGTACTTTGGCACCGGCACCCTAGAACAGAGTTGACTACGAACTTTTTGATATATTTCCACCACACCGATGCCTCCGATCTCCCCCGCGGTTCCCTCACCCATGCGTTTTCCACCTACGGAGGGAGAAATCATCAAAATATCCTCCTCCCCACCCGGATTTCATTCCAATAACAACCCCTGGTCGTTCACTTAGAGAGCTCTCCTGGCCCCAAGTACCACAAGCCAGCCTTTTTACCAGGAATATATTATGAATGAGTTCCTTTTAAGATTGGTGAATGGAAAAGATCATTAGTCAACAAGGGCCCCACGGTCGTGACACCATTTTCAAAATAAAAGTTGGCGAAATCCAATGCGGAACCAAGCAATCAGAGAAATGAATCAAGGGTTTCAGCACCCTGGATTCAGATGAAGGAAAGAGCTGATTCTTCAACCAGGACTTTTTATTTATCTAGCAGGGATACTACCGAAAAAAGAGTTGTGCCCACTGGAATCAAAATCTTTAGTTGTCCCGGTCATAATGCACTATCCCCTTATTAACAACGAAAAAGGAACAAAGAGATTAAATAGAATCATTAGTCGTTCCAAGCTAAACCCGTCAAAACGGAGTCAGTTAGAAAATGGGTGAGATAGCTCAGTTTGTAAGAAATTGCATAGGACTCAAAACTTTTGGTCAAGGTTGATTTATTAGTTCCGTGGTCTGGTGAAGGAGAAAGAAAGACCCCCAGCAAGGGGCTTCCCTAATACTAGAACAGAAAAAAAAGACAAGAACGGAAGCACCCCCGCGTAAACCCCCTTGAGGTGATGTCTGGTAGTTTAATGTCAAGCGCCTCAAAGGGTACCACATAGAGGAAAGGTGGATCAGGCCAGTCGTGGCGAGATCCATCAGAGAACAGGGTGAGGCCTATTGTGGCGTGGTGGTCTTAGTACCGGCCACACCTCCAGCACAGACGTACTTCCCTTAACAAGGAAGGAAATGCGGTAAAACAAATCATGTGTCTCTGTGTGCTCCACTATCGGTTAACTCGTTCCTCTCACTGGCTTTACCATTTAGTAGTTAGGTTGACATATAGGAAAATTCACTATAGTTGCACATCTAGAGAATTTATCTTTGTGTCAAGCCTAAAATTGAAAAGGTATTAGAAATTGGAGTAGAACCTATTCACCCTCCCCCTTCCTATATGTGACCATACGATCCATTTCATGAATCTAGGTACATCGTGTGCTAATCTTGCTCCCGGATTCTCCTACATCGTATTTTCCTACTCTGTAAGCTACGCCTATAGCATCTGTCATGACTCACCCATATTAGTTGGAACCGTCCGTGGAAAAAAAGCACTTAGAGTCATCTTCTGGGCGGCCAGATCTTATCTGGTCGATTCATCTGCAGCCGGCACGCCAAACTTCTTCATCAACGTCTGCGACGAGCCGAATTCATCTTTAGCAACACGGGCTTGGGGGCTCAACATCAGCACATCCCTCTCGCTCGACTGACCGGATTTGATCGATGATCAAAGTTTTCTTTCCACAACTGGATGGCCGAGTTCGACAAGATTTCGAGCCATCAAGTCTCAAAGAGACATGTGCTATTCAAAACAAAGAAGTCAAGCCGCAGCAGCAATTGCGGTGATGTTCGTGATGCCACCATAACATATGAAGTCGCGCAAAGCTACTTGGATCAGGTCGTGAAGTAAGCCTAGTTTACTTTTGTTCAAAGAATCCATAGTTGTGGAACATAACGATGTAACACAAGGATGCATTGGAATAGTATAAAACTATCTCTCTCTACTCAATCTTATTCTAACTCTTATATTTTATCTCATCTAATCGTTTATACGTGCGAGTGCTTGAAGAATTATAATACAGTGTGCAATCTGTAGAATAGATACACGTCAACGTTCGGGTAGTGGTCAACTCGTCGTTTCCATTCATCATGGCGGCACCGGCTCTGGCGTCCTTGCTATCGCAACCAACTCTATCATCAACTCCACGCTCGGGGATTGCATCGACTCCGCCATGCGACTCCTGCCCACCACGACGACTACACGTCAGCTGCGTCGACTCTGTCCATCACATCGACTCTTGACTTCCACGTCGACTACTCGTCTCCCGTGTCTGATACGCGGCCGCTACTTCGACTCTTTATGTCAAATATTTGGCGACTCTGTTGCGTTGACTCTATCCGCAGCATCGACTCCTTTTGACTAAATGTCACATGACTCGCCGTCATGTCGACTCCATCCACAACATCAACTTTGTCTGGCTAAAATGCCGCATGACACCCTCTGACCAAAAGTCCGACCGACTTTGTCCAGCTAACAATCGTTTGGCAGCTAAGTTTCCTTAAACTCGTATATGATATGTATCTTTTCATTCTATCTCCAAAGCTGACCATGTAGTCACATACAACCCTCTTGGGACTACAAAACCATGCTTAGTAACCATGCTTAGTATCGCGCTCAGTTTTGTTTGATGTTTATTCGCGTTCATCGAAATAGTGAGGCTGGATACCAAAAATCTGACCTTCTCTCCAGGTTCAATAGCCTGGCATTGTGTCCCTGTTACACGACAAGCATTTGATGCTGGAGGTCTCCATACTCACAAAACGATACACATGAACCTTACATACCGCTAGCCGATCCACTCAATAAAAGTGCATTTATTTCAAACATCTACGAATCGCATGTCTTACAATTGTTCAACATATTGCGCGAGTACACCATAATGTAGTTATAGCTTTTTTCTCCTTCTCGACAAAATGGCCTGGGGTCAGGGGCAGAGCCAAGGGGGGCGAGCAGGGGCTAGACCCTCCTAATGACCGGCCCCCCTCAAGATTTCATGGTGCATACTGGTACTAGTAGATGTAGTAACAGCTGTAAATAATCGGCGTTTAAGCCCAAACTCAGTGCCAATTCATATAGATGTCAAAGCCCAACAGGTAACAAAAAAGATCCCATCTATTTTACCATCGATCCTGCTTAGGCAGGAAATCTAGATCAAAGCTGTGACCCTATCGTTTGTTCCTTTGGCCCCCGCCAGATTGATGGCAAAGTTGCTATGCGTACCCTTGGTGACGCCGCCGCTCGCAGCCTCACTGCTCCGGCTTGCCTGCTGCCGGCCAGGGTGCTAGAAGACCTCACAGATCAGCACACAAGTGCATGACGTTGCCACTATCCTAACTGTTATTTTGATCCTGCATGCAACAGCCGACGGAGCTGTGCCGTCAAGTCAGTCATCATAGTTGTAGATGATCAAGCACTCCATTTTAAAGGTACACCGTATACCCAGGTTACTCTAACTTTGTTTTAATTGATTATTACTGCATACTAGTCCAGCTAATTAGAGGGCTCCTTGTCAGACACTCTATCCTTCAGGGCATTGTTTTACAAGCTGGTCACTATTTTAACTTAGTATCAGACTCTACATAATTGTCAAACATGTGCTGATCAAAAATGGAATTATGATAATTACTTATGCCTCATTATGAGTAGTCTCTTTTCTCACTTCATACATGTACATCATACTACTTACTACCATTTATCTCTCGTTCAATTAGCCTTCCGATATGGAGTAGACATGTCTCACATAGAAAAAATCGAGCAGGTATACTTACTACTATGTAACAAAGGCTAGGAAAATGATTATGATTTCAACTCGCCCCCTATGTTCGAATCCTGGCTCCACCCCTGCCTGGGGTTGGGTGCCCTCGTGACGTGGAGACATCGACCTCCTCGTCCACGAACAGTCTCTACAATGCTCGACCCTCGGGGGATCAACAACAAAAAATACCCCTAACAATCCGCAGAACGGCCAATGTGGGCATCTGTGCGCACGGTTGACTCGGCTGTTGTGTCAACTCCCGTCCGTCGCATCGACTCTCACCTGCCGTGTCGATTCCACCACGTCAACTCTCGTCCAGTGTGTCGACTCCACCGCATTGACTCTCGTCTGTCGCATCGACTCCGCCATGTTGACTCCCTCGATGTGTCGACTCCGTCCGCCACCGCGACTGTTGGGGCTATACATTCGGAGTATCCTTACTATGACTCGCTGACCATGGTGGCCCGCTTCAGGTTAGAGCTTTGCTTCACGGGTGGCCCAGTCAGAGAGAAGAGACGGAGTCTAGTCCAGCTATGGGAAGGCCCAGAAGACTTACCGACATAGGCCTATAGCGTTACTTGTAGTTCAAGATGTACTCTGTAACTGACTCCGGATATCTATATAAGCCGTCCTAGGGACCAGCTTTTAGGGCACCCCACAATAGTCTACAATCTCAACTCGCACAGGTGAAACCCTTGTAACCCATATTCCAGCTCTACCGTATTACTGGATTGCTAGCAGGAGTAGGATCCGTGCAAAGCCGGTGGATTCGAATCTAGGTAAACTTGTGTGCTCACCGTCCCGGAACACCGTACAACTCACACCCCTCTCTTCCACATGCCTCGAGGACCCCCTCATGGCGTACTTGTCCTCAGTCCGACGACATTTGGCGCCAACCATGGGGCAAGTGAGCTTCGGATCTGTGTTCTGAGCGGAATCTGCAAGAATCGGAATCAGCGAGACAATCGCCATCGGTCGCGTCCTCTATGCCAGTGACGTCCCTCTCATCGTTCTCGACGAGACCTGGATTCTGGCTAGGGAGGCTATGACTACCTACACCATCATGTCTTTCGGTGAGATCGATGTTTACATCGGTTTCACTGAACTTGACCCACCCACCCCAGCGGTGATGATGGAGGCAGAAGAAGCTTTTGGGTCCACTTTGTCCGTGGAGGCGGCAGAGTTCCGGATCCCAGAGAACCCTAATCTCACCTAGCCCGCACCTAACACGGAGATAGTGGAGCAAGCTGAGCCTGAAGCAGATCTTACTGTTGATCTCCTCAGCGAGGTTGAATCCCAGCTCAATCTTCCCAGTGAGGTCGAAACCTAGGAGGAACAAAGCAACAACAACTCTGGTTTCGGCTCTACCAACGTCGGAATGGAGCAACCGTTCTTGAGGCACACGTTGAGGCGTGTGGTGTTGCATGATGCCAGCGCCGATGCTGGAGACAACGAAGACATGGTGTTGGAGGCGATCAAAACAAACACCGTCTTACCGGCATCTTCGGATGATTCGATGACGTCGGCGGATTTCTGAAAGTTCTCCGAAGAATATGAAGAGGAGTTTAACTCCAAAGCTGCGGAAGAAGGATAAGCCATGCACGAAGGATCTAGAGAAAACTCTCCCAAAGTGCAGGATGATATGGATCTCGGAGACAATCCCGACATCTAGATGTCCGGAGGTACTGATCAGAGCTTGACTCTAGGAAATAGACCCAAAGTTGTCTTTGCTACCGGTGCTACCAAGAAGGCAAAGAAGAAGAAGAAGACTCCAGCAAAGGACCCTCCGGTTGAGGAGGTGATCGCCGAAGAATACGAGGAAGACTCGGATGGAGCTCTAATCCCACACGAGCTGAAAGATACTCCGGTGGATGGACACGTGGTTACCTGATACGTTGGAAACGTATCTATAATTTTTGATGTTCCATGCTTGTTTTATATCTACTTTCTTATGTTTTGTCCACACTTTGGAGTATTTTTACACATTTTCTGGAACTAACCTATTAACAAGTGCCACAGTGCCAGTTGTTTGTTTTCTGCTGTTTTTGGTTTCAGAAAAGCTAGTAAGGAAATATTCTCAGAATTGGACCAGACAAAAGCCCAAGTAAATATTTCACCAGAAGGAATGCGGAGTCCGGAGGGGAGACAAAGAGGGAAGCCAGGGCAGCCACACCTGCTGGTGGCGCGACCAGCCCTAGCTGCGCCACTAGGGGGTGTGGGCCCCCTGGTACTGCACCGACCTTTCCCCTTTGCCTACATATTGCCTCCGGGACGAAAACCCTAAGTACCCGATCAAAATTCCACGAAAGAGTTTGTAGCCGCCGCCATATCCATCCCTAGACCAGGAGGGATCTGAAGCTCTTCCCGGCACCCTGCCGGAGGGGAGAGATCACCCTGGAGACCTTCTTCATCACCATGACTGCCTCCGGTGTGATGCGTTAGTAGTTCATCCCTGGACTACGGGTCCATATAGTAGCTAGATGGTTGGTTCTTCTCCTTTGTGCTACCATGTTTAGATCTTGTGAGATCCATTCATGATCAAGATCATCTATCGGTAATCTTACATGTTGTGTTTGTGGGGATCCGATTGATATTGAGATTCTATTTCGGATTGATTATTGATTCTATCTTGTCTTTGTTATTTGTGATCTTGCATGCTTTTCGTTGTTAGTAGCTATCTTGGCCGAGTAGATGCTAGCAACTCCAAGAGGGACTATTTATGCTCGATAGTGGGTTCATGCCTCTAGGAATCTGGGGAAGTGACAGAAATCTCTAAGGTACTAGATGCGTTGTTGCTACTAGGGAGAAAACAGCAATCCTTTGTTCATAGAACAATCGTATTGTTTACTTTACACACTTTGCTTAATGCAAATATCAATTGCTTGCAACTTAATACTGGAGGGGGTTTGGATGATAACCTGAAGGCGGATTATTAGTCATGGATGCAGTTGGATTACGGTCTATGTATAATGTTGTAATGCCCAATCAAATCTCATAGGAGTCAAGATGATTAGTATATGCATGTATGCTTTCTCGGTGTCTGTCAATTGCCCCGTTGTAATTTGTTCATCCAACATGTCATCTATCTTAAGGAGAATCACCTCTAGTGAACTATGGACCCCGGTCTATTCTTTTACCATCAATCTCAAAGCTATTTACTATTTTCTATTTACTTTCTGCAAGCAGTTACTATCTTCCACACAATACGTTTAATCCTTTGTTTTCAGCAAAACCGATGAGATTGACAACCTCACTGTAAGTTGGGGGCAAAGTTCTGTGGTTGTGTTGTGCAGGATTCCAAGTTGGAAACAACACCTTGGAGGTGTTTCCTTGCTCCTACTGGTTCGATAACCTTGGTTTCATAACTGAGGGAAACTTGCTACTGTGCTCATCATACCTTCCTCTTGGGATTCCCCAACGAGATCGACGTGTTGAGCCGATCATCAAGCTCTTTTCTGGCGTCGTTGCTGGGATTAAAGAAGAAGAAGCTCCCATGTCAACAACGCGCCATCAAAGCTCTTTTCTGGTGCCATTGCCGGGGAGTCAAGGACATCTTCACAAGGGGAGTCCCTCATAACCAATCTCTTTAATTTGTTTTATTTGTTTTTCTTAGTTTATTTCTGCACTAAGTCGTGTGACTTCACTAGCACCAACAACAATGATTTCATGTGCACACCTATTGCTCCACTTATTCCTGAAGCTACTTTCTTTGAAATTAAACCTACTTTACTCAATCTTGTTACGAGAGAACAATTTTCTAGTATTGGTACTGAAGATTCCGCTACTCATCTTAATAACTTTGTTGAACTTTGTGAGATGCAAAAACATAGGGATATAGATGGAGATGTTATTAAGCTTAAATTTTCCCTTTCTCTTTGAGAGGAAATAGTATTGATTCTTGGACTAAATGCAAATATGCTTTCATTGGAAAATACTATCCTCCTGCTAAGATTATATCTATGAGAAGTGAAATAATGAAATTTAAACAATCTAATAATGAACATGTTGCTCAAGCTTGGGAAAGAATGAAATCTTTGGTAAAGAATTGTCCCACTCATGGACTGACTGCTTGGATGATTATCCAAACCTTTTATGCAGGACTAAATTATTCTTCAAGAAATCTGTTGGATTCTGCTACTGGAGGTACCTTTATGACCATTACTTTGGGTGCTGCAAAAAATCTTCTGGATAATATGATGGTTAACTATTCTGAATGGCACACTGAGAGAGCTCCACAAGGTAAGAAGGTAAATTCTGTTGAAGAAACCTCCTCCTTGAGTGATAAAATTGATGTTATTATGTCTATGATTGTTAATGGGAAAGCTCATATTGATCCAAATCTTGTTCCCTTAGATTCTTTGGTTGCTCAAAAGAGCAAGTTGATGTGAACTTTATTAGAAACAATAATTTCAGCAACAATGCCTACAGAAATAGTTTTTGTAATAACAATTATAGGCATTATCCTCCTAATGATACTTATGGTTATCATGGTAAACCTGGAATACCTAGTGAATAAAGAATATCAGAAGTTGAAAGAGCCACTAAAAACTTCATGCAAATGCAATATGAGCAGAATAAATTATTTACTAAAACTATGGAGGAACAATCTACTATTTTGAAAAATATTAGTCAATCAACTTGAGAGTTTAAATAGGGAAATTCCTAGCTTGCAATTAAAACTTTCTAATGCTGAAAGAAATATATCATCTTTGTCTGAAGCACAATCCTCTTTGATTAATAAAATGGCTGCTAAACCTGAAACCATTGAAAATCCCTTTGCTGCTACTAATGCCATACAAGTTAGAATTGATGAAAATGTTAGACTATTAGCTGAATTGCATGCTAAGTGGGAAGGAGAAGATGAAATTGCTAGAAATATTAGTATTTATACTATCACTACCACTAATGTTGAAGCTAGTAAATCCAATGGAACCTTTTCTAATAAAAATGCTGAAATTCTTTGAAATATGGGAAACAATAGCTCTACTACTTTAGATGATAATTATGATTTTGATCTTGATGGTTGCAATATCTATGAAGTAATTATGTTGCTACAAAAGCTTGCTAAAAGTCCTAATGCTAGTGTTATGAATATGGCCTTTAAAAAACACATTACTGATGCTCTCATAAAAATAAAATAAGAAAAGATGAAACATAAAGCTTCTATTCCTATTAAACTAGAACATGGTTGGGAACCCATCATTAATATGAAAGTGAATGATTTTGATCTCAAAGCTTTATGTGATCATGATAGTAGTGTTTCTATTATGCCTAGAAAGATTTATGAAATGCTTGATTTGCCACCATTGGAAGATTGTTATTTAAATGTCCCACTTGATGATAATGCTAAAAAGAAACTCATGGGGAGTAATAATGATGTCCTTATTATGGTTAACAATGCCTATGTCCCCATTGATTTCTATATTTTGGATGTTGAATGCAATGTTTCTTGTCCTATTACTTTGGGAAGACCTTTTCTTAGAACTGTTGGTGCCATTATTAATATGAAAGAAGGCACCATTAAATATCAATTTCCCCTCAAGAAAGGTATAGAACACTTCCCTAAGAAGAGAGAGAAGATTCCTTTTGCCTCTCCTATTAAAACAAAATTTGCTCTTAATGCTTCTTCATTTGAGAATACTTGATTCTTTTCTTGCTTCTTATGCCTAGCTCAAAGGCGTTAAAGAAAAGCACTTATTGGGAGATAACCCAAATTTCATTAGGAGTCTTTTGTTGAGTCTTGAAGTTATTGCTTCAGCAATAACCTCTCCTTATCATTTTTGTGTGGTTTTTGTGCCAATAGTAACCTCTAATGAGAGAGAAGTAATGCTTGGAAAAATGGCTATCCCGGAACAGATTTCTGTGCTTCGCTGTAAAAATTCGTGAAAAATCTTTGTATGTCGGTTTGAGCTCTGAGTTTTTGTAATTCTGCCCCAGGTTGTTATCTAACTTCCGTTAGTTCAACACTTTTCTATTTGAGCAACATAAGGTCTTCGAAAAATTGGTTTTTACCTGCTGGTCTATTTTGACAGATTCCTGCCATTATTTGCATTTGCCTCTAAATTTCTTTCTCTTTGATCATTTGAACTTTTTAAAGGAAGTGCTACAGTATCTTGTGTTTTAATGGAAGTTTTACTTGTGTTGAAACTAAACCAAAGGACTTATTATCTTGAGTGCAGTAATGCTGCTAATGAAGATTGTGTGAAGTTTTGTATGAAGGAAATTTTAAAGTGTAGGGAAGAGTAATGTGATAAGATGAAGTATGGACAAAAGCTCAATCTTGGGGATGCCACCCGTGTCACCCCAATAAATATTCAAGAAGTACAAGCTTCAAAGCTTGGGGATGCCCAAGGCATCCCCTTCTTCATCAATAAAAATTTCAGGTTTCTTCCAAACACTTCATTTTTATTGTTTCATGCACAATTGTGTTGTTCTTGGAGCGTCTTCGTTTTGTTTTTAGTTTTCATTTGCTTAGTTTTCTTGAATAAATTGGTTGGACCCCCTCATTCATACATTAGTTTTCAAATAAGTTGATTTGGATTGGAAAAGAGTAGGAAAATTCATGCTTAAGTGGTATAAAAGGAGCTTGTTTTTTACTATGACTTAGACTTTATCATGTCATGCTTGATATTGTTTTGGCTTTATGCTTAGTGATTATTTTTGTAGCATGACATGTTGTAAACAATTGAGATTGCTTAATGTACCTTAAAAGAATCATGCGTTGTTTTAGCATATTAAGGCATAATATTGTGGTATTCTCCTTTAATGCTTTATTTGGGTTGACTTGGCGCATGCTCACACCATGTTAAGACTATACCAAGTCACCATAGCCTCTACGATCATTTAGTATTCGACTTGCAATATCACTTTATGCTTTAATTAATGATGTTTTGTCGCTTTGCATGATTATGGCCATTATTGCTCTCTTAGTTGGTCGCTCCCAGTCTTTTGCTAGCCTCCATACCAAGTATGAGTTCGACTCATGCATCCAACTCCAAATAAAACCAAGTTATTCCAAAGAGTTCACCATACCTACCTATTATCGTTTGCTATTCCAAGTATATTTATGTTTTTATCTACCTTCCGAATTAAACTTGTTATGTGAAAATTAGTGATTAAAGCTCTCACAAACTTGATGGCACACTTTACTTTTCTTGCACTTAATAAACTTGAACCATTGTGCCCATCTATGTTGCGTATATGCTTGCGTTTTGTAAGTTGTGGATTAGAAGAACCATGATGTCATGGGGAACGCTTTCAACATTGCACTTTATTTAGTTGATATCATGTTCTTTTGCTTATAGATCCCTGCGGTGTGAAATGAAAGGGGATCTTGTTAGGCTCATGGAGTTCGTATATGTGTTAGAGAAACACCTAGTCTAATCCATGCCTAATCATGGTGGAAACCTGCAGTGTAACCATAGTGAGAAATCTATGAAGCATCCTCTATAAAAAATAAGCCTATGCAAATAGGAAAGAAAAAAAGAGAAAAAAAGAGATACCTATGCAAATAGGAAATAAAAGGATGCTGAGATGCTCATTGTCTGCTTGCCTTGTCATTTAATATGGGGATTCTTCCGTATCATCGGGAAAGGGGTACCTCGTTGGCGGTTCTCTATGATACACATGTACTTACAATGACAAGAACTTACTTGTGACTAAACTTGAGTAGCATGAGGAACGGTCTTCGTAAGTAAGGGGCATGAGATTTTTAGCTTATAACTTGTCAAGCATATCCTTATATTTGTTTACTTTAACCTTAATCACCTAAAGATGCTTATGATAGGGGCAATGAGAGCTGAAAGCTAATAAGTATCATAATTTTTGGAAGCTCTTGATGAGACTTGAATCCCTGCTTTCTTCTATGAAGGCCTTTCTTTTACTTTTATGTTGAGTCTCCATCTTCTATCTTTATTCACCTATTGAGAGAGCATAGTGGCCATTGTTAGTTTAACGTGCATTGTCCCAAGACTAGTTAATTGATTCATAACTTTGATATTGCTTGTTCTTAAACTATTTGTATCTAGTCACCCTTATGAACTTTGAAGGTGTCCTATACATTTATGTTTTGCTACACTATGAGGGGCAAGCTGAATACCATTCTCATTATGTTATATATATGTGAAACAAATAAACATCTTGCAAAGCATTGTTATTCATGAATCTTTTGTTTGTACATTTTCATGTTACAACATAGTTGCTATGTCTTATTGTTAGAACTCTATCTTTCATGCTATGTTAAAGTACTATGATCCCAGCTTTCAATGTTTTACAAATACTTTGATCAAGATTATGATGGTGCATGTCACCTCAAAAATTATTCTTTTTTATCACTTACCTACTCGAGGATGAGCAGGAGTTAAGCTTGGGGATGTTGATACGTTGGAAATGTATCAATAATTTTTGATGTTGCATGCTTGTTTTATATCTGCTTTCTTATGTTTTGTCCACACTTTGGAGTATTTTTACACATTCTAGAACTAACCTATTAACAAGATGCCATAGTGCTAGTTGCCTGTTTTCCGCTGTTTTTGGTTTCAGAAAAGCTAGTAAGGAAATATTCTCGGAATTGGACCGGACAAAAGCCCAAGTCAATATTTCACCAAAAGGAATATGGAGTCCGGAGGGGAGACGAAGAGGGAGCCAGGGCGGCCACACCTAGTGGTGGCGCGGACATCCCTAGCTGCGCCACCAGGGGGTGTGGGCCCCCTGGTACTCCACCGACCTTGCCCCTTCGCCTATATATTGCCTCTAGGACGAAAACCCTTAGTACCCGGTCAAAATTCCACGAAAGAGTCTGTAGCCGCCGCCATATCCATCCCTAGATCGAGAGGGATCTGAATCTCTTCCCGGCACCCTGCCGGAGGGGAGATATCACCTTGTAGGCCTTCTTCATCACCATGACTACCTCTGGTGTGATGCGTTAGTAGTTCATCCCTGGACTATGGGTCCATGTAGTAGCTAGATGGTTGGTTCTTCTCCTTTGTGCTACCATGTTTAGATCTTGTGAGCTCCATTCATGATCAAGATCATCTATCTGTAATCTTACATGTTGTGTTTGCGGGGATCCGATTGATATTGAGATTCTTATTCAGATTGATTATTGATTCTATCATGTCTTTATTATTTGTGATCTTGCATGCTTTTCGTTGTTAGTAGCTATCTTGGCCGAGTAGATGCTAGCAACTCCAAGAGGGACTATTTATGCTCGATAGTGGGTTCATGCCTCTAGGAATCTGGGGAAGTGACAGAAATATCTAAGGTACTAGATGTGTTGTTGCTACTAGGGAGAAAACAGCAATCCTTTGTTCATAGAACAATCGTATTGTTTAGTTTACACACTTTGCTTAATGCAATTATCTGTTTCTTGCAACTTAATACTGGAGGGGGTTCGGATGATAACCTGAAGGTGTATTATTAGTCATAGATGCAGTTGGATTACGGTCTATGTATAATGTTGTAATTCCCAATCAAATCTCATAGGAGTCAAGATGATTAGTATATGCATGTATACTTTCTCGGTGTCTGTCAATTGCCCCGCTGTAATTTGTTCACCCAACGTGTCAACTATCTTAAGGAGAATCACCTCTAGTGAACTATGGACCCCGGTCCATTCTTTTACAATCAATCTACAAAGCTATTTACTATTTTATGTTTACTTTCTACAAGCAATTACTTTCTTCCACACAATATCTTCAATCCTTTGTTTTCAGCAAAACCGGTGAGATTGACAACCTCATTGTAAGTTGGGGGCAAAGTTTTGTGGTTGTGTTGTGTAGGATTCCAAGTTGGAAACAACACCTTGGAGGTGTTTCCTTGCTCCTACTGGTTCGATAACCTTGGTTTCATAACTGAGGGAAACTTGCAACTGTGCTCATCATACCTTCCTCTTGGGGTTGCCCAACGAGATCGACATGTTAAGCCGATCATCATTACCCCTGGGGCCCGTAAACTCATCGGAATGCACTAACTACTCCAATCCCTACTGTTGCAGAACTTACGCATGTAGAGCTGGAAGACAGGGCCCAAGCCCTAGAAGCGCATCACCAAGTACTCTTAGATGAAGCCACCAATCTCCTCGAGGAGAAAAATCATATTGCGGCTGCAGGACCGTTCAACTCCCTACAGCACCAGAAGACCCGAAACGGCCCTATGCGGGCAAACAAAAATCAAGAAGTCCACAAGATCCTCTTTGAGGGAGATGACGCCGTCAAGGGAGAACCTCGTCTCAACAGCAAGGGAGATCTAATGTATGGAACACCAGTGGAAAACACTGTTGCAGCTCGAGATATCCTGGCAAACAATCCAAACCCAGATCAAATCCGGTTGGGCGTAAAGCTACTTACCAAGGGTCTGGAGCAGCAGAAGGCCACGAAATCCGGGAGCAGAAAACTAGTCTCCAAATCCAAGCAATGTTGCATGGATCCAGCTTGGCATGACATAAGGCCCTGATGGGACCTGGAACAGAATCACCATCCTGGCCGTCGGGAGGATAATTACTCAAGAACCAGATCTTCAAGGCAATGGCACAGAGCCGCACGTGACTGGAGTAATGTTGCTCTAGCCATAGAGCGAGACGTAGTTGCGGCACTAGTTCCGAGGCAACCTCCCCGGCGATAGTCGAACAATCGCAGGGAAGACAAAGAAGAGCGACATCGAGAGGAGGACCGACAAACGATGCCACCTCCTAGACATGCAAGCCATCCGGCTGAACCTTGTCATAGCGGGGGAAACAAGGGACAAAGGAAAGACAGACACCATGCCGAGTCAAGCCGGTAGGGGGCTCGTCGTAATCAAGACCCTCCGTGGAACCAAAATAATGATGCTCTGGATGGAGGCCGACGCTCAAACGGAAATAATCCACCTCCACCACCCTCTCCACCAAGAAGCCATCATAGCAGCTCTCAGGGGGACCAAGGAGGGCGTCATGGCGGAGGAGGTGGTGGCAGAAGTAGAAGTCTGGCTCCAAGGCACCGCAGCCACAGTGAACAACCAAGACGGTGTTCTCTGTCTCCAAGTGACGCGAGGCACTGGATCAACTCTAATATAGAGGCACGGCGCTATGAGTCAAACAATATCTATGACGGTCCGAAATGCTTCGGACCGCGCATTTGACAAATGAACTTCCCAAAAGGATTTGTTATCTCAAGACACATCCAACCCTACGACGGTGTGGGCTGGCCAGACACTTGGCTTCAGGACTTTTTCCAGGCTTGCTGCATCGCCAAAGGCAAAAATAGCTTAGTCACGACCCGGTATCTCCCACCTATGCTGAGGAAGACGGCACGATCCTAGCTCAATGAACTTTTGGAAAACACCATCCACAATTGGTATGACATGCAGAGCGCGTTCTTTCAGAATTTCTAAGGCACATATCGGAGGCCCTGTACGGTAGGAGACCTACAACATTGCACCCAGGAAGCCGGAGAAACTTGCCGAGATTATCTCGGACGATGGATCGACACCAAGAACCCCTGTGAAGGAGTGAATGATCAAACTGCGATTGAAGCTTTCATTGCAGGACTCCCAATTGGTTTACTATGTCACCGCTTTAAGTGCGACAAGGTCACCGATCTGGGAGAGATGATAGAGACGGCAAGCAAGTGTGCAGATCATGGGACAAAACAGCCGAAGCAACGAACTCGGAAGCGCAAGAACACCTCAGAAGAAAATTCCATCGCGGAAACATCAGTAGTTAATGCTACTTTAGGGTATGGAGGGCGTGGAGGCGGCCGTAGACGCGGTCATGGGACATCTAGAGTCCAAGGTAGAGGAGACCAGCAACCTGGTAAAACCTACTCTTGGGCCGACATTGCCAACAATCCGTGTGTGCATCATTTAGATGCCAACGGGGGCTCATCCCACACAAACTCTGAGTATCGTTTCAATGAAGACATCAAGAAATATGAATCCATTGACTAGAGAGCCAAGCAAAGAAAAGGAAAGAAAAATTCCGAGAAAGAAAAAGAGACCAAGGAAGATTCCGACATGGAGGAAGCAGAGCCTTCAAATCCCAAGTCGGATGGAAAGAAGAACTTCCCAACAAAGAAAGACACTTACGTCACTTTCCTTGGGTCTCAACCAGCTAAGGTCAAGAAACCAGTTTTGCACGAGCTCAATGCAACTCTTCCGTTTGTCCCTTAGTTCTTTGACTGGTCGGAAGTGACAATCACATTTGACCGCACTGATCATCCACCTAAGTTACACAGGCGAGGAAAGTACGCTCCAGTCATCAATCCACTTATTGGCGGCTATGGTTTATCCAAGACCCTCATGGATGGAGGCAATAGCATCAACATCCTCTATGTCAAAACGCTGCGTCAAATGAGGATCTCGGAAACACGGCTGAATCATAGCTCTGTGATCTTTCACGGAGTTGTCCCCGGAAGACAAGCAAATTCTCTAGGCGATATCACTTTGGACATTACTTTCAGAACTCCAAAGAACTACCGGACGGAAGCACTTTCTTTCGAAGTGGTCTTGTTCAAGAGCGCATACCACGCTATCTTTGGTCGGCCGGCTTACTGGGCTTTTATGGCTCGTCCATGTTACATTTATAATATGATGAAAATTCTAGGTCCCAAGGGCGTGATCACCATCAAGGGAGACCCGAAGAAAGCACGAGAATGCAAGGACAGAAATGCCGCCTTTGCTGAAGCAGTACTACATGCCCAGGAGTACCAGCAGATCAAGAATACCATTGACCCGTCCGAGATCCCCGTGACGAAGAAGGAGGTGACAAAGCCGACTCCGGAGTTCAAGGCATCGGAGGATACGAAGACGACACCGTTGAAGGATGATGACCCCTCTAAGGTGACCCAAATAGGTGTAGGTATAGATATCGCATAGGAAAGCGCGCTTGTCAAGTTCCTCCAAGCCAATCAAGATATCTTCGCATGGCAGCCATCTGACATGACCGGAGTACCTAGGGAACTTACCGAGCACTCTCTAAATGTACACCCGAATGCTAAACCCGTCAAATAGTCCTTACGATGTTTTGGCGATGAAAAGTGAAAGGCAATTGCTAAGGAACTAGCCCGGCTCGAGTTAGCCGGATTCATAGAAGAGGTCATCCACACTGAGTGGTCGGCCAATCCTGTAATGGTCCCTAAAAAGGACACCATTGAATTAAGGATGCGTGTTGATTATACCGCCTTGAAAAAGCCTTGTCCCAAAGATTTGTTTGCTCTGCCTAGAATTGATCAAGTTATCAACTCTATGGCAGGCTTGGAACTCCTATGTTTTCTCGACGCATAATCCGGTTATCACCAAATCCGGATGAAGGAATCAGACAAAGTAAAAAACTTCATTCATAACCCCCTTCGGAACCATCTGTTTCATTATGATGCCTTTTGAGCTCAAAAATGCAGGAGCTACGTACCAGCGCACTATGCAGTGTTGCCTCCACGATCAAATCAGACACAATGTACATGCACATGTTGATGATATAGCGGCGATGTCCAAAAAGAAGGAAACTTCAATTTCCAACTTGGAGGAAACATTCGCCAATCTACGCAAATACAACATAATGATTAATCTGAAGAAATGCTTCTTTGGAATACCAGCCGGAAAATTGTTAGGTTTCATCGTGTCTCAAAGAGGCATAGAGGTGAACCGGGACAAGATTAAGGCTATACTCAACATTTCCAGGCCAACTCACCTGAAGGACGTACAAAGGCTAACTGGTTGCATTGTTGCACTCAGTCGGTTTGTAAGCCGCCTTGGTGAAAGAGCCGCACCAATCTATAAGCTCCTGAAAAAGACCAAAAAATCATCTGGACTGATGAAGCCGAAGCTGCACTACAAGACCTGAAGGCAGTACTCTTGTCCACTCCTATCCTTGTAGCACCGGAACCTCAAGGACCGATGTTGCTCTATCTAGCTGCGACAACAGGAACAGTTGGTGCAGCGTCCGACTTAATACCTCAGTGAAGTCCTAACTGAATCAAAGCAGCGGTATCCGCACTATCAAAATCTGTCCTATGGTGTGTTCTATGCATCTAGGAAGCTGCAGCATTACTTTCAGGAGCACCAAATTACCATGGTGAGCACAGCTCCCATGAGATACATAATTAACAACAACGATGCTACAGAACATGTCGCAAAATGGGGAATAGAGCTTTCAGCTTTCGACATTGAGTATAAACCTCGTACGGTAATCAAATCCCAAATCCTCGCTGACTTTGTCACTGATTTGACAAAGACAACGGAGAATATGACCCTACCTAAGTCGGAATACTAGACCTTACATTTTGATGGGTCTAAAGTGCTCGGGGGCTCGGGGGCTGTCGTGGTTCTCAAATCACCCCAAGGAGATAAGCTTTTCTATATGTTGTAGATCCACTTCACGGCAACAAACAATATTGCCAAATATGAAGCACTACTGCATGGAATCCAGATTGCTAAGGATATTGGCATCTAACGACTTATGTGTTATGGAGATTCGAATCTTGTTGCTCAACAAATGTCGGATCACTGTAAAGCAAACAAACACATGGCAGCATATAGGGCTATCGTGGATGAATTATCTAAATCATTCGAAGGGTTTGAGGTTCAACACATCCCTCAGACAGAAAATGAGGAAGCAGATGCATTATCTCAAATAGGCTCTACACGGAAAAAGGTCCCGGATGGCGCTTTTCTAGAGCACCTCAAAGTTCCCTCTATCATAGGAGTCGATGAGGAATATCCAACCAAATCCGACTCACCTTTAGTAGCAGTTCTGGTTGTGACTCCCAGCTAGACAAAACCCTACCTCGATTTCTTGCTAGGCGTAAAATTACGCAAAGACGAGGTTCTGAGCCGGCAGATCATCCGACGAGCAAAAACCTATACAATAGTAAATGGTGAGCTCTATAAGCAGAGTGTATCTAGGGGTTTTCAGCGCTGCGTATCTCCAGAAAAAGGAGTGGAAATCCTAAGGGAAATTCACAAAGGCGAATGCGATCATCATGCTGTAGCCAAATCTTTAGTGGCAAACTCTTTTAGACATGGATTTTTCTGGCTTACAGCCAAGGCAGATGTCGAACATCTAGTAAAGACGTGCAAAGGCTGCCAAAAGTATGCCAAACAAGCTCATGTTTTGGCTGATCAGCTGCGAACAATTTCGATAACATGGCCTTTCGCGATCTAGGGGCTTGACATGGTAGGACCATTTAAACGGGCTCCAAGTGGATTTACTCATCTCTTAGTAATGGTGGATAAGTTCATGAAGTGGATGGAGACTAAATCCGTCACAAGTTGTGATGGAGCAACAACCAGAAGATTTGTCGAGGATGTTATAATCTGATACGGTTATCCGCACAGTATTATCCGATACGGCTTCGGCAGACGAATTGTCGTCTATGATATGGAGCTTGAGAACAACTCCGAATAGATCAACCGGATACACAACTTTCTTCTTGGTCTATGGCGCAGAAGCAGTTCTTCCTAGTGATTTGATTCACACTTCTCCCCGAGTTGCTGCGTATATCGAATAGGATGCTGAAATTTCTCGGTAAGATGATCTCGATTTAATCCAAGAAGTTTGTGTCATTGCTGGGCATAGATCAACAGCCTATCAGGAGAAGTTACGCAAGTATCATAGCCAGGGAGTCAAAAACCGGTCTTTCAATAAGGGCGATTTGGTTCTTCGGCTCATGCAAAAAAGAAAGCACAAACTTTCCCCAATTTGGGAAGGGCCCTTTTTAGTTAGTCGAGTATTACACAATGGTTCTTACAATCTAACTGATATGCGGCCAGTCAAAGAAAGACCTGCTACTAAGAAGAGAAAGAGAGCTGGAGGCAGTACAGACCGAGAAGAATTAGATAGACCGTGGAATATTGATCAGCTACATCCCTTTTATTCTTAAAATTTCTTTCTTTGTAATCATATATGTGTACATGTTCAAAGTGTGGTTGCCTCAATATTTTCTGAGAAGTTTTATATTACCATCTTATTTCTGAATGATCATGTCATAGTCGAAAATCCCAAACTTGAAAGTACTTTATGCTCAGGTTTGTTCTGGTTAGATTTCCGATTCTAAAAATGCTACCTTCGGGTATAAATCTAAAATTTCTAGTTTATATTTTGGTTCTTTATCTGATTGCTGGATGCGGGTATTTTCCGAGTAGTGAATTGTTGGTACTGGCAACTAGCTTTGTTTCCGAGTTTAAATTTGTTTAGCAATTGAGTCCGTTGCTTAGAAAAGTTTCTGTGTTGAAGGTTTGCTGGCTCACGAAAGGGACGAGGCAGAAAGCCAGATAAGCGATAAGTATAGACAAAACAAAAAGTGCTTATGCAAAATTTCAGGCACATCAAAATAAAGCCAAAAGTGCTAAAAGGATGTAAAAAGCATCAGTTCTTATAAACTTAGAACTAGCAAAATATTATACTACTTATTACAATCCGATTATTTCAGAATAACACATTGTTTTTTCACGTACTCTACGATCCAGGAGAAGAGGTAGGAGCTGCCGGCTCATTGGTGACATCACCTCTGCCTTGATATCTTTCCGAGACGAGTGGATCAGATTCGGTTTGCTCATCATCGGAAACTTCAGTTGTTTATTCTAGAGGCGGAGGAGGTGTTTCCACGCGGGTGAAGAAGGGAGTGTCGTAGCTAGTCAGATCAGCTACGTGACACCCATAGCCGATGCAGGAGTCCATGATATCCTTGATATTTTGCTCCTTGATGTCTTCGTCAACAGTCGAATAACCCCTGGTTACTTGCCAAATTTCCATGCTTCCATGGTGGCCCATAACCATTGTTAGGGCATTCTGCGTTGCAGTTCGCGCATATGACATGTTCCAGTCCTGGATGAGGTGAGGCATCTGTTTTGCCTTATCTCGCACTTCAAAGGAAGACATTCTATTCATATCGGAAATCTTTAAGGCTTCGCCAATATCCTCCATTGACTGGCGGAAATCGTGAAGCAGATCTCCGACTTCATTAAGTCGGCTGGTGCAAGACTCGGCAGAAGAAGAATCCAGCAAATTCAGAGGACCTACACATGTAAAGCAAAGTCAGAAATACATCCGAATATAAAATCAGAAAAAGGAAAGGTCAGAGATGGAAAAACATACCGAAGATGGCATCGTCAACTTTGGTTTTCTGTGCCCGAAGACTCTAGAGTTCATCCCGGAGAGCTTGGGTGATGTCCTTCTCCCTGGCCAACTCATCTGTGAGATCCGAGATTTTCTTATCCTGGATAGCGATCTTGTGATCACGTTCTTTGGTGGCCATGTTGGATGATTCAAGAACGCTGTTAATACTCCGCTCATGATCCACCTTAAGCTCATTCAGCTCTCGCCTTAAGTCGGTGTTCTCCACCTCTAGGGTCTTGAAATTCTTGGCCTCTTCAATCATTTTGCATGACTGTTTGACCAGTTCTATAAACACAAGAAAACAGTCGAACAAGAATTCAATTATGAAATCAAAAAGAGCAAGTATGAGGACTGAAATGATTACCTTTAGCTTTATCCTTGGAAATATTCAATTGAGCATTTTCTAGGCAGAGAGCTCTGATCTCTCTCCTCTTATCGCAGATATTCTTCAGCAATTCCTAGTTATAAGAATTAACTTTCTGTAAGTCAAAATAATACCCAGAGTCAGAAGTCTACTAAAGACTCGGGCTAATATTTTAACTAAGTTAAATATCCGCACGAGCCTTGGGGGCTGCACTAGTTCGTTCTTTGGCATCCTATGAAAGCATAAATTTGGATTTTGTATCCAACTTCATGCTTGGGGGATAGAGGATATGATATGAAATAAAGTAAAAGAGGGAGTCGAATTCCGACTTACATAATGTTCATGGGTTAGCTTGCTCAGACTCATGTTCACCTCAGAATAAACCTTCCCGGTGAGAGTCGCAGGGATTACTGGTGCTAGCGGAGCCATGCCGGCCTTCAAATTGTCGTCATGGAGACGAACTTGGTCAAGAAGCTCGGAGAGTTTTACGTCCTCGGCTTCTTGCGCCTCTTCTTCGACAGTGATGTTTTAGCTCTCCAAGCATTGTTGAGCCAACTTTTTGATCTCTTCTACAGTTTTCCGAGTCATGCCAAGTTTGGCGATACCCAGATTGCTGAGAAGATTGTCCACAAAAACCTCTGCCGAGGGATCATTACCCTTTGAGGGTTCACCCTTATTAGTTACCGAATCACTCATGGTGATGTCGGTCTGCGAGCCAAGGTTCACTAGCTCAAAATGCTGAGATGGATCTTCTGCAACATGAGGGAATGAAGTAAACTCCGGTGTTGTAGAAGGCATTGGGGTAGGAGTCAGAGGCGGAGTTGCAGGCGAAGTCAAATTTAACTTTGACTGGTGTAGGGGCTTTGACGAGGTTCCCTTCCCATTTCCCTTGACGAGTTGTTTAGATCTGAAGAAGTGACAGTACAAGATCGTTACGCTTCAGAAAGAATAAGAGATAAAATATGAGACCTTGTGAGGAAAGTTACCTCTTCACAACAGGTACTTCTTTCATGCCAATAGAAACAATCGGAGTTTTGTGCTTCCGAGTGAGCGCTTCAGGCAGCAGTACAAGTTCTCCTTCCTCCTGAGACATCTCAGGAGGATATCCCTCAAGAGGAGCAACTCTGACTCAGGGAGGTCAGCAAGCTGAAAGAAGAATCACCTCAGTATTGTGAAAAGATGTAACAAACTACGGATGGACACATGTTCGTGTATAAGAGTAACTGGTGGAAAATTTACTAGTGTCACGGGATCATCAGCCGTATACATATATCCAGAGAGATGTTCGGAATCTTCCTCTCGATCCGATCTTTGATCAATCATTTGATCTAGGACTCGTAGTCCTTTTTCGGATATGACTTTGAGCAGATACGGAGAGAATCCTTCTTGTCCTTGGTGATCGTATGCATGAGCCAGTCACCATGGTGCTGGAGGGGCTGAATCCGGCGCGTCAGCTAGTAGTGAATTAAGTCGGATCCTTTCAGACCCTTGTGCTTCATCAGATCTCGATCCGCCTCTTGGAAAGAAGCAGATCGTCGGTGAGAGCCGGAGCTTCTGTGTCCCAGGACTCTTGGGGTGTGGCGGCACCATCGATGAAAACTGGCAAAGTTGTTTCTTTGCCGGGAGCCGGTCTATCTGTATGATAAAAGAACGTGGATGGCCATTTCTTCACGGACTCGCTACCCTTAATTCTAGGATAAACTCGCTCTCTCCTAACAGTGAGGCTAAGAGTTCTGGTAATATAAGGATTACCGGAAGTGATAGAATTTCTCCGGGTACCAAAGTAGTACCAGAATAAAACAAGACTCGGCCTAATTCTGAGATACTCCTCACACAAAGACGCATAAGCGCTCATTTCTAAGATTGAGTTCGAGGGGAAGTTATGGAGTTGAACTCCGTAGTAATATATAACCTTAGAAAAGAAATCTGAGGGAGGAAAACTCAAACCTCTATCGAGGTGGGTGCCGAAATGCACTCGCTCATCGGTGTTGGGGGTGGGGACGGTTTGACCATAGCCGCTCCGCCAGTCACCGGTGTGGAGGAGGCCTTCCTTCTCGACAACGCGAAGCTTGTCGTTGTCAAGGACGTAGGAGATCAAGACCTCGTGAAAGTTCTGTTTCTTCGCCGCTACGGAGGCCGTCGCCATTATTGCCGCTGTGCCGGAAGATGAAGCACCAGCAATTTTTGTGAACGGTGGTGACCTAGGATGGGTGGCGTTGTGCGTTTGGGGGAGGGAGAGGAGCTTTTGCATGGTGGCGTCGAGAGGAAGGAGAAGACACTAGCATTGGTAAGGAAGAAAGAGGAAATCTTTACCCCTTATATCCTCACCTACGCTAAGATTCATGCAAAATAAATAGTAACCCTTCCACGCGTCGTGGAAGGAGCTAGGTAACCTCCTCGCGAGGATTACGCCACCTCGATCTCTACGCACGAATTAAAACGATGCCTCGGTTCCGCGAAAGGCGAACCCACCAACGGTTGTGCTATTAGGAATGTCTGTCAGTGACGTGACTTGACCTTGACTGATGTCAGGTTACGTCAGAGACCAAGTTCCGGCTTAGTTTGAATTTCAAGTTGGACACCCGAATAATATACTCATAGGTCTGACTTATTTTTAAGACTCGGATCCTATCCTTTCTTTTGAAGTTTCAGGAACCCTTCAAGATTCTACAAGCCGAAGATGAATCAAGCTAGACGATGGTGAAATCCGACTCTGGATCTTGGAGGCTTCCGGGGCTGTTGTTGGGGATATACTTTCCGGGTATCCTCATTATGTCTCGCTGACCAGGGTGGCCTACTTTGGGTTAGAGCTTTGCTTCACGGGCGGACCAGTCAGAGAGAAGAGATGGAGTCCATTCCGGCTACGGGAAGGCCCAGAAGACTTACCGACATAGGACTGCAGTGTTACTTGTAGTTCAAGATGTACTCTATAACTGACTCTTTATCGTAGCCGGATAGGTATCTCTTGTAAACCCTAGGACGGATATCTATATAAGTCGTCCTAGGGACCATCTTTTAGGGCACCCCACAATAGTCTACAATCTCAACTCACACAGGCGAAACCCTTATAACCCATATTCCGACTCTATTGTATTACTGAATTGCTAGCAGGAGTAGGATCTGTCCAAAACCAGCGGATTTGAACCTGGCTAAACTTGTGTGATCACCGTCCCAGAAAACCGTACGACTCACACCCCTCTCTTCCACACACCTTGAGGACCCCCTCATGGCGTACTTGTACTCAATCCGATGACAGCGACTTTGTCCACCACTACTCTACCATCAACCACAAGTCATAAAAGACCCTCTGCCCGATACTTCGAATCACTCGGAGGCTCGGGGGATACTGCCATCGGGAGCGATGGTCGCGTGTGCTGGTTGCGACAACTTGTCTGTTGCATCGACTCCATCCACAACATCGACTCTTGGTTCCTTACGACCACATACAACACATATCTACTTACCGCGTCAACTCGATAAGTTACAACTAATGTGAACTCGAATGCTTGAGATAATATCTCCTCGACTGCCCAGATCGCATCTGCTATGAAAACATGTCTGGATGCCACGCTAGGCGGAAAAAGTGCCCAGCCGCATGACTCAAAGGCTTTTTCCGTCCGGCGTAGCCTAATACACTGTCAGCACGCTGATACCATCCTGGCTACAAAGAGGACGCTTTGTGCGCGGCAGACGCAACGCACAGACGACGTGGTGTAGGAGAAAAGCGGCCGGGTACAACCTGCCAGAGTCGTTCTCTCCCATCGCCGCCAAAATCATCTCTTCTCGAATGCGCTTCCCACCCACCGCCCCCAAATCACCACGGCTGCCACCCGTTTCGACGTCGGTATTCGATTGTGCCTCAATACCAGCACTTCTCCCTCATCTCCCGGCCATCTCCCCATTGGCTACGAAGGCTCAAACATGTCGGACACTCCGTGCACCTACCTTGGACGCAAGGTGTTCAGTAGGTTGCTTGGGTAGACCATGGACAGCGAGGACAAGATGATGATCCATCAGTTAATGGAGGAGGACGATGTCGCCAACACCGACATCTAGGAGTACCTATCGTCCCTTGCTTGTATTCGACGAATAAAAATCATGGAGCAGGAGAAGACAGGTCCAAAGCACGGTGATTTCAGGTTTGGGAGAAGGAAATGCAAGTCATGGCAGGGGATGGAGGGGCACATCATGCTCTACATCAACTACTTTGGTGACGATACACCATATACCCCAAAGGATCTTTAGAGGCGGTTTAGGATCAGCAAGGAGTTGTTCATGGAGATTCTTCATGGTGTGAGAGAGTACGATGACTGCGTCGTGTTGAAGCACGATGCAGCATGGCTAGTTTCTCATCAATTCAGAAATGCACCGCCACCATTAGATTGCTTACATATGGAGCGCCAACAGATTTAAAAGATGAGTATATGCGCATGAACGAGTCCACATCCATTGAATGTATGTACAGATTCTGCAGAGCAGTTTGGAGAAAGTTTGACGATAAATATTTGAGAGAGCAGTTTGGGGAAAGTTTGACGATAAATATTTGAGAGGGCCACATGAAGCAGAGACTGCTAGGATCATGAAAGAAAATGTAGCGGGCAGATTTTCTAATGCTTGGAAGCATCGATTCATGGAAGAACTACTCGTTTGCTTGACAAAGTCTATAAAACGAGCATCATCGCTATTACAGTATAGTTCTTGACTTGTGGATTTGGCATGATATCTTTGGTATGGCCAGATCGCATAATGACAGCAATACGCTGCAGCGCTCTACAGTGTTCGCCAAACTGATGGAAGGTCATACTCCAGCCTGCAACTATGAATTACAAAGGGTACTACCTAGCAAACGGTGTCTATCCAAAATCGGTGGCATTTATCAAGTTGAATTATAATTTATTTGTATTGTTTGAACTTATTGGTTGTATGAATTTATTTAAATTGTGTGCGCAAGAATAAATAAAATTTTAGTTTGAGAGCGCCACTTGGGACTGGAAACAGGCGTGCCGCGACGTGCCTTGGACATCCCGCGGGCGCCTGCGTTCGATCCCACATGCACCCTGAACCTCAGCCAACAATGTGGCAGCCCCTAACCTAGCTCGTAGGTGACGTTGGTCACGTGGCCGAAGCTGTTGAAACTGTTTGAGGTATAAAGGAAACCAGATCATTCTACTAACACTCTACAGCCCAAACTAATCCAAAATACTTCCTAACCAATCTGACGCAACCCAATTGAAAAACCACACTGAAACTTTTTCAGACCAGCTATTCTCAGTCCTACCCAAACCTCTTCATTATTTTTCAAATTGGCAGTAACGGTGAAAACAAGGTGTGGCGAATATATAAGCTGTCACGATATCCATTGGTATGTTAAAAGTTTTCACCAACACCAATTAGGCAATTAATGTTCAGCGTCAACATCAACGGATCATGCAGTAACAAGAGCATCAAATGTACAGGCTAATGTAAAGGCTTATTCTGTTACCGACTACAGATGGGGAAAAACTCAGTTAATATTGATAATTATTTGTCTGGACATACCGAAATACAATATTAATGCCCAGGATCAACTTGAATAATTTACAACTACTGGGACCAAAAGTTGAAAAGGCAGGGGGTAGGCAACCCCAGGTACACCCGACTACTGCAAACAACAAGTTTATGAATGACAAAAATTGAGATTAACTGTATTATGCCAAAAATGTTGTAGTCTAACAAGTGCTCAGGTGGCACTCTGACAAAAAGAACCAACCAGGCAACAATTCAAGATAGGCTTCGACAAAAGAATCGATGCTGCCAGGGAACAAACCGTGGCAAAGCCTCATATTAACTGGGATAAAAGGTTTGACCTTTCACCCAATGCAAGATGACAGCGAAAAGGTACAAGCTGGAACTGAGAAAATCACCAGGGATTGAAGAGATCTCAGCTCCCAACCGATAATTTACCCTTCAAACGAATGCATCAAGAAGTTGATCCCTGCCCTCGAAAAACCTTCTCATTTAGATATCCTGGTGTGCACTTTGGTTAATTGGACACTGGCTCCAGTTCTAAAATTTGTTCTATTCCAGCTGTAACCAGGCTGCGACCTGTTGGCGCATTTACCTCATGCTAAGGTTGCTCAGGTCATCCACAATATGCACAGTCCCATTCAAGCTGCCTGCATCTCCCTCTTCGATTTTTGCTTCCGGGTTAAGCACATTGCCATTTTCTGTTGAACTCTCGAAACTACTGTCAGCAATATATGACATAGCACTCCTTGCACCTTCAAAGTAGGTTGAGCATGGAAAGTATTCAGCACAGCGTATCTTCCACCCTGCAGAGATAGTGAGGTTAATCCTGACAATATATTATCCACAGGCCCAAAATAAAGGTCCAGGCCAGCATCCGCAGTTCAATAGTGTGCCAAAAGTTAACATCTTTTAAGAAGAAGTATATTCAGTTCAACAACCACAATACTGTTTCATCATGATATAGATAATCCATTTTAATACCCACAGCACGAGGCATGCCATCAGACCTCACAAGTAGTACTCCTTCCTTTCACAAATGTAAGACATTCTACCCTTTTCTAAAATAGATGTATGTAGACGTGTTTTAGTATGTATGTAGGTTCACTCATTTTAGAGAGTATCTAGTCCACTTTATGATATCTAAAAGGTCTTTACATTAGTGAACGGAGGGAACATTAGTGATACTCCCTCTGTTCCATAAAAGAAGCCATATAAGTTTTGTTAAAAGTCAAACCATGTGATGTTTGACCAAACTTTTAGAAAAAATATCAACCTTTACAATGTCAAATCAACCTTAGTAGATACATCATAAAATATATTTTCATAGTATATCTATAGAATATTATATTATATTTGTTGACAGTTTTTTCTCTAAATTTGGTCAACTTTTACATCATTTGACTTCAGAAAAAAGTTAGACGCCTATTTTTCACAAACAAAGGTAGTAGCAGGGTACTGCACCCACCCAGTGACAGATATGCAATGGCAAACATCAGAAAAGCAGCAAAAAGAAAACATCAATGCAAGGTGCAATAAACAAGTTCGGGATGGCCTATTGAAACTTACTATTTGCAACATCCTGTTCAGCAAAAACAGTATCCAGCAATTTATGAACATTAATACAATCTTGAATGCCCCATTCCTTAATGGAACCAAGCACGCCGTTTCTGCATAAGGTTTAGATATAAATAAAATGTGCATAGCAGATGAATAAATCAGAGGCGCATTATTCTTTTGCATCTTTACCCTGACGCTGTGCTATTTGTTGAGTCCTCGATTAATTTAATAGCCTGCAGCTTCTTATCTGGCTCCAAGAGGTACATCATTTCAGCTGCTGCTGCTCTGTGTGTCAAAGAAGCTAGCAAACCGAGATTTGATTAAGTAAGACTCCTGAGCAAAAAAAAAATCCATAAACCAAAAAATAGGTATAATTACCATTGTGCTTTTCAAGAAAGTTACTATTTACTTCCACAAGGGATTTCCCATGTAATTGCCTGCAAGGACATGCTAGTCAAATAAACTGAAGCAGGTGCATACTGATAAAATCAATCAGTAGCTTAGAACCTTAGATCTGGTCGTTCAGCTTCCAGAACGTTCCAAATTAATTTCTCCGAATCAGTTCCTGGGGCAGGAAGACTGTTTATCTTGTGGAAGAATCTTATCTGCAAAAGTAATTGAATAAATAAAAGGTTGAATAAAGAACAGCTTAGCTCAATAATACACAAGTTGTTTCGCTTAAATACACACTCCAAACATACAGTAATTCTCAGAAAGTATTTCAGAATTGTCATAAAAGAGTAGCCTAAACAAATTAGAAGCCAAAAAGCAACAACTTCATCATGGATAGTAACAATAAACCCTAGTCACCCATTTCCTAGAAAGATTTCATTCCTGGTTTATGAACTTGGTCACAACCAAAATACTTGGTAATAATTTTCAGTAAGCAATACTGAATCTTGTACCACAATAGCAATTCCTTACAGGACATTACTCTATACAGGGTTCAGCTCATCAACAAATTCCTTCCAAACCAGGGGAAAACTCAGTACAAAAATGCTTCTAAATTTCCAAGTACACCGAATGCGTATGGGCTGATTCCTTATAACAAGGCAAATAAAAGAGTAAACCTCACAAGGGTAAACAAAATGTGCTGACAATGAAGAACAGTATCAGAGCTAGCATGCTTTCTACACCAAATATGTCAAACTAATGGTGCCAACCTCAGACCAACAGAATTAAGATTAATATGCATGCCAAACCCAGACCTCTGCAGTCCAAAATATTGTCAACACAGTTATACATGAATGTAATAATTAATAAGTAGACAATGAAACATAATTTTATCACATTCCATAGAATTGTCATAAAACATCTAGTGCAACGTGTAGTTTGGGATACTCACCAAACATCGGTGACTGTCTGGATTATTTCCGTCCAATCTAATGAGCTGTTTAACCGCCTGTAACAATAGATAGATAAAGAGTACTAAGAAAACTATACAAAAGATTAAGATAATATATTTAGTTCTAATTCAAAAATATAACTGCAACATCTGTTCATAAGACAATTCTGAAACATGGTAAATTTTCTAACACTATTTTAGTTTATTTAGATTGCTCTGATAAAGTAATAGTACTAGAAGATTTGCCATTAAGTTCTGTAATATTACAAAACTAACTAACATGTTGATGTACAACCTAGTGCTTTAAAGGTATATTGGGGAAAAGTCTATTTTGAAATAAAGCAACATGCATATACCAATTTTTTAGTGGAGTTCACTTGGTTTTCATTTTCAGCAACCCCAACTAAACTAACGAGGCAATAATGACCGGTTATACAATGGCCAAACGAGTACTGATGTGGATATATTGACATATGCACTGCACTTATAACTGTTTAAGAATATTTGTTTGTACTGACATTGCCAGGATGAATAATCAATTCATTCAGAAAATATTCTATGATCTTATATATTAGGAAAACACATACTCCCTCCGTCCCAAGGCTTAAGGCCTATAATTTTTTTGAAAAGTCAAGCTACGAAAAGTTTGACCAAACTTTTTGAAAAAACTATCAAGAACTATGATATTATGTAGATACCACATGAAAATATGTTTCATGATGTATCCAAGGGTATGTATTTCATATTATAAATATTAATATATTTTTCTAAAAAACTTGGTCAAACTTTACATAGTTTGACTTTTAAAAAAAATTATATGCCTTAAGCCTTGGGACCGAGGTAGTACTACATAACCTATTAATTGTGGATACCATATGGTTTTTGTGTTGGTAAATTACAAAACATAAGTTGTTAGAGCATGACTAACAGAGCCCGTAAACAGGCCAGAACCGTATTTTTCCGGCGAGTATACGGGCTATGGTCCGCGTGGGCGAGCGAACAGAGCCCGTATAGGGCCCAGCCCGTAAACGAAATCCACGGGGCCCTGTTAACGGCCCGTGCCAACCCCTACTAGTACCGTTCCAGGCCGCCGACACGGGTCAGCACCCGTATCCCTCCTCCGCTTCCAAACCCTACCCTCGCGCCGCTCACATCCATCTCCTCCGGCGCCAGATCGGCACGGTCAACGAGCGGATGTCGTCCCTGCGCCATGAATGCGGCCTGGGGGTGGCCGTAGCGGCGGGGGAGGAGTTGACCGTCGGCCACCTGGGAGGGCCTCGCCGCATCCGTGCGGCGACGAGGCGGCGAAGGCGCTGGTCCGTTCCATCGGGGCCAAGCGGCGCGCGGCCCGGCGCTGGACCAACTGGGGCCTTCCTCCCCCGCCGTCGCTCGCCCCCTGCGTGGATGGAGCCCGTACTACGCTAGCGCAGCGAGCTCCTACTCCGCGAGCTCCCAGTCCACCACTCGCCATCGGTGAGGCTTCGTCCTCGTCCTCGCGCCGGCGCCGCGGCGACGAGGAGATTGAGGAGCTCCCAAGGCGCTCGCCACATCCGCGGCCAACGCAGAGAAGAGGCGCCGCGAGGAGATAGCGGCCGCCGGCGCCGCGGTGGAGACGGCCAAGCGGCAGGAGGAGTTAGAGGAGTCCATCGCGGCGATTCGCGTCACGGAGGAGGCGGACGGACCCTGCGCCATGGAGCTGGACATCGTCGTCCTCGACAACTAGGTCGACGACGAGGCACTCCGGCGAGGCACTAAAGAGCTCGGATTTTGGCCATTTGAGGACACGGCGGCGTCCTCCGGCGAGCTCTCCCCTTCTATTTTCGTTTTTTAGTGTAATTTTGCTACGTATTGTATGTATGAACGATGATCAACAAACGCGCGAGTTCGATCTTCCCGGGGATTTTCGAATTTCGGTTTTACAGGCGCTGATCTGCGCCGGCGCCCTCAAACGTGAAATTTGTGAGTACAGGGGCCTGTACTCACGTTTTTTTACGGGTCAGGCGTTTAAGGGCTCTGTTAGTCATGCTCTTAGAACATTCCAACAAATCCTTCATCATAAAGAAATAAGATGTAAAAAATACCAGTCAGTCTATCCAAAATAAAAGCAAAGCAATAGAGGTTCTCTCAACTATAATCAGGCTAACTGAACTCTTAATGGGTCAAGATTATTTCCAGCAAAAGAAAACGAAAGAACAGGAGACTCAGTTATCCCAAAATAGTGAGGAGAATAGTAACAGACATACCTGAAAAGCAAGTAAAACCTTTTGCTTTCTCATGTTAAGTTCAAACGAAAGTATATGGGTTTCCAATGAATCTGACGAGTTGTTCTGCAAAAGCTTCAAATATTTCGTGGCTTCTGCAAGTGGATCTTCAACCTGCAACCAGAAATGCATAACCAACATGAGAATATTTGGATGAACAGCTCGCACTACATAAAGCCTTGCATAAAAGAAATGAGAATCATTCATTGGCATAGAAGATCAAATCTGGTGTCCTTAAAGAGCACAATACTAGGAGTGTACAACTGATGGTTTAGCAAATGAATACCTGGACCAATTTTTCACCACGTGGATCCAAATCCACCGGTCTTGATTGTTGTTTCTTCCCAGATTTTGAACTGTTAGATGAAGTTATTTCATCCTCTTGTTTCTCTTCAGCCTCCTGCAGAGATTAAAGGGCAACATAAGGCAGGCTTAGCAGTAACAGATCTGAAACAAAGTGTGGAGATAGCAGATCTGAAACGTGTGGAGGTTACCCTTTTAGCACGAGCTTCTGCCTTCTTTTGCTTTTGCCTCAACTTTTTCCTCTGAGCAGCTGGCAGTTTTGACATCTCATCGTTCTCCTCGGTGGATGATTTTGATGGAGAATCATGTAATTTCATGTAACACCTACAGTTTGTGACAATAGCTTCACCAAACTTCCTGAAGGAAGTACAAGATAATCAACAGAAAAGATCAATAGTGTAACCATTACCTGATAGCTCCTGCAGCAGCCTTCTGAAAGTATTCATGAGCATGCAAACGATCTTGAAACTTCAGCATAGAGACATACGCCCGAAGTGTCATTTTGCGTAAGCAATATGAATGGAAGTCAAATTGATCTTCAGTCATATCGGTGTAGTGCTTCTCAACAGCCAGGAAATTTTTCAGGGCCCTGCCAAGATCACCTTGCCGAAAATAACTCTCACCAGAAGCAAGCTCATACCTTACAAGAGATCACCGAGTTAGAGTGAAGAAAACCTAGGAAAATGGTGATGTGGAGGGGGGCGGGGGCGTACCACATGCACTGCATGTCATGGAGATTATTGTGCTGGTCTCCGTCTTTTGTGAACAGAACAGCAGTCTTCTCAGCTAGCCCGACCTTCACAAGCCGCAAAATAAACAGTTAAAATGTGTACTATTCACAACAATGGGAGGTCCGCAAACACACATAATGAAATACCAAACTGCTTCATTTGTATTGAAAACAAACATCAGCAGCACTGTACAAATATGGTTGTTTATTTAACTGAATTATACCTGATCAGCTTGAAGCATCTGCATTACACACTCACTGTTTAAATAACGATCAGCAAGGTCCATGGACCTAGCTTCATTTGCTAATGCTGCAGCTGCAGAGAAATTGCCAGCATGTTGCAATATATTTCCCTGAAATAAAAGCATGTGCAATAGCATGATTATTAACAAAGAAATATGCCATCTAAATTAGCAACACACGGTCAATTCAACACAATGCACAGTGAAACTGAGTAAATTTAGTTGCTGTTATTTAGAGGAATAAGATCAATAAAATATAAGTGAAAGATTGATAATTGGAGGAAGAGAAGTTACAGATCAGAAAGGCGAGATAAAAGATGGTTAGTAAAGGTAAATAACTTTCTTTATTAGAAAATACAGCAGAACCCTGCTAGTTATTTACCCAAAAAGAGCCTGAAACAGCAGTTGCAACAATGATGGAAAAACTACGATATAGACATATAGTATACTCTATCAGCAGTAAAGCACTAGCATTTGGTACAAGCAGCACCACTCTGAGAAACCATTAACTAAGAGTAAAGTTTACTTCCAAAACTGTAAAATTTAGAGGAAACCATGTATTAGAGAGATGTACTAGCATCTAGTGACCATACTGAAAGAAACCATAACTAAAGAGTCAAGTTTAGTTCCAAATAATTGTGAGATTCGTAGGGAATCATATAATGGAGAAATGGTGATAAAACTTAATTCCATACTAAGTATAACACAAGCGCGGGCAGTGAGGGGATACCTTTATGGAGTACAAATCAATTACAGTTGGTGTGTGTAAAATGGCCTCGTCAATTTTATCTAGAGCAGTATCATATTGGCTCCTTCTGTCATAGTGCTGCATCAAGACATGTGACAATCATAATGATGCAACTTCAAAGATTTAAAGTAACTCGATGGTTCATCAGAAGATACACAAGTGTTCACACCAAATGCTAACCTGAGAAACCAACAACAGAGTCCACATGAGTGTGGATGGGGGTTCCATCTGCAGACTGCAAGAAGAAACAGATAAAAGAAATAAGTATAAGTTGCTAGATTAGCAGTTTAAGTCAAATTGCAGTCACGGCTGCATTTCAAGGAGTGTGATAGATAGCAGTTCTTTAAGTAGGACCATGCTTGGAAAGAAGAACACAATGGTAGAGCACTTTCAAGTTAAGACCTGCAGTATTACATCAGAGAACTCTGTAGGAGTTCCCACAGCCTCAACATGTTGCACAATGTGGACTATTTTCACAATACAACTTCGGTGTCTCATTATTCTGTCATTTGAAGTGAGCATTACTGTTCCTTGCATAGGAAACATTGACAAGATGCACTGCATTCTATATCATTATTTTGTGCATTCACAAGGACGCCAAATGAAGGAAAGAGCAGAAGATAAGAAAGCTGATATTGCAGTAGAAGCACATAAATATCTTGATGTGCTCTACCAAATAGGTGTTCAATTAGTTGCCATGAAGAGAAAAAGTCTTGGTTGAGTGATAACAAATTACAACCTGACAGGATTAGCTTCCAGTAATAAATATAAAGGTGCCAACCAATAAATATAAAGTTTCAGATTGATTGGGATACAATAATACATGATAAATCGGAAAACAATGGCCAGGCACAAAGGATTACCTTCCAGGAAAGCATCCAGAAGTCCTAATTGAATCTTCTAGCTTAAGAAACAATTGCTCCAATATGTTTGCCTATTAATGAGATTCAGAATCGTCCCATAAATATCCCTCTGACTTGTAACACAAACAGTAAAAATAAGAAGTAAATAATGTTGACTAGTCCAACTTGTGTTACCTTGCCAGGGTGCTCATAAAGCGGGCTTAAATCAGAGAAAAGTGACGGTACTCCCTACAAGATATGTGGCACATTCGATCAATTACAACAATGAGTAACAGCATGCTGCCCAGTAAGCCCAAAAATCTTAAGGTGAAATGTCACACACACCTTTCAGGTGCTAACAGCCTGTCACTTAAAGTGAAATTACTATAATTACCTTGGTTAATAGAGGTCTGACATAACTATCTGCTGCCTCCTGGAACTTCGCACCTTCCAGGAAATCAAGAGGTATCCGCTGTTGCAAAGAAGGCACGAAAAAAATTAGATTCACAGCTTATCAAGTATATGACCTACCAGCAGACAGTGGATGATAAAACAAATTTTGACTTTGCATATAGAACAAAATAATTCTCATAAAAATAAAAATAAACAAAAATATTCCTACATCTTGAATATTTTTGCTGTGTCCCCAGAGGTCTCAACCATGGATACACGAAAGAACAAAAATAATACCAATGCAAATGAAATTACAAGTTAAAAAAATGAGGTTTACCTTAACAGCTGATGACCAACTATATTCTTCCTTAAGTGATTTATATAATGCACTTAGCCGTTCAACATCATCAGCTGAGTATTGACCATTCTCAGAGTAAAGCCCAAGGCACTTCTGCACGGCTATCAAGTACCTGAGTAGAAACGAGTGACAAGCAAGTCCAGAGTATCGGAAGTAGGTTTACCATAACAGTTAGGACTGTCTACAAGATTTAAGGAGGTAGCATATTTCTCCTAGCATACAAATGAGTTCCAGAGTCAAGTTGACATCATATGTTTTAGGTCAAGTTTTGCAATGGTTCCCTTTTTAATCCCAAATGTGTGTCTGTTTATTGCTTCATGCTGTTGGAGGGGGATTGAAATATCACTTGGCGCATTAACCACACCACCACTCAAGCCTAAAAGGGATAGGATTTCTGTATGAGACAAGCATGCAAAGATTTGCCACACAGAAATTGTGCATGTGGAGGCAGATAATCATAACCAACTTAGAATACAAGTAGTGTAGATGGTGAAATTGCTCCATTGACTAAAGTTCCATATTTTCATCTAACTACAATAAAATTCTAGCCAGGTCACATACATGAAAGACGGCAATTCACCAAAGCTTATAGGTTTATATCTAGTGATAGAATGCCCAAGTAGTTTAAAGAATAATACTGCCCAAATACAGTTATCCTCTGAATGATTACAGTTCATGAATACAGGCACATATCTTAGTTGAAGGAAAACAAACAAAATATGTAAAGAAAGTAGCAGCAAAAGTACATAAACAAAAATTACCAACAAAGGCAAGCGTAAGAATAAGTACAAGCATCTTACTTGTAGTTATCAGGATTCATAAAAAGGAGGGACCTATATATTTTCTCAGCCTCCTCAAAACGGCTGAGTTTCAATAAAATGCAGGCCATTTGTTCTCTGAATGATAGCTTGTCAACCTGGCAGATGAAATTCAAGAAGACAACATGTTATACAACAGTTTTTTTTCTTTTACACATGGAAAGATGACACTTGCAATTTTGCTCTCCATTTTGTGCATCTCCTCAAGGGCTCGGTCCAGCATCCCACATTCCTCAAGCAACGATATCTGCGAAACCACAATAGCACGATAATGAATAGCAATAAACAATGAGTTAATTCTAGAGTTAGAGCATCAAGTAACTATGAAACTAAAGGTGGAGCGGGGCAAGGTTGAAAAAATATTATTATACTGCACACTGGAATCATGTACTTCCTCTAGCCACAAATAAGTCATATTTGAGAAATTGACACGGAGACCAAAACACATCTTTGACCAGTAATTTTATTTTATTTTATTCATGAAGGGTAGTAGTAATGATATATAATACTCCCTCCGTCCGGAAATAAGTGACTTACGAATCTAGACAAATTCAAGTCACTTACTTACAGAACGGAGGGAGTATGAAGGATGGGTTTTAGACTACACAAACCAATTTCATATGTCGAATCTAAATGTTCGTAAATATATTGATAACTGAAGTTTGACCATCTACAGCAGCGCATATTGGAGTAAGTAAGAAAACGTACTAAATATCACTTGATCAATTTAGAAATCACAAACTTTATCGGCAATGAAAGTGGAGCTAAAGCAATAGAACTAATACTGCACACAGAACAGGGTCACACCAAAACAATAAGTATAATAAATCAACCTACAAACACAATTCAAGTGGCATGGGATTAAGAACATGGAAAAAACGTCAGCAACGTTCAAAGAAGAGATGGACAGCAAGCTAGTGTCAGGATTGTGGAATGCTTATAAGCAATTCCCAGAGATTTCGCTAACAGCACTATGTCAGCTATTACATGTAGATATAATAACCAAACCATGACATGAAAACATATTTGATCCCTAGAGATATCTAATCTGTTGTGAATTACGGTTAGAGTTCAGTGTTCATCCAAGTGGAAGCTAGATGCAAACCGATACTGACAACATTGGTGCTAGTACTGCAGTCCCAACCCAGAAAAATGAGAGAAGTGTAGGCACCTTATACAAAAGCATTTCACCATGTTCATATCGCTCATTTTCTGGAGGATAGTCATCTTCTAGTGTTCCCTCATAGGCCTCGAGCACTTCTATTGCCTTGGAAGAACTACAAGTAGGTGACAGATATGTCCGTATTAGTGGTGAAGTTTTGATATCATAAAGGTTACATCTTGTCATACATGCAACAGCAAGCAGCTTCTGAATAATGAAACGAGAAAACCCTCACAACTGACATAGCAAGGAGATAAGACAAGAACAAATACTAGACTGCCAAAAATACGGAGTGTCATTCAGTTCATTAGTTATGCCATGTTGTTGCGGAAGAATTCTAATAACAGTATGATATAGGCGGCCATGAGCCTATAGTCAGTCCATACTTATTTACTGCTGACATGTGGCATATCACACACGGTCTTACTACGAGTTTGACAGAGGTTCTGAATAGTATCGTCTGGTACTTGAATTTCATCATTCCATGTTTAGCATATGAATTGAGCAGGAGTTCAAGACCTTATTTTCTTTGCTCAAATGTTCATATAATTCTAATTGATTGATCTAAATTGACCGCTACCAAGAAAGTGGCGTACTTGGAACTCAAATGATGAGCTACAGCAAAGCCAATCCAGTTCATGCGGTGATTTGGCTTTAATGTCAAAAGCTGTTGTCTAGTCTCAACAAAGCCAGATAAGTCCCTCATTTGTGCCTGTCAAAAAGACAAAATAAGATTTGTTTATTAGAAGGTAAAATCAAACTTACACCTTAAATAACAGACGAGTATATAACATTTTAAAATCATGGTATTGGTAAAATCAAACAGGATTTCTTAGGAGTATTATGCATTAGTGTGTTACCAACACTAGTAACAAGGTATCTCCGGCATACAAAGTTAGTTATATTATTTCCTGTTGTTCACTCATCCAGTACTAATACCTCAACAAAATCAAATGCTTGGATTGGAACATCTACAAATGCTTATGGGCCAAGTCTATGATGAACAATAGACGCAATATTACATGAGAAATAAAAATAAGTAAAGATGAAGGCAGCCATATATTAGGCAGCAAAGTCCACCGAGGTAAATTAAGCAAAAAATGGTTTATGAAGAAAATAGGGGGGAAATACAATGGTTTATCGTACCAACCTGGAGAAGTGACAGGTCACGTAAAATTTCAATGTTATCAGGGTCGATCCTCAAAGCATTTCTGTAACATTTTATAGCTTCTCTGTATTCTCTGTCTGATCTGTAAAGCAAACCATAGACATGCCAGCACACATGACTCTTCAGATCATTCTGCAAAAGTTAGCGCAAATTGATACATCAGTTGTATTGTTGTAAACATGAATCATCACAAAAAAAATTAGAGCCAAATCCCTTTGAATATTAATTAAGAACCTTCAAGCCACGGCGAACAAGCTCGTATGCTTCAGATTTCCGGTCCATGCAATTTAGTGTCAAACCTTTCATCGATAAAGTTTCTACAAGGAACGAGACAAAGTAGCTACGCGGTCAGAGGAGGCTGCAGGGAGGAAGAGAACAACACTAGAAGTTTATCAAAATCAAATGCTATCTTTCTGACCGCCATGGTCAGGAAACTTTTTTAATATGGAATCTGCAGCCTTCAACCCTTTCTTATACTGCTTAGTTTCATATGATTTCTGCATAAGCAAACATAAAAACATCAGAAAACTTGGGGGTATGAAATTATAAGAGGGGGCAGGGAGAAGCAATCATGACAGAGTCAAAAACATGCACTCATGCTACTAAGCAGGCAGTCATGCAAGACTTAAAAGTAGCACACACTCTGCACGCCTGTGGTGCAAATTATGTAACGTTAACAGTTAGACGAGCATTATCTATGCTCAAATCATCAAAATGTAAACAAGAAAACCAGGCTCCTATAAAATAATCAAAAGCTGTATCTATTTATAATTTCACCTCCTGCATAGTTAGTAATCATGTTACCATAAGAACTTCAACGTGCCCATATAGCAGAACTTCGACCCATGACCACTCCCCACCTCTGAACTATTGCACGATGCTAATGGACAATGCCAAGTTGCAAGTTCCCATCACAAGAGGGCACTTGTTAACATGACTCTCCAAAGGAGTTGATGTCAGATTAGATATAACATCGCACACAACTTATTACAATGATTCAACTACAAAAACCGTCCCGAAGACATGATATCTTTAGCTTTTAGCACGAGCAACTTCAACAAAGTCAGCCTTGCGTGACAAAGAAAAGCTCGACCACAACCATGAAAAGCGACTACTAGCCAATCTACTGGCGAAACCACCGTCTCCCAAGCTACAGCTTCCCTGGTGCCACCTACTGATCCAACCCTCGCAAATTAAAGCTTCACCTCTCCCCGATATCAGCCTGGCGACGCGAGCAATCACCTAGACGACGAAACCCCTGTGCATACAGCCACTCCCCTAGAACATCACCAATCGCCGGGTGCACCCAGACTGCCGAATCGAGCGAGACGCGGCCACGGAGCAGCGGATTCGGAGGCCGAACAGATCGATTCGAGTAGCGAGGGGGAAGGGGAGGAGGCGGGGTGCTTACAACGATGACTTTGAAGAGGTTGGCCTCCTTGGGAGGGAGCGAGGAACCCATGGCTGCGGCGGCGCGGCGCGGCGCGGCGAGGCCAGGCGACGCGAACCCTAAGTGGCGGGGGTTGGGGGTGGGGGAGGGCGGAGGGTGAGGAGAGGGTTTTGGAGGCGCGAGGCGGCGGGTGGACTGTCTAAGTTGTGGTGTGGTGCTGTGTAATGGTAGGCCTGCCGCGTGCGTGGCCGCTTCGGCCGTAACTCGTAACCCTACCTCGTCTCAAGTGTCGCTGGAAGCAGGGATGACCCAAAAGAGAAAGAATATTACGGGCGTGAGATCGGTAGGCTGGGCCAAATTTTGAACTTCCTGGGACAGGTCGGGAAACATGGCCATGTAGAAATAGCCTGTTGTGCTTTTTTTCTACCCGTCGCATTGTTTATAACCCAGGTGCCACTTAGATTGGTTGCCTGCATCTAGTTGAGCGGCCCATCAACAATCACACTAACCCAAGGTAAACACATTTATCTCACACCGCCACAGCTAGCAGCCATGGGTGATAGCCCGGCGAAGGCGGCCGGAAAGTAGAACGCCGGTGGGATGAGGGGCCATCTGATGGTGTCGTTGTAGGGCACGCAACGGCGGCGCTCCGGTTCATGGAGTGGTTGTCTTCCCTCCTTAGGAATCCCAAGGTTGCTTCCCAAGAATAGTAAGTGACACCGTACAATTTCAGCAGCTACAAAAGAGTAGAAGGCGGGCTCTTTGTCCCTCCCATCTCTCCAATCTCCTCGTGCATGAACAAGACATCGCCAAATTACTCTCCTGGCCCATTTTTTCCACCTAACCAACCACGTTAGAGCCACCGGACAAACCTGGTCGACGAACAAAGTCCATGCACCACTAACCTAGCATCTTACCGAACACGTGTCACACTCGCAACATCACGATGGGGAAGCACCGAGCGGCGCGCGATGAAACTACGCGTAGAAAACACGACGCTAAAAGGATTGGGTGTGTCTTCCCATGAACCAACGCTACAAATCGGACATCCATTTAACGCAACACCAACTTGATAGCAAACTAATGTGTTAGACGTGCCACCCCACTAGCAACTAACGTGTCCTACACACACAACATGTAGTCGCGACGCATCCACCCAGACGACTCACGTTGAGCTCGGATCAAAGGAAGAGTAAGAAGAAACTCTGACAAAACTTACTATGTGGTTTAGATGTCCAACTCATGATGATTAGCAGACAAGCATTGGTTGCTCGGGCATAAAGTTGGAACCATCCCCGTACTAAACCCAAACACAATGGTAGATTCGAACCTACATAACAAACAATTACTATTTTCAAAGGCAACACCTCACAGCTCTACGATGGTGAACGAAATGTCGGCCATACCTATCACACCACCGCACCTAAGACCCACGAGAAATTGTTCCACCACTACCTCCATATAAAGGCGCTTGCATACACAAACCGAACCAAGGGTGACTAGACAGCGATCGTCGAGTTAAGGGATACCATTGAAAAATGTCCTTCGACAAATAAAAATCGACCGAGTGTCCGAAAGAACACCACATCGCAGTGACCACACAAAACGCTCGCGATATGTTCCATACCTTTTTTTCTTTTTCTTGACCCAAAAATGTGAGCCAACTGTCCACATCAATTTTATTACTCAAAACCAACAAAATACAAAAGGAAAAAGGGAATATAAAAAGAGCTAGAACTTATGTACAGACCACAAGAACAAAAAAACTACTACGGTAGTGCTGCAATCCATGCAAGTAAAGGCACTTTGTACTTAGTCTTGATCCAACGTTGCACTAATGTGATGTCCTGTATAAACCTATATCTCCACTTTGTAAAAGTTGGATTATCATGGTTGAAGATTTTGTTGGAAATATGTCCAGGCAATAATAAAGTTGTTATTATTCCTATTTTTTGTTTATGATATTGTTTATCGTTCATGCTATAATTATATGTATTGAAAACTAAATACACGTTTGGATGAATAAACAACACAGAGTCCCTAGTAAGCCTCTTCTACTAGTTCATTATTCCAGCGATGGTTAATATTTCCTATACCATGGACATAGATGTCACTTGATAACGGGATCACTTTATTAGAGAATGATGTGATGGATAAGACCCATAATAATAAGCATAGCTTCTGATCGTGGTGTCTAGTTTGTTTGCTATCACTTTATGAATGCGTCAAGTATAATTTACTTAGACCATGATATCATGTACTCACAGAAATTTGAGGAATACCTTGTGGACATCAAACGTCACTTCGTAACTGGGTGATTATAAATGTGGCTTTCAGGTATCTCCGATAATGTTTGTTGGGTTGCGTGAATCAAGATTGGGATTTGTTCCTTTCGTATCATGGAGTGTAATATATCTCTAGGCCCTATCGTAGTATAGCATCCAAAAGCTCTGTGGCTAAAGTATTTGGTGTTGGTCACATCAGAAAACAATTTTTTTATCTACACAAACACAGTAACTAAGATCTATTCTACGTAGAAATAAGTAACGATGAGGAAAACAGTATTCGTACCCTTGATGACCAAGGTACGCCTTACACAGGTAGGTGTATGTTGATGAATACAAACAGCTTCCAGTGCTCCAAGTGTGGCGCCACCGAAGTTCTACACACGTTCGGTGTAGGTGACGTCTTCCGGGTTTCGATCCAGCCGAGCAGCGAAAGAAGAAAGATGGCGGACCAAACAACACACAACGGTAGTGCGGAGGTAGAGAACTCAAGTCCCTCAAAGTTCTCTCCAATATTACAGAGAAATGTCTAAATAAAATGTGAGAGAGAAGAGAGAATGGGATGCCTTCCAAAGAGAGGGGTGCCCCTTTATTTATAGGAGGAGGGGAGGGCCAACACCCAAGGGGCAAGCGGTGTGGGACTACGCCGACCACCAAGCTAGGGAGCCGCCGGCCCTAGATGGGCCCTAGGCGGGGAGCCCACTAGGGCTAGGCCGGCTGGCCCCTCCTCCCCATGCGCCTTGCCCTCTTGGGCCTCCCCTCCCGGTGAGGCCCATTAGGCATGGGCTGTCTTTTAAAATAAAATAAAAATATATGTTTTACTATTAATTCAACTAATCAATATAAAACACATATATTATTATATATTACACTCCAGAACTCCTTTCGGACCCCTCGCGTGCTACACAGAAATTTTTCGGTTTCTCTCTCTCATTTCTCTTGCGGTGCCAAATTAATCCCTATGCATGCCCACCCATAAGCGTGCCACCCTTTGGTTCGGAAACACTCCAGACATGACCGAGACCCCTCTCGTATCAATGATCATCAGCGGGACCTGGATGCCCATAATGACCCCCGTGCGTTTCACGAATCTCATCGCTTGAACCTTCAACATCGCGCCCCACTCCCTTTGCCACTCGATACCTAGTTCATCTGAGATTTGATATTTAGTATCTCCATACCTAGTTCGATCTCATTACCGACGAACTTGTTTACTCGTTCTCGTGTCGTTGCATTCCATGACCTAGTCATACGCTTGGAAGCTTCATTAATGCAACGTTACCGAGTTAGCCACGTGTATCTATTTGTTACTTGGATTAGAAAATCCTGGTCTTGATACATACTCCTCTACACTTTCCTTTGGAAAACTTGAGTTGCACCTTTTTGACCACTCTTTCACAGCTTGATACTTGATACCATCAACGCTCCCTCCAGTAACGGTGATTATGTATTATCTCACTATCAAAGGATTATGTTGCGAGGTTTCTTTGTTATCATCAATGATGAATGTTTGTAACTAGATCTCATTATGATATAACTTTGGGTGTTTGTCTATCACATCATTCAACCAATTATATGACCTTGTTATCAATTGGCATAAATGCCCATGATCTCGAAACCTTAGATCATCTCTTTGACCAATGAGCTAGTTTGCTAGAGGTAACTAGAGACACAATTTGTTTACATACCACACATGTATTAATGTTTCGTATTAACACAGTTATAGCATGACATGAAACGTATTATGAACATACAAGAGATATATCAAACAAAATGTTTTATTATTTGCCTCTAGGGCATATCTCCTTCAGCCTCCCACTTGCACTAGAGTACAAATTAATCTAGGTTCCTGCTTCTACAGCTTACCGCACCACCATTCACCATAAACACATATCATGTTTGAGACTTTGAGTCATCAGGATCCGTGGATAAGCTCGCATCCACGTAACCAGTTACGTTTAGAGCTTCATCACTACCTCCATATACTAGGAACATATCCTTAGTTCTCTTGAGATAATTTAGGATACATTTCACAATTGTCCAATTATGCATTCCCAAATTAATTTTGGAATTGGCTCATCAAACTAAGAGCCAAGGACACATCAGGTCGAGTGCTCAGCATAACATACATGATAGAGCCTATAGTTGAGGCATAGGGGATTTTAGACATCCTCTCTCTATCTTTCATCATATGTTGCTGGACATTGAGTCAAACTCAGTGCTCTACCTTTCATCACAGGCACAAAACCTCTTTTGGCCTCTTCCATTTTGAACCTCTTCAAAATCTTCTCAAGGTAAGTACTCTAACTTAATGCAATCAGGTGTCTTGACCTATCTCTATATATCTTGATACCCAATATATACACCGCTTCACCCAAGTCCTTCATGGAAAACTAACTACTCAGATATTCCTTTACGCTCTCTGGAAGGTCCACATCATTCCCAATAGTAATATGTCATCCACATATACTACTAGGAATGCCATTGAGCTCCCACTAACTTTCTTGTAAACACAGAACTCCTAATCACTTGACCAAAATGTTGGTTCCAGCTCTGAGATGCTTTCTTCAGACCATAAATGGATCACTGAAGTTTGCATACCTTTCCAGCATCCTTAGGATTAAAAAAACATTCTGGTTGCATCATATATAACTCTTCATCAATGTGTCCACTGAGGAACATGGTCTTGACATTCACCTGCCATATCTCATAATCAAAATATGCAGCAATTGCTAGTAAAATCTGGACAGATTCAGCATCGCTACGGGAGAGAAGGTCTCATCATAGTCAACACCTTGAATTTGTCGGAAACCCTTTACGACAAGTCAAGCCGTTTGGATGTTCACATTACCATCAGCATATGTCTTCTTCTTAAAGATCCATTTACTTTCCATGGCCTTGCGGTCTTCTGGAAGATCCACCAAGGTCCAAACTTGGTTTTCATGCATGGATCCTATTTCGGATTTCATGGCTTCCAGCCATTTCTCAGAGTCAGCACTTTCCATATCCTCTTTGTAGTTTGCAGGTTCATCTTGTTCAACCAACAAGATAGTCATCACAAGACTACTATACCAATCAGGAGAGGTATGTATTCTCATAGACTTATAAACTAGAGGAGCTTCGATGTGATTACTATGATCATTATCATTTGATTCTTCCTCCACCGTGGAGGGCGGTTCCAGAATAGCTTTCGTTGCGCTACTCGGTATTTGGAGAGAAGGATCAATAACCGCATCAAGCTCAACCTTCCTTCCACTAACTCCTCTAGCAAGAAACTCTTTCTCAAGAAAGGTGTCATTCTCCGCGACAAATATTTTGCCCTCGGCCTTGTTGTAGAAGGTATACCCAATAGTCTCCTCTAGGTATCCTACAAAGATGCACTTTTCCACTTTGGGTTCGAGTTTGTTAGGCTGTAGTTTCTTAATGTAAGCCTCACATCCCCAAACTTTCAAGAATGACAACATTGGCTTCTTGCCATGCCACATCTCATATGGTGTCTCTACGGATTTGGACGGTGCTCTATTTAAAATAAAAGCGGCGGTTTCTAACGCATGTCCCCAAAACGATATGGACAAATCGGTCAAAGACATCATGAACCGCACACTATCCAATAGAGTGCGATTACGTCGTTCCGACACACTATTTCGCTGAGGTGTTCCGGCTGGCGTAAGTTGTGGTACGATACCACATTCCTTCAAGTGCATGCCAAACTCATAACTCAAATACTCGCCTCCCCGATCAGATTGAATATGCTTGGTTTTCTTGTTAAGTTGATTCTCTACTTTCTTCTGAAATTCCTTAAACTTTTCAAAGGTTTCAGACTTGTGCTTCATTAAGTAGATATACCCATATCTACTAAAATCATCAATAAGGTAACAAAATAACGATAGTTGTTGCGTGTTGAGATGCTCATTGGACCACATACACATCTATATGTATGATCCCCAATAGGTCCGTCGTCTGCTCCATCATGTCGGAGAAGGGTGTATTACTCATCTTGCCCATAGGGCAAGGCTCGCATGTGTCAAGGGATTCAAAATCCAATGAATCTAGGCTCTCATGCGCTTTACGCCAATGTGACCAAGACGACAATGCCACAGATACATGGTATTATCATCATTGTGTTTACAATGCTTAGCATCAACATTATGGATGTGAGTACCGCTATCAAGATCCAGCAAGAATAAACCATTACACACAGGCGCATGAACATAAAAAATATCATTCATTGAAATAGAACAACCACTTGTTTTGTATTTAAACGAATAATGATCTTGCAACAAGCAAGATCCACTCACAATATTCATACTTAGTGCGGGTACATAATAGCATTTGTTCAAGACTAAAATTAATCATGACGCTAGACGTAGAGGTAGCGTGCCGATGGCCACCACATCGACCTTCGAGCCATTGCTGATGCACATCGTCACCTCGTCCTTCCCCAGGTGCCTCTTACTCCGCCGATCCTGCTGAGAATTACAAATATGAGTAACCGAATCGGTATCAAATACCCAGGTGTTACTCTTGGCGCTAGTAAGGAATACATCTATAACTTGTATATCGAATATACCTTTGTCTTTGGCATCTATCTTGCCAGCTTTCTTGTCCTCAAGGTACTTGGGGCAGTTGCGCTTCTAGTGTCCGTCCCCTTTGTAGTAGAAGCACATGACACTCGACTTAGGACCGGGCTTGGTAGCCTTAGTGGTGTTGGCAACATACTTTCCATCCTTCTTAGGCTTCTTTCCCTTGCCCTTATGACCCATCTTCTTAAAGTTGGTGGTCTTATTGACCATCAGTACCGTGTGCTCCTTCTTGATCTCAACCTCAGCAGTTTTGAGCATGGCGAGCAGTTCAGCTAGGGACTTATTCACCCCCTGCATATTGTAGTTCATCACAAAGCTCTTGTAGCTAGGGCAACGAGTGCAACACCCTATCAATTGTGAGCTCGTCCGAGGATCTTGCAATCCAGGGCATTCAAGCATTGAACGTAGCTAGGCATCTTGACTACATGCTCGCTCACACTATTGTGCTCTTCCATCTTGGCGGAGAAGAAGAGCTCGGAAGCATCATATCTCTCCACTTGAGCCTATGGATCAAAGACATACTTGAGATCTTCAATGATCTCAAAAGCGTTCATCTTCTCAAAACGCTTTTGAAGCTCCGGCTCCATGGCATAGAGCATTCCACTCTAGATGAGGGAGAAATCGTCCGCCTTGGACTGCCAAACATTCTTGTCATCCTCAGAGGCGGTATCTGCAGGCTTAGCGGGGAGCGTAGCCTCGATGACATAAGTCAACTTGTAGGGGACTAGGAGGATCCTCAGGTTGCAGTACTAGGCGGTGAAGGTCGTCCCATCGGTTTTCAGCTTTTCCTTCTCTAGGAATGATCTAAGGTTGAAAGTGGGTGGGCGAGACATCTACATTGGATTTGCAAAGTATTTAGACCATGTTCATAATATGAATACAACTTTTAATTTACGCTAAACTAAAAACAAAATAACTCCCACTAAAACGAACATCCCTCAATTCGTTTGGTGATCACACGATCCTAATCCGCTGCACCACCCCCGATCGTCACGCCCGGCAATACAGTTCAAAGGTAGACATTCCCAATGTCAATCACATCATATGTGATTCATGCTCAACCTTTCGGTCTCTTGTGTTCCGAGGCCATACTTGTACATGCTAGGCTCGCCAATTCTAACTCGTGTGTTTTGTAGTGCAACATGGCTTACACCCATCGTATGCGAACGCTAATATGTCTAACACCCTATCATCATGGCGTGCCTCATAATGGAGAACTTTCTTGGTGGTGCAGACACGAGGGGAACACTATAATTGGAATTATGTGAGAGATCATTCTATTATGCTACTGTCGCATATCCTAATACACAAGCAAAATAAGATGCATAAAAGAATACTTCAAAAGTATAGTGTTATGACATGGTTGCAACGCCTTGATTGCCATAGAGAGCTCAAATGAAAATGTTTCATAAACTTACCATTACCATGACAGAACACACGCCCCTGCAAAATAAAAGACGCATCTACTTTATTTTTTGCATGTTTTACACGGCTTTAGGGCTTTCGCAGTAGAACCCCTTACCACCTACGAATGTAGAGCCACAACATGGGTTCAATGATTGTTTTTCTCTTCCCTTTTCAAGGCCCTCCATTGTAAATGTCATATCAACTACTTCAGAGAGATAGACACCCCCCAAAGCCACTTACTTGTGGACTAGTCTCGTGAATCACCATGTAATGTCGGTTGGGGGCTGCTTCATCTAACAATACCGCAATATAAACAAGTACACAAAATAGGTAGCAACTATAAAATCAATGCTCTGATACCACTGTTGGGTTCCGCAGTAGAAAATAAAAAATTCTATCTACGCGAACACAATAACCAAGATCTATTCTACATAGACATAAGTAACGGAGAGGGAAACTATATTCATACCCTTGAAGACTAAGGTATGCCTTATGCAGGTAGGCGTATGTTGATGAAGACGAACAGCTCCCAACGCCCCAAGTGTGGCGCCTCCGAAGTCTACACATGTCCGGTGGAGGCGACATCTCCTGGGCTCCGATCTAGCCAAACAATAGGAGAAGAAAGATGGTGGACCAAACAAGACACGACAGTAGTGTGGAGGTGGAGAACTCAAGTCCCACAAAGTTCTCTCCAATGTTACAGAGAAACCTCTAAATAAAATGTGAGAGAGAGAGAAGAGAGAATGTGATGCCTTCTAAGGGAGGGGTGCCCCTTTATTTATAGGAGGAGGGGAGGGCCAACACCCAAGGGGCAAGCGGTGTGGAACTACGTAGGCCACCAAGCCAGCCACCCGCCCGAGGTGGGCCCCAAGCGGGGAGCCCACTAGGGCTAGGCCGGCTGGCCCCTCCTCCCCATGCGCCTTGCCCTCTTGGGCCTCCCCTTCGAGTGAGGCCCATTAGGCATGGGGTGCCTTTTAAAATAAAATATATGTTTTACTAATAATTCAACTAATTAATATAAAACACATATATTATTATATCTTACACTTTGGAACTCTTTTCGGACCCCTTCGATCAACATCGGGTGCTACATAGAACTTTTTTGGTTTCTCTCTCTCATTTCTCCTACGGTGTCGAATCAATCCATATGCATCCCCACCCTTAAGCGTGCCACCCTTCAGTTCGGAAACACTCCGGACATGACCAAGACCCTCTCGTATCAATGATCATCAGCGGGAACTGGATGCCCATAACGACCCCCGTGCGTTTCACGAATCTCATCACTTGAACATCCAACGTCGTGTCCCACTCCCTTTGCCACTCGATACCAAGTTCATCTCGTTTGGAGTTCTACATGTTGTTATCTTTCCGACAAAATTGGTTTCATCTTGTTTGGAGTTCGGATGCAAAAGTTGTGGCAGTTTTGGTTCTGGAGTTTTTGCCTGACCGGTAGTTTCGGCGGGCCACCGGTAGTAGCGCTAGGGCAATTTGCCGCTAGTAGTACCAGTGTAAATTCTAGCCCAACTTCCGGTAACCCCGATTTTGGTTCAGCACCTTCTCTGTTTTGGTCGCGTTTATTTGTCGGAACTTCGACCGGATTTTTCGGCGGTAGTTCTGGCTCGATTTTCTCTTTCCATGTCATTGTTTTGGACTGTTGGCTGGGTGCCACCGGTAGTACCGGCCACCCACCGGTACTACCGGTTGACAAGGGGTAACCTCGGCAATGCCCATTATGAGGGTTTCGCGGAAAAGAGAACGTTGGGGATTTCGTGGAATGTTAGGAAAACAATGGAGTCAAAGTCACCTGGATATTTGGGAATCACACTATTACAAGTTGTCTGGGAGTTTTCGGTACCCTCGCTTGGGCTTCTCTCATCCTATATATAATAGGCCGGGTCTCAAAGCTATATGCGGATAGGTTTCATACACGCGTAATTTCAATACCAACACAATGTCGGTTCATAGTCTCTTTTCTAATACAATCAAGGTCTTTGTCGGTTGCTTCCTTGGGCTATCATCTGGAACCTTCATGGGCCGTAATCTTTTTACCCAGCATAGGGCAACAAATCATAAGCATCCGAGTAATCGTACCTATGTCAGTAGCCCCCGAGACTCTACCTGAAACGCAGTTTCAGATTGAGTCTCAAAATTTCTTTTTCCTTTCTTTCTTTTTATTTCCATTCCTTGATTTTTATTTTTGTAGGGATTTTGGTACAACGAGTCTGATGCTTCCGACGGATCGGGAATCAATTAATTGCTCCTAGGCAAAAATAAGATTGTCTTACATCAAATTCAAGTCCCCAGGCCTGAACTCGGAATTTATTACTGGCGTAGTTCAGTTCGGGCCGCTGAGGTCTTATCGAATATTGAATTCCAGTTTCCATTTTATCGGGTACCCAACACGTCCGTCGGGATTTTTCATTGTATCGTTGATACGGATATTTTATTGGCAGAGCGCATTCTTATGCGATTACCAGGCCACACAGGACAAATCCTGGGGTTTTACCTTCATGTTTCTGAACATGGCATTCAGATTTTTGTCGCGTCAAGTGCGATCTGAGATTTTTAGCTTTTTCGGCGGTTGGCCTACTAGGCCGCCAATATTTCTGATTTATCAGATAGTTTTAACACTTTATACTGGCTCCCGATGGGAGTAATCTCTCTTTTGAGGATACATTGATGTAAAACTCAAAGGTATTTTAAATCATGAATATTTTTGTTTTATACGCAATTGGATTTCTATCGGGTGCGCGTCAGCGCTTCCGATGGGAGTAGCCCCCGAGGCTATGTTCGGATGCTTATATCTGGACATAGGCTCATAGTTGTTACTAGATGATTCCCCGCGTGTTGCGGCGGAAAATGTTGATAACGATGGTCATTTTGATTTGTATTCTCATAAAAGAATTGTCCATAGACACTATTAGTTATCCATATGTTTTATTGCTAAAACAAAATTTAATATATTATATGTTGCATATCTTCATGCACTAATTATCAACAAATTTACTAAATTGGAGGGGCTATCAAAATGAGAGAACCCGCAAAATCCACACGGTTTGTCAAGGATTGAACATGCGCGTTGCTACGGAAATTGATAGCAATATGAATTAGAAAAAATTTCTAACAAATGAAAGTATTTGGACCCATAATCTGATTGTCGCAAGATAAGTGTATTTATCTTAATTTCATATAATTTTGTATAATGCACAAATAATTTCATGTATGTTTGAAAAAATAGTAACATATAGGAGGTCTATGTATTGGTGTTGTCGGTATGCCCTTTGTAGAATGGCTTGAAGATGTGTTAATTGATTTCTTGCGCAAACAGTGATACAGCTGGATGATCATTGGTCACATTTTACTTAGTTTTCTAGTTTTATCCATGTGTCATATGAGCTTGTCTTGGTCGAACAATCGAGGAGGAACCAAAATAATCCTTTGCTGGCATCATTTACTAATTATGGTAGAAAGCCATAGTGAACACAATAATTTAGCATAGATACATGTTCACTTTCTTGTGAATGCTCACAACAAAGTCAGGTGTCGGTGGTAACCATACTATGGAAGATGTAGTATACAGTCAGTTAAAAAAAGATGTAATATAGTGTTGAGTTGTATACGTGGGAATACAGAACTTTCTAAAGACGTAAAAATGCCACTCTCTTTTGTCCTCCCACGTTCAACCTTGCATCAATGCCATGTTCTATGTATCTCCCTCGTCCTTAGTCCTTGCTTCTTTATTCCTCCTATCTCTCAAAGATAAATTTATTAAGGCCACTTTTTATATAAGACAAAAATATATATGATGTAGTTAAAGAATTCCTAGTCGGGCAAATTAAATCAAAGATCCATTGTATCTAATAGGAATTGCCACTGGATAGTTCAGTGAACTCTCTATAACCAGTGAAGCACATATGTATGCATACATATCGTACAGCCATAATGAACTACAAATCCTGGGTGGAAGTGGAACTATCGTTGATTTAACCATTAGCATCAAGCGAATTGCAACATTTACAACTAATTAGGTGCTGAAACTTACCTGAAGGGCATTGTGTGTTTAGAATGTGAGAATTCCTTAGAAAATGGACAACTGTACCTGGAGCCCTTTGTCAGATACGTAGATGTTGTAAGCATGAGTATCTAGCTCGAAAATACCACAAAGTTCTTGTTTGATAGTTGAGGCATTTCATCCGGCATCTAGCAAACAATTTAGCAAGCTTAAGAAAAAGGAATATTTGATGACCATATTAGGTTCTTTAAGACCAAAACAAACACTGAGATCCGAACGGTACCGTCTCGATTTCCATCCATATGTTGCATGCCTGGTGAATCAATAAAAATTAAAAAAATAGAACCTGTCGCCAAATCGAACATGGAGTGTTCATGTCGTGTGGAGTAGGGAGAAGCTGATTGAACGGTGTGCTGTTGCTGGATGTTGGCAACTTGACACTGACATAGAGAAGATTGGGAGATTGTGTACGCTGGTACAAAATTAAGAAGGGAAAATCGGTAGAGCAAGATTAATACGCGAATGCAAGAAAAAGAGGAGCTAACCTTTTTCCATAGTGTAGAGCGGTACCTGGATCTATTGATGGAGAACAATAAGCATAGGTCAGAGTGAGCGTGGAGAATCCAAGAGAAATATACATGTTGATGGGCTTGAGACGAACTTGGAGAGTAATAGGCAATCATACCAGCGCTCGTAATTTAAACAAAAAAATTAAGCCAGCAACACATATATCACAGAATGTTGTAGAGTGGATAGAATGGGGGAGATGACTCCATGCCATGGACCGCATATGCTATTAGTATATCTAATAGAAGGAGGGCGATGTGCCGATGATCATCGCTCTCATCAGCTGATTGGGGATTATCTAGTGCAAGGAGATTATAAAGGTTCAACATGAAGGCCTAGATGTGAAGAGGTGGATGGTGGAGGTAATAATGAGATAATGGGGTGTTTTCTGGGTGTTATTACATCGGAGATCGTGGGTAGAAGAACAGATGATGCGAGCCGTCATCTAGATAACAGAGAAAACAAAGAGAATGATCGGTGGCTGCACATACACATGGGCTGGTTCCTGAAATTGAGAGTAATGGGGCTGTACGTAGGCCGGAGGGAGGCAGAACTAATGGGCCATGTTGACTGATGAGTGCGATTAGAACAGCTCGCAGAAAACTCAATGCACGCAATGGAACAGAATTTGCATGCATGGGATCAAAACGGCAGAAGATTTGCTGAGGTGGAGATACGCTGACGTGGATAGGCTGCATGTCAAGAGAAATAGGTTAGTGGGGATGAACTATTTAGTTATATAGGATTAGCTTAATGGAAAACACAGATCTTTCAATAATAAAGAGCTTTAAGGTACGAAAACTTTTTTTTTATACATAAGGTGAAAAATCGATGATACATTATTCTTTGGACGGATGGCATCTAGCTGTTGGCCTGGATATTGTGGCTTTAAGAAGCCGAACTACAACTCTTATCGTATTATAAGTAATGTTATGCGTAGAAGCATCGCAGTTGTGCTACATTCCATAGATTTGAGTAATTTACTCCTGTCTTCTTATCTTGTAGTTGATATGCTCCTCCGGGGATAACTTCTGTGACAATATATGGTCCTTCCCATGGCGATTCTAACTTCTTGTGGCCATCTTGCTTGAGGCGAAGAACTAGGTCCCCTACTACGAAGGATCTAGGCCGCAATCTTCTGTTATGGTAATTGCGTAAATTTTGCTGGTATATAGTTTCTCTTTGTAATGCTTCATCTTGAGCTTCATCAAGTGCATCCACATCATGTTCGAGTGTGTCAACAACCGGATTTTTAATCCCAGATGCCTGTTATGCCATACCTCGCAATCCCAATATTACCATTTTTACAAGACATAACAGATTGGATATCACAGTATATCATCCATTACAAAAGGTCTTACAAATAAAGGTTTTCATGGTCCAGTCTTAATACAAACAAGCAGCGGAATAATAAGCGTAGTAGTGAGCTCCATCTTCAGAGTCACAGGCAATGTTGACGATGGGAGATGATCCTAGTTGTCGTAGACTTCCTGCTGTCCATCATCCTGGTAGTCCTCCTCATAGTATTGCCACGGGAATAGCCAGGGACAAAACCATGGACAAAGCCATGAGTACTCTTTAAGTACCCGCAAACTATCACTAACAAGTAAGGTAGTTCTAGTAGGAATCGTAAGCTCTAGGTTTATTTGCAAAAAGCCAGATTTATCTAAACTGAGTTTAGAAGTAAAGAAAACTAATTTAATGTTCTAAATCACTTAAGTGGGAACTAGTTTTCATATTCACAACCTTGTTATGGTCAAGTCAAAGTCACAATTCATTTCACAAGTCATTTTGAAAACATCTGACGACGGAACAGTATGGCCACTCCAACTGTCCATGACCGCAGACGTGGCTATTCGAATAGTTTGACACTCTGCAGAGGTGGTACACTTTCACCACAAAATTCGATACATCCGTCAGGGATAACCTAGAATCATCACACTTAGTATGCGGATAATCAATCATAACCTTTCAATTACACACTTTAGAATAGACACCTCCCCTATGAGCTTTGCCTCTCAGCCATGGCCATCTGCCATCCTTGGCACTGCATAGGTGGACAATTCACACTCACGAGATAGCCTCAGCTCAAACCTCTTCCGCGAGGGAACCCATACTAATGCATATAAACTTCTGGCTAAGCCCTACCCAATTCGGGTATTGTGATTGTACGGTAAAATTGGAATGGTATCGCATCCGAACCCAACCATCAGTTTTTGTAAAGGGCTAAGGCTCATGCCTGAACATTTTCATCATCAAATCCATTTGTGTTTCTCAACACATGTCAAAACATTTCAATAGAATGACTCATCATTCCAAGGTTTTCATAATCATTTTCACCAAGTATTCCCATCTAAAGTGATCAAGTTTTATGCTTAGCACTAGCCACTAAGGTTAAGAGTGTTCACTAATGAGGGGTGCTAATCTTTAATCTCATGCCATAGAATGACATCTAGTATAGGCCTAGTTTTATACTCTTTATGCTATTTATACTATCTTTCCAAATAATCACAAAGCACTAACTAAAACTAAAGAACTTTGGTAAAGTAAAAGAGTAAAGCTTGCAAATAAAACTAGGAATGGGTATTTACTCAAAGGTATATAACCAAGGCATGCCTAATGCCTCTTGCTTAAGTTATCAAGTGGGCAAGTGTTAACTTGCATAGTTCTAACTTGCTAGTAATGATGGCTTGCATAGTTAGGACAACTTGCAAGTGGTAGCTTGCATAGTTAACTTGTATAATTCTAGCTTGCTCATAATAGCTTGCCTTGATTGGTGCAGTGATTGAAGTTTTCTTCGTGTTCTGCTTGGTAGTACTCCTCCTCCTCGTATCCTTGGTCGGTACTATTGTCTATAAATAAATACGGGGTACACAATCACCAAAAAAATACTTAACTACTTCTATTTAGCAAACTAAGGTTCACACTTGATGATATAGCATCATCACAATCATCACATGAAATAAAGACTTAGTTTTTATTTATCTTATTTGATAAAAGTAATTTCTACTCATTGAAATTAATTAAGATTTAATATTGTCCAATTAAAATATGGGATCATGTTGACACATGTCATTACCACATATTCTAATACATAGGAATGTGATTTAAAGGGTTGATCATATTTTATAAGGTTTAAGATTACTATTTAATAGATTTAAAGTGTCTAGAAATGCCCTAATAGCATTCTTTTGGTACTAGTCCAAAGTCACTGCATGCAAACCTAAATGTTTTTACATATTTAGATAGATCTTATCAAATGTGATTTTTGAGAGTTGTAATCAACTCAAAAGCATTTATGGTTGATTTTTGAAAAATGTTTAAAGTTGCAAAAGTCTCTGTCTTATTATTTTTACTATAGATTATCTCTAACTCCAAATGATTTAAATCCAACGGGCTTGGATAGATAATTTAAATATCTTTCTAAAAAACTTTAAATCATACAATTTGGTTCAGTGAAACTCTTTGAATTGATTTTTGAATATGTGGACAGAAACTAGTTTAAACTAAAATGGAAAATCAATATTTGAATTCCCTGGGCGGCGCGGGAAAGCTAAACGGGCCGTCTGAAAGAACATTTCATGTTTTACTATGTTTTGTGTGTTAGATAACAATACTATGGAGTTTTCTCATGTGCGCTAAGTGTGCAAGAGGTTTGGGGGGGGGGGATTATCCGCCCCACCAAGGGCCGGATAATCCGGCCTACCTCATTGATCAAAGGCTGCCAAGGCGCGTCGCTCGGAGTCCAGTCGGATTATCTCCCGAAAAATCCGAACTGGGGCGGTTATTCTTCCCCAGGCCGGATAATCTGGCTATCGCATGGGCCGGATAATCCGGCCCCCAGAATTTGAGCAAAGCATGCCAAGGCGCGTTGCTCGGAGTCCGGTCGGATTTTCTCCCGAAAAATCCGAACTGGGGCGGTTTTTCCTCCCCAAGCCGGATAATCCGGCCTTCACATGGGGCCGGATAATCCGACCCCCAGAAGATGATCAAGGGCAAGCTCAGCGTGACACTCAGAGAGGGGGCGGATTATCTGCCGGATATTCCGAGTCTAGGGGCGGAGTTTTCCCTAGGACGGATAATCCGGCCCTCACTTGAGCCGGATAATCTGGCCCCCAAAGTCTCCAATGGCTTGGTTTTGGAAGGGGGTATAAATATTCCTCCTTCCCCAACATTCAGAACTCTTGATTCATTCGAAATTGTTCGAACCCTTTGCAAGAGCCTCCATTCTAGATCTCCCACTTCAACCACCCGAAGGCTTCGATCTTTGGGGGAATTGAAGGAGGAGAGGATCATCAACGTCATCACGAATCAAGCGCATCCACTCCTATCCATTCATTTGGAGAAATCCCTGATCTAGTATTCTTGTCAATATCTTGATCTTGTTCTTTGTTATTGATAACTTGTTCTTGCGGCAGCTTGTTGTCATTTCGGGAGCCTCCAAGTTGATTGTGGAGTTGTGTCCCGCTAGTTGTGTAAAGGCGCCGGTACCCGCCTCGAAGGGTCCCTATAGTGGAAAGGTGGATCAGGCCTTTGGTGGCGGGATCCATCGGAGAACAGGGTGAAGCCTATTGTGGCGTGGTGGTCTTAGTACCGACCACCCCTCTAACGTAGACATACTTCCCTTAACAAGGAAGAAACTGCGGTAAAACAAATCATGTGTCTTCGCGTGCTTCACTACGGTTCACCCGTTCCTCTTCCACTTGCTCTTTACTCGCTAGTAGATAGGTTTATCTAGAGAATTTACCCTTTGTGTTAAGCCTAAAATTGAAAAGGCATTAAAATTTGAAGTAGCACCTATTCACCCCCCCTCTAGGTGCCCATACGATCCATTTCAATTGGTATCAGAGCCCCGGCTCTTTATTCGGGCTTAACCGCCTAAGAGTAGTATGGGTACCAAGGGAGATGGGAATGAGGCTGTGGATATGGTCATAATGGATGACCTCAATACATTGGAAACAACCTTGTTGAAATCCTTTGAGGTCAAGATGGAGGAGATGAATCAAATGATTGCTCGCCTCACATCATCCATAGCCCCATCTCCATCCTCCTTTGAGGTAGCCACACCCTCGTCCAAGGAAAAGGCTAACACCGGATCCAAGGGTAATGATGCGGAAGGTGAAAAACTTAATGGTTCCACCTCCAAGAAGGGAAGTGGTAAGGAGGAATATAGTGAGGTTCGTCACATACATTCCCCCGACCCACCTATCCCTCATCCTCATATAAACAATAGGGGTGATCCACCCAAGCTTACTGCATCCTCTTTCAATCAATGGCAATTCTTAATGAAGTCTCATGTTTGCAGCTCCTCTATTGAACTTTGGAGGATTATTGAAGAGGGTCTTCATATTGGAGATCATACCAACCTGACAAGAAGAGAAATTGTGGACAGCTAATTGAATGCCACTGCTCTCCACATGATACAGATCGGTGTGGGTCCCAAGGACATGTCCCACATTGAACATCTCAATACAGCTAAAGAAGCTTGGGATGCCCTCACTGATCTCTTTGTTGGGAATGAAAGCATGAGAAGGAATAAGTATGATGCCCTTAGTAATGAAGCTAAGGGATTCTACATGTTGGATGGTGAAAACCATGAAGACATGTATAGAAGACTCAAGGGCATCGCAACAACATTTAGAAAGCATGGAGCCACTCACATTGATGATGCGTGGATAAAAAGAAAATATGTGAGTGCCTTAATGCCTTTCGAGCCAACGAACTTGAAGATCTTGCAAGGTAGACACAACTACCATCAAATGACATCCAATGAAGTCATGCAAGAAATGGCGTCTTTCAAAGTTGCTGCAAAGAACGCTGAAGATGTCCGTGCTCGTGCCATTGGAATGCAAAAGGGTGTCAATGTTGCTCTAAAAGCTAATATTGTTGAGCAATAGGAGGATGAAATAGCTTTTGAGGGGGCCTCCATGGACTGCCCCGATGAAGTCAAACGTGCTCATGGTGAGTACATGGCATTTTATGCAAGGAACTTTTGGAAGGATCCTGCCAAGGCCAAGTCAGAACTCGAGCGCAAGAATGGGTCAAGTGGAAGAAGAGAAAGTGGCCCAAAACTGAGAACATGCTACAACTGTGGAGATAGGCTACACTTTGTAGCCGAGTGTCCTTATCAAAATAGAGAAGACAATGGTGGAAGGCTCATTCTTAAAGAAAAATCCAAAGCACCTAAGAAGAAGCCATTTATTAAAAAGAATGGCCCCTACAAGAAGCAACCCAAGATCGTCTTAGTGGCACAAGAAGAATACTCCTCTGCAAGTGAAGATGAAGAGGATGAAGATAGTTCTCGCGAGGTGGCTGCTATAGCACCACATCGACTCCATCATCTCTCTTCGACTCGCCAAACGAGAACGTCATCAACAACAACGCCACTTGCCTTATGGCAAGAGGGTCCGAGGTATCAAGTCCTAGCTCTTCATTTCCTAAGATTAACATAATTTTGGATATGGATGATCATGACAGTCTTAAAATGAAAGAAGAAGTTATTGCTTTGGACAACTTTTTCACTAACCTACAAGGTGAGCACAAACTCCATTTTTATACTCTTACGAGTCAACTTGCTCAAGCCGAAGATCTTCTAGAAGAAAAGGGTAGAATTGAGAGAGAAGATGCCTTGGAGATAACTTCTTTGAAGAATGCTTTGGAAGAAGGAGAGGAAGCTCGAGTATCTTTGGAAGAGAGACTCGAATCCATTGAGGAGTCACATGAAGAAGTTGTGGCTCAGCTCATTGATGGCTCAATGCACGACGCCCAGAAAAATGCTTGATGGCGGTGTTGATGTAGAGCTCGTTGGGAACCCCAAGAGGAAGGTATGATGAGCACAACAGCAAGTTTCCCTCAGTTATGAAACCAAGGTTTAATCAAACCAGTAGGAGCAAGGAAACACCCAAAAGGTGTTACTAGCTGAGCTTTGGCAGGGCGCACTACCGGTGCTAGTAGCAACGTGGAGACCTGCACAACACAACCACAGAACTTTGTCCCCAACTTGTGATGAGGTTGTCAATCTCACCGTGTTTTGCGGAAAACAAAGGATTAAACGTATCGAATGGAAAGAAGTAATAGTCTGCAGAAAGTAAACACAAAGAAGTAAACATTTGTAGATTGTATGTAAAGAAAAAGGTTCGGGATCCATAGTTCACTAGAGGTGGCTCTCCTTAAGATAGATAACATGCTGGGTGGACAAATTACAGCGGGGCAATTGACAAACACCGAGAAAGCAATACATGCATATGCTAATCATCTTGACTCCTTTGAGACTTGATTGGGCATTACAACATTATACATAGACCGCCATCGAACTGCATCTATGACTAATAATGCACCTTCAGGTTATCATCCGAACCCCCTCTAGTATTAAGTTGCAAGCAACAGATTATTGCTTTACGGACTACGTGTAAAGTAAACAATACGATTGTTCTATGAACAAAGGATTGCTGTTTTCTCCCTAGTAGCAACATCACATCTAGTACCTTAGAGATTTCTGTCACTTCCCTAGATTACCAAAGGCATGAACCCACCATCGAGCATAAATACTAACTCTTGGAGTTGCTACCATCTACTTGGCCAAGATAGCTACTAACAATGGAAAGCATGAAAGATCACAAATAACAAAGACATGATAGAATCAATAATCAATCTGAAATAGCATCTCAATATCCATCGGATCCCCGCAAACACAACATGCAGAATTACAAATAGATGATCTTGATCATGAACAGAGCTCACAGGATCTAAACATGAAAGCACAAAGGAGGAGAACCAGCCATCTAACTACTACATGGATCCGTAGTCCAAGGATTAACTACTCACGCATCACACCGGAGGCTTGCATGGTGATGAAGAAGGCCTCCAGGGTGAATTCCCCTCTCCGACAGGGTGTGATACATTGCAAATGTATCTATAATTTTTGATGTTCCATGCTTGGTTTTATCCACTTTCTTGTGTTTTGTTCCAACTTTGGTGTACTTTTCATATGATTTCTTGGACTAACCTATTAACAAGAGCCACAGTGCCAGCTGCCTGTTTTCTGCTGTTTTTGGTTCCAGGGAAGTCAGAAAATGAATATTCTCGGAATTGGATGGGACAAAAGCCAAAGTGCCAGCTGCCTGTTTTCTGCTGTTTTTGGTTCCAGGAAAGTCAGAAAATGAATATTCTCAGAATTGGACGGGACAAAAGCCAAAGTGCCTATTTTTCCAGAAGTGATCAAGTGCCAGAATACGAGATGGAGAGGGGCCAGAGGGCGGCCAGGCCTGGCTCGCGCCAGGGGGTAGTGTGGCCAGCCCAGGCACCCTCTCGGCCTCCCCTTCCGACTATAAGATGCCCTCGGGATGAAAACCCTAAGTACCCGATCAAAAATCCACGAAAGAGTCTGTAGCCGCCGTCATCTCCATCCCTAGATCGGGGGGGATCTGAAGCTCTTCCCGGCACCCTGCCGGAGAGGGGAATTCACCCTGGAGGCTTTCTTCATCACCATGCAAGCCTCCGGTGTGATGCGTGAGTAGTTCATCCTTGGACTACGGATCCATGTAGTAGCTAGATGGCTGGTTTCTCCTCCTTTGTGCTTTCATGTTTAGATCTTGTGAGCTCCGTTCATGATCAAGATCATCTATTTGTAATTCATACATGTTGTGTTTGCGGGGATCCGATGGATATTGATATGCTATTTCAGATTGATTATTGATTCTATCATGTCTTTGTTATTTGAGATCATGCATGCTTTCCGTTGTTAGTAGCTATCTTGGCCAAGTAGATGCTAGCAACTCCAAGAGTTAGTATTTATGCTCGATAGTGGGTTCATGCCTCTGGTAATCTGGGGAAGTGGCGAGGGTTTAACTCATCAATGCCCATTGTTATGGACTTGGGTTTTGGAGAAGGAGGGAGTGCTGGAGACATCTATCGGCTAGCAAACAAGCACACAGGGGACAAAGGATTTACCCAGGTTCAGGCCTCGTAGAGGTCCCTACTCCTGCCTGTCTGCTCGTGGAATTATCGAGGGAGTCGAAAGTTACAATGGTGCGCAGATGCAATCTGGCGAGAGTTGTGAAAACTAGGGTTGTGTCTGTCCTTCTCGCCGCCCCCTCCTAGCCTTTATATAGATAGGCTAGGTCTCGGGTAGCAGGTCGAGTCGGTTACAAGTAAGGGTTCTTCCCTTCAAACTTTCTATCTTTAACTTCTTCTTGTCTCCCAAGCAATCGAGAGTCCGCAGGTTAGTCGAGTCCTTTCGTCTGGGCCTTGGCGACACCGTGGGCCTATACGTATTTAGACCGTATATACCAAGCTTGAGTACCTGTAAGGTATACCCATGTCAGTAGCCCCCGAGTATCCAGTGAAATCGCAGATTTGACTGGGTACTTTTTGAAGTTTCAAGTGCCTGAATGAGTACAGTTCGACTGCTTTTATATGTGTCATAGGGATTGTTGATATATGTGCCTGATATAACCGAAGTATCAGTACCAGTTAACCACCTTAGGGTGAAACAACGCAATCTACTCGAATTCGAGTCCCCGGACTCTAATCCAGAAAAGTGCTGGCGTAATTCGACTCAAGCCGCGGAGGTCTTACAGGAGTCAAATTCCAGTTATATGAGTGTGAGCACTTGACGCGTCCGTCAATGCATGTTCATCGTGCTTGTAGGCATGGATATGTTTCTGGTAGTGCGCAGTTAAATGCGTTGCCAGGCCTTTATTCAGGTCTTACCTTCACGCTGTAAGCGCGGCATCCGAATTTTATCATCGCGGAGATGATTCGGGCAACCCAGGAGACGTAATCTCTTTGTAGGGAAAATTATGAGGCGGTGTCGCCATGATCTGCAAGTGCTGATGTAATCAACACACAGCTTTCGTGCAAATAATCATAGGGTGCGCGACCAGCGCTCCCTATGGGAGTAGCCCCCGAGTGCCTGGTTGAGTCGAAGACTCGGGCAGGGACTAAAGAAATTTTGCGACTGCTGTCATTTTTGTTTGTTTGAGTCGAAAACTTGGATTGCGACTGCTGTCGTCTTTTGCTTGCTTGTTTCAGTCGAATTTGTTTCCAGCGCTCCCTATGGGAGTAACCCACGTCCATAATCGAATTATTTTTCGAGTGGTTGGGTTTGATTATGATTGCCTATATCCCTGTAATAAGAAAAGAAAATCATAGGGTGCGCGGCCAGCGCTCCCTATGGGAGTAGCCCCCGAGTGCTTGGCGGAGTCGAAAACTCCAGCAAGGACTAAAGTAGTCGAAGTTTTCCGCTAAGTAGCCTTTGATGACGTCAGTGCTGACGATTGCATGACCTCAGTTACCCGCGTGAGCGGCTTTGACGGGACGTGACGAGCGATGGGTCCCACTTTCTGACTTTGAATTAACTGGGCGTGCGTAATCTTATTATTAACTGTGCCTCCTCGATTTCCGCGCAGTGGAGGGACGGTTCGCGCTTCCTCTTCTCCACGTGTCGAGCGCGACGTGTGCCACGCGTCCAATAGGGTTTTTGTGAGCCGTTGGATTGCATCTCTTAGGGGTTAAGTAGCGATGCTACGACGGTAAATTTCCATTTGCGCCCTTTTCTTCCTCGCTGCCATTGCCATTGCCGCTGCTCCTCTGCTTTTCTCCTGCGCTCATCTTTTCCGCAGTTCTGGACCATCTTCGCTCGTTCCCAAGTTACTTTCTGCGTTCTCATCGCCGCCGCGCAATGGGAAAAAAGAAAGGAGGCGCTGCCACTGAATCCGCTGCCACCGCTGCTGCGGCGAAGAAGGGTAGCACCGCTACTATGGGCACCAGTGCCGCCGCCGGTGGGAAGAAGAAGGTCGCGGGCACCCGCGTGACCAATGGTGCCTGGCGCCCCTCAATCATCAAGGCGTCTGATCTTCGTCTTCTTCACCAAGACGGAATTATTTCCACCGCAGTCGCCGACGCGCGCGTCCCCAGTGGTGAGACCATTCCTGTGCCTCCTGCTGGTTTTCGAGTGATGTTTCTTGCTTTCATCATTCGCGGCCTTTCTTTGCCTATCCACCCCTTTCTTAGGGGTCTCCTCTTTTTTTACGGGCTCCAGCTCCATCAGCTGTCGCCGAATTCGATTCTTCACATCTCTTGCTTTATCACTCTCTGCGAGTGCTGGCTCGGAATTGAGCCGCACTTTGGCCTTTTCAAGCGTTTGTTCAAGCTAAAGCGTCAGTCCGCATCTGGCTCTTTAGTTTATGACGTAGGTGGTTGTCGAATCCATGTCGGCCCATCCGCCACCTACTTCGACATCAAGCTCGCCAAGTCCGTCCAGGGATGGAGGGACAGATGGTTTTATGTTCGCGACCTGAAGGCCAAGGACGAACACTTTGGACTCGCTCCTTTTGATCCCGCGACTCCCTGCAAGAAGATGCGTTCTTGGAAGAACGTGATCATGCCGTCCGAACTCGCGGAGACGGACGTGCTATATCAACGCGTCTGCGACCTTGAGAGTCGCATGGGCGCAGAAGAGGGAGGCTGCGCCCTTATCAGGACTTGGCTGCGTTGTCGCGTCCAGCCTCTCCAAGCTAGAGTACATCCCATGTTTCAATGGGGTAGGGCTGATGATGCCACTCGCGTGTCTGCTGATGGCATGTCCGCGAGTGAGATAGATAAGAGGGTGCGACTGGTCACAAAGTACACCTTCAAGGATGTGCTTCCGAATGAGCCAGTCGTTCCTCCCTTCGATGCTTCGAATCCTCCTCCCGAGGTACAGTCGTACTACGTAGTAGCTTATATTCACGATTGCTTTTCTGTTGCTTACTTGCTCCTTTTTGCTTTTTGTATGCAGGATTGGGCGGTCTCGCCTTGCATGCCTCCTCTCCCTGAGGGCATTATTCCTCGTGAAGCTTTTGAGGAGGACGAGTCTGAGTCGATTGTCCCTTCTGACGTGGAAGAGGAAGCCCTAGAGTCGAAGAGCCCAGATACTCGCAAACGTCCGCGCAATAAGGACTCTGATGCGTCGACTCCTTCAACTCCAGAGGGCACAGTTGCTGGCGCGGAGTAACCAATTCCCGCCGTTCCTACGAGGGCTGTAGCACCAGCTTCTCGCAAGAAGATGCGATTGCCCAAGGAGTCTTCGTCGGAGTCGGCGGAGGCCACGTTTGATCTTGACAAGTTTGACTGGTAAGTTTATGAGTTCGTTCTTTCTTCTCTGTTTTCTTTTTGTTGGCTTTGCCCTAGAGTTTTTCCCTTTCTCAATGTGAATTTGGTCTTGTAGTCAAGAGGCGTCGTCATCTTCTGGCGACGTTGAATTTTTGAAGGAATCAGGAGTCGCGACCTCAAGGGCCAAGGTAGAGGTCGAGCGCGCTCCTTCTCCTCCGGCGGCGGCCCACTCCGGGCACAATTCTTCGAGTTCTCCTCACGGAGGGGAGCATCGAATAGTTGCTCGGATGACAGCTCAACAGACTTCTTCGGAGTCGCTAGAGGACCATGTGAGTATATCTTTCCTTCTTTTGTATTTTGGGAGTCAACGCCCTCTATTGCCCTTATCTGATTCCTTGATTGGTGCAACAGCTCCTTGTAAAAGAGGCCGCGCGAGTGGCGGAGCAGGTGATGGCGATGGGTCGTCAGCATGCGATGCTGGAGACGCGTCACCGCGTGGTCGAAAGTGAGTGCTTCCATGCTTGTTTCTTTCGTCTGTTTTCTGTTCTGGTGTGTTTTGACTGATAGCCAATTATTTTGACTGCCATGTAGCTGAGCATAACGCCCTACTGCGCAATGTCGCATCCTTGGAGAAGACACTGGCCGCAGCTGTCAAGGGGCGCGATGAGGCAATCGCGGCTCGTGATGAAGCCAGAAAGCGAGAAGAGGATCTGCGCGCCTCTTTTGCGGCCAGGGAGAAGTTGTTCGAGGAGCAGCTATTCTCAGTCGCCAAGGCCCTGTCAGGTACCTTTACTGGTGGATTTTTGTTTGATGCTTTTCTCTACTTCTGGAGTTTTGCCGTTGGTACCAGAAATCTGATCCATGTTTTTTGGTGTAGATGCTGGCGACTTGAGTTTTGACCCGCAGGCCCTTCGTCGTAATGACGCTCTGGCTGGCGCGGTATCCGCGGTCGAAGACCGAAGCGCCGTCGTCTAGAATACATTGTCCAAGGCCAAGGTCGCCCTTAGTCGCCTCCGAGAGGAGTTGATGCCAAAGGCGGAGCAGGTCGACAAAATGGACGAGCTGGTGGAGTCACTCGCCGGGGGTGTGCCTTCTACCTATAAGAACTCCCTCCGGGTGGCTGGTGCAACGATGTCACTCGCCATGGTGCAGGCCCACGGAGTCGAGATAGATCCCTCTACGGTGTCAAAGACAATGCCTGTTGGCGCGGATGGTCAGCAGGTAGTTTTCGCCCCCTTTGCGACTGCCTGTGCCAAATACGGTCATTCTTTGATTAATACCGTTGCCAAGTATTCCTAGGAGCTCCAACGCGCTAAGAAGGCGGCGAAAGCTTCGGCTTCAGGGGCAGGTGGAAAATCAGTGGTGTCTGATACTGCCACGGATTTGATGAAGCCCCCGAAGGCGTCGAAGTCGAAGAAGCCAGCTGCTCCGTAGTTAGCTTTGTGTAGTAGATAACGAATTGTCCTTTTGCTCTAAGAACATGCCTGTTGGCGAGTGTGTTTGTGAATATTTTTATGCTTTATCCTGAATGCATCTGCTACCCCTGCCTTTGTGTTAGTTTGGTCGCCTTATTTGCTTCTGTCTTGATCTGTGGTAGGGCACATCGAGTGGTCCCGTAGGGGGAGACCAGGATCCATCATCTCTTGATGAGACAGTGGCACCGCCGCGCTCCAGGGTAGAGGAGTTGTCTTTGCTGTCGCGACTTCGTGACCGCGTGAAGCAGCTGGAGCATGAGTTACCCCTGATCCGCGGTAACGCAGATGTGTGGAAATCAAAGGCGGAAAAAGCCGCCGCCCGCGAGCAGTATCTGCTTGGCGAGGTGACGCAGCTGGGCGACAAGTGTAAGTGTTAGTTTGCTCGCCCTCATCTTTTTCTTTGTAGATAGTCGCAGTGGTACGTTGTACTCATGCTGTTGGTGCTGCTTCGTGTAGTTGTTAGCGCACACAGTCCACAGGAGGAGAGGAATAGGATTGCTATCCGCCTTCATGGTCTCACCCAGGAGCAACTCCAAGAGAGTGGATACTTCTGGGTGGATCATGATCGTGCGACTGCACTGGCGACCCTGCAGGATCGCGCTTCGCGAGTGCCGCTCTTCCTGAAGAAGTCGCAGTCATGTTTGAAGAATATCTACCGGGTGATGTTCCCGTTGGATGACACGCCGTCAAGCCTGTTGGCTCTCCTGGCCAAGTTTCAAGATATGTCCGCGGTTCGCGAGTGCGTGAGGCAGCAGTTGGTGGCTGGTGCCAAGGCTGCCCTCTCGATGGTGCGATTGCACATGCCTGACGTGGATGTCGCCGTCGTAGCTTCCGGTCTGCTAGCGCCGCCAGTCAGGTCTTCTTGGAATATGGTGCCGCACTATCAAGCGGTGGACCGCCCAGCAGAGGAGATTGTCGACTTCTTCGAGGAGCGAACCAATGTCCTTCTGTTGCAGCAATAACTGGATTTGTATCCTGCACATAAGTGTATTTGTGTTATAAAGTTCATTTATATATTTGTATGTAATTTACTGTTGAACGCGTACAAATAACTTTTTATAAGCGTAAGGTGCGTTGCACTATGCGAGTCCTTTTCGTTAGCCTAGCCATCCCCTTTATCAACCTACCAGGTGCGTTGCAGCTGGATTGAGTTTGCGTTAAGGGGTTCGATTGATGTGCTAGCTACTCAGGATGTCGTGTTTATTAGTTCGAAGAACAAATGTGTGTAGGGTGGCGCAGCCCCCGAGTACAATAGTAACAGAAGTGAAAACAAAAACATAGAGTTTTGGGGCACTTAGCTTTTATTTATTTGGAGAACAATACGCGGTACTGTGTGTGGCTAAGTAGCCTTATTTGCGATGTAAAAGTAAAAACAGCTAGGGGTAGAAGCGTTGCAGTTGTGTGACGTTCCAAGGGTTGGAGTATGCGACTCCTGTTTCTAGGTCTTGAAGGCGATAGGCGCCACCTGGGATTACTTCTGTAACCAAGTATGGTCCTTCCCAGGGGGACTCGAGCTTGAGATGCCCCTGCTGCTTCAGTCGCAGGACCAGGTCACCTTCGACGAAGGATCTGGGGCGAAGCCTTCTACTGTGGTAGTTGCGCAGGTTCTGCTGGTAGATCGTGGATCTTTCTGCGGCGATTTCTCTCGCCTCGTCGAGGAGGTCGACGGAGTCTTCGAGTGCAAGAGATGACTCTTGTTCGCTGTAAGCGACTATGCGCGGCGCCTTGTACCTTACTTCGGCGGGTAGTACTGCTTCTGCCCCGTGCACCATAAAGAATGGCGTGTAGCCTGTGACGCTGTTTGGAGTTGTACGTAGGCTCCAAAGTACGGATTGGAGCTCATCGGCCAGCAACCCGCGGCTTGTTCGAGTGGTCGAAGTAGTCGCTTCTGGATGCCGCTGCTGACGAGCCCGTTTGCTTTTTCCACTTGACCGTTGGTCTGTGGATGCGCGACTGAGGCATAACTGATGTTGATCCCCAGGTTTTCGCAGAATTCTTGGAATTCCTTGGATGTGAAGTTCGTTCCGTTGTCAGTGATGATGCTGTGCGGCACGCCGAATCGGTAGATGATGGACTCGAAGAACTTGACCGCGATGTGCCCTGATTGCTTGATTACTGGCATGGCCTCGATCCAGTTGGTTAATTTGTCGACTGCGACCAAGAGGTAGACGTATCCTCCTTGCGAGGACCTTGGGAGTTTGCCAACCATGTCGAGACCCCACTGTGCGAAGGGCCAGGCCAATGGAATAGGCCGCAATTCTGCGCCTGGTGCGTGTGGTTTGTCCGCGAATCACTAACAAGCGTTGCACTTTTGGACTATGTCCTTGGCGTCGCGCATGGCCGTGGGCCAGTAAAATCCAGCTCGTAGAGCTTTGGCAACGAGGGTGCGACTGCCGGCGTGGTGTCCGCAGGTTCCTTCATGTATGTCGAGGAGGACTGCTTTTCCATCCGCCAGGGAGACGCATCGTTGTAACACGCCTGTGATGCTGCGTTTATACAGTTCGCCGTTGATAACGGCAAATGCCTTGGAGCATCGTGCGATGTGCCTTGCATCTGTCGGGTCATCCGGTAAGCGTTTGCTAAGGAGATATGTAATGTACGGCTGCGTCCAGGATTGTTCTATCATCATGACGCTCATTGGCCCTTCGAGTCCTGTGTCTAGCTCCAAGTCATCGAGTGCCATTGGCTCATTGGGTGGCGTGGCCCCCGAGTCCTTTGCTGCGCTTGTTTTCTTCTCTGCGGCCTTTGGCGTGATGGAGCGTTCGCAGATGCGCTCGAGAAATACCCCAGGCGGTATGGGGGCGCAGGTAGAGCCTATGTTGGCGAGTGCGTCCGCCTCCTCGTTGCTTTCGCGACCTACATGTCGCAGCTCGCAACCATCGAAGTCTCCCTCGAGTGTATCGTAGAGGTCGCGGTATGCGATCATGTTGTCATTGAGTGCGTCGCACTCGTGCATTGTTTGGTTGACGACCAACTTGGAGTCGCCATATATGATGAGCCTCTTTGCGCTGCAGGCTTTTGCCATCCTCATCCCGTGCAACAGGGCCTCGTATTCAGCCTCGTTGTTTGAGGCTGTGAACTGCATTCGCAAGATGTATTTCAGCTTGTCTCCTTGAGGTGACGTCAGAATGACGTCTGGTCCTGCTCCGTCCTTCTGCTTGGATCCATCGAAGTGCATGGTCCAAAGGTAGGACATATCTGGCTTGTCCGGGAGTTGGTTTTCCATCCAATGCACGAGAAAGTCAGGGAGGACTTGCGACTTGATTGCATCGCGTTTTTCGTATGCGATGTCTCGTGGAGACAGTTCGATTCCCCAGAGCGCGACTCGTCCCGTGGCGTCGGGGTTATTGAGGATGTGTCCCAATGGGGCGTCGCTGACTACCACGATTGGGTGTTCCTGGAAGTAATGGCGCAGTCGCCGGGCGGTCATGAAGACGCCGTACGCCAGTTTCTGGTAGTGCGGGTATCGCTGTTTTGTTGGCGTGAGGACCTCGCTGAGGTAGTATACCGGGCGTTGTACGCGATGGACCTTGTTTTCCTCGGCCCGTTCGACGACGAGCACTATACTAACTACTTGGTTAGTGGCAGAGATGTACCGCAGAAGTGGTTCCCTTTCTCGTGGAGTCACCAGTACCGGCGAGGTGGATAACAGGCGCTTGAGATCTTCGAATGCTTCTTGCGCTTCCTTGGTCCACTCGAATTTGTCAGCTTTGCGGAGGAGCTGATAGAAGGGCAGGGCCTTTCCCCCATTCGACTGATAAATCGGCTGAGGGCCGCGATTCGTTCGGCTAGTTGTTGGACGCCTCTTATGTTCTTTGGCTTCTCCATGGCCAGTATGGCCTTTATCTTTTTCGGGTTTGCCTCAATCCCTCTCGCGGAGATGAGATACCCGAGCAGCTGCCCAGATGGTACGCCGAAGGCGCATTTGTCCGGATTGAGCTTAATTCGGTAACGATCGAGGTTGGCGAATGTTTCGCGCAAGTCGTTGATTAGAGAGGCTTCCTCCTTGGTTTTGATTACTATGTCGTCGACATAGACTTGGATGTTGCGACCCAATTGCTCCTTGAGGCAAGCCTGCATGCACCGCTGGTAGGTGGCTCCCGCGTTTTTTAGCCCGAAGGGCATTGTGTTGTAGCAGAACACACCGAAGGGCATTGTAAACGCGGTCTTCTCTTGGTCTTCCTCCTTAATTCGAATTTGGTTATAGCCTGAGTAGGCATCGAGGAAGCAGAGGCGCTCGCATCCAGCGGTGGAGTCGATGATTTGATCGATCCGTGGTAGCTGGAAGTGATCCTTTGGGCAGTGCTTGTTTAAAGAAGTGAAGTCCATGCACATCCGTAGGATATCCGTGTCCTTTTTTGGCACCAGCACCGTATTGGCGAGCCAAGTGCTTTCCTTGATCTCGCGTATGAATTTGGCCTCGAGGAGTCTGTTGATCTCCATGCCAACTGCCTGCGCTCGTGGCTCAGATATTCGCCTGATTGTTTGTTTGACTGGCCTTGCATCGGGGTTGACGTTGAGTGCGTGCTCGACGAATTCCCTGGGAACTCCTGGCATGTCCGCAGGACACCAGGCGAAAATTTCCCAGTGCTCACGGAGGAATTCGACGAGCGCGAGTTCCTATGCGGGACTCAAGTTGTTGGCGATGAGGGCCGTTTTGGCGGGATCTGTCGGATGGACCTGCACCTTCTTTGTGTGCATGGATGAGTCGAAGGAGAGATCAGGTGAGCTTGGCCTGCTCAGGGGGGACATACTATTGTCTGTCATTTCCTTCAATCGCGCGAGCTCCTCCTGCATGCCAAAGGACTGGGAGATTCTGTTGAATTCCCTGTCGCAACTGTCGGATCGCTCAAAGCTTCCATTGATCGTGATGACGCCGTTGGGACCTGGCATTTTCATCTGCAGGTAGGCGTAGTGGGGTACCGCCATGAACCTAGCGAACGCGACGCGTCCGAGGATGCAGTGGTATTGTGAGGGCCAGTCGACGACCTCAAAGTCAATGCGCTCGCGCCTAAAGTTCTTTGGCGTGCCGAATATGACCTCGAGGTTGATTTTTCCTAGGGGGTATACGCCTTTCCCTGGGACGATGCCATGGAATGTTGTGTCCGATGCCTCCAAGCAAGTTAGAGGAATCCTCATTGCTAGCAGGGTACTCGCGAATATGAGGTTGATGCCGCTTCCGCCGTCCATGAAGACGTGACTCATGTCGAAACCTCCAATTTGTGCCTCGAGTACGAGGGGGCAATGACCCGGGCGAGGTACTTGAGGCAGGTGGTCGCGTTTATCGAAGGTGATGCACGACTCACTGCCACTGAGGTACTCAGTGGTAGATGGTGATGAGTGCGTGGCCAAGTTGACTTGGCGAGTGATAGCTTTCTGCACCCTATTGGAGGGGCGCCCCTTTTGGATCATCATGGTACCCATGGCCCGTGGGTACGGTTCTCCTCCGTGGTGCTGGTCCAGTGCAGCTCCGTTTGGGGGTGGCCCTGGTGGTGGTGGCGGTGCGCCATGTGCCACGGCGCCTGGAGCGGCCCCGTAGCCTCTTTCGACTGCGTTGCGATTCATCCGAACCAATCCCTCGTGTAGCTTGAGGAACTCGCGGCAGTCTTTGAGGAGGTGGCTGGACTTTCTCTTGCCGTCATGCTTGTCGATGTAGAAGTGTACCGTGCATGGTCCAGACAGTTTCTCCTCGATGGAGGTCGCGGTTGCCTCGTCGCGAGTGCGGCGTTGCCACACTTGCATGGTCTTCCCAGAGTCGCAGTATCCACCGCTACGGTATCCACTGTTGCGGTTGTCGTCGCGTCTCTCGGCGTAGCCGGCTGCGACCATATTAACGTCGTCACGGTCGTCGTAGATGCGCATGCGGCGTTTGCCTCGGCGGTCGCGTCTGCGTTCGAGCTCTGCCTCCTCGTCAGAGTGAGCGCGGTTCTTCACTGAATCTTCTCCATCAGCCCATCGATTCGCGATCTCCATTAGGTGGTCGATAGTCTGGGGCTTTGAGCGGCCCAGCTCCTCCCTGAGCTCTAAACGGCGAACGACAGCATTGAATGCATCAATCGTGTGGTCCTCTGAGATGTTTTCTGCGGAATTTTTGATGATGGACCACCTTCGGATGTATGAGCGCAGTGATTCGCCAGATTTTTGCTGGCAGCATCTCAGTTCTTCGATTGATGCGGGCCGTTTGTACGTGCCCTTAATGTTGCGCACAAAGCTATAGACCAGCTCATCCCAGCTGCGAATGGATCCGCGTGGGAGGCTATTGAGCCATGCTCGGGCGGCGATTGGCGGAGGTGTCGCCTGCGTTGATGACGGCGCACATGAAGTGATTGGGGAAGCTGTTGCTTCCGCAACTTCCTGATTCGGAACCGCAGGTTCCATCTTCTGTGGCCAGATCACTCAGATCGGAGTCGCGACTGCTGTCGCTGATCGTGTTCCCGACTGCCACCGGAGTATTGAGCTCGCTGAGGGTGCCGATCGATGGAGGGAACCATGATGCTGGGGCAATTGCCGGTGTTGTCGGTTGATCAGGCATGCGAAGCGTGCCCATCTGACCAACTTGGAAGCGGAAGCTCCCAATCGCCAAGCTGATTCCGTCTCCCACGGACTCGAAAGCCGGGCGGGTGGCCGGTGTGTGGACGGTGAAGTCGAAGGCGCCGAAGAGCTGGCGAATCTCCGCTGTTGCGGAGTTGTAGATCGCGGTTGATGGGGCCGAAGAAGCCGCAACATCAGCACTCCCTATTCCCACAGACGACGCTAATTGACGAGGGTTTAACTCATCAATGCCCATTGTTATGGACTTGGGTTTTGGAGAAGGAGGGAGTGCTAGAGACATCTATCGGCTAGCAAACAAGCACACAGGGGACATAGGATTTACCCAGGTTCAGGCCTCGTAGAGGTCCCTACTCCTGCTTGTCTGCTCGTGGAATTATCGAGGGAGTCGAAAGTTACAATGGTGTGCAGATGCAATCTGGCGAGAGTTGTGAAAACTAGGGTTGTGTCTGTCCTCCTCGCCGCCCCCTCCTAGCCTTTATATAGATAGGCTAGGTCTCGGGTAGCAGGTCGAGTCGGTTACAAGTAAGGGTTCTTCCCTTCAAACTTTCTATCTTTAACTTCTTCTTGTCTCTCAAGCAATCGAGAGTCCGCAGGTTAGTCGAGTCCTTTCGTCTGGGCCTTGGCGACACCGTGGGCCTGTACGTATTTAGACCGTATATACCAAGCTTGAGTACCTGTAAGGTATACCCATGTCAGTGGCTCTTGTTAATAGGTTAGTCCAAGAAATCATATGAAAAGTACTCCAAAGTTGGAACAAAACACAAGAAAGTGGATAAAACGAAGTATGGAACATCAAAAATTATAGATACATTTGCAATGTATCAACATCCCCAAGCTTAACTCCTGCTCGTCCTCGAGTAGGTAAGTGATAAAAATAAAGAATAATTTTTGAGGTGACATGCACCATCAAAGACTTGATCAAAGTATTTGCAAAACATTCAAGGCAGGGATCAAAGTACTTCAATCATAACATGAAAGACAAAGTTCTAGCAATAAGCAAAGAAACTATGATGCAACATGAAAAGGCACAAACAAAAGATTCATGAATAACAATGCTTTGCAAGACGTTTGTTTGTTTCACATAAAGAAAACATAGCATAATAGTATTCAGCTTGTCCCTCAATAGAGTAGCAAATATAAATGCATAGGACACCTTCAAAGTTCATAAGAGTGACTAGATACAATAGTTTCAAACAAGCAATAACAAGTTATGCATCAATCAACTAGTCTTGGGACAATGCACATAGAAGTAAGAATGGCCACTATGCTCTCAAAGTAGGTGCATAAAGATAGAAGGTGGAGACTCAATGTAATGGTGGAAGAAAAGCCTTTGTAAAAGGAAGTAGGGATTCAAGTCTCATAAAGAGCTTCCAAAAATTATGGTACTTATAGCTTTCAGCTCTCATTGCCCCTATCATAAGCATCTTGAAGTGGTTAAGGTTAAAGTGAGACAACTAAGAGGATATGCTTGACAAGTTATAAACCGAAATCTCATGCCCCTTACTTACGAAGACCGATCCTCATGCTACTCAACTTCAGTCACGAGTAAGATCTTGTCATTGTAAGTACATGTGTATTATTAAGAACCGCCAACGGGGTACCCCTTGCACATGATACGGGAGCTTTCCCATAATCAAAATAACAAGGCAAGCAGACAATGAGCATCTCAGCGATCTTTTTATTTGCTATTTGCATAGGTTTTTATTGAGGATGCTTTATAGAGTGCTCATTATGGTGATGCTGCAAGTTTCTACCATGATTAGGCATGGCTTAGGCTAGCGGCCCAGGCATTTCTCTAACACATATACAAACTCCATGATCTTACAAGTTCCACTTTTATTTCACACCGCCGGGATCCGTAAGCAAAAGAACATGATATCAACGGGGTACAAAGTACAAGTGCAATGTTGAAAGCATTCCACATGGTAAATGGTTCTGCTAATTTCAACTTATAAAGCGCAAGCATATACGCAACAAAGAAGGATCCAATGGTTCGAGTTTATTAGATGCAAGTAAAGTAAAGTGTGCCATCAAGTTCGTGAGAGCTTTAATCACTAGTTTTCTCATAACAAGTTTAATTTGGAAGGTAAACAAAAGCATGAATATACTTGGAATAGCATAAGCTAGTAGGTAGGTATGGTGGAATCTTTGGAATAACTTGGTTTAGGGAGTTGGATGCATAAGTGGAACTCATACTTTGTTGTGGAGGCTAGCAAAAGACTGGGAGCGACAAACTAAGAGAGCAATAATGGCCATAATCATGCAGAGCGACAAAACATCATTGATCAAAGCATAAAGTGATACTACAAGTTGAAAACTAAAGGATCATAAAGGCTATGGTGACTTGAGATAGTCATAACATGGTGTGAGCATGCGCCAAGTCAACCCGAATAAAGCATCAAAGTCGAATACCACTATACTATGCTTTAATATGCTAAAACAACGCATGATTCATCCAAGGCACATTAAGCAATCTCAATTGTTTATAACAAGTCATGCTAAAGCAAAGAATACTAAGCATAAATCCAAAACAATATCAAGCATGACATGACAAAGCATAGGCCATAGTAAAAAACGAGCTCTTTTTACCACATAAGCATGAACTTTCCTACTCTTTTCCAAAACAAACCAAACTATTTGCAAACCAATGTAAGAAAGAGGGGGTCCAACCAATTTATTTAGAAAACTAAGAAAATCAAAGCAAACGAAAACCAAAATGAAAACGAAAAAGAAGACGCTCCAATAAAAACACAAGTGTGCATGAAACAATAAAAATGAAGCGTTTGGAAGAAACCTGGGATTTTTATTGATGAAGAAGGGGATGCCTTGGGCATCTTCAAGCTTTGATGCTTGTACTTCTTAGATATTTATTGGGGTGACACGCGTGACATCACCAAGCTTGAGCTTTAGTCCATTCTTCATCTCATTACTCATTCCTTCCATACACCTAAAATATTTCCTTCATACAAAACTTCACACAATCTTTATTAGCAATATTAGTGCACTCAAGATAAATAAGTCTCAAGGTTCAGTTCTAACACCAAATAAACTTCCATTAGAACATTAGCTACTGTAGCACTTCCCTCAAAAAGCTCAATTCCCCAAAAGAACTCAAGAAGGAACCAACAAGAAGCAAATACAGAAAATGGCAGAAATCTGTCAAAACAGACCAACAGGTAAAGACGAATTTTTTCAAAGACCGTATGTTGATCAAATCAAAAAGTGTTAAACTAACGAAAGTTAGATAACAACCTGGGGCAAAAGCACAAAAATTCACGCCTCAAAATTACTTACAGAGATTTTACAAGTTTTTTTACGGTGAAGCACATAAATCTGTTTCGGGACAACAACTTTCTCAATCATTACTTCTCTCTCATTAGAGGTTACTCTTGGCACAAAAAGCAAATAAAAAGGATAAGGAGCAGTTATTACTGAAGTAATAACTTCCAAGACTCATCTAAAACTTTTGGGTTATCGCCCAATAAGTACTTTTCTTTAATGCCTTTAAGTTAGGCTTGATAGTTTGAAAAGATGCTCACATAAGAAATATGGATTGAAGTAAAAGAGAGCATCAAGAAGAAAATTCAAAACACATTTAAGTCTAACCCACTTCCTATGCATAGGAATCTTGTAAAGAAACAAGTTATGAATGCACAAAGCAACAAGTATAGAAAAGCAAAACAAGTGCAACTTCAAAACTTTCAACATAAAGAGGGGAAACTTAATATTGTTGAGACATATAAAACCATGTTTCCGTCTCTCATAATAACTTTAAGTAGCATCATGAATAAAATCAACAATATAACTATCACATAAAACATTCTTATCATGAGCCACATGCATAAAAGAATTAATACTCTCCACATAAGCATAGTTATTCTTATTAATTGTAGTGGGAGCAAATTCAACAAAATAGCTATCATTATTATTCTCATCACCATAATCATCAAATATAGGAGGCATATTGTAATCATTAATTTTCTCCTCAATAGTAGGTGGACTGAAAATATCATACTCATCATTGTAATCATCATATATTGGAGGTTTTGTATCATCATAAGCAATAGAATAGCTATCTTCCAAAGCTGGGGAACTAAAAAGATCATTTTCATAAAAACTAGCTTCCCCAAGCTTAGAATTTTCCATAGCATTAGCAATAATGGTGTCCAAAGAATTCATACTAACAACATTGCTATTAGCATGCAAATAAAGTTCCATAGGTTTTTTAATTTTCTCTTCAAACACTTCATGTCCTAACTCAAGATAAATACTATAAAGCTCTCTAATTTTTGTTGTTGTTTTCCATTAAGCCTAACTAGTGAAAACAAGAAACAAAAAGACAAAATTGTAGAATCTAAAGGAAATAACTTCGAGCACTCACACCGGAGGATGTGAGTACCTTTTACCTTACCTCCCCGGCAACGGCGCTAGAAAATAGACGTTTGCCGTGGGAGGTTCTTCTTCTTTAATCCTCCGATGTGAATACCTTTTACCTTACCTCCCCGGCAACGGCGCCAGAAAATAGCTTGATGTCTACGCACTTCTATTCTTGTAGACAGTTGTTGGGCCTCCAAGTGCAGAGGTTTGTAGAACAGCAACATGTTTTCCCTTAAGTGGATTACCCAAGGTTTATCGAACTCAGGGAGGAAGTGGTCAAAGGTATCCCCTCTCAAGCAACCCTGCAATCAAGATACAAGAAGTATCTTGTGTCCCCAACACACCCAATACACTTGTTAGGTGTATAGTTGCACTAGTTCGCGAAGAGATAGTGAAATACAAGTGGTATGGATAATTATAAGTGGTAACGGTGATAGAAGATAGCTTGATGGCATGGAAAAGACTAAAGGCAAACTGAAATAAAGATGGAAGCAAGCAAAAATGTAACATATCTAATAGCTAACGGTGTTTCAATGCTTAGAAACAAGGCCTAGGGATCATACTTTCGCTAGTGAACACTCTCAGATAAATATATTCTTCTTTATGATACTACACTGAACTACTCTCTGGTTGGACACTCTAATCGATTGTAGGGCTATAACAACACACCTCAAAGTAAGCCTTTCCCATCTAGAAAACCCCACACTGTCACCTTGATTACTAGATGAGTCCAACAAACACCACAATTTCATAAAGACATCCAACTCCGAATATAACTCATAACAAGTATTTGTAATCTCTAGCCTAAGTGCCACCATGGTGAGCACGCTGTCACTTTCACACACATGGGGAGAGCAAAGATCTATTAAAGCACTTGAGTAGCAAGGTAGATCTATAGATTACAAGCTCATGACCACACCAAGATCATGCATAGATAGAGAGATGAACACATAGCTACCGGTAGAACCCTTAGCCTCGAGAGAGAACTACTCCCTCCGCATCATGGGAATCAGCAATGGTGATGGAGATGGTGGTGGAGATTGATAGAGATGGCTCCGGGGGCACTTCCCCGTCTCGGCAGGGTGCCGAAACAGAGACTTTCTGTCCCCTGAATCTCCCCTTCGGTGGCGGCGGCGCAACGGAACTTTTCGTGGATTTCTGATTGACTATTTAGGGTTTTGGTATCAGGAGGCTCTTATAGGCGAAGGAGGTAAGGTCGGTGGGTGGCCAGGGGGCCCACACCATACCCTGGCGCGGCCTAGGGGGACCCGTGCCATGGGGTGGTGTGGCCACCTTGTGGCCCCTCTCTGACTCTCCTTCTAGCTCTATGAGTCTTCTGGGAAAATAGTAACTTTGGCTTTTGTCCCGTCCAATTCCGAGAATATTCATTTTCTGACTTCCTGGAACCAAAAACAGCAGAAAACAGGCAACTGGCACTGTGGCATCTTGTTAATAGGTTAGTCCAATAAATCATATGAAAAGTACTCCAAAGTGTGGACAAAACATAAGAAAGTTGATAAAACCAAGCATGGAACATCAAAAATTATGGATACATTTGCAATGTATCAGGGAGCTCTTCGTATGCCAACTATATGTAGACGATATCATCTTTGGTTCTACTAATAAAGATTTTAATGATGAATTTTCAAAGCTTATGACTGACAGGTTTGAGATGTCTATGATGGGGGAATTACGGTTCTTTGTTGGATTCGTGATCAAGCAACTTAGAGAAGGAACCTTCATCAATCAAGCAAAGTACATCCAAGACATGCTCAAGAGATTCAAGATGATGGATCTTAATGGTGTTGCCAGTCCGATGCAAACAAAATGTCATCTTGAACTTAACCCAGATGGTAAAGATGTGGACCAAAAGGTATACCGGTCCATGATCGGCTCTCTTCTTTACCTCTACGCATCTAGACCCGATATTGTGTTGAGTGTGGGTGTGTGTGCAAGGTATCAAGCCGCTCATAAAGAAAGCCACTTAGTGGTGGCCAAGAGGATCTTTCGATATTTGGTTCATTCCCCTAAATTTGGTCTATGGTATCCCAAGGGCACCACTTTCTCTCTATGTGGTTATACTGATTCATATTGGGCTGGTGATAAGGATGATCAGAAATCCACTTCTGGAGCTTGGCAATTCTTGGGAAGATCTCTAGTGTGTTGGTCATCTAAAAAGAAGAATTGTATATCTCTCTCCACCGCCGAAGCTGAATATGTTGCTGCTGCTAGCGATTGCACTCGGTTATTGTGGATGAGGCAAACTTTAAAGGAATACGGTGTGAATTGTGACAAAGTGCCTCTTTTATGTGATAATGAAAGTGCAATCAAAATTGCGTACAATCCGGTACAACACACAAGGACAAAGCATATTGAGATTCGGAATCATTTTATTCGAGACCATGTTGCACGAGGCGATATTGATCTATCTTTTGTGAGCATGAAGAACCAACTTGCTGATATTTTTACGAAGCCACTTGATGAAGCAAGATTCTGCTACTTGAGGAATGAGCTAAATATCATTGATTCCAGGAGTTTGTCTTGATTACCCATGCACTCACTTGTACATCTCAGTCTTATTTGGTCTAGATGTGGGCATGGACATAGGGGGAGTGTGGTCCTAATTAATTGGGCTAACCCTCCCCCCATAATGCCAAAATCAAGTTAAATCATTTCTCTTAATATCATTTTGTGATATGTGAGCTTATTGATGAGTAGTGGTCGTGAACCCAAGATATATCTTCGCGGTATCACACCATACACTCCAACAAGGTGGTTTCGGCCACCGCCCTCTCCCTGGAGGAGAATTGGATTTTTATGGATCTTTTTAGTTGTTTTTGCTCATCTCTTGTTCTTATGGGAATCACACTCAATTTTGGCTTTTATTTGATTTGGTTCTTGCAATTTTGAGTGTATAGTACCATCACAGTGTGTCTTTCTTAATCCTAAGCCTTTCTCCAACCCTAAGCCATCTATTCTTGCACACAAGTCCCTTGTACACCTTGTGGGGGTGTTGTTTGGGGACACGCGTGCCTGAATCTGTGTACAACAAAAATTCAGAATTGAGGCCGGATAATCCAGCCCAAGTGTTGTCCGGATAATCCAGCCCTGGCGGATTTCATCTTAAAGGGCAGGGATCGGGGGAAGGGCTCATAATGAGCAGCACTTCTCCCCTAACCCTCTCCTCCTCCTTAGTCACCGCCTGCCGCCCCCCACCCTCCCCAGAGCCTCTCCGGCCACCGGATTTTCCGGGCCTCCTCGGATCTTCTTCTCTGCACCTCCGGGTACCTTCTCCTCCACGTTCTTCCTCCAATGAGTGAGGGTAACTCCCTCTCTCCCCATCTTTGGCTAGATGTGTTATTTGTTCGGTGGAATGTTGTCTAGAAGGATGTTGTTTCGCGTAGAAATCGTAGTCTTACAGTTTCTAGGCCCGATCTACTTTTTGCATTCAATCTAGGTGAAGTCGAAAATTTCTGCCAGGGCCGGATTATCCGCCCCTGGTCAGGCCAGATAATCCGGCCTGACAGATTCAACTCTGGTTCAGTTTCACCATATTGTGTGCTTTGAGTAGATTTGACCTATGAACTTTTTGACTACTTTTTCCATGCTCTCTCTTGGACTTGTGTGTATGCTTATCCCCATGCTATCGCCCTTGTTCTCCTCACAGGTGGTTCTAGTGTTCCCAAGACCTACAAGCGCCGTCCTCACGGAAAATACTTTTAGGACGACGGATAGGGCAACTTAGTGGACGAGGTTGAGTTGAGGAGAAGAAAGAACAAAGAGAAGCGCATGGCTGAACAAGCAAAGAGGACTAGAAAGGGGGTATCCAAAAGGAAGGGCAAGGAGCCCAAGATCAACTACAAGGCTTTGGATCCAGTCACCTATTCCTCCATCCGTCACCGTGATTTGTTTGCAGAGTTGCCTCGTGATGATGAGCTGGGGGATGCTCGTTTTTGGTGTGCTGAACAGAAAGGTATTTTTGAAGATGTGTATGCCACGCTAAACATTAGGCCTATGCACCCGTTGGTTCTTGCTAAGGCTTTGGAGATGCCCCACCTCGTGGATGCAATGTATGTGGCTGAGCGGATGGGGCTGCACCATCTCAGGTCTCTCCAGTGCTCATATGACTCTATGGTGGTGAAGCAGTTCTTTTCCACTTTGGTTATTTGTGGCGATGAGCATCACACTATGAAGTGGATGACTCATGACAGGCCTATGACTGCTGATTTCCGTGTGTTTGCTGAGGTTCTTGGATACAATTTCCGTAGCAGGGATAGGGCCAGTGGCCACCGCATCATCACCCAGCTGAATCCCAACAAAGATGCAGCTCTCTCTCCATGCACAATGGACAATGGCATTGTGGGCACACTTGCTGGTCTTGCCCCTATCTATGCTGCCCTGGTAGGCCTCTTCCGTGATTCCATCACTCCGAGTGGAGACAACAATGATAGCATCCATGGTCACCTTGTTTAGCTCCTTGCCTTCTCCCATGAGATTGCCTCATGCGGGGATGAGTTCGTGCAATACAGGCTATATGTGATGGACTTCATCTACCATGAATTGATTGATGCAATGTTCAACCGGCTGTCTATTCCTTATGCTCCCTACATCATGATGCTCATAAGGCACATGCTTCCTTCTGAAGATTTCAACATTGATGTTGTGCATAAGGCAAATAAGATTTACACCAAGGTTCAGAAGACCTCTCACTCCTCTTCTGCTCCTAAGGGTCTCCTGAGGGATGCTCGCAGGCCCCTAGTGCCTCCCGTTGCTCGTGAGATCAAGCACCTCAACTGGTTCCAGCGGCACATCCTTTGCATGGGCATGTACACGCGCAAGGGTCAGTACAAGGCATACAGGCAGCGCCATGAGTTAGCTCACTCTCAGCAGCTCATCCTTCACCATGTGTCCGGTGCTGCTGGTGTTCCCCTGGCTCCTACCCCTCCCACACCATATGCTCGGTGGAACTCTTCTTCTGGGCTGATATGGAGAGCTGGAGCGTCACTTGTTCCCCTCTACGGCCACTGCTGATGATGAGGATGATGACACCGAGGAGCTTGAAGATGAGGATGAGGACGAGAATGAGGACGAGGACGAGGATGAGGACTACGAGTGATCCCTTGGGGCGCTAGCATCGCTCTTCTTCCTTTTTGGCGTCTCAATGGCAAAGGGGGAGAAGTAGTTCTATTAGGTCTTCGAGGATTTGCATGGGTCGGGCATAAGCACTTGCATTTTGCGATTCGTCGTTTTTCTCGTTTATGCCCATTTAGCATTGAACTTTAAATTTGTGATTTGTGGTTTATTTGATACTCTGTGATGGTGGTTGTCCGGATTTATCTCATGGATTATGCTTATGGATTCATCTATTCATATCCTATCACGTTATGGATTTATCTCAAGGAAGGCGCTTATATTGGTTATCACGTTGATAATTCTGGCCATTTCAAGGATGCCTCTCTCCCTATCTCGGTGGTATGATTATGTTGTTCATATGTCAATGGAATAGATTCACCTATTTGTGTGCATTTGTATTCAAATGCAAAATTATAATATGCACACATTGAGGGGGAGTCTCTTCCTTGTTCATTGCTGGTAGTCTTGTGATCCTTTCCTGCAAATCCTAGTATTGTCATCTAACACCAAAAAGGGGGAGATTGAAAGAACATTTCATGTTTTCCTGTGTTTTGTGTGTTAGATAACAATACTGTGGAGTTTTCTCATGTGAGCTAAGTGTGCAGGAGGTTTGGGGGGCCGGATTATCCGCCCCACCAAGGGCCGGATAATTTGGCCTACCTCATTGATCAAAGGCTACCAAGGCGCATCGCTCGGAGTCCAGTCGGATTATCTTCCGGAAAATCCGAACTGGGGCGGTTTTTCTTCCCCAGGCCGGATAATCTGGCTATCGCATGGGCCGGATAATCCGGCCCCCAGAATTTGAGCAAAGCATGCCAAGGCGCGTTGCTCGGAGTCCGGTCGGATTTTCTCCCGGAAAATCCGAACTGGGGCGGTTTTTCCTCCCCAGGCCGGATAATCCGGCCTTCACATGGGGCCAGATAATCCGACCCCTAGAATACGATCAAGGGCAAGCTCGGCGCGACACTCAGAGAGGGGGCGAATTATCTGCCGGATATTCCGAGTCTGGGGGCAGAGTTTTCCCCAGGCCGGATAATCCGGCGCTCACTTGAGCCGGATAATCCAGCCCCCAAAGTCTCCAACGGCTTGGTTTTGGAAGGGGGTATAAATATCCCTCCTTCCCCAACATTCAGAACTCTTGATTCATTCAAAATTGTTCAGACCCTTTGCAAGAGCCTCTATTCTAGATCTCCCACTTCAACCACCTGAAGGCTTCGATCTTTGGGGGAATTGAAGGAGGAGAGGATCATCAATGTCATCACGAATCAGGCGCATCAACTCCTCTCCATTCATTTGGAGAAATCCTTGATCTAGTATTCTTGTCAATATCTAGATCTTGTTCTTTGTTATTGATAACTTGTTCCTGTGGCAGCTTGTTGTCATTTCGGGAGCCTCCAAGTTGATTGTGGAGTTGTACCCCGCTAGTTGTGTAAAGGCGCCGGTACCCGCCTCGAAGGGTCCCTATAGTGGAAAGGTGGATCAGGCCTTTGGTGGCGGGATCCATCGGAGAACAGGGTGAGGCCTATTTGTGGCGTGGTGGTCTTAGTACCACCCACCCCTCCAATGCAGACATACTTCCCTTAACAAGGAAGGAACTGCGGTAAAACAAATCTTGTGTCTCCGTGTGCTTCACTACGGTTCACCCGTTCCTCTTCCACTCGCTCTTTACTCGCTAGTAGATAGGTTTGCATATAGGGAAATTCCACCTAATAGTTTATCTAGAGAATTTACCCTTTGTGTTAAGCCTAAAATTGAAAAAGCATTAAAATTTGAAGTAGCACCTATTCACCCCACTCTAGGTGCCCATACGATCCATTCAACCGGCCCAACTGCACTGCACAGAGCAGCGGGCTGCTGACAGACGAGGTCCACCGGTCAGTGACTAAATCTAAATGAAACGGTATCTACGAATCTGAGCCCTACGATCTAATTCTAATCCAACGGCTGGGAGTCATCATCGACGACGAACTGCCCTGGCGAGGAAAATAACCTAGCACGACGATGGGGGTCTGGCTAGGCTCACCTGGGCTCTAGCTAGGGTTGGCGACAGGGGCGATCGACATGGTAGATGATGACGGTTCGAGGCACGGTCACGACAGGTCTTTGGGTGGTCGGAATCGACGACGCCCTTCTCCTCCAGTAGCGGCGGGCTCTGGCCAAATTTCGGTGAAGGAGAGCTCGCCTTGCTCCGGGAAGAAGTGGGGGAGGATCAATGAGGAGTGGTGAGTGTTGGGGTGTGGAGAAATGAGGCAGGGGAGGCCTCCATTTATACTACGGCGAGGGAACCGAACCGTGCGGGTGCGGGCTCGTTGGTGACGATGCTACAGGCTGCTATCGACGTGACGGAGGCTAGTGGACGGTGCGCGGTTCCCTGGCGGTTCTCTCTGGCTTAAAGGCGAGGCATGGGGCGGTGTGGTTTGGTCGGGAGCGTGTGGCGCTCCGCGCGAACGCAAAGGTGTTTGCGACAGCTACGGGTTGCGTGGCGGTGAACGGGGGTGTCTGCGGGGTTGGGGTGATCATGGCGAGCGTGAGCGTGCGCGGCGAGGGCGAGGCGCGGTCTGTGCGAGGCGGTCGGGTGCGGCGAGCTTGCGCGCTCTAGGCATGGCACAAAGGCATAGGGCGCGGCGGTGCTAGGGTGATCCAGGGCTCTTCTGTGGTCGAGGCTTGGACAGGGGGTGGCGGTGGAGTGCGGCGTGTCTGGTGCGCATCATGGGCGAGGGCGGCGATGCTCCTAGTACGCTGTCCACTGTCGGCTGGCGACGACCAAAAATGGGCGGCGCTCCACTATGAACACGGCTAAGGGGGAGCTTGTCTAGTGCTTGGTTAGGCTCAGGGGAGATAGGGGAGTGAAGAGGGGACCAAATGGTCGATGGATTACTATGTAAACAGTGAAGTTAGGCAGTAGGTTAATTTGTGTAACTAAGGTGTTTGATGAAATGGCTGCAAGAAAATTAATTTGGAATTTTTGAATGAAACTTTTTGAGTGATTTGATCTTAAGCTTGAGAGTCTATGTTTGCTTAGAGAGGTCAAGTGGAATTGGTTTGATAGGTTTTTGAAAAAGTGGGATCTTACCATATGAACTAGATTCAATTTTCAACTGTCCATTAAATTGATTTGGAAAATGTTTTTGTAAGTTTGTAAAGTGGGCCTTGATACACTTTTACTTGGTCTAGCAAGGGGTGAAAAGAAGTGGAATTGTTTCTGTTAGAATTTCTCTTCTAGGAACACTCAAAGTGACCTAGTGGTTAACTTTGGCTAAAATGACCATTTGGTTATTTAATTCATTTTTGATTTCTTTTTCTTTGGATTTTGTTTGTAATTGGTCTAGATGATGTAGTATTCACCTTTAAACCATTTCTCATCATTTGTAGCAATCAAGCATGGCAAATTTCAATCAATTCTACACCAATGCAAAACACACATGCATTCATTCAAATTATTAATAAAAGTTTTTGTTAGCCCTAAATTGGGTGATTAGAACTTGATAATCTTGATTTGAATTTTTTGGGTGTTACAGAGTGCTTCCCTTGATTCCTCTTCATCATATGCAGCTACTCTTGGGGATTCATGTGACACCTCAACAAGAAGCACGACTTCTGTGCAGTGGACCATGAAAAAAGGTGTCTCTTGTGTCGAATTATTTGGAGTTGTACACAAACTCCATAAGGCAGATGGCAATTCATCAACCCATGCTCCTTTTGTTCTGTCAAGCGGTGCTAGTAGTCTTTTCTTGATTCCAGCGGTAACTAATCCATTGGTTTTTTCTACCTGTCCATTTGTTTGCGGGTGAGCTACCGAAGCGTAGCTTACTTTGATACCCATCTCCCGGCAGTACTCGTTGAACTCATTGGAAGTGAAGTTGATCCCATTGTCCGTGATGATGTTGTTCGGTACGCAAACCGAAATACTATGGACTTAATAAAATTCACGGCCGAAGTTCCATCTTGGGTGGTGACAGGCATTGCTTCGATCCATTTAGTAAATTTGTCGACTGCTACTAGCAGAAAGATGTGTCCTCCTGGCGATGATTTGTGAAGTTTTCCCACCATATCGAGTCCCCACTGAGCAAAAGGCCAAGCCAAAGGTATAGGATTTAACTCAGCAGCGGGTGCTCCAGGCTTTGTTGCAAATCGTTGGCATGCTTCACATGTTCTGACGATATCTTTTGCATCTTGAACTGTAGTGAGCCAGTAAAATCCTGCCCTGAATGCTTTGGCAGCAATTGCTCGGCTACTAGCATTGTGACCACAAACTCCTTCATGTATATCTTTGAGTATGATTTTTTCCTTCGTCGGGTGTTACGCAACGCTGCAACACGCCCGAAATACTCCTCTTATATAGCTCCCCTTTGATTATTCTGAACACCTTCGATCTTCGGGTGATTCGTCGGGCTTCTATCACATCTTCGGGTAGTTCTCCCTTAGTCATATATGCTATATACAGCTGCATCTAGGTAGGCTCAATTAGCATGACCTCTCCAATTTGTGCTCTTCTTCTTCGATTGCCTCTTCTATACTCTTGGTTTTTGATGGAGCCCCCGAGTCTTTTTGCGCATGTTTCTTTTTTCCTGTTTTTGGTGCTACAATCTCGGAGACTCTTTTTGCTTTGGCCGATCGCTCCGTTATTTCTTCCCAAAAAACTCCTAGTGGTATGGTAGGCACAAGGATCCGATGTTTGCTAGGTTGTCATCTTCTTCATTGCTTGCTCTCCCTATGTGCGATACTTCGCACCCATCAAATCGAGCTTCCATAACACCATATAGATCACGGTAAGCAATCATATTTTTGCTGATGGCGTCGCACTTGTTCATTGCTTGCTATGCCACAAGATTGGAATCTCCAAAGATTTTGAGGTGAGTTGCACCGCAAGCTTTGGCCATTCGCATGCCGTGCAACAAAGCCTTGTGTTTATCTTCATTATTGGAGGCATTTGCAAAGCTCATTCGAAGTATATAACACATTTTGTTGCCTTGTGGTTATACTAGTATGACTCCTGCTCCTGCCCCTTTCGTTCTTTTTGATCCATCAAAGTACATTGTCTAGGCACTAGAAAGGTCTGGTGGACCTGCACATTGCAACTCTGTCTATTCTATGATGAAATCCGGCAGAACTTGCGATTTGATTGCTTTGCGCTTCTCATATGTGATATCTCGAGGGGATAATTCGATGCCCCATAGAGAGACACACCTAGTTTCTTCTGGATTCTTGAGGATGCTTGACAAAGGTGCTTCATTGACCACTATGATTGGATGTTCCAAAAAATACTGGCATAGTTTTCGTGCTGTCATAAATACCCCATATGCTAGGTTTTGGTAATGTGGGTACCTTTGTTTTGATGGTAGACTGGCCTCTGCACACCATGGGTTTTCCCTTCTTCGGGTCGCTCCACGACCAAGACCGTGCTGACTACCTGATTTGTGGCAGCAATATAAAGCAGTAAAGGTTGTTTCTCTTTTAGTGACACGACAATAGGATATGTCGAAAGTGTCCTTTTCAGATCTTCAAAGGCGTGCTGAACTTCTTCCGTCCATTGAATTTTTCTGATTTCCTCATGAGGGCGTAAAATGACAATGCTTTTTCTCCCAACCTTACAATGAAACGACTGAGTGCCGCTACTCGCCCTGCCAGTTGTTGTACGCCACGTAGATTTGTTGGTTTCTTCATTGTTAGGATTGCTTGTATTTTCTCGGGATTAGCCTCGATTCCTCTAGCTGATACCAAATATCTGAGAAGTTGCCCTGCTGGGACTCCAAAGGAGCATTTCTTTGGGTTTAGTTTGATGCTAAACTTGTCGAGGTTTTTGAATGTTTCTTCGAGGTCCTTGATGAGCTCAGATCCTTGTCTTGTTCTAACTATAACGTCGTCTATATATACATGTATGTTTGTTCCTATTTGACTTCCCAAGCACTTCTGCATCATCCGCTAATATGTTGCTCCGGCGTTCTTGAGGCCAAAGGTCATTGTTGTGTAGCAGAATACACCATAGGGCGTGATAAACGCCGTTTTCTCCTGATCTTCTTCCTTCATCCTAATCTAGTGGTATCCTGAGTAAGCATCCAAAAAAAAAATACGTTCACATCCCGCGGTTGCATTGATTATTTGGTCGATTCGTGACAATGGGGAGTGATATTCTGGACAATGTTTGTTCAGTGCAGTAAAGTCAATGCACATCCGAAGTTTTGTAGTATTTTTCTTTGAAACACATACTGGATTTGCGACCCACTCTGCTTTTGTTAGTTCTTTGATAAAATTGGCATCAATAAGGCGATGGAGCTCCTTTCCAATGGCTTTACGCTTTGGTTCTGTGAAACGACGAAGCGGCTGCTTTACTGGTTTCGCCTTTGGATCCAAATTTAATGCGTGCTCAACGAGTTCCCTGGGAATTCCCGGCATGTCAGAAGGTAGCCATGCAAAAATCTCCTAGTGCTCATGGAGGAACTCGATGAGCGCACTTTCCTATGCAGGATCAAGATTGGAAGCCACAAATGTTGTTTTTATCGGGTCTACGGGGTGGATCTATACTTATTTTGTGTCCTTTGCGGTGTCAAAAGCCTGATCAGGATTGGCACACGCTACTTCTAATGGTTCTGCAATTGCTGAAGTTTTGAGTTGTTCGAACTCTGTTGCCATCCCGAAAGATTCAGAAATTTTGTTGAACTCCCTGTCACAATTGTCGGCACATGTGGAGCTTCTTTTTCTTGTAATGATTACCTTTGGTGCTGGCATTTTCATGACTAAGTACGCATAATGCGGTACTGCCATAAACCGTGTGAAAGCTGGTCGCCCCAGGATTGCGTGATATTGTGATGGCCAGTCCATGACTTCAAATTTGAGTTTTTCTCGCCTGAAAGTTACTTTGGAACCAACAACAACATCAAGAAATACTTTGCCTAAAGGAATTTCGGCTTTACCTGGTACTATTCCATGGAAAGACGTTTCTGTTGGCGCGAGATTGTCCAGGGGTAGCCCATTGTTCATAACGTTTTTGCGTAGATCAGATTTATGCTGCTTCATGTGTCCATGAGGACTTTGCTCATATCAAACCCGCTGATTTGTGCTTCGAATATCAAGGCTGTGTGACCTGGTTGTGGGACCCGAAGCAGGTGATCGGCTCTGCTGAACGTGATTTCTTGCTCGGACCAATGGATATATTCGGGTGTGGTTGATGTTGTTGTTTCTGCCATATTGATTTGTCTTGTGATGAACTTCTGGGTTCTGTGGGATGGATGCCCCTTCTGAATCATTGACATTTCCCCTTTTGACCTAGGGTAGTCACTATTTTGATCATTTGTGTTTTGTGGTGGCACTGCTGGTGATGGTGGTGGTGGTGCGCCGATGGCTAATGTGCCAGGCGTAGATGCGTATTCTCTGTTTGCCGCTTCAGTTGCTTTTGCTTTACATAGCTTCTACATCTTTAAGAATGTTCAGCAGTCTTTCATGAGATGGTTAGATTGCCGCCTGCTTGCTGAGTCGACGTAAAAGTGCATATTATAGGGTCCTTCCAACATTTGCATTGCAGACATAGGTGGATCTCGAGCTCTTGGCTAGGACCGCTGTGTTGACTGGCTTCCTCCGACGTCATCCTTGTTATGGCGGTATCTGCCATTGTAGTCGTTGCTTCTGTTGTTACCTTCACCAGAAAAACCGGCTGCAACATAACTTGGTCCTATGTTTCCATCGTTGTTCCTTCTTCTTATATCGTTGCCGCGTTTATCCCTGTCTTCCTGGGGTGATCGTGTACGCTTGTTATGCAGCGCATCTTCTCCATCAACCCAGCGATTTTCTATTTCCATTAGTTGTGAGATTGTTTTGGGTTTAACCCATCCCAGTTCTCCTATGAATTCTCGGCAACGGAGGCCGTCGTTGAAGGCGTCGATGGCCCTTTCATCGGATATGGACTTAGACGAGTTTTTTATGATATTCCATCGTTGGATGAATGCTCTTATTGATTCCTCAGACTTTTGTTTGCACGCTCGCAACTGCTCCAAGGATGCAGGTCGTTTAAACGTGGATTGGAAGTACCAGATGAACTAATCTTCTAGGTCGTTCGAGATTCCGATGGAATCCTCGGGTAGCTTCCCGAGCCATGATCTTGCGGCTTTGCATTGCGGTGGCTATGGAGCCTCCTTGCAACTTGACAATGGCCAAATAGTCTGCTAACCATGCTTCGGGTTCCTGGAGTCCATCGTATTCATGGCGGTCGTGCGGAAGTTTGAAGTCCTTGGGTACTGAGGTTTTGCGGACCCTCTGAGTGAAACAGCTAGCCCCGCATAGTTCGTAGTCATCTTCATCGTGTCCATCATGGTTTCGTCGGCTGCGGTTTTCGTCTCTTGATCCACCGTTCCTGTGTTGTGTGTTGTCATTTCTTGTGCTGCTTCGTGGCTCGGGTGCTACGAGATGTGCCTGGTGTGGCGATCGAGATCGCGGGTGTGTCCCACTTGCCGAGGACTGTTGTGACAACGGGGGATCTATTTGGCTGTTGCGTGGTCCCCTGCTCTGCTTCTACGAGGGAGGCTCCCACCATTCCAAGGTTCATCAGGGTGGAGCGATGGAGGGCCGCACGGGGATCATCGGGTGTGGGCTGAGTTATGAGTAGATATGTTTGCGTGACCATGATGGCTGCTTGGGCTATTTATCCCTTGATGTTTCCTGCTTGATCGATCGACATGAGCGATAGATCTAGATCGCGGATGAGTCCACCTGTCTCTGTTTCAAGGATATTCACTAATCGAGATGTTCTCCTTCCTGGTGGTGCTCCTCTTGTTACGCTCCCTGATCCTCGGGTGGAGCTTAACTATGCCCGTCGTAAGCTGGATTCGTCGGCTAATCTCTTTCTTTCGTCGAGTTGCCATTGCATCCTGAGTAGATCTCTCTTCTTATGATGAAGCAGATATTGATATGCTAATAAATCCTCGTGTGAAGTGTCCGCTATCATCGGGACTGCTCCCAAAATTGCTTCCCTTGCCCTTTGCCATGCCACTGCTGGTAGCCGAAGAGTTCGCCTTTCTCCTTCGTGTGGCTCTCCGCCTCTTCCTTGGACTATGTGGTTATCCGTCATTTCTCCTTCGTTTCCATGGTCCCCTTCATTGCTGTGATTTCCTGCATTGTCATCTGATAAAATATCGTTGGGGTCGAGGATAGGGTTACCATTAGAGTCACGTGGCATTGAGGTGTTCCCGTTGACCATGCACACTTGGTGGCGTGTTATGTGTGGGCTGGTGACGTTGTCTTCTGCTCCAAAGGGTGCGCTGTTAGTATTCTAAGATTGTAGTTCTAGGTAAATATTTGCCATCCTTATTCCAAAGTCGATGTTTTCCCTGATTTCTTCGGGTTCTGAATTTGCCAGGCTTGCTCCGCGTGGTGGGGTTAGCTGTGGGTTTGATCCGAGGGAGAGATCAAGGTTCCCCAGATCCATCCTGATTTGCTCGCTTTCTTCGCCTGCTTCGATCTGTGTTGTGGCATCCATGGAGGACCCGATGGAACATGCTGATGCCGCCGTGGGCGTAAGTTTTTCCACCGACGGTTCTGATGTGATCAGGGCTGAAGGGTGCGATTCTTGGGGATCTTCTACTTAGAACTGGAAGCTTCCGATGATTAGATCAGACACGCCATTAAAATCGGTGGATACCAATATAGGGGTGGGTGGGTGTGGAACTGCTTTCATCGGGTTGATGCTTGGTGGAGAGCGATCCATCGAATTCGTGGTTCCATCATTCAGAATCCCCACAGACGTTGCCAATTTATGAGGGGTAACCTTGGCAATGCCGATGGACTTAGGGTTTCGCGAAAAAGCGAACGCTAGGGATTTTGTCGGATGTGAGGAAAACAATGGAGTCAAAGTCGCCTGAATATTTGGGAATCGCACTATTACAAGTTGTCTGGGAGTTTTTGGTACCCTCGCTTGGGCTTCTCCCGTCCTCTATATAATAGGTAGGGTCTCAAAGCTGTATGCGGATAGGTTTCATACACGCGTAATTTCAATACCAACACAATGTCGGTTCATAGTCTGTTTCCTAATACAATCAAAGTCTTTGTCGGTTGCTTCCTTGGGCTATCATCTGGAATCTTCATGGGCCGTAATCCTTTTACCCAGCATAGGGCAGCAAATCATAAGCATCCTAGTAATCGTACCTATGTCACCATCGTGCGTGATTCTATGCATAACGGGCAGACCGGGAGCCCTTTAAAAGGGTCTCCTCATCCCCTTCATGGGGTGAGCTCTTTTGGTCCGTTTTTCACTCTCTCTCTCCTCCATTGTTGACCTTGAAGAGCTTGCCCTCTCCCCTTCCCCCTCCTATAATTCTTGCATCTTTTTGAGGGATTTGAGAGAGGAGATCTAGATCTACAACACCACCAAACCAAATCCCTTCTTTGTGAAGGAATCCTTGGGATCTAGATCTTGGAGAGTTTTGTGTTCTCCTCTTGTGTTCTTCCTCTCTTATTCCCCCAATAGCTTTTGTAGCTTTGGTGGAATTTGAGAGAGAAGGACGTGCCTCTTGCATTTGGTGCATAAGTTTGAGTTCTCCTCAGAGATTCGGCGAGTTCAAGATCTTGGGCTTGTTTCTCTTGGGTTCTTGGAACCCTATACGGTTGTGTGGAGTTGTGGTGTGTTCTTGGGGGCTCCAATTGAGTTGTGGAGATTCCCCAAGCTTGTTGTCCTTTTGTGGCATTGTGGAGCCTTTGTGGCGTTTCTTGGGAGCCCTCCAATTGAGTTATGGAGTTTGCCCCAAGCCTTGTACGGGTTCGGTGACGACCCTCAAGTGTCCTATAGTGGAACGTGAGTAGGCCTTTGTGGTGAGCTCACGGGAGAATAGGGTGAGCCTTTTGTGGCATCAGTGAGTTGTGTGGCTTCGCATCCTGGGTGAGGCCTTGTGTGGTGTTGGGTGAGCATCGAGGCACCACACATTGAGGTGAGCCATTTGTGGTGTTCGATGTACATTGCACCCACGCACCTCTCCAACAGAGACGTAGCTTCTTTGGAAGTGAACTTTGGGAAACAAATCATCGTCTCTGCGTCCATCGTTTATCTCTCAACCGAGCCCTTTACTTATGCAATTTACTTTGTGATAGCCATCGCGCTTGAAGTATTATATCTTGCTATCACCTTGTTGCTTGTCTTGCTTAGCATAGGTTGTTGGTGCACTTAGTGAACCTAGTTGATATAGGTTTTGGCTTGATAAATTAAATGTTAAGTCTTATTCCACATTTATTAGAGCCTAAACCGTATTAATTTTATAACACCTATTCACCCCCTCTAGGGGACGTCCATTTCCCTTTCACCCATGATCTCGAAACCCTAGATCATCCGTTTGACCAATGAGCTAGTTTGCTAGATGTAACTAGAGACACAGTTTGTTTACATACCTCATGTGTATTAACGTTTCGTATTAACACAGCTATAGCACGACATGAAACGTATTATGAACATACAAGAGATATATCAAACAAAACACTTTATTATTTGTGTCTAGGGCATATCTCCTTCAGTTGGTCACATGGATCCTATGCCACGGTGCGAGTAAAGAGAACTTGCAGGTAACGAGCTTGAACTAGGTATAGTGATACCGACGATCAAATCTCGGGCAAGCAACAAATCTTGATACAAAAGGAATCATATACTAGATTGTTTGAATCTTTGACATTGTGGTTCAACTGAAAAGAACTTTGTTGAATATATAGGAACTGTTATGGGCATCCTGATCCCGCTGATGGTTATTGATCAGAGAGATGTCTTGATCATGTCTGCATGTTCTTGAACCCGTCAGGTCACACACTTAACCTATGATGTTGCTTTGAGAATATGTATGGTGAGAATCAAATGTTGTTTTGGAGTCTGAGATCCTTGATATCACGAGGAGCTCCAGAATGGTCTAGAGTTAGAGAATGATATAAGGCACTTCCTATTTTAGGGTTTCAGAAAAGTTCGGAATGTTCTATGTCGATAGAAGGGTCCTAAAGGGTCCATAGTGGGGCCCACCACATGGTCCCATGCGGGGCACCCTAGCCATCATGGTCTAGGGCATAATGGCCACAAGACCACAACGAGGGGCCAAAACCCTAACTTGGGGAGGGCTGGCACGAGGGAGAGGGACTCGTCCCCTCCCTTGATCGCCGGCCCTAGATGGGACGTGATAGAGGGGCAACCCTCCCTCCCCCATCTGCCTATATAAAGAAGGGCAGGGGTCAACTCACCCTTTCCCCATGCCGCCTCCCTCTCTCTCTCATGAAGTTCTCCACCTCTCTCCGGATTGGAATAGGCAAAGCCCTTCAAGAATCCATCTCCACCATAGTAGTGTTGCCATTATGCTGTCGGATTTACACGGAGTTCTTTGACCTCTCTTGTAGGATCAAGAAGGAGGAGATGGCGTCGTAGCGGAACGTGTGGATACCGCAGGGCTGCCGTCGGTTCGGTATACGGATCTTTAAGGTCATGATCTACTATGGTTTGAACCATTGCAAGCGATCGACTACATCACCCACGATCTCTAGATCATTAACGCTTGTGTTCTTCGAGGGTAAGTAGATTAGTTCTATTCTACGTGTTACTTTCATCTAGTAGATTAGATCTTGTGGGGTTCTCTCTTGCTATTCTATAGGATTTTTTTGGTTTCCATGCAATGAACCCATAAGTGGGATGAGAGCTAGATCTATGCATAGATGTACTTTACAAGTACAACACAATGATGTAGTGGGCATTGATGATCATGTTATTGTTAGGAATGATGCCCTAGGGGCTCACATTCTGCCTTGTATTTTTATCTTGAAATCTGGCTTAGAGCTAGTTGTATGTGTCACTTCAATTGTTGCAGGTTTGGAACAACATACTTATATCTATCTCTAGCCATTTGTCCTTAGTCATTTGAGGTTGAGAGGGAAACCCATTGCCGAGACTAATCTGTAAGTCGGAAGATGACAATGTTTCACGTGTCATGAGCATGGAGATGTTATCCACCTTGTATTGGCTGGTCGGAAGAGGTACGATAGCCGGACCAATCCAAAGTTTAGTAGGACATGAGCACACCATCATACACTCCTACTAACACAATGGAATCCTTGGACATGAGGGGATCTCACGATCCAAGTTGTGGAAAGCCGGCTTTGACTCCATCTAACGCTCACTGACTTGAAGCAAGCTGCATGATGTAGATCAGCCAAGATGGAATTTGACCCTCTATCTCGGAGAGATATCTCTGGCCCCTCTCGTGTGATATGATTCGGAAGCGTGGCCATGTGCTACTCGATCAAGTGTTGATCGAGGTAGTCCGACTTAGTGAAGCCGGAGGGAATCAGTTATCATTGCAACGAGAAGAGAGTTAAACCGACACTGGGATGATGGAATATCCCCTGTAGTTTATCACCAATATCGTGAGGTGAGGGGACTCGGACATATCGTCACATTGAGGGAACTTGCATACAGTGGGAGTCGGCAAGTCTTGCTAGAGGCACTACCGATTATCATCTCTAGTCGGAAAGTCACTAAGCTACTGCACTAACTAAATGATTACTGTCGTGGTATTGCCGATGAGTACGCCATGGATGGGTCCTCACAGAGCGTGTTTAGAGATATGGGGGAAGGCAGCGAGTTGGAGTGTACGAGGTAACACAACTTACCCAGGTTCAAGTCCCATAATGGTGGCGGAACTCTACTCCCGCTATAAATCACTATAATGACAATACGCCAAGTTACATGGATCGGTTCGCTGTGCAAGGTGTTGTACATTGTACGTTGGTTGTTCGCCCTAAAGGCTCCCACAGGTCCGGTTTATAAAGGCACCAGAACCTAGGTTTATAGGGAAAGGACCTTGCCGGACAAGTTACATAGTCCTACAGTAATACTAACTAGTCTTCGTGTCTTGTACTCCAAGGCTCTGAGTATATTAGTGACTTCGACATAGCCTTCCTTTATCTAGCATGGGCCTCCCTTCTAGATCCGTCTAATTGGGCCGCCTAACAGGCCATGGGCCATGCTACTAGCTGTGGGCCACCCGGGTTTGCCGGATTAGAGACATGCAATGGTGATACCCATTTAGGATATCCCCAACAGTAGCCCCCGGAGGACTTTGAGACCTTGTGCCGTCTTGCCTTTCAATCTTGAGTGCTCCGTTTAGGTGATGCTAGCAATTCATCAAGCAATAACTTGAAGGTCTCCCAAAGAACGCTGCAATCGTCTCCGTCTTTGTAATGTAAGCTAGACATTATTCAAATCATTTCTTCTAGAGTTGGATAGTTTCTGCCTTCCATGGAATCTTTAGATGTGACTCTTCCACTACAACGGTCAGAAGGACGACATAGAATATAGCCTATGCTACCTCAAAACTCACATATAGCAGGGAATTAATAATTAGTTACTTTCGTGCATGCAAAATCCGAAATGTTAAGCGGCAAATCAGGGGACGTGGCGAAATTACTGTGCACATTCATCCACATGTTGGCAACACTATATCCATGAGATTTCCTTGTACGAATCTTGACGCTGGGGTCTATTAATATTTATTGCAGCTTATGCATTTTCTTTTACCCGCATTCTTCTCTGCGTCTTCTTCTTCCTCCCACCGCGCGACCGTTCGATCTCTCCAGCAGAAAACCCTAGACAAATTACTTTCTCCCCCCAAACCTTCATCCACCTTCGCAATGTCCTCCATCAGCAGCACTCCCTCAACGGCGGTGACTCCCGAGGCTATGGTCGAGCCATCGCGGAGCGTTTTCATCCCGCCAGAAGGGATGGTGATCCCAGTCTCCTCCATGGTGGAATCCACCGGCGGTGACCAGAAATGAGCGGTGGCCGACGCTGCAGAAGAAGATGCCGACTCCCACAAGGGAGTGTGGAGGGGATCTGGCCTCTCCACCGAGCAGCTCCAAGAACTCATCACAGAGGGGTATCTCTCCGCGACGGAGGGCTTGGTCTGGCGGTTGCGCCTTCGGACGGCGAGGTGGTCCCTTCTCCCCAAGCCGGAGAGAAGGTTTACCTCAAGTCCCAAATGGTGCGTGGCGTTAGCCTGCTAGTCTCCGACTTCTTCCTCGCTATCCTTCGCCACTTCCGGGTACTTCCCCATAACCACTCTCCAATAGCATCTTCATACTCAGCAATTTCATAGCTTTGTGCAAAGGATACCTAGGAATCAAGCCTAGGTTAGATCTGTTTATCTATTTTTTCATCGTCAAGAGAGAGTCTGTAGAATCCAAGGAAGAATTGCGAATTTGTGGGATGATTAGTTTTAACATCCGTCCTCATCGGCGATTCCCTAACATCGTCGACCACGAGTCTTGCAAGAACTGGCAATGATTGTATTTTTATGGCCCAGATACCCCTTTGGCCGGTCGCCAAAACTCATACCCCGACTTTGTTGACGAAGCCGCTGCCAAGGCCCCCACATGGAGATCCAAGGTCCCCTCCCGTACGACGACGAGGCCTCTCGCGCCGTAAGGCGAATCGAGTGGCTGGTAGACAGGGGTCTGACTGGCTTGGACCTATCCATGTGCTGGTTCACGAGGAGGATCCAACCCGTGCAGCACCACGCTGAGCTGACGCATAAGTACTCCAAGGATATAAAAGATACCATGCGGATATCCGAGGACAACTTCTCCAATGAATCCATAAAGCTCCGGCTAAAGGACATTGTCAAAATGAAGGACAGGAAGCGTGGCTTCAAGATCATCTTTAATATGTTCGAACATGGAAACTTCCCAGAGGTAACTGTGTTTCCTTTGTTGCTTGTCATATACTCTTAGGCTTTTCCATCTTGAATGCGTTTACTCACTGGACTCATTGCCTGATCCATTAGTTGTCGACCTTGGTGGCAGATCAGATGGCCTCCCAGGTCTATGACACAAAGTTGAAAGATATCCATGTTGTGTCTGATGACGATGCACCCAAGGATCATCCAGCTCCAGTAGCACGAAAGCAGAAGAGCTCCACCTCCAAAGCTGCTGCCGAGGGCAAGAAGAAGAAAACGGAGAGTGGGGTCTCCAAGAAAACCATTGCCGCCTTAGAGGCAAAGAAGAAGAAGAAATCCACCAGCATCCCTTTAGCTAAAGCGCCTGATGTAGTCTAAGTACATCCATTCTTCGTCTTTACTTTATGTTGCACCTATTCAATTCATGTACTTATACCGTGTATGTTTCAGGAAGAAATCTGGTGTTGGTTTGAGGTGAACCTCTAAAGATGCTGGGGATTCCAAGAAAATCGGCGACATGTTCTCCAAGTTGTCCCTGCTGCTGCTCCCTCGACCCTTGCCGCCAAGCCTATAACAGGCTCCACCGGAGCCTCATCCCCTGTCATCCTTGAGACCTCCGTCATGGAGATAGACATCAATCTGACTCTAGATGTCTCATGCTCCAAAGTGGCTGAAGCTCTGGCTAAGGATGCCACCAAGAAAGGGAAGCAGCTAGCGGAAGTAGAAGAAGCAGTTGTAGCAATGGTAACGGATGAGCCGTAAGCTTCTGTGCCTTCAACAGCTATTATTACGCAGGAGGCAACTAGAGCTTCATCCATGCCTCGGATTCGACGACTCCTCTACCTTTCAACTCCTCCGACTTTGAGCCTGGATGATCTCATTAAGCAGGAAGATGCTATTTACAACAATGCCTGGACCTTCCATAATGCATATGCTCACTTGGCCAACAATCTAAAAGTTATTGCCATTGTAAGTCTTTTGAACTTTACTTTTATGCTTCATGATATATCCCATTGTAGCCCCCAAATCCTTAGGCGGAAATCCAATAGTTTTTGGCCTGAGTGCTCTAAAGAACTAAGTGTAGAGCTTGATAGTGCAGCCCCCGAGTCTCTAGTTACAATGAATAATTCTCACTAGATACTTGATGACTGCAAGTGCACAGATCGTTTGTAGCTAGTTTCAAAATAAAGATATCGATCCCACAGGGAGCAGGAGTCTGAAGTCTAATTAACTCTTGAAATAAATATTACGATAGAAATGCTAAATAAAGTTCTAAGTGACAAGATAAAATGCGAGTATTGTGTAAAAATGTGTTATTTGTTTTAGGTATAAGAGCAACAATAAAGTAAAACAACTAAAAACAGAAAGTAAGTATCCCGTATGTAAGAGAGATTGGAACTGCAATAGGGGAAAAGCATTCTCATGGGCATGGAGATGCTATTCCGACTTACACGGATTCGGCTAAAGAGTTTAGCGAATCGGACTGACCCATATTGAGATGCAATGAACAAGTCGTCATTTGCATGTCTCAATCAATGTAATCCTTAGACCTGAGGTTATTGCACAATCCGAGTTGAAGATCACTGACTTAGGTTCTGTCAAACGTTGTTCCGTCACTGGGCAGTTATAAAGGCAGAGTTTGGGTTGACTGAGAATCAAGATGCGTGATGTGAATAACCAAGACGGGATTTTGCCCCTCCATCTAGAGAGATATTCTCTGGGCCTCTTGGAAGATATGATTCGGAAAGCATGGCCATGCGCATCTCGGTTAAGTGTTAACCGAGGCAATCGACTAAGAGTTAGTCGGATGAATCACTTATCTCGGATCGAGAAAGAGAGTCGGACTATGTAAGGGATGACGATCATTTGCCTATAGTCTGATAAGGTATATCGTGAGGTAAAAGGGACTTAGACGAAAGTCACATTGGAAAGGTATGTCGTCATGACTTATTGGTACTTGGGAGTCGGCACGTTCTGCTAGGAGCCGCTACCAACTGATCGATCACGAGTAAGACTCGGAATCGTGTCCGGGTTACCATGAGCCTGTCGGGTCACACACTTAAGAGCGGGAGCAAGTTTGGGTTAGACCCAAACAGGAAATCTATTTGGGTTGGACCCAAATAGAGACATGGACTTAGTTAGTGAGTTGGACTCGCAGTGACTAATATAGGCCTTTTAGTGAATGGGCCACAAGTGAGTGGAGCCCACTTTCACTCCCTATATAAGCTGGGGCACAGGCGCTTAGAGCACACGGTTAGGTCACTCCATGTGTTGGAAACCCTAGCTCCAGTCTAGTCCTGTCGCCGCCGTACTGGACCTAGCAGTCCATCGCCGACGCTCCTCCTCGTACGTGTGGATACTGGCGGAGGTGTGATAACATTGCAAATGTATCTATAATTTTTGATGTTCCATGCTTGGTTTTATACACTTTCTTGTGTATTGTTCCAACTTTGGAGTACTTTTCATATGATTTCTTGGACTAACCTATTAACAAGAGCCACAGTGCTAGCTGCCTGTTTTCTGCTGTTTTTGGTTCCAAAAAAGTCAGAAAATGAATATTCTCGGAATTGGACGGGACAAAAGCCAAAGTGCCTATTTTTCCGGAAGTCATCAGATGCAAAAGTACGACACGGAGAGGGGCCAGGGGGCCACCACACCACCTGGCCCACGCCAGGGGGTGGTGTGGCTGCCTCCGGCACCCCCTCGACCTTCCCTTCCGCCTATAAGATGCCCTCGGGACGAAAACCCTAAGGGCCCGATCAAAAATCCACGAAAGAGTCTGTAGCCGTCGTCATGTCCATCCCTAGATCGGGAGGGATCTGAAGCTCTTCCCGGCACCCTGCCGGAGAGGGGAATTTACCCTGGAGGCCTTCTTCATCACCATGCAAGCCTCCGTTGTTATGCGTGAGTAGTTCATCCTTGGACTACGAATCCATGTAGTAGCTAGATGGCTGGTTCTCCTCCTTTGTGCTTTCATGTCTAGATCTTGTGAGCTTCGTTCATGATCAAGATCATCTATTTGTAATTCTACATGTTGTGTTTGCGGGGATCCGATGGATATTGAGATGCTATTTCAGATTGATTATTGATTCTATCATGTCTTTGTTATTTGTGATCTTGCATCCTTTCCGTTGTTAGTAGCTATCTTGGCCAAGTAGATGCTAGCAACTCCAAGAGTTAGTATTTATGCTCAATAGTGGGTTCATGCCTCTGGTAATCTGGGGAAGTGACAGGAATCTCTAAGGTACTAGATGTGCTGTTGCTACTAGGGAGAAAACAACAATCCTTTGTTCATAGAACAATCGTATTGTTTACTTTACACGCAGTTCGTAAAGCAATAATCTGTTGCTTGCAACATAATAATGGAGGTGGTTCGGATGATAACCTGAAGGTGGATTATTAGTCATAGATGCAGTTGGATGGCGGTCTATGTATAATGGTGTAATGCCCAATCGAATCTCAAAGGAGTCAAGATGATTAGTATATGCATGTATTGCTTTCTCGATGTTTGTCAATTGCCCCGCTATAATTTGTTCAACCAGCATGTTATCTATCTTAAGGAGAGCCACCTCTAGTAAACTATGGATCCCGGTCCTTGTCTTTTACATTCAATCTACATTCTGTTTAATCCTTTGTTTTCCGCAAAACACGATGAGATTGACAACCTCATCGCAAGTTGGGGACAAAGTTCTGTGGTTGTGTTGTGCAGGTCTCCACGTTGCTACTAACACCGGTAGTGCGCCCTGCCAAGGCTCAACTAGCAACACCTTTGGGGTGTTTCCTTGCTCCTACTGGTTCGATTAAACCTTGGTTTCATACTGAGGGAAACTTGCTGCTGTGCTCATCATACCTTCCTCTTGGGGTTCCCAACGAGCTCTACATCAACACTGCTCGAGCATTTTTCTAGCGCCATACACAGAGCCATCAAGCATTTTTCTGGCGCTGTTGCCAGGGAGTCAAGGACATCTTCGCAAGGGGAGTCCCTCATAACCAATCTCTTTACTTTGTTATTTTTGTTTTGCTTAGTTTCTTTTTGCTTTGTTTGCTTGTTTTGTTATTCAAAAACACAAAAAAATTAGTTCTACTAGTTTGCTTTCTTATTTTAAAACACAAAAAAATGACTACTCTTGAAAACACTAAGTTGTGTGACTTCACTAGCACCAACAACAATGATTTTATGAGCACACCTATTGCTCCACCTATGCCTGAAGATACTTTCTTTGAGATAAAACCTGCTTTGCTTAATCTTGTTATGAGAGAACAATTTTCTGGTATTGGTAATGAAGATGTTGCTTCCCATCTAAATAACTTTGTTGAAATTTGTGAGATGCAAAAGCATAGGGATGTAGATGGTGATATTATTAACCTGAAATTGTTTCCTTTCTCCTTGAGAGGAAAAGCTAAAGAATGGTTGAATTCCCTAACTAGGAATAGTATTGATTCTTGGACTAAATGCAAAGATGCTTTCATTGGAAAATACTATCCTCCTACGAAGATTATATCTATGAGAAGTGAAATAATGAAGTTTAAACAATCTGATAATGAACATGTTGCTCAAGCTTGGGAATGAATGAAATCTTTAGTAAAGAATTGTCCCACTCATGGACTGACTGCTTGGATGATCATCCAAACTTTTTATGCAGGTTTGAACTATTCTTCAAGGAACCTATTGGATTCTGCTGCTGGAGGTACCTTTATGACCATCACTTTGGGTGCTGCAACAAAACTTCTGGACAATATGATGGTTAATTATTCTGAATGGCATACTGAGAGAGCTCCACAAGGTAGGAAGGTAAATTCTGTTGAGGAAACCTCCTCCTTGAGTGATAAGATCGATATTATTATGTCTATGATTGTTAATGGGAAAGCCCATATTGATCCAAATAATGTTCCTTTAGCCTCTTTGGTTGCTCAAGAAGAGCAAGTTGATGTGAACTTCATAAGAAATAACAATTTTAGCAACAATGCCTATAGGAGTAATTTTGGTAACAACAATTATAAGCCATATCCTCCCAACAATGGTAATGCTTGTGGAAGTTCCTACAAGAATAATAGGAGTGCACCCTCTGAACTTGAAGTTATGCTCAGAGACTTTATTAGTAAACAAACTACTTTCAATAAAACTATTGAGGACAAACTTTCTAATGCTGAAAGAAATATATCATCTTTGGCTGAAGCTCAATCTTCTTTGAATAAAATGGCTACTAAACCTGAAACTAATGATAATCCCTTTGCAGCTACGAATGCTATGCAAGGAAGAATTGATGAAAATGTTAGACTATTAGCTGAATTACATGCTAAGTGGGAAAGAGAAGATGAAATTGCTAGAAACATTAGTGTTTCTACTATCACCACCACTAGTGTTGAGGCTAGTAATAGTTCTACTACTTTAAATGATAATTATGATTTTGATCTTGATGGTTGCAATATCTCTGAAGTTATTAAGTTCCTACAAAAGCTTGCTAAAAGTCCTAATGCTAGTGCTATGAACATGGCCTTTACGAAACATATTACTGATGCTCTCATAAAGATTAAAGAAGAAAAGATGAAACATAAAGCTTCTATTCCTATAAAACAAGAAGACGGTTGGGAACCCATCATTAATATGAAAGTGAATGACTTTGATTTCAAAACTTTATGTGATCTTGATAGTAGTGTTTCTATTATGCCTAGAAGGATTTATGATATGCTTGATTTGCCTCCACTTGAAGATTGTTATTTGAATGTCCACTTGATGATAATGCTAAAAATAAACTCATGGCGACTCTTAATGATGTTCTTATTATGGTTAACAATGCCTATGTCCCTGTTGATTTCTATGTTTTGGATGTTGAATACAATGCTTCTTGTCCTATTACTTTGGGAAGACCTTTTCTTTGAACTGTTGGTGCCATCATTGATATGAAAGAAGGTACCATTAAATATCAACTCCCACTCAAGAAAGGTATAGAACACTTCCCTAAGAAAAGAGAGAAGATTTCTTTTGCTTCTCCTATGAAAACAAAATTTGCTCTTAATGCTTCTTCATTTGAGAACACTTGATTCTTTCTTGCTTCTTATGCCTAACTTAAAGGCGTTAAAGAAAAGTACTTATTGGGAGATAACCCAAAAGTTTTAGATGAGTCTTGGAAGTTATTACCTCTGTAATAACCGCTCCTTATCCTTTTTATTTGCTTTTTGTGCCAAGAGTAACCTCTAATGAGAGAGAAGTAATGATTGGGAAAGTTGCTGTCCCGAAACAGATTTCTGTGCTTCACCGTAAAAATTCGTGTAAAATCTCTGAATGTCTTTTTGAGGCGTGAATTTTTGTGCTTCTGCCCCAGGTTATTATATAACTTTCATTAGTTCAACACTTTTTGATTTGAGCAACAGAAGTTCTTCGAAGAAATTCGTCTTTACCTGATGGTCTGTTTTGACAGATTTCTGCCATTTTCTGCATTTGCTTCTTGTTGATTCCTTTTTGAGTTCTTTTGGGGAATTGAGATTTTTTAGGGGAGTGCTACAGTAGCTAGTGTTCTAATGGAAGTTTATTTGGTGTTATAACTGAACCTTAAGACTTATTATCTTGAGTGCACTAATGTTGCTAATAAAGATTGTGTGAAGTTTTGTATGAAGGAAAATTTTCAGGTGTATGGAAGGAATGAGTAATGAGATGAAGGATGGACTAAAGCTCAAGCTTGGGGATGCCACGCGTGTCACCCCAAGAAATATCCAAGAAGTACAAGCATCAAAGCTTGGGGATGCCCAAGGAATCCCCTTCTTCATCAATAAAAATCCCAGGTTTCTTCCAAACGCTTCATTTTTATTGTTTCATGCACAGTTGTGTTGTTCTTGGAGCGTCTTCATTTTCGTTTTTGTTTTGGTTTTTCGTTTGATTTTGTTTGCTTAGTTTTCTGAATAAATAGGTTGGACCCCCTCTTTCATACATTGGTTTGCAAATAGTTTGGTTTGGTTTGGAAAAGAGTAGGAAGTTCATGCTTTTGTGGTAAAAAGAGCTCGTTTTGACTGTGTCCTATGCTTTGTCATGCCATGCTTGATATTGTTTTGGCTTTATGCTTAGCATTCTTTGCTTTAGCATGACTTGTTATAAACAATTGAGATTGCTTAATGTGCCTTGGATGAATCATGCCTTGTTTTAGCATATTAAAGCATAGTATAGTGGTATTCTCCTTTGATGCTTTATTTGGGTTGACTTGGCGCATGCTCACACCATGTTATGACTATCTCAAGTCACCATAGCCTTTATAATCCTTTAGTTTTAAACTTGTAGTATCACTTTATGCTTTGATCAGTGATGTTTTTTCGCTCTGCATGATTATGGCCATTATTGCTCTCTTAGTTTGTCGCTCCCAGTCTTTTGCTAGCCTCCACAACAAAGTATGAGTTCCACTCATGCATCCAACTCCCTAAACCAAGTTATTCCAAAGAGTCCACCATACCTACCTACTAGCTTATGCTATTCCAAGTATATTCATGCTTTTGTTTACCCTCCACTTGTTATGAAAAAACTAGTGATTAAAGCTCTCACGAACTTGATGGCACACTTTACTTTATTGCCTCTAATAAACTTGAACCATTGTGTCTTATATGTTGTATATGCTTACACTTATTTGTTGGGAATTAGCAGAACCATGCTTTCATGGGGAATGCTTTCAACATTGCACTTGGTACTTGTACCTAGTTGATATCATCCTCTTTTGTATATGGATGTCATCGGTGTGAAATGAAAGGGAGCTTGTAAGTCCATGGACTTATGTATATGTGTTAGAGAAACGCCTGGGCCACTGGTCTAATCCATGCTGACATGGTGGAAACCTGCAGCGTAACCATAATGAGCTGTCTATGAAGCATTCTTCTTATAAAAAAGAGTCCTATATTGAGAAAAAAGAGAAAAGAGAAAAAAATGAGATTATGAAAAGAGGAAAGAGAGAAAAAAGCACCATATTCCCATGGTAAATAAGAAGAATGCTGAGATGCTCATTGTCTGCTTGCCTTGTCATTTCGATATGGGGATTCTTCCGTATCATCGGGCAAGGGGTACCCCGTTGGTGGTTCTCTATGATACACATGTACTTACGATGACAAGAACTTACCGGTGACTAAACTTGAGTAGCATGAGGAGCGGCCCTCGTATACAAGGGACATGAGATTTCTAACTTATACTTCGTCAAGCATGTACACCATAGTTTGTTCACTTTAACCTTAATCACTTCAAGATGCTTATGATAGGAGCAATGAGAGCTGAAAGCTATAAGTACCATAATTTTTGGAAGCTCTTTATGAGACTTGAATCCCTACTTCCTTTTATAAAAAGGCCTTTATTCCACCATTATATTGAGTCTCCACCTTCTATCTTTATGCACCTACTTTGAGAGCATAGTGGCCATTCTTAGTTCTATGTGCATTGTCCTAAGACTAGTTGATTGATGCATAACTTGATATTGCTTGTTTTAAACTATTTGTATCTAGTCACTCTTATGAACTTTGAAGGTGTCCTATGTATTTATATTTGCTACTCTATGAGAGACAAGCTGAATACTATTATGCTATGTTTTCTTTATGTGAAACAAACAAACATCTTGCAAAGCATTGTTATTCATGAATCTTTTGTTTGTGCCTTTTCATGTTGCATCATAGTTTCTTTGCTTATTGTTAGAACTTTGTCTTTCATGTTATGATTGAAGTACTATGATCCCAGCTTTGAATGTTTTACAAATACTTTGATCAAGTCTTTGATGGTGCATGTCACCTCAAAAATTATTCTTTCTTTTTTATCACTTACCTACTCGAGGACGAGCAGGGGTTAATCTTGGGGATGTTGATACATTGCAAATGTATCTATAATTTTTGATGTTCCATGCTTGGTTTTATCCACTTTCTCGTGTTTTGTTCCAACTTCGGAGTACTTTTCATATGATTTCTTGGACTAACCTATTAAAAAGAGCCATAGTGACAGCTGCCTGTTTTCTGCTACTTTTGGTTCCAGGAAAGTCAGAAAATGAATATTCTCGGAATTGGACGGGAAAAAAGCCAAAGTGCCTATTATTCCGGAAGTCATCAGATGCCAAAGTACGACACGGAGAGGGGCTAGGGGGCCACCACACCACCTAGCCGCGTGGCCCAGCCTGGCCCACGCCAAGGGGTGGTGTGGCCGCCTCCGACACCCCCTCGGCCTCCCCTTCCACCTATAAGATGCCCTCGGGACGAAAACCCTAAGGGCTCGATCAAAAATCCACGAAAGAGTCTATAGCCGCCGTCATCTCCATCCCTAGACCGGGAGGGATTTGAAGCTCTTCCCGGCACCCTGCCGGAGAGGGGAATTCACCTTGGAGGCCTTCTTCATCACCATGCAAGCCTCCGGTGTGTTGCGTGAGTAGTTCATCCTTGGACTACGAATCCATGTAGTAGCTAGATGGCTGGTTCTCCTCCTTTGTGCTTTCATGTCTAGATATTGTGAGCTCCGTTCTTGATCAAGATCATCTATTTGTAATTCTGCATGTTGTGTTTGCGGGGATCCGATGGATATTGAGATGCTATTTCAAATTGATTATTGATTTTATCATGTCTTTGTTATTTGTGATCTTGCATGATTTTCATTGTTAGTAGCTATCTTGGCCAAGTAGATGCTAGCAACTCCAAGAGTTAGTATTTATGCTCGATAGTGGGTTCATGCCTCTGGTAATCTGGGGAAGTGACAGAAATCTCTAAGGTACTAGATGTGCTATTGCTACTAGGGAGAAAACAACAATCCTTTGTTCATAGAACAATTGTATTGTTTACTTTACACGCAGTTCGTAAAGCAATAATCTGTTGCTTGCAACTTAATAATGGAGGGGGTTCGGAGGATAACCTAAAGGTGGATTATTAGTCATAGATGAAGTTGGATGGCGGTCTATGTATAATGTGGTAATGCCCAATCGAATCTCAAAGGAGTCAAGATGATTAGTATATGCATGTATTGCTTTCTTGATGTTTGCCAATTGCCTCGCTATAATTTGTTCACCTAGCATGTTATCTATCTTAAGGAGATCCACCTCTAGTGAACTATGGATCCCGGTCCTTGTCTTTTACATTCAATCTACAATCTGTTTACTATTTTGTGTTTACTTTCTGCAAACTATTACTTCTTTCCATTCGATACGTTTAATCCTTTGTTTTCCGCAAAACACGGTGAGATTGACAACCTCATCGCAAGTTGGGGACAAAGTTCTGTGGTTGTGTTGTGCAGGTCTCCATGTTGCTACTAGCACCGGTAGTGCGCCCTGCCAAGGCTCAGCTAGCAACACCTTTGGGGTGTTTCCTTGCTCCTACTGGTTCGATTAAACCTTGGTTTCATACTGAGGGAAACTTTCTGCTGTGATCATCATACCTTCCTCTTGGGGTTCCCAACAAGCTCTACATCAACACCGCTCCAGCATTTTTTGGGTGCCATACACAGAGCCATCAAGGTGCTGTACGTTCAGCACTTTGACGATCGTGGAACTGGAACGGATCGTGGAACCGGAACGGATCGTGAGGACTGCACTGCATCAAGCGACGTGCTTCATCTATTCCGCAACCACGCGTGTAGTGGTAATCCTCGTGGCCTTCTACCTAAGCTGGATCTTGGGATCACCGCGTAGGAAAAAGTTTTGTTTTTCTCTGCATGGCCCAATAGTAGTATCAGAGCATTAGCTTCTGGTTTTAGGCTCGAGATCGTGCATATGTGATATGCGGTTGGTGTTAGATTGGATCTAATTGCAGTTTTGGTGGTCGATCTATGAGATAGATCGGTTTTGTACAAAGTTGATTGGATCAACTGTACTCGGGGGAATGGATGATCTGGTTCCGTGATCTAACTGCTAAGGTTGTGGAACGACATACCCCTACCGGTCAGCTTCCGCCATCGGGGTAGACTGTGACACATAAACCCGGATGCGGTGATCGAAGATCAAAGAGTTTGGTCTAATCGGAGTTCAGGTCGGATTTGGGTAAAATTGTTTTATCCGATGACGAAGTCCATGTCCGGGACCGTCGGCTTCGCCCTGTCGTAGCGCCTTAGATGTCGTTGCGAGTTTCAAAACGCTTGTAGATATCGTATCTATGCATAACTTGTTTTCGTAGGATGATGTTGTGAATGGTTTGGCTTATGTGCATGTGATGTGTGTAATCCATATGTGATCTACATATCACGGTTTTTGTCAGCCGGCTGGAGCCTAGGTGCTGTCATTTTATTGTATAACGACCTGTGTGCCGGATTCTCTATGTAATTTGCTTTACTAGCTAGTGTAGTTGTTTGGAGAATCCGGAAGGCATGCAAGTCGATGTACAAGTCGGCTACATGGTGTAAGGCAGCACGTGACAAGAGTTGACACGAGTCGAATTACAAGCTTTGTGGAGATGGAGATTGCCATGAAGAGAGCCATACCATTTCACATTATAATTGCCTTATTTTGTGTTATTGTTATGTCTCTGTTTTACCTCTATTAGATAGTTGGTAGAAAGTAATCCCTCAAAGAAGGTCTAGTCAGTTTCCCCGCCAGTGCTGCACCATCACAAGTCGGACATTTTTGGTAGTGGGCTCATAAAATTGAGGTGCTATCAATTCTTTCCGACTAGGTGGGTTTTTGTCGAACTCTTATAGCGGAAGCATTTGGTAATCTAGACGGGTCTATCACAATGGTTGTGGGACTCGGGGAAAAGTCGGATGGGAGCCGGGGCATGTGATGCCACCCATCCAACATGAGTCGTATGAGATACGATTGACAAGGAGTTGTCTACCTAGATCACTTGACGGCTAGTGGTGATGCTAAAGCTCACTAGTCGACTTGCTTATTTAGGGTCCTGAATCACTAAGTAACCATTGGAGGGGTGTTGGTTCTAGTGGGAGCATAAATATTAAAGTGTTTAATATGCTTGCTCTTTATGGATACATGTCTTAAGTGTTTTGCATATTTTCTGTTGTAGATCAATGGCACCTAGCAGTCTTCCTCAGATTTCTGGTTTTGCTTTGAGAACCATCTTAGAGAAAGATAAGCTGAATGGAACTAATTTCACCAACTGGTATCGTAATCTGAGAATTGTTCTCAAACAAGAAAAAAGGGACCGTGTCCTAGACAACCCACTTCCAGCTGAGCCAGATGAGAATGCGACTGTCACAGCTACCAATGCCTACCGTTGGATTTGTGATGAATCCACGGAGATTAGCTGTCTTATGCTTGCTCACATGGAACCGGACTTGCAGTAGTAATTCGAGAATGTTGAGGCCTACGATATGATCGAAAGCCTCAAAAGTATGTTCCAGGCTCAGGCAAAGACTGAGAGGTATCAAGTATCTCAGGCTTTGTTGAGCTGCAAGCTTAAGGATGGCGATCCACTGAGTCCGCATGTGATCAAGATGGTTTGTTACGTGCAGTCTCTGGAAAGGCTTGGCTACCCCATTAGTGAAGAGTTCGCTACGGACGTAATTCTGAACTCTCTTCCTAGTGCGTATGGTCAGTTCATATCGAACTATCACATGCATGGTATGGATAAGAAGCTCACTGAATTACATGGGATGCTAAAGCAGGCTGAGGCGGATCTCAAGAAAGGTGCCAGTCAAGTGTTGATGATACATAATAAGGCTAAGTTCAAGAAGAGTTCTTGGACTAAGAAGAAGGCAAAGTTAGGAGGTAAGGCTGAGGACCTAGTCCAAAGCGCTTCCTCAGGGACTAAGCCATCTCCTGCAGCCGGATCCACTTGCTTCTACTGCAAGTCGGATGGCCACTGTAAGAGGAATTGCAGCAAGTATCTGGCTAACAAAGCCAAGAGTGGAGGTGTGACTTCCGGCTCAGGTACACTTGTTTGCAATGTTATAGACATTTGTCTTGCTGATGGACCTGGTAGTTCTTGGGTATATGATACCGGATCAGTCATTCACATCTGCAACTCATTGCAGGGACTGGTAAGAACTAGGAGCGTGGCAAGAGGCGAGGTTGACATTCGAGTTGGCAACAAAGCGAGAGTCGTTGCGTTGGAAGTCGGCATGAGGCAACTTCATTTACCTTCAGGATTCTTAATGGAACTAAATAATTGTTATTATGTTCCAGTGCTTAGTCGAAACATTGTTTCTGCCTCATGTTTGATGAGACAAGGCTATGAGTCGAATATTAAGAATAATGGTTATTCTTTATATTTGAATGATATGTTTCACGGCTTTGCACCCATCCGGGATGGGTTATTTATTTTGAATCTTGATAGTGAATCTGTCTATAACATAAATGTGAAAAGGTTAAAACCAAATGATCTGAATATGACTTACTTTTGGCATTATCGGCTTGGTCATATAAGTTGGAAACGCATGAATAAGCTCCATGATGATGGACTCCTAACTTCATTCGACTTGGAGTTGTTTGAGACATGCGAATCCTACCTACTCGGCAAGATGACCAAGACACGTTTTGCAAAGAGTTGTGAAAGGGCGTCCGACTTATTGGGACTAGTACATAGTGATGTATATGGCCCGATGAGCACGACAACCAGAGGTGGTTATGAGTACTTCATTACATTCACTGATGATTTGGGTAGGTATGGATATATCTACTTAATGAAACATAAGTCAGATGCCTTTGAAAAGGTCAAAGAATTCTAGAATGAGGTACAGAATCAACTCGGTAAGAGAATAAAGTTTCTTCGGTCGGACCGAGGAGGCGAGTACATGAGCCATGAGTTTGATGACCATCTAAAGAGTTGTGGAATAGTTCCCCAGCTCACTCCTCCAGGAACGTCGCAGAGAAACGGTGTGTCGGAAAGGAGAAATCGGATCTTGTTGGACATGGTATGATTAATGATGAGTTAGACAAATCCGCCTTTATCATTTTGGGGTTATTGTCTAGAAACTGCAGCGTTCACACTAAACAGAGTACCATCAAAGTCGGTAGAGAAGACACCGCATGAGATGTGGACTGGCAAAAAGCCGAGTTTGTCTTTTCTTAAGATTTGGGGTTGTGAAGCTTTTGTCAAGTGACTTCAATCGGACAAGCTTACAGCTAAGTCAGATAAGTGTATTTTCGTAGGATATTGATACATTGCAAATGTATCTATAATTTTTGATGTTCCATGCTTGGTTTTATCTACTTTCTTGTGTTTTGTCCACACTTTGGAGTACTTTTCAGTTGATTTCTTGGACTAACCTATTAACAAGAGCCACAGCGCCAGCTACCTGTTTTCTACTGTTTTTGGTTCCAAGAAAGTCAGAAAATGAATATTATTGGAATTGGACGGGACAAAAGCCAAAGTTCCTATTTTCCCGGAAGACTCACGGAGCCAGAAGGAGAGTCGGAGAGGGGCCACACCCCCCAGGCGCGGGTACCCCAAGGCCACGCCAGGGCATGGTGTGGGCCCCCTAGCTGGCCACCGACCTTGCCTCCTTCGCCTATAAGAGCCTCCCGATACCAAAACCCTAGATAGTCAATCAGAAATCCACGAAAAGTTCCGCAATGCCGCCGCCACCGAAGGGGAGATTCGGGGGATAGAAAATCTCTGTCCCGGCACCCTGCCGGGACGGAGAAGTGCCCCCGGAGCCATCTCCATCGATCTCCACCACCATCTCCATCACCATTGCCGATTCCCATGATGAGGAGGGAGTAGTTCTCTCTTGAGGCTAAGGGTTCTACCGGTAGCTATGTGTTCATCTCTCTCTCAATGCATGATCTTATTGAGATCATGAGCTTGTAATCTATAGATCAACCTTGCTACTCAAGTGCTTTAATAGATCTCTGCTCTCCCCATGTGTGTGAAAGTGACAACTTGCACACCATGGTGGCACTTAGGCTAGAGATTACAAATACTTGTTATGAGTTATATTTGGAGTTGGATGTCTTTATGAAATTGTGGTGTTTGTTGGACTCATCTAGTGCTCAAGGTGGCAGTGTGGGGTTATCTAGATGGGAAAGATGGACTTTGAGGTGTGTTGTTATAGCCCTACCATCGATTAGAGTGTCCAACCGAAGAGTAGTTAAGAGTAGTATCATAAAGAGAATATATCTATATGAGAGTGTTCACTAGTGAAAGTATGATCCCTAGGCCTTGTTTCTAAGCATTGATACACCGTTTGCAATTAGATCTGTTACATGTTTGCTTGCTTCCATCTTTATTTCAATTTTACTTTAGTCTTTTCCACGCCATCAAGCTATCTTCTATCACCGTTACTACTTATAATTATCTATACCACTTGTATTTCACTATCTCTTCGCCGAACTAGTGCACCTATACACCTGACAAGTGTATTGGGTGTGTTGGGGACACAAGAGACTTCTTGTATCTTGATTGCAGGGTTGCTTGAGAGGGGATACGTTTGACCACTTCCTCCCTGAGTTCGATAAACCTTGGGTGATCCACTTAAGGGAAACTTGCTGCTGTCCTACAAACCTCTGCACTTGGAGGCCCAACAACTGTCTACAAGAATAGAAGTGCGTAGACATCAGATATCCGAGGGAAACCTTGGGTTACTACTTCTACAACCGAGAAGAGGGCAAAGTATTTGTCACTCGGAACGGTGTCTTCCTTGAGAAAGAGTTTCTCAGTCGGGGAGTCAGTGGGAGCACGGTGCAACTCGAAGAAATTCGAGAGGTACCGGCCTGTAGCGAGTCGGCAAAAGCCTTGGAGGTTGAGCCGGTCGTGGTACCTAAGCCGAAAACAGCACCGACACTGCGAAGATCGGCCAGATTGCGAAGTGTTCATGATGTGTTACTATTAGACAGTGATGAGCCCGCAACTTATTCGGAAGCAATGGTGGATTCTGATTCTGAGTCATGGCTTGGAGCCATGAGATCCGAGTTAAAGTCCATGGATGAATATCAAGTTTGGAACTTGGTTGATTTGCCAGACGGTGTAAGACCTATTGAGTGCAAATGGGTCTTTAAGAAGAAAATGGATATGGATGGAAATGTTTCTATCTATAAAGCACGGCTTGTCGCGAAGGGGTTCCGACAAGTTCAAGGAGTTGACTACGATGAGACTTTCTCTCCCGTGGCGATGCTTAAGTCAGTTCGGATCATGTTAGCTATATCGGCCTATTTCGACTATGAGATATGGCAGATGGATGTCAAGACGGCTTTCCTTAATGGAAATTTAACCGAGGACGTGTATATGATACAACCCAAGGGTTTTGTCGATCCGGCTAATGCTAACAAGGTATGCAAACTTCGGAAATCCATTTATGGGTTGAAGCAAGCATCTCGGAGTTGGAACATTCGCTTTGATGAGGTTGTCAAATCGTTTGGCTTCATCAAGAGTGATCATGATTCTTGTTTATACAAGAAGTTTAGTGGGAGCAAAGTAAACTTTCTGATCTTATATGTGGATGACATATTACTGATTGGAAATGATGTCCAGATGTTGCAAGAGACCAAGGAATCATTGGAAAAGAGTTTTTCGATGAAAGACTTGGGTGAGGCGACTTACATACTAGGAATCCGGATCTATAGAGATAGATCAAGGCGGCTCATTGGATTGAGTCAGAGTACATATTTGGACAAAGTGTTGAAGAAGTTCAACATGGAGTCGTCTAAGAAGGGGTTCTTACCGATGTCCCATGGCGTAAAACTTAGCAAGACTCATTGTCCTTTGACAACTAATGAGAGAAGTCGGATGAGTGTGATTCCGTATGCTTTTGCAGTCGGATCCATCATGTACGCTATGATTTATACTAGGCCAGATGTTTCCTATGCTCTAAGTGTTGTGAGCAGGTACTAGGCTGACCCTGGAGAAATCCACTGGGCAGCGGCTAAAAATATCCTTAAGTACTTGAGAAGGACTAAGGATATGTTCCTGGTTTATGGAGGTGAGGATGAACTCAGTGTAAGGGGTTACACGGATGCGAGTTATCTCACTGACTCGGATGATTCTCGTTCGCAATTCGGATATGTGTTTGTGTTAAACGGAGGGGCTGTGAGCTAGAAGAGTTCGAAGCAAGAGACGGTGTCTGCGTCTACAACATAAGCTGAGTATATTGCTGCCTCAGAGGCGGCAAAAGAAGCCATTTGGATGAGGAATTTCCTCATGGATCTTGGTGTGGTTCAGGGCTCGTCCAATCCATTAGACGTGTATTGTGACAACAGTGGTGCTATCGCACAAGCCAAGGAACCTAGACAACACCAGAAGAACAAACATATACTCATGCGGTACCACCTTATTCGCCAGTTCATGGATCAAGGTGATATCAAATTATGCAAGGTACACACGGATGCAAACATTGCGGATCCGTTGACAAAGCCACCTCCACAGCCGAAGCATGAGGCGCACCTGAGAGCTATGGGCATTAGATGTCTAGACATGTGATGTCGGATGATTGGCTCTAGTGCAAGTGGGAGACTGTTGGGAATATGCCCTAGAGGCAATCATGTATGATGTTATTCCCATGTATTCATAAGGTTATTGTCCATGTATGAACTACTGATATGTATCATTGAATATGTGATTCAATTGTGGAACTACATATTCATGTTGTTCATACTAATTGTCCTTGGTCGTTGAGGTTGTGTTGGACACACAACTTAGACTAATGTGAAAGTCAGCAGATGACTCAGTTCCACTTGTCATGGGCATGGAGATGCTATTCCGACTTACACGGATTCAGCTAAAGAGTTTAGCAAATCGGACTGACCCATATTGAGATGCAACGAACAAGTCGTCATTTTCATGTCTCAATCAATGTAATCCTTAGACCTGAGGTTATTGCACAATTCGAGTTGAAGATCACCAACTTAGGTTCTATCAAACACTGTTCCATCACTGGGCAGTTATAAAGGCGGAGTTCGGGTCGACTGAGAATCAAGCTGCGTGATGTGAATAACCAAGACGAGATTTTGCCCCTCCATCTGGAGAGATATTCTCTAGGCCCTCTCGGAAGATATGATTCGGAAAGCATGGCCATGCGCGTCTCGGTTAAATGTTAACCGAGGCAATCGACTAAGAGTTAGTCGGATGAATCACTTATCTCAGATCGAGAAAGAGAGTCGTACTATTTAAGGGATGACGATCATTCGCCTATAGTCCGACAAGGTATATCGCGAGGCAAAAGGGACTTAGACGAAAGTCACATTGTAAAGGTATGTCGTCATGACTTATTGGTACTTGGGAGTCGACACGTTCTGCTAGGAGCCGCTACCGACTGATCGATCACGAGTGAGACTCGGAATCGGTTCGGGTTACCATGAGCCTGTCAGGTCACACACTTAAGAACGGGATCAAGTTTGGGTTAGACCCAAATAGGAAATCTATTTGGGTTGGACCGAAATAGAGACATGGACTTAGTCAGTGAGTTGGACTCGCAGTGACTAATATGGGCCTTTTAGTGAATGGGCCACAAGTGAGTGGAGCCTACTTTCACTCCCTATATAAGCTGGGGCGCAGGTGCTTAGAGCACACAGTTAGGTCACTCCATGTGTTGGAAACCCTAGCTCCAGTCCAGTCCTGTCGCCGCCTTACCGGACCTAGCAGTCCATCGCTGGCGCTCCTCCTCGTACGTGTGGATACTGGCGGAGGTGCTGTATGTTCAGCACTTCGACGATCGCGGAACTAGAACAGATCGTGAGGGCTGCACTGCATTAAGCAACATGCTTCATCGATTCTGCAACCGTGCGTCTAGTGGTAATCCTCGTGGCCTTCTACCTGAGCTGGATATTGGGATCACCGCGTAGGAAAAAGTTTTGTTTTTTCTCTGCGTGGCCCAACATTCTATATGTCATCTCTCTGATCCAGTTACACGGGGTGAAACTATTTGAGGAGGCGGAGGTGACGCCAACTATACGGCCAGAACTATACGACCGAATTTTTTATTCCGGTCGTATAGTTGGTCGTTGAACCCTCTGTCTCCTTTATTCGCTTCTAGTTTTCTTCTGATATTATTAATATTTACCAAATAAGCGATTTACGTAGTTTTTTTACTTCTTTTCTCCTCAGTACAACTACTCCAAGAATTGTATCCATTGGATCCATCATATGTCTCGATCCTAGTGAAAACAAACATAAAATGTGTGCACGAGCACCGTAAAATACCAAGATCCTACATCTAGAATGCAAAATAATAATGTAAAACATGAAGCAAATATCACTCATCAACTTTCCCAAGCTTAGACTCTTGCTCGTCTCGAGCAAGTTTAGCTTAATGGATGTGATCCTCATATTCATGAAGCTGAGTTGATAAAATAAATGAGGCAGTTGCAGCATGTGTTTATCATCTACGATACATAGGGATGAATTCATGAATAGTACCTTACTCGAACCATCTGAATAATATTAGTAGGCTTCCACACTTAGTGATTAATAGTTCATAAAAGATTAATCTCAACATAATGTAAAAGTATCTGGTTCAACCGAATGAGCGAGTGAGGTAGTCCCAAGTGTTTTAGGATCAACGTATTCACTTGGGATTCAAAATCTCAAAAGTGTCTCTTTGTCATACTACAATATAGTGGTATATGCATATTTGTTCTTTGCACACTCGCTCTTTTTCTTCTTTCTTTTCTTCTCTTTTGTATATATGCTCACACTTTTGTTTAAGTGCTGTGCAAAGGAGCTAGCCATACATTCCACTTCATGTAGAAATCCAAAGTTTAACGATCTCAATTATCAAATTCCAATTGTATATGAAGCATTCTTATGACTTCAAGATTCTACCTCGACTTGTTCTCACTCTATTTTGATAGCACTTTCATTTTCCTTGGTTCAAGGTTTCTGTTTCAACTTAACTGATTAGATAGTTTTTCTTTGTAAATCAAACCGTAGACTTACAACATATTGACCAAATTATCTTTATGTGTTCCATTAATACCAATGGTTTGGAACTCCTATTGCTATCAAGTGCAAGTAAAATTATACTCAAGCCATTCATATATCCAATAAAACAAATACAAACTCAATATTGCTCCATATATAATAATAAAATTAGAATTTCATTAAAGGGATCGACTATTCCTGAAGGGAATTCTAATGATGCAAACTTTATTGCTAGTTTGAACTAATGCAAAAATAGTAATAAAAACTTATAAGATAGATTACAAGGTCTTAAAGATCTCCCCAAGCTTGGAATCAAGCTAGGTGGGATCAAATAATCCCTTGCGATTATTTGATACCGTGATTTTTGTAGATCACTATGGCGCCATGGAGCGTGGTATCTTCTCTTTACAGGCCAGCCTGAGACAGAGGGATTGATTAACAACTTCTAATTCTTTAACACGCAGCTTGTAGAAAAGATTATTCCTCTCCAGCACTTTCACTTGTTCTTTAATGAATTCATTGTCTCCTAGAGTGTTTGTAGCGCCTTAAGACTCATAGAAAAACCTGCTTCGGTTGTCTGCTTGATATATTCATCAAGTTTGTCAAGATAAAGTCGCAACAATCGAAGGTGTTTGGGTGTCCCTCGCTTCTCCTTGTACAACTCTTCAATCTTCAGCTCTAGGGCCTTCAAATCCCTCTTCTGACACCCATGGTCGGCATCGAGGAACTCCAAAGGGATAACCTTGATCTCCTTACCTTGCTCGCTATTGCTCCCGATCTCCATAGGAGCCTTGCTTCTTTGCTTCTATCCCTTGGTGCGTGTCCTCACTTGTAAAATAAGGTGGATCAGATTCTGGAGATTATGATTAGAGAGAGAAACAATGGCAGTATATAAGGGGGGGGGGGTCAGAGGTCGATAAAACTCGCGAGAAACACCAAATTCTCTCCAAAGAAAAGAATCTTAATGAAACAGGGAAAGAAATTGCAGATTTGGAAGTGTCCTACCGCGTAACGACCAACTATATGGGCGTGGCCTGTATAGCTCCGACCGTATAGTTGGTTCCGGGCAGATATTTCCAAATATCTCGAGTCCACGTCGATTAAATCATGACTCAGAACTGATAATAGAGTTTTTTTATAACATGAATTAACGAAAAGTGTTTGAGAGTTTAACGACCAATTATACGGCCGGAATTTTGGCTCCGGTCATATAGTTGTGACCGTATATATACAGACACCAAAAATCAAAAGTGTCTAAGAGTTTAATGACCAACTATACGACCAGAATTTTGGGTCTGGTCATATAGTTGTTACCGTATAGATACAAACACCCAAAATTGAAAGTATCTGAGAGTTTAACGACCAACTATACGGCTAGAATTTTGGCTCTGGTCGTATAGTTGCGACCGTATAGGCTCAGATATCAAAAACAATTTCACGATGATAGAGAGAGTTTAACAACCAACTATACGAAGGGAGCTTCCTCTCTGGTCGTATAGTTCCGTCCGTATAGTTGGTAAAACCCTTCAAAAACTTTAGAAAAACACAAGGAATCAAAGGCAAAAAAATTCAAAAGTAAAAATTGTGAAAACAAATCACTTATTTGGGTAAGAACACTTACCTTGCACTTAGCATTTGCTTATTCTGGGATGAAAAGCTCCTTCAACAACAAAGACTTCTTCTCTCTTGGAGGAATAGACCTTAGTTCATTGAATAATTCTTGTAAACGAAAATCACCAGGACTAAAGTTCCTCTCAACAAGATTGGTGTCTTGCTGGGCAAACATGGACACTGCATCTAACATCTTTATTCCTTGCCTCTGCATAATCTGCAACTCAAATTCTTGAAGTGAAAGAATCCAACGGATCAGTCTTGGCTTATGGTCTTTCCTCTCAAGGAGTTCTTTTAAACCATCACAATCCGTATGAACTCTTACCTTTGCATCAACTATGTAAGAACGAAATTTATCACAAGAGAAAAATACAGCAAAAAGTTCCCTTTCTTCCTTAGGGTAATTCTTTTGAGAACCATTAAGAGTTCTACTAGCATGATGCATAATATTAAATCCGCGACCAATGTGTTATCCTGGAGTTACTCCTATAGCATCATCACTAGCTTCACATATTAAGTCAAAGGTTGTATCCCATATAGGTGGTTTAATAATAGGAGCACATATTAAGTCAAAGGTTGTATCACATATTAAGTCAAAGCATTTTTGAGTTTATCAAAGTCTTCAAGATATTTATCATCAAAATTAAATCTTACTCCCTTTTGCAAGAGGTTAGTCAAAGGTTTAGATATTCTAGAGAAATTTCTAATGAACCTTCTATAAAAACCCACATGACCAAGAAAACTTCTTATACCTTTAATATCCCTAGGTTGTGGCATTCTCTCTATTGCCTCAACCTTAGCTCTGTCCACTTCAATTCCCTTACCCAATACCTTGTGTCCAAGGACTATACCTTCTTTGACCATAAAATGGCACTTCTCCCAGTTTAGAACAAGATTAGTTTCTTCGCAACGCTGCAAAACTCTTTTGAGATTATCCAAGCAACTAGTACACGAAGTTCCATAGATGGAAAATTCATCCATAAATACTTCCATTATAAGTTCTATAAAATCCGTAAAAATAGCAGTCATGTATCTTTGAAAAGTAGATGGAGCATTACATAAACCAAAAGGATACGTCGGTAAGCATGTAAACCATAAGGACTAATGAAAGTTGTTTTAAGTTGGTCATTCGGATGAACAACTATTTGAGAAAAACTGAAATATCCATCCAAGTAGCAAAAATGAGTGTGGTTTGCTAACCTTTATAAAGTTTGATCTATGAACGGTAAAGGATAGTGATATTTCCTAGTTTCTTTATTTAATTTCCTGAAGTCGCACATCCTATGCCCAACAATAGTTCTAGTAGGTATCAATTCATTGTTTTCATTAGGAACAATAGTAAAACCGCCCTTCTTAGGGACACAATGAACAAACTTACCCATTCACTTTCTTTAACAAGATAGATTATACCTGCGTCCAGTAGGCGTACAATTTCTTTTCTTACCACTTCCTTCATTTCAGGCTTCAATCTTCTATTAAATTCCACAACTGGTTTATCACCTTCTTCCATGAATATTCGATGGATGGTTATCATGCGACTAATGCCCTTCAAATCATCCATTGAGTACCCAAAGGCCTTGCGATGCTCCTTAAGTATCTTCATGAGTTCTTCTTATTAATCTCCTGAAAGTTTAGCACTAATAATAATAGGAAATTTATTTGTATCATCTAAAAACCTGTATTTAAGATTATCTAGTAGAGTTTTCAACTCTGGGGGTGGTAGTTCCTCATCCCCTCTCTTTTCTGGCTCTTCAAAAGCCTCATCAGTTGGGGGTCCCATAATGGGAAGTGAATCGAATTCATCTTCTAGTTCTCCTAGGCATTTGTCCTCCATAACTATTTCTTCATAATTGGGATCTTCATTTATTTCTTCTTCTTGATTACTAAAGAAAAGAGCCGCCATTTCCTCAATAGTTTTCTCTTCCTCTTCTTTTTGTACTTGTCGAGGTATGTCTTTAAATTTGGAAAAGTGGAACTTCTTTTCCACTCCCCCAAGCTTAAGGGACACAATCTCTTTTTTGAAATCCACATAGGCACCTACATCACTCAAAAAGTTTCTTCCAAATATAATCGGGCAAAGAGTATCAGCTGGCATATCAACAACTACAAAATCAATAGGAAAGTTTTTGTTGCTAATTGTGACAGTTGCATCTTTAATTACTCCCATTGGAATTCTAAGATTTTTATTGGCTAACCTAATTGTCATATCATTATTTTCAATTGTAGTCGGTTCTATTTCTTCTTTTATTTCTAAGTAGAAATCATAAGATATAACTTTAACTTCGGTGCTAAGATCGCATAGACCATAATAAGAGGTTTCTTTAAATATGCAGGGAAGAATAGGTTACCCTCATCTTTTACCTTTGTTTTACCTTCAACCAGTATGGAAGTCTCTTCATCAAGTTCAACTATGTTACAATGTGCATACATAGCCATAATTGCTTCCTTGGTTACCTCTTCATCTTTGGTTTCTTCCAGATGTTCCACGACTTCTGGCATACTTTGTTCTTCCTTCTTCTCCTGTACTGCTTTGACCTGTTCATATTCAAGAATATGATTTTGTGTAGCGTTAGGGAAATGCATCTCATGTATTGGTTTTAGGGAGGCCAGTGTTGCTTTATCTTCTCTTTTCTTCTCAGGTTCGGGTGGTGGATCATACTTAACCACACCCTCTTTCGGAGCTTTGCTATGTTCTGTAAAAGCTTTAACAACTTGCAACACAAGATCTAATTCCAAATAAAGTTCTTTAGATAATTCTTTAACATGGCCCTTTTTATGATAATCATGAATGCAATCATGTTCTATTTCTACTCCTCCTTCACTTCCTAGACCAAAATTCTATGAAACTCTATGATCGCGAATTCTATTAAGTAAATCCCAAGCTTTAGCTATAGGAAGATTCATAAAGGCTCCTTCCGTGAAAGAGTCTAGTTCAATTTTATTAGGTTCAGTTAAACCGCCATAAAAGATATGTAATAAATACCATTTAGGCAAATCATGATGAGGACATAGACGTAGTAAATCTTTAAATCTGGTATAAGCTCTTACTAGTCCTTCATTAGAATGGTTCCTCCAAGTCATTATAAGACGCCTGATTCCAAAAGATTTTGACAATGGATAATATTTTGCTAGAAATTCACATGCTAGATTATCCCAAGTAGTAGTGGCTTCCAGGGGTAGAGATCTATACCATGAGAGAGTTGTACTAGTCAAAGTCTGACTAAAAAGTTTAACCCTTACCTCATCAGCAATATATCTCGTCAATTGAAAAGTGCCACATATATCTTTGAAACATGCAATATGCTCATATGGATCAGGATCTTCTTCATGTCTAGTAAATTGCTTCTTGTGTAGAATACCAAGTAGTAGAGGATTAATTTCAAACCCCCTTGTCTTCTAATTGGAGTTGTCTCTTTTATAAATATCATAGGGCTTCCCAAAGTAATATAGTGGGTTAGCACTAGTCATATGCTCAAACTCCATTATGTTGGTGGAAACCTGTAACTCAAAACAAAACTTAGCAAGACAAAAATAAATAAGCAAAGACTAAAAGACCTACAACGCTTAGCTCCCCGACAACATCGCCAGAAAATAGCTTGATGACTGCAAGTGCACACATAGTTTGTAGCTAGTTTCAAAATAAAGATATCGATTCCATAGGGAGAAGGAGTCTGAAGTCTAATAGCTCTTGAAATAAATATTACAATAGAAATGCTAAATAAAGTTCTAAGTGACAAGATAAAATGCGAGTATTGTGTAAAAATGTGTTTTTTGGTTTTAGGTATAAGAGCAACAATAAAGTAAAGTAAAACAACTGAACACAGAAAGTAAGTATCGCGTATGTAAGATAGATTGGAACTGTAATATGGGAAAAGCGTTCTCAGGGAGTAGCGGATACAACTCTAACATTATAAGGAGCTAAGATAAAGATTATTATCATGAACATTCTCAACTATGTATGTGTGGGAGGAACTCCATATTTGGATAAATAGGCAGCAATTGCTACTCACATCATCCACATAACCACAACAGTCAGCAATCGACATCAATCGAATTACTGCGCTATTAAGGGACGTAATCCCGTAGGACATATCCCATGGTATGGATAGTGTTCCGTGAGTTTCCTCGGTTTCCCAAGTTGATACATAAGGAGTGCCACCAACTTTATAGTCACTATAAGTGCTAACACACCTTCGTCTACCAACAAGTAGTTCCCTCCATCAAGTCCCCATGAGAGGCAAATATTGAGAGGCCGACTTCTCTCAACATCATGATGAAGACAATCTTAACCCATGGTCACAGCGATGAATATCATAATAGACTTTCTCTTATTTCAATCTCATACTAGGGTTTCTCCATCTACCTAAGAACTAATGATCTACTCATACATGGAGGGAATCAACATCATGGCAATAATAATGGGATCTATCATAGATGAATAGTACTTGTATAAATCCAAAACAACTACAGAAATTACAACAAGATCTAGAAAAGATGTAGATGTGATGGATGAAGATGGTGATGATGTAGCGGTGGATGATGAAGATCGATGCCTTAGCCTCCTGGATCTGCACAGGGCGAAGATGGATCCCTGGTGGATGAGTTCCCCCTCTAGATGCCTTCCAGATGTGAGGTTTCGGTGATTTCTGGGTGACGTGGGCATACCTTACAGGTAATCGAGTTTGGTATATACGGTTTGATCTAGCAGAAGCCCACGGAGTTACCAGGGCCCAATCCAAGATTCGGGTGACCTACGGAGACACCGACTGCTTACGGCACAAGGCAAAACTTAAGATAGAAAGTTTAAAGGGGTGAACCCTAACTTGTAACGACTCGACCTGCTACCTAAGACCTAGCCTATCTATATAATGGATAGGAGGGGGCAGTGAGGAGGACAATCACAACTCTAGTTTTCACAGCCTCTCTGGATTGAATCTACGCACCCCCTATAACTTTCGACTCCCTTGATAATTCCAAGAGAAGACAAGCAGGAGTAGGGACCTCTACGAGGCCTGAACCTGGGTAAACCTTGTGTCCTTGTGTGCTTGTTCGCTAGCCGATTGATGTCTCCAGTGCTCCCTCCTTCTCCAAAACCCAAGTCCATAACAATGGGCATTGATGAGTTCAACCCTTGTCAATTGGCACCGTCTGTGGGAATTGGGAGTGCTGATGCTGCGGCTTGTTTGGCCCCATCAAACGTGATCTACATCTCTGCAACATCAGAGATTCGCCTCCTCTTTGTTGCCTTCAACTTCACCATCCACACGCCAGCCACTCGCCCGGCTTTCGAGTCCATGGGCGAAGGGATTTGCCTAACAGTCGGGAGATTACGCTTCCAAGTTGGTCAGCTGGGCACACTTCGCCTCCCTAACTAGCCCATGGTTTCCGTGATTGCTCCAGCATCATGGTTTCCACCGCTGATCGGCACCCTGAGCGAACTCAACGCCCCGGGGACAGTTGGGGACACGATCAGCGACAACAGTTGCGGATCCGATCTAGGCGATCTAGCCACTGAAGATGGAGCCTACGGCTCTAGATCTAAAAGATGCGGAAGCAACAACTTCCCCAATCACAACATGTGCACCGTCATCAACGCAAGTGACACCGGCACCAGTCACAAAAATGCTGACACTAGTCCGACCAACGGCGTCATCCTAGTTGCAAACAGTGGTCCCACCAACAGCACACCCACCAACAACGGGACAGGAGGAGACCCGTATCTCACGGAGAATGAGCACACCTAAGAGCGCGTGCAGATGCACCTCAATGAAAATGAGTGGGCCCACTACCGAGAAGCTCTGCGGGGTAATCCACTACCCCTAAACTCATCGCAAGACATGCTGACGGGTTACCATTGGCTGCTCAAGGAAGAATACACGCGCCAATAGCAAGTAATCGTGCAACTCGATGCGCGCAGAAGGGCGACTACCGAGTCAAGCCTTCGGCAGCCTCAAATCTCTTCCATGGGAGGATCCTCCTCCAAGGGCAACAACCATGTGGCCACCAAAAGGTGCTCTCGACTGGCCCATCTCACCGACAAGGAGTGAGAAGAGGCCGTGCGATTCCTTGACTTCTCGTCCATGACGGTGGATACGCGAGGCAATGAGCTCCCGAATACACTACAGGCGGCGGTAACGGCGGCCACCATGTAACTCCTCAACAACTAGCCTCTGGCCGGGGATCCACGAGCTGCCATGCACCAATCTATGATCGCAGGCTTGGGGCTAGTCAAAGCCTCCCTCATCAAGGATCCAACATCGGAGCTGAAAAAGAGCAAGGCTCTGGCCAAATGCTACTCCTCGCCCTCCTCTAGCGATGATAACCACGACTTGTCTCGACTTTGCCGCTCACGGTGGCATGACCGCGACTACGACGCGCGTGATGACATCACACAATGCAAGGTCGACAAGGTGTGTGCGAGGCGTGCCCATTTGACTGACTCAGAGGATGACGGGACCGAACTCTGCGGCGCTAGCGGCTTTAGCAGAGCCATCAGGCAGAAGCAAATGCCTAAGGGGTTCAAACTCCCATCAGAGAACCCGAAGTTTGACGGCCTACAGGATCCGAAGATCTGGCTAGAGGATCACATCTCCTCCACCAGGCTGCATGGCAGAGCCATGAGCACGACGATGCAATGCCTCCAGCTGCAGCTGCAAGGCACCGCCCGTGTGTGGCTCAACAATCTCCCGCGCAGATCCATTCGCAGCTGGGAAGAGCTAGTTTATAGCTTTGTGCGCAACTTCAAGGGCACTTATGAGAGGCCCACATCAATCGAAGAATTGCGCAGCTGCTATCAGAAGACGGGCTAGTCGCTACGCTCGTACATCCAGAGATGGTCCATCATAGAAAACTCTGCGGAAGACATCTCTGAGGATTACGCAATCGACCCGTTCAATGGCGGCGTGCGCCGTAGAGAGCTAAGGGAGGAGTTGGGCCGCTCGAAGCCCAAGACAATCGACCACCTGATGGAGATCGCGAATAGGTGGGCCGATGGAGAGGAATCGGTGAAAACCGTGTCCACTCCTATGATGATGATGAACTTGGCCGTAGACGCGATCGTTGAGGAAAACGTCGCATGCGCGCATACGACGACCACGAAGAAGTCGACATGGTCGCAGCCAGCTATGCCGACAAACATGACGACAACCGCAACAGAGGATACCGCAGTGGTGGATACCGCGACAGCAGAAAGACCATGCAAGTGTGGCAACGCCACACTCATGATGAGGCACCCGCAACCTCCATCCAAGACAAACTGTCCAGACCGTGCAATGTACACTTCTACATCAACAAGCACGACGACAAGAAAAAGTCCAGCCACCTCCTAAAGGACCGCCGCGAATTCCTCAAGCTCCACGAAGGCCTGGGTGTTCTGTATGTCGTCTCTCTGATCTAGTTGCACGGGGTGAAACTATTTGAGGAGGCGGAGGCGGCGCCAACTATACGGCCAGAACTATACGACCGGAAAATTTATTTCGGTCGTATAGTTAGTCATTGAACCCTCTGTCTCCTTTATTCGCTTCTAGTTTTCTTCTGGTATTATTAATATTTCCCAAATAAGTGATTTACGTCATTTTTAACTTCTTTTCTCCTCAGTACAATTTCTACAAGAATTGTATCCATTGGATCCATCAACTGTCCTGATCCTGGTGAAAATAGACATAAAATGTGCGCACGAGCACCGTAGAATACCAAGATCCTACATCTACAATGCAAAATAATAATGTAAAACATGATGCAAATATGCACTCATAAATACTCTAAGAGAGAACACCTTTGAATTAAAATATCACACTGTAGCCCCCGAGCATTTATTTAAAACTGAATAGTTATGACTAGATGCTCTAGAGAAACTAAGCACTTTATCTTCTTGTAGAATGAGAATGCCTGGACATAAAGTCACCAATGAGAAATATGCCAAGCTACATCATGCTCTGGAGATTGAAAAGGGTAAACAACCTTCTTGAAGGAACAAATCAAAAATAGCAAGCGTCTGTTTTCCTCTACGGCTCCTTACTTTCCTCATGGAACCATTTTGTCTAAATTATCACAATGATATCTATATTTCGTCTTACTGAGGCCATCGCCAAGGCTAAAAGCATCGTCGAGCAATCCAAGCATATCCAGGAGCTTGGTGATGAAAACCAAATTTTGAAGGAACACCTAGCTGAAGCTGTCAAGGGCCATGAAGAGGCAATGAAGGTGATGCAATAATCTGCTGATGCCGAGATGTAGCGCCTGAAGAAGGAAATCGAACAACTCAAGGAGCAAAACCAAGCTACCAAAGAGCAGAATACTCGGGGCCTCGAGATGTACAAGAAACTTCAGAAGGAGCACGACATCTCGGCGGAGACCTGCAAACAAGATGAGACGAGCATATTTGGTAACTTTCCTCTAGCTTTAGTCAATTCTGTAAGTCGAACACATGTATTGTTATGCTCATGATCCTTGTTTCTAACGAAAACATAGCCCCCATTGGTTTAACCAACATGGTTGAAGGTGCTTCGGATCCAAAGGAATGCATGATTCTTGTCGGCAACTTCATGGTAGTGTTGATGAAGTTGCCAACAAGAATCATGCACTCCTTTGTATCCGGAGCACCTTTACCCATGTTGGTTAAACCAATAGGGGCTGTGTTTTTGTTAGAAACAAGGATCATGAGCATAATAATACACATGTCCGACTTACATAATTGACTAAAGTTGGAGGAAATTTACCAAAGATACTCGTCTCAGATTGTTTGCAGGTCTCCGCTAAGATGTCATGCTCATTCTGAAGTTTCCTGTACATCTCAAGGCCCTGAGAATTCTGCTCTTTGGCAGCTTGGTTCTGCTCCTTGAGTTGTTCGATTTCCTTCTTCAGGCGCTGCATCTCGGCACCATAAGATTCTTGCATCACCTTCATTGCCTCTTCATGGCCCTTGACAGCTTCAACCAGGTCTTCCTTCAAAATTTTGTTTTCATTATCGAGCTCCGGGATATGCTTGGATTGCTCGACGATGCTTTTAGCCTTGGTGATGGCCTCTGTAAGATGGAACATAGATAACATTGTGAGAATTCAGACGAAATGGTTCCATGAGGAAAGTAAGGAGCTGTTAGAGGAAACCAGACGCTTGCTATTTTTGATCCGTTCCTTCAGGAAGGCTGTTTTACCCTTTTCAATCTCCAGAGCATGCTGCAGCTTGGCATATTTCTCATTGGCAGCTTTTCTCCGGGCATTCTCATTCTACCAGAAGATAAAGTGCTTAGTTTATCTAGAGCATCTAGTCAGAACTATTCAGTTTTAACTAAACGCTCGGGGTCTTAATTGCGATATTTTAATTCATAGGTGTTCTCTCTTAGAGTATAGTCAGAATTATTCGTTCTAACTAGAGACTCGGGGGGCTACACTATCAAGTTCTACACTTAGTTCTTTGGAGCACTCAAGCCAAAAACTATTGGTTTTCCGCCTAAGGACTCGGGGGGCTACAATGGGATATATCATGAAGCATAAAAGTAAAGTTCAAAAGACTTACAATGGCAATAACTTTCAGATTGTTGGCCAAGTGAGCATATGCATGATGGAAGGTTTGGCATTGTTGTAAATAACATCTTCCTGCTTAATGAGATCATCTAGGCTCAAAGTCGGAGGTGTTGAAGGCAGAGGAGTCATCAAAGCCGGATGCATTGATGAAGCTCTGGTGGCCTCCTCTGCAGTAATAGTAGTTGAAGGCAAAGAAGCTCCCAGCTCATCCGTTACCATTGCTATAGTTTCTTCTTCTACTTCTACTAGCTGCTTCCCTTTCTCAGTGGCATCCTTAGCCAGAGCTTCAGCCACTTTGGAGGAAATGCTTTACTACATCACTTGGCCATCAGGAGCAAGGTCCATGCCGACGGAGCCTAAGACATCTGGATTCGGATTGATGTCTATCTCCATGACAGAGGTCTCAAGGATGACAGGGGATGAGGCTCCGATGGAGCCTATTACAAGCTTGGCAGCAGGGGTCAAGGGAGCAGCAGTAGGGGACAACTTGGAGAACATGTCACGGATATTCTTGGAACCCCCAACATCTTTGGAGGTTCGCCTCAAACCAACACCGGATTTCTTCCTGAAACATACACGGTATAAGTACATGAATTGAATAGGTGCAACGTAAAGTAAAGCCAGAGTGTAACATCCCAAAACTTTAATTATTTGTGCCATTTTAATCCAAGGTTATTAAGATCCAAATCATCAAAATTACGGTTAACAAAACTTTTCCAATTAAAATTATTAAAGCATTCATATGTGTGTGCATTTAAAATAGGAGTTGATTTGAATTGCCATGATTAAGTGATCCCTTGCCTGTAAAATGATTCCTAGGTGAAATAAAGATCATCTTGATCATGCCCAAACAAATCCCAAAGAAAAACAAATCAAAATGAATAAAAGAAGAGAATGGTCATTCGTCCCATTTTAATCAGCATGCCTACTTTGGCTATTCCTAGTATTCAAAACCTAATAGAAACAATTGTGGATCTTTGCACCCCTTGCTAGTACACGTAATGATGTACCAAGGCCCACTTTGTGATATGCCAAAAACTTTCAAAAACTAAATTTAATGGGCATTTGAAAATTGAATCTAGTTCATATGGGAAGATCCCACTATTTCAAAAACCACTAAAATGAGCTTTATTTTCAAAACCCAAGAAACCACAGAGTCTCAAGCTTATTACTAGCACACCCACCAAAAATCTTTTCAAAATTCAAAAGTAAATTTCTTAAGGCCATTTCCACAAACACTCGGCAGGCAGGAATCAAACTCTAATCCTAGCTCACTGTTTTCTACAGGGTTTTGCCCCCATTTGATCTCCATTTACTCCCTCTGTCTCCACTTGATCCAACCCGGCCATGAATACCCCATCCCCTACCCCCTAGCAGCAGTGCCATGCCACCTCGAGCACCATGTCGCCGGCCTAACTTGCCATCGCCACAGCATACCACCCTTCTCTCTCTCGCCATGTCTATGAGCTAGCCCAGACCTCACCGCCACCCTCTGTCCCCTCCCCGAGCAAGGCCAAGCCATGGACCACCCGTAGCGCGGCGCGCCTAGAGTGTTTACGCCATGCCGAGCATACGCTAGAGCGTCGCGCCCGACACGCGTGCACACGTCGCCCCTCGACTGCAGCCCGCGCCCACCGCATTGCCACGACCCAGGGAACACCCCAGACATGCCCGTTCACCGCCAATCGCACCACAGCCACCGCCCACCATGAAGACTGCCGCCTCTGCCGCTCAGAGCGTGAGCACCGCCCGACCAAACGCCACTGCCCCTAAGCCCACATTTAAGCCCTAGCGCACCGCCAAGAGACCAGCCTTTGTCCCCTACCTCAAGCCACGCCGCTAGCACGCTGTGTAGCCCTCGCCGGAGCCGCCCGCCCATCACTCTCGGTCGCCTCGTCGAGCTACAAATAGAGGCCACCCCAGCACAATCCACTCACACCATTCCACTCCCCTCACCTCACTGGTCCTTCCCCACCTCTAGCCAGAGCAGCGCGGGCACTTGCTCGCCGGAATTTGGCCAGAGAAGCCCGCTGTAGAGGAGGAGAAGGCGACGTCGATTACGTCCACCCCCGGAGCTGCCTCGACCACCCCTGAGCCCGCCGTCGATATCACGTTCTTTTTCCCGCCTCGCCGTCGTTGCTGGAGCCTTGGTACACCCCCTGAGCACCCCCACCGAGCCGCTAGGGTTAGACCTCGCCGGTGACCTGTCCGTTGTCGACGACGAGCCCCATCCGTCGATCTTAGTTCTAATCTAATGTCCCACATCGCCCCGTACCGCTTCGTGTGTAATGAGCCTCTGACCGGTGGACCCGCCTGTCAGCTGTGCCCCGCGCCGTGGAGTGCCACTAGGCCGGCCCATTAGCTTTCCCACGCGACCCATTTAGTTCAAATTAGGATTTTGTATTTAGTTTAAACCTAGTTCTGTCCCTTAGTTTGAAATTCAATTCAGAGAGATTTACAAATCCAAGTGGAGTGATTCCAATTTTGTTAGAAAGCTACTGAAAAGATATACCCAAGCCCGTTGGATTTAATTCAATTAGAGTTAGAGATCTCTCCTAGTGAAAATAACAAGACATAAGCTTTTGCATATTTAAACATTTTTATAAAATAACCCATGATAGCTTTTGAGTTGATTCCAACTCTCAAAAATCACATTTCACCATACCTATCTGAATATGTAATAATATTAGGGTTTACATGCAGTGACTTTGGACTAGTAACAAAATAATGCTATATAGGCATTTCTAGTCACTTTAAATCATTAAATAATGAATTTAAACCAAAGTAATTGTGATACAACCCTTAAATCACATTCCCACATGTTAGAATATGTGGTGATGACATGTGTCCACATGATCCCATATTTTAAGTGGTGAATATAAATCTTAGTTAATTTTTCAATGAGTAGAAATTACTTTTCTTAAATAAAGGGAATGAAACTAGTTAATAAAACTTGTGATGCTTGTGATGATAATAGATCATCAAATGTGTGCCTTATAGTGCTAATTAGACTAGTTAAGTATTGTTTGGTGATTATGTACTCCGTATGTATTTATAGACGATAGCACCGACCAAGCTTTCGAGCAGGAGGAGTTCTATCAAGAGGAGGAAGAAAACTTCAACCACTGCACTGCACAAGGCAAGCCACCATTAACAATGCAAGCTAACACTTGCAAGTATAATGCTTAGCAAGCTAGGATTAAGCTAGATGATTGAGCAAAGATGCTTTAGGCATGGTTTGGTTATACCACTTTGACTATTACTTACCCCAAGTGTTATTTCCAAGCTTTACTTCCTTTACTTTACCCAAAGTTCTTTAATTGTTTTGAAGGTAGCATAAAGAGTATAAAACTTGACCTAGTTAGATAACTTTAGATGTCATTCTATGGCATGAGATTGATCCCATCATTTCCACCTTAGTGAACACTCTTAACTTAGTAGTTTAGAGTAGATAAAAACTTGAGTCACTTTAGATGGGAACACTTGGTGAAAATGAATTATGAAAACCTTAGAATGATGAGTCATTCTATTGAGATGTTTTGACATGTGTTGAGAAACACAAATGGTTTATGATGATGAACATGTTGAGGCATGAGCCTTAACACCTTTTTCAAAATTGATGGTTGGATTCGGATGCGATACCATTCCAAATTTATCGTACAACCACAATACCTGAATTGGGTAAGCTTTAGCCAGAAGTTTATATGCATTAGTATTAGTTCCCTCGCAGGAGAGGTTTGAGCTGAGGCTACCTCTCAATGTTGTCCACCTATGCAGTGCCCAAGATGACAGATGGTCATGGTTGGGAGGCCATGCTCATAGGAGATGTGCTTATACTAGGGTGTGTAAAGGAAAGGTTATGTTTGATTATCTGCATAGTAAGTATGATGATTCAGGGTTATCCCTGACAAATGTATCGCATCTTATGGTGAAAGTGTACCACCTCTGCAGAGTGTTCAACTATTCGAATAGCCGCGTCCGCGGTGATGGACAGTTGGAATGGCCATACTGTTTCATTGTCAGATGTTCTCAAAATAACTTGTGAAATGAATGATGAATCTTGACTTGACCACAACAGGGTTGTGATTATGACACTAGCTTCCCAACTTAAGTGATTCTAGAACTTTATTTTATCTTTCTTTGCTTTTGAACTCAGCTTAGGTTTCAAACTTAACTTGATAGTTAAACTTAGAGTTAGCAATTTAACTGAGAACTATACTACTTGTTAGTGGTAGTTTGCGAGTACTTAAAGAGTACTCATGGCTTTTGTCCCTGACTATTCTCATGGCCAGACTATGAAGGAGACTACCAAGATGATGGCCAGCAGGATGGCTATGATAACTAGGACTATCTGCCTTCGTCAGCATTGCCTGTGCCCTTGAAGATGGACCCCACCGCTACACTTATCTTTTATTCCGCTGCTTGTTGTATTAAGACTGGATCATGAGATCCTTATTTGTGTAAGACCTTATGTATGGTTTGTAATGGATGATGTACTATGATATCCAATCTGTTATGTCTCGCAAAAATGGTAATCCTGGGATTGCGATGAATGACATAACATGCATCTGGGATTAAAAATCCGGGTGATGACAAGTTGGTATCAGAGCCATCCTGGCCATAGGAGACCCTAGTTAGAATGGACGTCCAAACAAAAACTTAGTTTCAAAACCAAAGTGAGTATTTATGAAAAACAATCTTCTATCTTACCCTTGGGAATTCACTCTTTCTCAAAAATTCATGTTCCTCAAAATTCTTACACTGCTACTTAAAACTTGACACACTTGATCACTTCACTGATTTCCTCATCCTTAATTATTGTAGATGGAGACTCAGTTTAGCAAGTTCTACCGGTTGGGAAACGGAGGTTAGCTGATCTTCGAGAGGGATCTGGATTCACTGTCGGAGTTACTGGGGCGCCCACATCCGGAGTTTCTTGGAGCTCAACTTCCAGGACCCCTAGGAGGAGATATATAGTGGCTAGTCACCGCTGATCTTAGAGGAAGCATAGAAGCACCAACGTCCGGGAGAATCCAGTTCTCAGTGAGAGAGAACAACTGGCTAGATGGATTAGCCAGGGCAATGCATGAAGCTCTCGCACGTCTATGTGCCCTTAGTGTCAACCAAATCCAAGGAACCCGTTTTGCTCACTATGCAAGGCGTGACTTCATGGGAATGCCGATGGAGATGCCAAGTCATCCAGAACTGAAGCGCCAAGTGGAGAACCTCGACTTCCTGTTGTACGATCATCAGAAGGAATTGGACAATGCTAGGAAGTTCGCCAACCACAACCATGCCATTGCAGCCCAGAAGGCCCAGACTTTCTCTCTGCTTGTCAAGGATCGTCAGTCTCTTCGCCTCTAGCGTGAGAAGAAGGATCGCACCATCGCCCGTCTTCGCAAGAAGGTGGCCGACCTCGAGAAGACCGTCAAGGAGTAGGAAGCTTAGCTTGCAGCAAAGGAGAAAGAAGAGGAGGGTGAAGACATCCAGGGAGACATGGATTCTTACCTCAGCAATAATGATGACTTTCTGGAGGAGGATGCTGTGGACTTCTACATTGACAATGAGGACTCCGACTTCATCGACGACGTGTAGATGCACTAGAGCACTGTCGTAGCATGAGATGTATTGGTCCCACTGTATCGTAGCTTGCAGAATGGTTCTTCAAACCATCTGTTTCCTTTATTATTGTGCTGTGTGTTTGTATCGTGTGCTTGTTTGCATGAATGAAATGAAGTTAGTTGCAAAACCTGAGTCAAACTCAAATTTTTAGCTTTGAAACAAAAACCATGAACCTTAGAACTTTCCCTCTTACCCCTTTATCTACCTCAATCTTCAGATGACTCGTGGAAACCAAGGAGGGAGCAACTCGTCGCAAGACCCAATGCTGCAGATTATGCAGATGTTAGTTGCAGACCATGAAGCAAGCAGGGCAGAGCGCCAAGCCAACTTAGCAACATTGCAGCAGATAGCTCAGATGGCCCAAAACAACCAAGGGAATGGAAATCAGGATCAACATGGATCCAAACTCAAAAACTTTCAGAATACCAATCCCCCCATCTTTAACCAAGCTGAAAACCCACTAGATGCTGATGACTGGTTGCAGACAATGGAAAACAACTTAGAAGTTGCATGAGTTGATGACAATGAGAAAGTTATCTTCGCCACCCCCTACTTGGCGGGAGATGCAAGAGCTTGGTGGACTAGTATCCGTAACATGAACCATGGTCAAGTGATGACATGGAAGCCTTCAAAACCAAGTTCAGCCGCACCCACGTGCTGGAAGGTCTAGTCACCCGACTAAGGGATGAGTTTCGTGATTTAAAGCAAGGCAGAATGACTGTGGTGGAATACCATGACAGATTCCTGTAGCTTGCAAGGTACGCCCCTGATGAGATCAACATGATATGCACCAAGGAACAATTGACCCCCAATGTCTCGCCCAAGCTACCCTAACCGTAGCGGAGGCAATGTGAAGTCCGGAGGAAACAACCACAACTCCGGCAACACCAACAACTTCAACCGTGCACCTCCCAAGAACAACAACAACAACACTGCACCCATAACTGGCAGCAATGCTGTGCCCGTCATAGCAAAGGACAAGTCCCAGATCACTTGTTTCGAGTGTGGAGTGAAGGGTCACTATTCCAATGAGTGTCCCAAGAAGACTGCCGCCACTGCCAATGTGAATGCCCCAGCTCAATAGCAGCGTCGTGTTCAACCAGGGAGAAGATTTTCCCTAGGGAACCCTCACAACCGCAACGGCCGTCTCTTCCACATGAATGCCGAAGAAGCCCAAGAAGCGCCATATGTAGTACTGGGTATGTTTTCTGTCAACTCAGTTTTAGCCAGAGTATTGTTTGATTCGGGAGCATCGCATTCATTTGTCACCGAAGAATTTGCATGCACTAGTAAGATTCACCCAACCAACATGAAGCATGTCATGATAGTTCAAATCCCCGGTTCAACAACCAAAGCTAGAAAAATTTGCAAACTGTGCCTATCAGAATACATGGGATAGATTTTTATGCCAACCTAATCGTACTCGGAACCAAAGGTTTGGAATTAGTACTAGGTATGGACTGGATGTCAAGGCATAAAGGAATGATAGACTGTGCTAAGAAAGCCATCACCATGACTAGTAGCTCTGGACTCACAGTAGAGCATATATCTGAAATCCTACCTTGCCAATTCAAGTGCAACAAGAGTCTAGCCCTACCCACCATTGACCAAGTTAGAGTAGTCTGTGAATACCCCGACGTATTCCCAGATGAATTGCCAGATTGAGTTCATTATCGAACTAATCCCCGGAACCGGACCCATAGCCCAGAGACCCTATAGCATGAACCCCTCAGAGTTAGTGGAATTGAAGAAGCAGTTGGATGCCATGTTAGCAACATGCTTGATTCAACCTAGCGCATCGCCATGGAGATCACAAGTGTTATTCGTCAACAAGAAAGATGGATGCTACCGTTTGTGCACAGATTACAGAAAGTTGAATGACGTCACCATCAAGAACAAGTACCCCTACCAAAGATAGAGGATCTATTTGATCAATTGATTGGAGCCCAGGTATTCTCAAAGATTGATCTTAGAACTGGTTATCACCAACTTAAGATTCGTGCAATGGATATTCCGAAGACCGCGTTTACTACTCGCTATGGTTTATATGAGTATACGGTTATGTCTTTTGGATTAACCAATTCCCCTGCTTATTTCATGAATCTCATGAATAAGATCTTTATGAATTTCCTAGATAACTTTGTAGTTGTGTTTATCGATGACATCCTTGTCTACTCCAAGTCAGTAGAAGAACATGAGCAACATCTGAGAATCATCTTAGAAACCCTGAGAGAGCATATGTTATATGCCAAGCTCAGTAAGTGGGAGTTTTGGCTGAAAGAAGTAGGATTCCTAGGACATATTGTGTCTGCCGGAGGAGTCTCTGCTGATCCCGCCAAGATCAAAGATGTCGAAGAATGGGAAGCCCCAACCACCCAAACCCAAGTCCGTGCATTTCTCGGATTAGCGGGATACTACCGCAAGTTCGTAGAAGGATTCTCGAGCATCGCCAGACCCATGACCCAATTGTTGAAGAAAGACAAGAGTTTGAATGGACAGACAAATGTGAAGCCAGTTTCCAAGAACTGAAGAAGAGATTGATTTCAGCCCCAATATTGATCATGCCAGATATCAAGAAGCCATTTGATGTATATTGTGATGGATCCAAGATTGGTCTCGGATGTGTGTTGATGCAAGAAGGCAAAGTCATCACGTATCTGTCTCGACAACTAAAGCAGCATGAGCAGAACTATCCGACCCATGATCTTGAATTAGCAGCCGTAGTTTTGGCATTGAAGACAAGGCGTCATTATCTGATGGGTAATCGCTATGAGATTTACTCAGATCACAAGAGCTTAAAGTATATTTTCACTCAGAAGGAGTTGAATATGAGGCAAAGGAGATGGATAGAGTTAATCAAGGATTATGACCTTGACATTCACTATCACCCCGGCAAAGCCAATGTGGTAGCGGAAGCTCTTAGCAGATTGCCGTGTAGGCTAAACACCATAATCGAAGAGAAGCAAGCAAGTTTGTATGAGGAGTTGGAGCAGTTTAGAACTGAGCTAGTTAGCGAAGGATTCTTAGCTAGCATTGAACTTCAACCCACTTTGATTAGCCAAATCAAGGAAGCCCAGAAGGGAAATTAAAGTATCGACAAAATCAAACGTCTTATTGGTACAGGAAAGGTACCTGGATTCACTGAAGATGAAGAAGGAGTGCTGTGGTACAAAGGACGTATCTGTGTGCCAGCAGATTCGGAGCTGAAGCAAGTCATCATGCAGGAAGCTCATGATACTCTTTATTCTATCCACCCTAGAGGAACGAAGATGTATCAAGATTTGAAAGAGCAAATTTGGTGGCACAAGATGAAGAGAGAAATCGGAAGCTACATCGCCAAGTGTGATATCTGTCAAAGAGTCAAAGCAGAGCATCAGAGACCCACATGACTATTGCAACCATTGCAGATTCCGGAATGGAAATGGGATTCCGTCGGAATGGACTTTATCACCGGTTTGCCTACTTCTAGTAGGGGAAATGACTCAATCTGGGTCATAGTTGATAGACTGTCCAAAGTAGCTCACTTTATCCCTGTCAAGACTACCTACCAGAGTTCGAAGCTAGCAGAACTGTATATTGCTAGGATTGTTAGTCTGCATGGAACCCCAAGACCATAGTATCATATCGAGGAACCTAGTTTACCTCAAGATTTTGGCAGAAAGTTCAGGAAGGATTAGGCACCAAGTTGAATTTCAGCACCGCTTATCACCCGCAAACTGATGGACAGACTGAGAGAGTCAGCCAGATCCTAGAGGATATGTTAAGAGCTTGTGTGTTAGAGTACGGATCAAAATGGGAAGACTGCCTGCCTTTCACAGAATTCTCATATAACAATAGTTATCAAGCTAGTTTTCAAATGGCACCATTTGAATTCCTATACGGAAGAAAGTGTCGTACCCCTTTGAATTGGTCGCAAGTAGGAGAGAGTCAGATCTTTGGACCCGACATTCTCCGAGAAGCCGAAGAGAAGGTTCACAAAATCCGTGAGCATCTCAAGACCGCCCAATCCAGACAGAAAAGTTATGCTAACAAAAGAAGGAGAGACCTGACTTTCAATGTCAGAGATTTGTATATCTCAAGGTTTTGCCATTGAAGGGAACGCAACGCTTTAGTCTGAAAGGAAAGTTAGCCCCCAGATATATCGGGCCCTTCAAGATTCTGAACCACCGAGGAGAAGTATTGTACCAACTGGAACTACCTAAAGAGATGTCAGCCATCCACAATGTGTTCCATATCTCGTTACTTCGCAAATGCCTAGAAGTGCCAGAGAAGACTGCAGTTTTCAAGACCATCGATCACAGAGCTGTTGAGATCAACAATGACCTAACATATCGTGAAGTGCACATCCATATCCTAGAAGAAGCTTACAGAACCACCAGGACCAGGAGTATCAAGTTTCTCAAGATTCAATGGAGCAACCATACCGAAGAGGAAGCCACTTGGGAGCGAGAAGATTACATTAGGACAGAGTTCCCAGATCTCTTTAGTTCCTAGTTTTCTTTGTAAATCTCGGGACAAGATTTTTTTTAAGGGGGGAAGGTTTGTCTCATCCCAAAACTTTAATCCAAGGTTATTAAGATCCAAATCATCAAAATTAGGGTTAACAAAAACTTTTCCAATTAAAATTATTAAAGCATTCATATGTGTGTGCATTTAAAATAGGAGTTGATTTGAATTGCCATGATTAAGTGATCCCTTGCTTGTAAAATGAATCGTAGGTGAAATAAACATCATGTAGATCATGCCCAAACAAATCCCAAAGAAAAACAAATCAAAATGAATAAAAGAAGAGAATGGTCATTTGTGCCATTTTAATCAGCATGCCTACTTTGGCTATTCCTAGTAATCAAAACCAAACAGAAACAATGTTGGGTCTTTGCACCCCTTGCTACTACACATAATGATGTACCAAGACCCACTTTGTGATCTGCCAAAAACTTTCAAACACTAAGTTTAATTGGCATTTGACAATTGAATCTTGTTCATATGGGAAGATCCCACTATTTCAAAACCACTAAAATGAGCTTTATTTTCAAAACCCAAGCAACCACAGAGTCTCAAGCTTATTACTAGCACACCCACCAAAAATATTTTCAAAATTCAAAAGTAAATTTCTTGCGGCCATTTCCACAAACACTTGGCAGGCAGGAATCAAACTCTAATCCTAGCTCACTGTTTTCTACAGGGTTTTGCCCCTATTTGATCTCCATTAACTCCCTATGTCTCCACTTGATCCAACCAGGCCATAAACACCCCATCCCCTACCCCCTAGCAGTAGTGCCATGCCACCCCGAACACCATGTCGCCGGCCTAACTTGCCATCGCCGCAGCAGACCACCTCTCTCTCTCTCTCGCCATGTCTATGAGCTAGCCCAGACCTCACCGCCACCCTCTGTCCCCTCCCCGAGCAAGGCCAAGCCATGGACCACCCGCAGCGCGCCGCGCCAAGAGTGTCTACGCCATGCCGAGCATGCGCCAGAGCACCCCGCCCGACACGTGGCACACGTCGCCCCTTGACCGCAGCCCGCACCCGCCGCGTCGCCACGACCTAGGGAACACCCCAGACATGCCCGTTCACCACCAATCACACCACATCCACCGCCCGACGTGAAGACCGCCGCCTCTGCCGCTCAGACCGTGAGCACCGCCCGACCAAACGCCACTACCCCTAAGCCCACATTTAAGCCCTAGAGATCCACCAGGAGACCAGCCACCGTCGCCTACGTCGAGCCACGCCGCTAGCATGCTGTGCAGCCCTCGCCGGAGCCGCCCGCCCATCACTCTCGGTCGCCTCGTCGAGCTATAAATAGAGGCCACCCCAGCACAATCCACTCACACCATTCCACTCCCCTCACCTCACTGGTCCTTCCCCACCTCTAGCCGGAGCAGCGCGAGCACTTGTTCGCTGGAATTTGGCCAGACAAGCCTGCTGCAGAGGAGGAGAAGGCGACGTCGATTTCGTCCACCCCCGGAGCTGCCTCGGCCACCCCTGAGCCCGCCGTCGACAACACGTTCGTTTGCCCGCCTCGCCATCGTCGCTGGAGCCCTGGTACGCCCCCTGAGCACCCCTATCGACCTGTCCGTCATCGACGACGAGCCCCAGCCGTCGATCTTAGTTCTAATCTAACGGCCCACATCGCCCCGTACCGCTTCGCGTGTAATGAGCCTCTGACCGTGGACGCCCTGTCAGTTGTGCCCCGCGCCGTGGAGTGCCACTGGGCCGGCCCGTTTGCTTTCCCGCGCGACCCATTTAGTTCAAATTAGGATTTTTCTATTTAGTTTAAACCTAGTTCTGTCCCTTAGTTTGAAATTCAATTCAGAGAGATTTACAAATCCAAGTGGAGTGATTCCAATTTTGTTAGAAAGCTACTGAAAAGATCTACCCAAGCCCGTTGGATTTAATTCAATTAGAGTTAGAGATCTCTCCTAGTAAAAGTAACAAGGCATAAGCTTTTGCACATTTAAACATTTTTATAAAATCAACCATGATAGCTTTTGAGTTGATTCCAACTCTCAAAAATCACATTTCACCATACCTATCTGAATATGTAATAATATTAGGGTTTACATGCAGTGACTTTGGACTAGTAACAAAATAATGCTATATAGGCATTTCTAGTCACTTTAAATCATTAAATAATGAATTTAAACCAAAGTAATTGTGATCCAACCCTTAAATCACATTCCCACATGTTAGAATATGTGGTGATGACATGTGTCCACATGATCCCATATTTTAAGTGGTGAATATAAATCTTAGTTAATTTTTCAATGAGTAGAAATTACTTTTCTGAAATAAAGGGAATGAAACTAGTTAATAAAATGTGTGATGCTTGTGATGATAATAGATCATCAAATGTGTGCCTTATAGTGCTAATTAGACTAGTTAAGTATTGTTTGGTTATTATGTACTCCGTATGTATTTATAGACGATAGCACCGACCAAGCTTTCGAGGAGGAGGAGTTCTATCAAGAGGAGGAAGAAAACTCCAACCACTGCACTGCACAAGGCAAGCCACCATTAACAATGCAAGCTAACACTTGAAAGTATAATGCTTAGCAAGCTAGGATTAAGCTAGATGATTGAGCAAAGATGCTTTAGGCATGGTTTGGTTATACCACTTTGACTATTACTTACCCCAAGTATTATTTCCAAGCTTTACTTCCTTTACTTTACCCAAAGTTCTTTAATTGTTTTGAAGGTAGCATAAAGAGTATAAAACTTGACCTAGTTAGATAACTTTAGATGTCATTCTATGGCATGAGATTGATCCCATCATTTCCACCTTAGTGAACACTCTTAACTTAGTAGTTTAGAGTAGATAAAAACTTGAGTCACTTTAGATGGGAACACTTGGTGAAAATGAATTATGAAAACCTTAGAATGATGAGTCATTCTATTGAGATGTTTTGACATGTGTTGAGAAACACAAATGGTTTATGATGATGAACATGTTGAGGCATGAGCCTTAACACCTTTTTCAAAACTGATGGTTGGATTCGGATGCGATACCATTCCAAATTTATCGTACAACCACAATACCTGAATTGGGTAAGCCTTAGCCAGAAGTTTATATGCATTAGTATTAGTTCCCTCGCAGGAGAGGTTTGAGCTGAGGCTACCTGTCAATGTTGTCCACCTATGCAGTGCCCAAGATGACAGATGGTCATGGTTGGGAGGCCATGCTCATAGGAGAGGTGCTTATACTAGGGTGTGTAAAGGAAAGGTTATGTTTGATTATCTGCATACTAAGTATGATGATTCAGGGTTATCCCTGACAAATGTATCGCATCTTATGGTGAAAGTGTACCACCTCTGCAGAGTGTCAAACTATTCGAATAGCCACGTCCGCGGTTATGGACAGTTGGAACGGCCATGCCGACGGACAACAGGGAATTGTTAAACTTAGAGTTAAACTTTAACTGAGAACTATACTACTTGTTAGTGGTAGTTTGCGAGTACTTAAAGAGTACTCATGGCTTTTGTCCCTGGCTATTCTCATGGCCAGACTATGAAGGAGACTACCAAGATGATGGCCAGCAGGACGACTATGATCACTAGGATTACCTGCCTTCGTCAGCATTACCTGTGCCCCTGAAGATGGACCCCACCGCTACGCTTATCTTTTATTCCGCTCCTTGTTGTATTAAGACTGGATCATGAGATCCTTATTTGTGTAAGACCTTATGTATGGTTTGTAATGGATGATGTACTGTGATATCCAATCTGTTATGTCTCGCAAAAATGGTAATCATGGGATTGCGATGAATGGCATAAGAGGCATATGGGATTAAAAATCCGGGTGTTGACACAGAGAAATGAATGTACTTACACTACAACAAGCGCTTTAGCTGAAGGGATACTAGTGGATTTCTTCTTCTCTGCCTCTAAGGTGACAATGTTTTTCTTGGAGACTCCACTTTCCATTTCTTCTTCTTGCCCTCGGCAGCAGCTTCAGAGGTGGAGCTCTTCCGCTTTCGTGCTACCGGAGCTGGATGATCCTTGGGTGCATCATCATCAGACACAACATGGATATCTTTCAGCTTTGGGTCATAGACCTAGGAGGCCATCTGATCTGCCCCCAAGGTCGACAGATGATGGATTAAGCAATGAGTGCAGTGAGTAAACACATTCAACACGGAAAAGCCTAAGAGTATATGACAAGCAACAAAAGAAACACAGTTATCTTTGGGCAGTTGCCGCATTCGAACATATCAAAGATGATCTTGAATCCACACTTCCTATCCTTCACTTTGACAATGTACTTTAGCCAGAGCTTGATGGAGTCGTTGGAGAAGTTGTCCTCGGATATCCGCATGGGATCTTTTCTATCCTTGGAATACTTATGCATCAGTTTGGCACGGTGATGCAGGGGTTGGATCCGCCTCGTGAACCAGCACATGGCTAGGTCCAAGCCGGTCAGACCTCCATCTACCAACCACTCGATCTGCCTTTCAGCGCGAGAGGCCTCATCGTCGGACGGGAGGGGACCTTCGGATCTCCATGTGGGGGCCTCAGTAGCGGCTCCATTGACAAAGTCAGGGTACAAGTCTTGGTGGCTATCGAGAGGGATATATGGGCTGTAAAAATACGATCGTTACCAGTTCTTGCAAGACTCGTGGCCGACGATGTGGACAGATCTTAAAACTAATCATTCCACAAATCCGCAATTCTTTCTTGTATTCTACAGACTCGCTTTTGATGGTGAAAAAATAGATAAATAGATCTATCCTAGGCTTGATTCCTAGGTATCCTTTGCACAAAGCTATGAAATTGCTGAGTACAAGGAAGCTATTGGGAGAGAGGTTATGAGGAAGTACCCGGAAGTGGTGAAGGATCACGAGGAAGAAGTCAGAGACTAGATGGCTAACGCCACGTACCAGCTGGGACTTGAGGTAGAACTCCTCTCCAGCTTGGGGAGAAGGGATCACCTTGCCGGCCGGCGCTGGCCACCAGACCAAGCTCTCCGTCGCGGGGAGATACCCCTCGGTAATGAGTTCTTGGAGCTGCTTGGCAGAGAGGTCAGAGCCCCTCCATACTCCCTTATGGGAGTCAGCATCTTCTTTTGCAGCATCAACCGCCGCTCATTTCTGGTCACTGATGTCTACAAGTGTACATATTGTTTGTAGCTAGTTTCGATGTATAGATATAGATCCCACAGGCAGCCCAAAGGTAAGTGTTTATGAATGAAGTCTCTATCACACTCAAAGTTGTCACAGGTCTTCGAGTGAATTGACTGCAAGTGTGGAAATAAGAATGAAATTTGGATTAAACTGGATGTATTTAAATAAAATGAAAATGTAAAATTCAGGAATAAAAAAAGCATATAAGTAAAGAACGATTCGATTGTTTGTGGTTTTCTGCCAATGAGCGGGGAGATACAGTTCATGGTGATAGTGACTGTGCCAGGTGGACGAATGATAAGTGTAACAATTATAATCTTATAAGTATATGTGTAGGCAAGCAACCTATAATTAGCCAAAACATATCTTGGTAGATTTCATCCCAACTTCAATAATCCTACTAGTCTGTTACCAAAACCATGGTCAGTCACTAGACGATTAAGATCCTTCAGGTTGCTAACGAATTAAGCTCCTTGGATCGGACTAATGCAATAAGCATAGTGGTTCCTCGTGATCCTTGAGTATAACTAGTCTCCCATTGATATCCCCGTGACACTCGGGGGTTGCCGGTCTGCTAGCAAACAAGATCCTATCTATGTAGAACAAAGCATCATGTTGTCTGGGCCCTTAATTGCACAACAAGCATTAGGAATCCCATAGATAGTCAAGCATACACAATATAGTAATTAGAATCAATCACAAATTAATGGAAAATATATGGAGGCACATCACATCTCACCAATCCCTTACATCTCCCACTCCCAAGGAACTTACTCACACATGAGAGAAGAAAGCATCATCAATATAATTAAATAAAGGGAGTTCTTCTTGATATTACCGTGGAGATCCACAATAAGAATAGAAAAGTAATCCAACATAATTCAAGATAGGAAGAAACAATCTCAAACCCTAATCTTGTAAAGTGAAGATCTCTCTCTCACAAGTATAAGTAATGGCTATGAGGGTGTGATGGCTAGGAGGTCGAAGATCATGGAGCGAGATGAAGAACGTCATACCCTTCTTCTCCGGATCTCTTCTTTTTTCTCTCTGGATGGGATGACGGCTGCTGTGTTATGATTTCGTCCCCTGTCTCTTCATGAAATTTGTCCCTTTTGACAAGACATAGGCGGCGGTAACTATACAGCGGGAACTATACGGCCAGAAAAATATTCCTGCCATATAGTTGCTCGTTAAAGCTACTGTATGCCTCCTTGATTGCTTCCAAAAAGAGACTTGCTTGTTTTCACCTGAATATTGTGTTTCTCTTGTTAAAACCTTCTATTGATGTTCAGAACCTGAAACACACATTAAAAACCAAGTTTTCTCCGCTACCGAAGTACTAGCGTTAGGTAAAGCTAGAAAACAATCAAATCCAGAAGAAAACCATCAAAACTATGTCGAATCTCACAGGCATCAACTCCCCCAAGCTTAGATGTTGCTCACCCTCGAGTGACAACAAAATCAGGAAGAATAGCGGATATTCGAGACTGAAATAAAAGAACTTACAATCTCGAATTGGTGTCAAATTCTTTTCTTCACAATTCCTGTAATCTTAAACATGATCATACAAGCACTCACAAGATTGCACTGAGCCTACTTCCTAGCCACGTATATCTTGCTAGCAAATAAATCATAAGCCCGAGCAAGTGTCAAAAGTTTAGCTAAGAAGGTGAAACAAATTCTTTTGGTGTCTCTCTTTGTTGAGAGATGAACACTTTTTGCTCTTGTTTCTTTAATCAATTAAGAGTATTCAAGTTGACACCAAAAACATTCAATTTAAGAACAACTCATTTATTCCCATGTCAAAATTTCAAGACTCTGAAGGCACATTTTTTCTTTCCTTGTTTTTCAAAAACTTCAGCCCTTTCATAGAGAAATCATGCCACTATTTTTAACATGTTAATTGGGACTATGTTGCGCACTCGTGACCATGCCAATAGATAACTATTGAGCAATAGTGGGTCATAGGAGTACTACAACTTCACTTGGAACGTGAAACCACGAGGAGACTAAATTTTACCCTTCATAGCATTGCATCTACAAATGCTTACATAACTCAATAACCGAAATCAAGTGGTTTCCCACATTTTGATCGTTTGTTGTCCAGCGGAGTTAATAGTTCACCATGGAGCACGACAATGCTGTAATGACACGCGTAAAGCAATATCTTACTGTAATTATTAGAAAAACCAGTGGCATAATCTCAACTACTTCGAAGCATCTATTTTATCAGATAATTTCATTCAAGAGCGCTATCGAGTCTATTTACATTAAGCTAAAATGGGGTTGAGTAGTTCTAAAATCAAATATTTTGGGCTAAACATGGACTCAAGTCATCTTTTGGATGCTTTTTCTTGTTGTAAAAATGTCAGAAATATTTTTAACCGAGTTCATTGCTCATCATTTCAAAGATAAAAAATAGACACTGGCAAAGGAATAAAATTTATAGGATAACAAGCTAAGTGGGGAGTGGCTCAAGTGTAAACGAGTAAATAATTGTAGGGTCAATTTAAAGTTGTAGAAAAGGTGATGAAAGGAATGTGACACTTCTTCTTGCTTGCTTCTTTCTCATACTTGAGTCGAACCCCCTCTATATTTCCCTATTGCTAAGTCACTTGAAATTGAGCAATCTCCGAGAGAAACAAAGAAACAAATTTGCAATAAAGGTTACAACTAATTTTTGTGTGTTTTTGGTTTAGGAATGTGAACTGAAAGTAAACATGAAATTTTGAAGAAGTAAAATAAATCAAAAGAAGAAATAAAAAATGAATGCAAGGTTTGGAGGTTTTCAAACCTCCCCCAAGCTTAGGCTGTTGCCATCGTTCGACGGCGGGTATGGATGCTGCTGGTAGTAGTCGGGGAAGTGGGTCATGAAGTGACTGAAGTTGTGAGTTAAGGCACTAACATCCTCGTTCACTCCATGTAGCATGTGGTCAATCTCCCCAAAGTGTTGGTTGAGCTAGTGAAAATCTTGATAGGGAACGTTGTTGAACCCCTGATGCTGTTGATTGGGCCATGGGTCCCAGGATCCCTCCTATTACTCCTGCTGTCCCTCTCAAGCAGGGTTGTATTCATGCTCCTTCTCATGCTCATCCTACGGCTCTCCTTCTTCATATTCTTCTTGATCAGGCTGGAATTCAGCCATGATCTCCACCACTTGATCCTTGGTGAGGATCCAGTTGTCCTTTGGCACAATCGAGAAGGCTTGTGGATAGGGAAATGGAACCTACTCAACCTATGCATCACTAAGATAACCAAACCGATATGCTCGGAGCCTCTTGCCAGCTCGGTAAACACCGAGGAAACCACAAGCAGTTATATATTTGACATCCATAAGTTTGGAGCCGTCAATAGGTTGCATAACAGGTAATGTAATGTTCAATGCTAGGGCAAGGTGGGTTACCAATCCACCAATGCGAATGTCACCTTTATTTTTGTTACTCTGGTGGCGAAGGTGATGGAGGAGTAGAGCCGCAGGATTGGGGCTTTGCGGTGCATTGGGGAAGAGTGCCTTGGTGATCATGGCCATATCCGCATTGGCCATGGAGCCGGTATCTCCTCTTCCCAACAGTGTATTGGCAAGGAACAAGGCAAAGTAGCTAATTGTTGGGTTCTGAATGGTAGGCATCTTCTTCTGGTAGAAGTCCCTGCCACCATTAACAGAAATAACCTCCCAAGTTTCTCCACTTGAGACGCTATATAAATTTGTAACAGTTGACTCCCCATAGCGAGGAAAGCCAAAAGCATCACAAAATAGTTGGAAAAGTTATTTCATATGGCTACTGGTTTATGGAGAAGCTTACCGTGCACGCATTACCTTTCTCCTTGTGGTCATCGTAAAAAGAGGCAAGGAACTCATAGGTGAGCTTGGTGTAGGTATTGTGGCCTGCGTAGGCGAGTAGTGATAGCCCTGCATTTTCACACATGAGGTCGAAGTCCGCCCTCAACCCTGCCATGGTGAGAAAGCTATCATCAACCCAACATGTGGGAATCACCCTCCTTGATGAAACCATGGCCAACTTGCTGTTGAGCTCGGCCCGGAGCCCCAAGCTCTCACCATGTTGGCGCTTGCTCTTGCGAAAAATGCTACCAATTTTTTTCATCTTGATGCACTAAAAAATTTCACCATGAAACCTCAGGCATATAGTTTCTACATGATATACAAAATATTCTACGTGGAAAAATTTAATCCTAACGTGATAAATCAAAAGGGGAAAAACAAAATAAGCTTGAGTTCATCCACTAGATCAATGTGAGAGTTTCAACCATGGAATTGTGAGAATAAAACATGGATTGGGAGAGAAACATACCGATCTGTTGATTCCCCAACTCAAACGAATGAAATCCGCGATGAATCAAGAATTCTAGGTGGGTTTTGAGGGGTTTGGAGAGAGAATATGAGAGAAAAAGTGAGGAGGAGGAAGAACCCTAGCTATCCCGGTGCATTTAAGTGGTCGCGCCAAACTATACGGCCGCAAATATACGGGCAAGAAAAGTAGTTCCACACCATATAGTTGCGGTGGCATCGACAATTAGGGTTTCTTTCTGCCAGATCACAGCTATACGGGTGCAACTATACGACCAGATCAAAATGGTCCCGCCGTATAGTTGGTCATCAAACCTTCTGGAACATCGAGATAATTTTTTTGAGACAGGCATCGATAACTATACGGCCTAAATTTTAATTCCCGCCGTATAGTTGGTCGTTAAACCTTCAGTATCCTGGAAATGAAATTTTATAAAGGCAACGATAACTATACGGCCGGAACTATATGGCTAGAATTTTTATTCCTGCCGTATAGTTGGTCGTTAAACCTTCAGTACCAAGCTTTTTCGCCCAAAATTTTTGAGATTCACTTTTTAATCTGTACAAAATGATTAAGCTAGTTTTTGTAGATAAAACTCAAACTTTTATTTTTATACTTATTCTACGCTTGTTCAATCAATATTTCTACTACTTTTTGACAGCTGCATCTTCATAGGCGCGCTTCCGAAAAAAGTTGTAGGAATGCGATGAACATTTTATTCTTTAATTTATTTTATTAATGTGATGGGCTGAGTCCCATTAAGCATTTTATTAAGAATGGTTGAATAATTCAACCCCTTCTATGTTCTCGAATTCTTACCTTGGGTTGCCCCTTATCAAAGGCACTTACCACATGAACTTGTTTTGGCGATGGAATATATCTTTCTCCTCCTTCCAGATTATTTGGAAAATACCAGATGATTTCAGCATCATAAACATTGAAGATTAGTTTCCCCTCAACACAATCAACTGACGCTCCTGCAGTACTAAGGAAAGGTCTTCCAAGTATTATGGATAATTTTTCATCCTCTGGCATTTCAAGAATAAAAAAATTAGTGGGAATAACATGCTCATCTATTCTAAGTAGAACATCCTCAATCATACCAATGGGTTGTTTAGTGGACTTGTCAGCCATCTATAAAGTGATAGCAGTAGGGGAATACTCCCCTAATCCTAACCTTTTATAGAGGGAATATGGCATTACACTAACTCCTACACCTAAATCACACAAGGCATTGTGAATATCTATTTTGCCAATTGAGCATGAAATAGTTGGTATTCTGGGATCTCTCGATTTAGACAATAGCTTCCCATTAGCAGGATAACTAGTCACCATGGCAACGATTTCAGTTATTTCTTTCTTTCTACTAAGAATATCACGGAGGAATTTAGAATAGGTAGGAACTTTTATTGCATCCACAAATGGAATTTCCAGACGAAGATCACCAAGTGTGTTTTTGAAAGAATCATAGGTTACCTGATCCAGTGGTTTCTTTTTCCGATCTGGATAAGGGAGCTTTTGCTCACCTTTGTTATTCTTGTCTTTTACCTTTTGTGGGGGATCAGGCTCTTTTGTTGCTGCTTATCGCTCTTCTTCTTTTCTACTACAACAACTTCATCTTCATTGTTTGTCTCTTTTCTTCTCTTGGATCAACTGTCTCTGCATCAGAGTCATAACGGTCATCCTATGCATCATTTTGGTCCTCCATGGTTTGATCTTGTGTTTGTTGAGCAGTTTCATCTTGAGGATCCACCAGTGTATCATCTTCTTAGCTTGCTTTGAGCAAGGCCTTTTCCTTTCGATCTTTTTCAGCTTCATATTCTGGTGGTTCTAATGGTCTTGTAACAACTGCACCTCCCCTTGTAACAACATTAGTAGAAATAGGAATATCTATATCATCTTGAAGAAAAATTTGATAACTAGATGCTATTTGTTCACATTGGGTTTCAATCATACTAAGGTACTTGTGAAATAATTTTATTTCTTGGCCAATCTCATCATAATTTTCCATGAGTTCCACCAAAATCTTCTTATGTCTTTGAAATTCCTATGCAGGTTATTATGAGATTTAACTTGTCGATGTTTTAATTCCTAAATTTTTTTCTGGTTTCATCTTCTTCAGTAAAAACTTGTAGCAAGTCTACTTTGTTTTCCTTAACAAGTTTAGAAGGTATACCTTTTTCTTACATTGATTTGCGTACTTCAAGCATAAGATCAGGAGTTATACGAAGTATCCCTTTTTCCAGCTTAGTGCCGAAATCAGGATTATATAAAGAATCATTCTTAGCCATAGTAGACATCAATTCCAAACATGCTTTAATAGTTAAAGTATTTATCGATCCTCCTGCTGATAAGTCAAGCAACTCTCTGCATTGAGTATTAAGACCATGGTAAAATGAATGGAAAATAGTTGATTTAGAATAGCCATGATTAGGAATACTATTTATCATTCCAAATAATCTATTCCAAGCTTGTGGGTAGTTTCCTCCCACGTTCTGATTAAAGTTGCCTATATTCTTTCTAATTTCAGTTACCTTTTTAAAAGTATTAAACCTGTTTTTGAATTTAACAATACAGTTTTCCCAACATTTAATGTAATGACGAGGGAGATAATATAACTAGTCTAGAGCCTTACCTTTAAGAGACCAACGAAATAATTTTTGACGAGAGAAGTCTCTTGGCAACCCTTTTGGTCCAAGTGATGTTATGACATCGTTGAACTCTCTAAGATGTCTTCCTGGGTCTTTGATGACCCACAAGTATAGGGGGTGTATCGTAGTATTTTCGATAAGTAAGAGTGTCGAACCCAACGAGGAGCAGAAGGTGCTGGCTAGTGGTATGGATCAGGAATTCTCTGCAAATACATAGCAAATGGATTTTTAGGGGTTTTTGATAAAGCAAGTAAACAAAGTACGAGTAAATAAAAGACAGTAGGAATAAATGCAGCAAGTGGCCCAATCCTTTATGCAGCAAAGGACAAGCCGTATGTATTACTTAAGATGACCAAACGTTCTCGAGGACACATGGGAAGACTGTCAAGTGCTTTCGCTTCATATAGTTGATTAATCTTCTCTAGCTTGCTAAGTGTTGTGTGGGTGAACCTGTGCTAATGTACCGCCCCATCCAATACTAATACATACTTTTGATTATACCCCTTGCAAACATCCGTAAGTACAAGAAACTAATTAAGGTAGAAACCTAACCACAACTTTAAACTCTAAGACCCTTACGTCCCTTGTGCAATAGTTTCCTAACGGGGGTTCAGGTTTCTGTCACTCCGGCAACCCCTACGATTAGTAGCCAAATACACAATGCATTCCCCTAGGCCCATATAGGTGAAGTGTCATGTAGTCGACGTTCACATGACACCACTAGAAGAAGTACACCACAACTTAAATATCAAACTATTGAATCTTTCTCAACACAACTCCACTACTAACAACAAGACTTCTCCCATGTCCTCAAGAACAAAATGAACTACTCACAAGACATCATATGGATCATGATCAGAGATGGAATAATGATGTATAACAATCTGAACATAAACAATAATTCAACGGTTCACTCAATAACATCAACTACAAAGAGTAATCAACACCGGGAAAGTTTCTCCTATGAACTAATGCAAGATTCAACTCAATTGTTACAGCAATATGGAGATGGTGATGAGGGTGCTGATGGTGATGATGGTGGTGGTGATGATGATGATGATCCCGATGAAGTCCAGCTTGATGGTGCTGTTGATGGCGACGATCTCCCCTCTCCGGGAAGGAATTCCCTCGGCAGAAATCTGTTTGCCGGAGAGATCTTTCTCTCTCGGCGTTTTCCGCCCCACAGAGGCGGCAGAATCTTTCTGTGGTCGCTCCTCGAGTCTTAGGGTTTCAGGAGGATAATATACGCCAGAGGGGAGAGTCTGGAGTGGGCCAGGGTGGCCACACCACCTCCTGGCGCGGCCTAGGGCTGCCCACGCCATGGGGTGGTGTGGGCCCCTGTGGCCCATCTCCACTCCATCTTCTGGCATCCTTAGTCTTCTGAAAAATAGGATTTTCCATATATTTTCCTGGATTTTCTGATCTTCGTGAATTTTGCCTCCAAACAACACATTTTCCATCAGAATCCTGACTACAGTGGTCCATGCTCCAAAATTCATCAACCATGCAAAAATAGATGAAATAACATAAGTATCACCTCTCAATATGAAATATATCAATGAATAATAGTGAATTAAGACATAGAATAGTGATGCAAAATGGACGTATCAGTCTTCTTCTTCTTCCCTTCCACTGGAAGCTTTTTCCTGCAATTTTTTAATAATTCTACCATCAAATCGATATTCTCTAACTCCAGGATTAGGAAATTCTATTAGTTGTTTAAGAAAAGAAGAATTTGGAGAACTATATTCTTTGAGAGTTTTCTCAGGTTTCTTGGGAGTCGTCCTATAAATGGACATGATTTCCATAAAATCACTCAGGTTTTCAACTTCAACCTTATTTGATCTTAAAAGTTTTTCAATAATTTCCTCACGCCTTTGAATAGGCACGCGCTCAATATAATCTGGTAAATAGGTCCTACCAGAGTGTGTAGACCCTTTGTCTCCTAGGGAGACAATTTTGTAGTAGTAACACCTGAAATGTCAAGAGACAAACACTTAGCGCTTATCTCCCCGGCAACAGTGCCAGAAATAGCTTGATGTCTGCAAATGCACAAATCGTTTGTAGCTAGTTTTAAAGTATAGATATCGATCCCACACGGAGCCCAAAGGTAAGTGTTTATGAAAGTTGTCACAGGTCTTCGAGCGAATTGACTGCAAGTGTAGAAATAAGAATGAAATTTGGCTTAAACTAGATGTATTTAAATAAAACAAAAATGTAAACTTCAGGAATAAAAAGCATAAAAGTAAAGAACGATTCGATTGTTTGTGGTTTTCTGCCAATGAGGGGGAGATACAGTTCATGGTGATAGTGACCATGCCAGGTGGACGAATGATAAGTGTAACAATTATAATCTTATAAGTATATGTGTAGGCAAGCAACCCATAATTAGCCAGAACTCCTCTTGGTAGATTTCATCCCAACTTCAATAATCCTACTAGTCTGTTACCAAAATCATGGTTAGTCACTAGACGATTAAGATCCTTCAGGTTGCTTAGCAATTAAGCTCCTTGGATCGGACTAATGCAATAAGCATAGTGGTTCCTCGTGATCCTCGAGTCAAACTAGTTTCCCATTGATATCCCCGTGTCACTCGGGGGTCGCCGGTCTGCTAGCAAACAAGATCCTATCTATGTAGAACAAAGAATCATGTTGTCTGGGCCCTTAATTGGACAACAAGCATTAGACATCCCACAGATATCCAAGCACACATAATATAGTAATTAGAATCAATCACAAATTAATGGAAAATATATGGAGGCACATCACATCTCACCAATTCCTTACATCTCCCACGCCCAAGGAACTTACTCACAGATGAGAGAAGAAAGCATCATCGATATAATTAAATAAAGGGAGTTCTTCTCGATATTACCATGGAGATCCACAATAAGAATAGAAAAGTAATACAACACAATTCAAGATAGGAAGAAACAATCTCAAACCCTAATATTGTAAAGTGAAGATATCTCTCTCTCAAGTACAAGTAATGGCTATGAGGGTGTGATGGCTAGGAGGTCGAAGATCATGGAGCAAGATGAAGAATGTCTTCCTCTTCTTCTCCGGATCTTTTTTCTCTAGATGGGATCGCGACTGCTGTGTTATGATTTCGTCCCCCGTCTCTTCATGAAAGTTGTCCATTTTGACAAGACTGAGGTGGTGGCAACTATACGACAGGAACTATACGGCTGGAAAAATATTCTCGCCATATAGTTGCTCATTAAAGCTACTGTATGGCTCCCTTGATTGCTTCCGAATGAGACTTGCTTGTTTTTGCCTGAATATTTTGTTTCTCTTGTTAAAACCTTTTGTTGATGTTTAGAACCTGAAACGCACATTAAAAACCAAGTTTTCTTTGCTACCGAAGTATTAGCGTTAGGTAAAGCTAGAAAACGATGAAATCCAAAAGAAAACCATCAATAAAAACCATCAAAAATATGTCGAATCTCACAGCTATTAGTCACCGCTGGTTGATTCCAGCACGATGGAGATTGGGATCACCATCCCTTCTGGTGGGATGGAAACGATCCGCAATGGCTCGACCGCAGCGTTGGGAGCCGCCGCCGTTGAGGGAGTGCTGCTGCTAGAGGCCATTGCGAAGGTGGATGAAGGTTTGTGGGAGAAAGTAATCTGGCTAGGGTTTTCCGCTGGAGAGCTCGAACGGTCGCGCAGCGGGAGGAAGAAGAAGACGCAGAGAAGAATGCGAGTAAAAGAAAATGCCTAAGCTGCAGTAAATATTTATAGACCCAAACATCAAGATTCGTGCTAGGAAATCTAACGGATACAATGTTGCCAACGTGTGGATGAACGTGCATGGTAATTTCACCACGTCCCTTGATTTGCTATTTAACATTTCGGATTTTGCATGCGCGAAAGTAGCTAATGATTAATTACCTACTATATGTGAGTTTCGAGGTAGCATAGGCTGTAGCCTATGTCATCCTTCTGACTGTTGCTGTGGAAGAGTCACATCTAAAGATTCCATGGAAGGCGAAAACTATCTGACTCTGGAAGAAATGATTTGAAGAATCTCCGGCTTATATTACAAAGACGAGGAGGATTGCAGGTTTTTTGGGAGACCTTCTAGATATTTCTTGACGAATTGCTGGCATCACCTAGATGGAGCACTCAAGATTGAAAGGCAAGCTGGTGCAAGGTCTCAAAGTCCTCCGGGGCTACTATTGGGGATATGCTAAATGGGTATCACCATTGCATGTCTCTAATCCGGCTAACCCGGGTGGCCCACTGTTGGTAGCACGACCATGGCTTGCTGGGTGGCCTAGTTAGACAGGTCCAGAAGGGAGGCCCATGCCGGATAAAGGAAGGCTACATGGAAGTCACCGACATACTCAGAGCCTTGGAGTACAAGACACGAAGACTAGTTAGTATTAGTGTAGGACTCTGTATCTTGTGCGGCAAGGTCCTTTCCCTGTAAACCTAGGTTCTGGTGCCTTTATAAGCTAGACATATGGGAACCTTTAGGGCAAACAACCAACGTACAACACCTCGTAAAACAAATTGATCTCTGTAACTCGGCGTATTTTCATTATAGTGATTTATAGTAGGAGTAGAGTTCTGCCACCGTTGTGGGACTTGAACCTGGGTAAGCTGTGTTACCTCGTACTTGCCAACTCGCCGCCTTCCCTCACCTCTCTAAACACACTCTATGAGGAACTCTCCATGACGTACTGGTCAGCAATACCGCAACAACTAAGTTGTGACTGACTTACCGTAAGCCTGTGGGATCGCACACTTAAGAGAGTGGAACTAGGCGGATGATGATCCAATGATAAAAAACTGGCAAGTTGGACTTGTTCGGATAGGGACATGTTTCAATGGGTTGGACCCACTTTGACTAGGGTTAGGGTCTAGGATCGAGGGACAGAAGTGTTGTGTGTCCTCACCTACTCGCCTATATAAAGGAAGATGGGTGGCAGCGGACAAGACAATCCAGTGCTTCTTCCTAGGGTTTCACTAGACTTGGCAATTCCACCTTCATGTCCCGCGACGGTAAGTGAAAGGAATATGCCCGAGAGGCAATAATAAAGTGGTTATTATCTTATTCCATGTTCATGATAAATGTTTATTTTTCATGATATAATTGCGTTAATAGGAAAAATTAATACATGTGTGATTTATAAACAGAAAAGGTTCCTAGTAATGCCTCTCTTAATACTAGCTTGTTGATTAACTGATGATCACATGTTTCTTGATCATGAACATTGGATGTTGTTAATAATAGGGTATTATCATTGGAGAATGATATGATGAATAGTCACCTAAAGTATATGTAAAAATACGATCATCTCCTCAAGTTTATATTGTTATCACATTTGTAGTAACTCAATGTCCTTAGACCATGAGATCACGTCAATCACTTTCACCGAAAAGGTACTTTGATCCCATCAAACGTCACACCGTAACTGGGTGATTATAAAGGTGTCGTCGGCTACTTGGAAAGTGTTAGTTGTGGCTCATGGATCAAGAGTGGGATTTGTCCATCCAGATGACGGAGAGATATACTCAGGACACTCTCGGTGATATCACATTTACATTGCTTGCAAGCAAGTGATTTGATCACTAGAATGCTATATCACAGGAATGAGAAAAAGATTACTTGTCGGGAACAAGATTAAACAAGGTATGGATGATACCGAGTGATTGAATCTCGGACAATTCAAATATCGCAAGACAAAAGGAATTTGATTACAGCGAAAAAAGTTCAAACGATCATTGGATTTTCATGGAACTAGTGGGAGTCATTATGCATCTCTAGATCCTGCTAATGATTATTGATCGGAGAAAGTCTTGATCATTTCTACATAGTTCTCGAACCCGTAGGGAGACACACTTAAGGTTAGTCAACGCAATTGAGTGGATAGGGAACACAAGAAAAGATAATGGACATCGCAGGAATTTGTTCTGATAAATATGCCAGAATGGTTTCGGTGTATTAGAATATCATCGGGGATTGAATTGTTAATGTGTTCATTAAATGAATTACTCATTAAATGATGTGTTCACTAAATGAGTGACATTAAATCAAGTGAATTAAAAGTGGTTTTAATGAAGAGACTCTTGATTTTTGAGTGGAGAATAAATGAGAGAAAGTGGAGAGTTTTTTTATGTGAGTGGAGAGTCCACCCACATACTTGGGAAAGAGGTGGGGGAAGCCATATGGCTCTGCACCATGCCCCCTTGGGCTGCCCCCTCACCTCTAAAAGGCACCCTCCTCTCCTCTCTCACACACACTTGCCCACTCCTCTCATATGCCCTTTGGTTGGCATCTTCTCCCTCTTGATAGCCTTGTCCATTTCTAGTATAAAAGGTGCTTATGTGAAGGCTTGCTCGAGATCTTCCCCTCCAACATCTCTACTATGGCGTAGCGCTGTTGGTGTTCTCGGGGATCAACGACTTCCACTGCCTGGCTGGAGTGAGGGTTCGGGAGTCATCGGCACACCGTACGTGTGACCGGTTACGGAGGCGCTGCCTCTTGTGGTGTTGATTGTCTGAGCATCCTTGAGGACGGTCATGTACACTCTACATCATCCATGCTTGTTTGCAGGAACGTTATCCTGTGTTACGGTCTTCGAGGGTGAGTCCATCTGAAACCGTTACATGTATCTCCTAGATATGATCTTGGTGGTTGCAACTGTAGGATTTTTTATTTTGTATGCAACGAACCCTATCAGTGGTATCAGAGCCGTGTCTATGTGTAGATGCTTTGTACGGTTAGAACACATATGAATATGTGGGCGCTGATGATCATGTTATTACATCCTTCATATATTTTGGATATTTGTGGCATAGTGGGATGAAGCGGCCCAAACAAAATTTACATGTTCTCGCACATGAGACTTGTTCCACGCTTTACATGCAACTAGTTTTGCATAAGTGGCTAGCGGGTGTTTATCTCTCCCACTAGTTGATATCTGATTTACAATGGGTTGCTAATAATTTGATTATCATCGTTGTGGTTCCTTGTTCATAGGTAAGATCGATTCTATCTTTGAAAGCCCAAAGCCACGTAAAATATGCAAAAGATAAATTAGAAGCGTTTAGTTTTATTTTTGTTGGGCCTATGTCGGATAGCTGGTACAGGGGGTACCCCTGATCCATCCACGTCTAGCGTGCATAGCAAGGCTTGGGCTGTCCTCATGAGGGAAGGGATGCCTCCCTCTCGAGGGGCATCTCACCAGACCCTCTCGAAGGCTTCTAGATGGGAGAACCGCTCGGGATATCCCCAGCAAGATCACGACTCCTCAGGAGGGGCGGATGCGCTCATCGAGGGAAGATGGCAAGAACAACGGTGGCATTGGATGCCTCCACTATGCGGTCCCGAAAGCAGGGCCTTGGTCAAAAGCAAGGCAGACAAGGTCCTGGCTAGCCGGATGGACGACCTTAACAAGAGTAGGACAGTCCTTGGATACTTTGGTGCAAGGAGGAGACTGAGCAGAGCCATATGAAGACAAGTGACACTAAAGGGAGGATACTTTATCAACAACGAAGAAGCACCCAACGTGCAATACCCGTTCCACCAAAAAGCAGTCCTATAGACCAGGACCTCAAGGGCGGCACCGTGGTGACCCTTCTGACCGATAGACCAGGGAAAGAGGCCCGTCTTGGGTGGCTCCCAGGCTCCCATATCCGAGCGACTCCTAGGCTCCCGCATCTAGGTGACACTTCAAGATGTTCTCTCATGAACTGGCGGTGGCAAGGTCTAGCACCACCGCCGCCCCTCTCTGGTGGTCGCAACAACCGCTCTCCTTCGGTGTCATGGATCACCCCGGCTCGACCCACCTGGTGGGAACCGTGCCATGGTCTGCACACCCACCATCGGTGGGGTCGTGGTGTCCAAGACCCTCATCGATGGCATGGCAGGCCTGAATGTGCTCTCAGAAGGAGCGTTCAGGAAGTTGCGAGTGCCCTTTAGGCGCCTCCGCCCTGCCTTGCCATTCGTGCGGGCCATGGCGGGTACCACTGTGCCCCTCGGCCAGATCCATCTCCATGTCACCTTTGGGACGAGCGATAACTACCACACGGAGCTTGTCTTCTTCGACGTCGCCCGGATCTGCTTGCCCTGCAATGCCATCCTATGCTACCCGACACTGGCAAAGTTCATGGCGGTCACTCACGATGCCTACAACCTGGTCAATATGCCGGGTGGTGCTGGTACTACCATCACAGGGCGCCACGATGAGGTCGAAGCCGTGCGCTCCCTCAAGCAGGCATGCAAAGGGGCGACAACCTTGCACCACGAGGTCGAGACTGACTTCGATGGTGACAGCCCCCCATGCTGCCAAGGCCGCAGGGGATGTCGGTGAGGTGCCAGCGGCGTCCCTCGGCAAGGATGTTGTGTGTACCACTGGAGTCGCTAGTAGGAAATAATCGGCTCTATCCTAGGAGCGGGCCAAGACCAAAAAGGTCCCTCTGGACCTGGCGGTGCCGGGGGCTATGATCACCATTGGCGCTCGCCTCTCAGCCAAGTGTGAGGATGCTCTCATTTCTTTCCTCTGGGCAGTGGTCGCACCATTCCGTTGATGAAGCCACTTGGGAACATGAAGATGAGCTCCGTGCCAAGTATTCTACCCTCTTTCAGTCTTCTTCTTCTTCCTAGAATCTCGGGGCGAGATTCCTGTTTAGTGGGGGAGAATTGTAGCACCCCAATTGTCTAACAATTGTAATGCTACTTGGTCTAGTAATATAATGGCTACTTCCTACATATAATTGTTGCATCATAATTATATCATGCTCGTGTCATCATGCCACCTTGCATTTGAGCATCATATAAAACCCTTTTTCTTTTGGTTCTTCTCTCATATGCATTATTAATTGTATTTGCCTCTTGATATTGTATTTGGTTATTGATATATTGTTTAAATGCCCAAGTTGAGTTGGGGGCATATCTTTTATTCAACTCCATCACCTTTCTTTTCATCACCTTATAAATCCACCATCCTAATTACCATGGGCTTTTATTTTATTTTGGCATTTACTTTAGCGCATGTGGGTTGGGATGGATCCAAATTCTACTTCCTCTAGCATGGCTTGATCTCCATAGATTGGAATGCATATATATAAATGCCATGACCATTAACTTTTTTTTACAATATTAGTCATGGCATTCAATATTTTGCATGGGCCATGCAAGCACCACCACATTCTAGTCTTTTGGATTTTATTTGAATTTTTGGGTGGTTCATCTCTCTTGAGCTTCTTTTCTTTCTCAACCTTTCAACCTTGTTGGTGTATCCTTGCCTTGTGTCCATCGAGCCTCTTTCACATCTCCATATCTACATCACACCCTACTCCCCTCCATTCCATGCATGATCTAGCTTGGGGGCTTGAGTAAACCCTAACCACCAAACTATTCCTTACCCTAAACACCTCTCTCCATCTCCCTCTCTAATATAATCACCATACCTAGTAAACACTAAGTACAAAACCCTAACACCTCTCCTTTTTCTTTCTAACCCTAGTTCTAAGCTAAACTCTAACCCTTACCCTCACCTCACCTCTCTCTCTCACTGCCGAGACTGGCCCTCTCTCTCCCTGACCCACACCCCATCTACCCCATCTACCCCACCCCCCAATCCTAGCCCATGCCGAGCATGCCCTAGCTACACCCTAGCTGACCCGAGCCCCCCTCTCTCTTTTCTCTCCCTTTCTCTATGCAATGCTGGCCCCAGCTGCTCCACCACGCCGTCCCCACCTGGCAGCTCCACCCTAACCTGCCCTGCCCTGGCCGTGCACGACAAGCACGTGAGCGAGGAGATGGAAAAAGGTGGCCGAAGCCACCTTTGTCTAACCCGAGCCCCACAGGCACCCTCCTTCCTTTCCCTCGCTTTACCCTCCGCCCCACGTCTCCTCTGCCTCGCCAGATCCACCTCAGAGCCCTGCCTCTCCCCTCCTTCCTCTCCACCGACCCATCTTTCCTCTCGCCGGCCACCGCCAGAACCACCGGTGTCTCCTCGTTCCGGCCAGCACGCGCGTCGTGGAGGTGGTTGAGGAGACCAAGGAGAGCCCCCTGCATTGCCCTGGATGCGCCAACGAGGAGGAGGAGCACCAGGATCGCCAGGACCAGCGCCGTCCCGACGAAACCCTAGATCTCCGGCCGCCAGCCTCGTCGTCGCCCTGCTGCGCCCCAAGCCGATCCGCCGCCGTCAACCACCCCGCGGTGAGCCCCTCTACCGCCTAGACATCCTCCGCCTCACCGTGAAGCCCTAGCCGCGCCAGGCGTTTCTCCGAACGCCCTCGGTGCGCCGCCGGTCGCTATTGTCTGCACGTTCCCACGCCGCATAGTGCCTCAACTGGCCGCGTAGCTGCTCCCTGTCATCTACACCGTCCTACCGCGCTGGTACCACTTCTCTGCGCGCGCGCCCCGCGTCGCGGGATCGAGTCCCCGTCTCACCGCTCCGCGCACCGCGCGCTGTCCCCGTCAGATTCGCCAGATCGACCGAGAAGAACAACAGTGCCGCCGCCGTTTTGCACATCCACCCCTACCTTTTTGATCTGCTAAACCCGCGGTACCCCAAGCCCCACCAGTCAGCCTCCCGTGCATCTTACAGAAACGCCCCCGCAGTTTGAGCACATCAATCCGCGCTCTAGCATGACCCCACCGGTCAGCCTCTGCAAGCTTAGCCGCTGTCGCGTGGGCCTCTAGTCGCTGGCCCACCTGTCAATCGCAGAGGCTAGCTAAGGCCGAGGTGAGAAAAGCCTTTTCCGCGTGCGTGGCCCCAGTCAGCAGCAATAATATGCCCCTCAAGATATTATTTGAACACTTTAAAATTTCGAGATGATTAAAATTACAATAAAATGCCCTTTTCTTAATAAATTAATAACTTTAATTCTATAACTCCAAATTTGACAAATAATATGTCTAAATCGATCGGCGCGACGAGCCCGTTCTATCTATGCAGTCCTTGTTCTGAATTGAAGCATGCATCATGTCATTCTTAAAAATCTGAACTGTTTATGGCAATAAAATTTGACTAAATAAATAATAAAATGCTTTATTCTTGTACCTCACACCTCACCATGACATGCTACTTTAATGCCATGTAACTTGTGCATCATTCATCATGGCATGCTTGTTTGCTTGTCGCATTTTAATTCATATGCTTGTGCACTTTATTTATGTTGGCCCTTGTTTGGTTGGTTCTTCTTCGAATAGACGCCCAGCAGGAGAATTACCAGGAATCACAGGAGTACTATCCAGATCCATCTCTCGCTTCAACTGAGCTGCCAGGAAAGCACTACCACATGCTTACATACATATAGTACCTATTACCTCTATCTTATTCTTGCATCATTGAGTCGCGATTGCATTAAATTGAATCCCAAGTAATGCATAGCCTTTACTTTTAAAACCCACCGAAGCTTGTTCCTCCATCCAATGAGCCATTACTACAGGAGTTGTTTGAGCCATGCGAGTCATAGAAAAGCATGTGTAGGGTATGTGAGTGTCTGATGAATAATGAGGTACCTAAACAACATAACCTGAGTAGTAATGGGATAACTAATGAAAGAGGCACCGATGAGCAATATCTGCTATTTGGTTTTTCATGCTCACTTGTGTCCCGTAGGACCCCGAGTACTTGATTCCTGTTCCTTGACTATTCACACTATCCACATCCGGGAGGCCTTATGGACCCCCCTGAGCCAGAGCTTGATTCATTCTTATTTCTTGGGGCGACAATTAGTTTGGGGCTTTATTACTATCCTGTACTTATGCCATGTTACTGCTTTATTTAAGATTGTGCGAGGAGCACCTGTACTATTTTGGATCGCGCCACGTTTTCGCGGTATCGACAAACCCAGTCACATTTTCGGGTTCCCAGTCATTTACAGCCGTCGTCGCAAACCCTGGGTCCGTCTCGGAGCCGGCCAGCTTCGTTGCGGGTAGCTTATTGGGGTGGCCCCCTGAAATATTTCTGAATCCTATGATTGCTTTGTCGTGAATGCCTCGTTGGGTTTTGAGTTGGTTTTTCCGAGGTTGATCGAGTGTGTGTTCCTATTCGTGCACCCCTGCAGGGTAAATCTTTCTGAAAGCCGTGTCCGCGGTTATGGACGACTTGGAGCACAGTTTCTCGATCATAGACAAGAATAACTAAAGTACCGCTTTTAATTGACTAAGAACTTGACTAGTAAATAGTGCAATACTCATGGAATGGTTAATAAAATTGCCAACGGATGATGGGGGTTGTTCGTCCGCTTCCTCGTTGGTAAGCGAGGAGGAGGATGGATCTGTTAATTATAGTGTTATAACTGTTGTTCTTAATTCACTGACATCCGTCTATCATTGGTTAGGCGGATGGTTAGCGAGTATCTATAGACTTGTTAGCTATTATCTTTTGCTGCAATTGCGTCACCCCAGGTTGTGTCCCTTTAGCGGCATAAAGACTTGTTGAGTACCCCTAGGGTCTCACACGATAAATTGTTTGATTCAGATGAACAGGTGTATTCGCAAGATGGATACTGGGTGGAGGAGACAGATGATGTTGGCAACGATCACTCGGTGTAGAGATTCCAGGAACGGGGATCCGTGAGATCTGTGGGTGGGATGTGTTTATTTATGTGGCATCTTATGCCGATTTGCTTCTTATCCGTACTCGGATCTTGTTTTCCGCTTCCGCCTGATACTCTGATGTTTGTTGTATGAGGAGCTATCCTAAATTATTATCTCTATCTAGGATATTTGAATCTTGCCGTATGGCGTTGCAATATTTCTATTTCTTTTAGATGGAATGGCTCTGAGGACTGTTGTATGTGGCTTGCATACATACTCATTTGTGTATGTAGTTGATCCCTTCGCCTGCCGATTACGCCGCTCGTTCTTGTCCCGATGATCTGAAAGTGGTTAGGACGGCCGAAAGGTCTACCGTGAGTGGCCCTGGGCCCCACCGTACTATTTTAACCACTTTCGTTCATCCAGGCATGTAACTAAGAGCGTAATTCACCGAGGTAGTTACAATTGGTATCAGAGCCATCCCGCCCTTCAGGGTCTCAGCCAAAATGGTCGTTGTCAGTCTAGCAAATATTTTTGGTAGCTATGTATACTAGGAAAAACAAAACGTGAGAGTAGGACTGCTTCCATTTGTCCTCTTACCCACCCACCCACCCTTTTCTGGTAAGGAAGTGTAACGTTTTCAATTCTCTTCTAAAAATTCAAACTAGGATTCATGTGTTCTGGGTTCCGTAGTACCATAGGTTGTGTGTGTGTGTGTGTGTGTGTGTGAATTCCTTGTCTATCTGTTGCATCCAAATGTTATCACTATCTGCCTTTTGGTTATCAACTGTTGGTACATTCCATACCGACAGGCCTTTGTAAACCGACGCGATCTATTCTGATTCGTTGTATACCGATGCGATCTATCTTACTCTTTGTTATCCGACGTTATCTTGTTGGGGTGTTCTTTTCGTAGTTACCAATCTTTAGGTTCATCTTAAGAAGAAGGTGTTGGGATATGTGTTTTACTGATTCATGTGCGGAGTAATGATTCGAGTGCGGGATGGAGTCGCGACCATACCACTACTTTTATCATTATCTCTTGTATGTTGAATTAGTAGAGTTACTAATCTTGATTCGTTAAGTGGTTTTGCGCATATAGTGGTATTTTAATGCCGAAATTTGCGGAAATTTTTTCTTTGTTAGTTGTGTACCACACTCCTTGTTCAGTCATGTGCGTTATGCTTAATATCTTCTAGTTTCCTTGAACTTTGTTGATATTTTAATATCATCTCAGTGAATTGCATCCTTTAATCTTGGTTAATTCCATTTTGGTACTATTTTGGATTATTATCATTCTCCATTATAGTACTGACTTGTGTTTTATATCAATCACAGGATGACACCACGACGCCGTTCTGAGGAGGACATACCACCTGAACTAGGGGCTGCTTTGGCAAGTATTGCAAATGCTTTAGGCACTATGCAGCAGAACCAACAACGCTTCGAGGAAAGCGTGAGGAGGGATGAGTTTGTCCCGCTACCTCCACCTCCCAAGCGAGGAGACATCAAGAGTTTTCTCAAGTTCAACCCACGCCAATTTGAGGTGTCTGATCAGCCACTTGATGCGGATGATTGGCTTCGTGAAGTGTCAAGGTTGCTAATGACTGCGGATGTTCCCGAGCAAGAATGGGTCAAATGTGCCACTCACCTTCTGAAGGGAGATGCAGCTCTGTGGTGGGAAAATTACCTTAAGGCAGATCTCGCTGGTTTTCAGCCAACTTGGGAGCAATTCACTACTGCATTCAAAGAGCAATATCTGTCAGAAATTGTCATGGAAAGGATGAAGGAAGTGTTTCTCAACCTCAAGCAGGGCACTGACAATGTCAATACCTACATCAGAAACTTCATGAACCTTTCTCGTGATGGTGGCGATGAGATCTCTGATGACAAGAAGAAGCAAAAGAGGTTTAGGCAAGGCTCAATGCTCCCATTAAATATGCAATCACTCATGCCAGGCCGGCGTCTTTTCTGGAACTCCAACACACAACTCTGCAGGAAGAAGCAAGTAGGCAAGTGTTTGAGGAGTCAAAGAAACACAGCCGTGATACAGCAAGCTCTTCTACTATGACAAATCCTTCTAAGCGTCGTGTCTGGGTTCCTAACACCCCACCGTCGCTCCCTGCTCCACCAAGACCGTCAAGCTATGCGGCAAGGCCACCAAACTCCTTCACTGCGGCTCCCAGGGGCTACAACCACAACTACCCTGAAGCGCCTGGCGGAGTCCCTGGCTACGTTGCTCCACGTCCACCTGGTGCTTGCTATACTTGTGGAAACACTGGGCATCAGCACTGGAATTGTCCTATGAACAACAAAGCTCTTCCACCACCACCTCCAAGACCTGCGGCAAGTTCTCCTATGATTCGCGCACCTCCACCTCGGGCTCTCAACATCAACACCAAGCCTGGGTCTACGGTTGCTCGTGCCAACTGTGTCAACGTCGCTCAAGCTGAGCATGCACCTAGAGTTGTCATGGGTATGCTTCCTGTTAACTCAGTTCCTGCACGAGTTTTATTTGATTCTGGTGCTTCACATTCTTTCGTGTCATACAAGTTTGCGGAGAGTAATGGATTACCTTCTGATGCTTTACCAACTCGCCTCATGGTGCAATCTCCTGGATCAAACATGAGGGCTTCTAAAATCAGCCGTGACAATCAAATTGAGATTGGTGGCTCTTCGTTTCCGGCTTCCTTAATTATTCTGGGCAACTCTGATATTGATGTTATCTTGGGCATGGATTGGTTAACAGCAAATGCAGCTGTGATTGATTATGCTGAACGTTCGGTTTCTCTGAAAATTCCTGAAGGCCATATAGTCTATTCTCCAAGTATGACTCCTGCAATTCAGCTTTACTCTTTGGCAGCTCTGAATGATGATGCTATGGAAGGCATTCAGAGTGTTCCTATAGTCTGTGAGTTCCCAGATGTCTTTCCTGAAGAGTTGCCAGGTATGCCTCCGGATCGTGAGGTCGAGTTTGTCATTGAACTTGAACCTGGTACCGCTCCTATCTCCAAGCGGCCTTATAAAATGGGTCCTGCTGAGTTGGCTGAACTTAAACTTCAGTTGGATGAACAAGAGAAGTTGGGTTTCATTCAGCACAGTACTTCTTCTTGGGGAAGCCCAACCATCTTTGTGAAGAAGCGAGACAAGACTGATAGACTTTGTGTTGACTATCGGGCACTCAATGCTAAAACAATCAAGAATAAATATCCCCTTCTGCGGATTAAAGATCTCTTCGATCAGCTAGCTGGAGGTGTGGTATTCTCTAAACTTGATTTGAGAAGTGGTTATCATCAAATCAAGATTCGAAAGGAAGATGTTCCTAGAACAGCTTTCACCACCCGCTATGGCCTGTACGAGTACACGCTCATGTCTTTCGGTCTCACCAATGCACCTGCCACCTTCTCGAGGCTTATGAACTCGGATTTCATGGAGTATCTTGATAAGTTCGTTGTGGTCTATCTAGATGACATTCTAGTCTATTCTAAGTCAAAGGAAGAACATGAAGAACACCTTCGGTGTGTCCTAAGCAAGCTTCGTGAGAACCGCCTATATTCAAAGTTCTCCAAGTGTGAATTCTGGCTGCCTCAAGTCACCTACCTTGGTCACGTCATCTCTGCCAAGGGCATTGCCGTCAACCCAGAAACTATTAAGACAATTATGGACTGGCTTCCACCCATAAATGTCCAAGAAGTCCGAAGTTTTCTTGGTTTGGCCAGTTACTGTCGTCGCTTCGTTCAAAACTTCTCGAAGATTGCGAAGCCTCTTACCGATCTCCTCAAGAAAGGCAAGAAATACCTTTGGACTCCTGCATGTCAAGCAAGCTTTGAAACACTCAAAGAGAAGCTCACTTCCACACCAGTCTTGGTTCCTCCAGATACATCAAAGCCTTTCCAGATATTCTGTGATGCTTCATTGCAAGGATTGGGTGCGGTCCTTATGCAAGAAAAGCAAGTTGTTGCTTATGCCACTCGACAGTTAAACACGCATGAGATCAACTATCCTACACATGACCTCGAACTCACAACAGTTGTCTTTGCTTTGAAAGTATGGAGGCATTACTTGCTTGGCAACCGTTGTGAGATCTTTTCTGATCACAAGAGTCTGAAGTATATCTTCACACAGCCTGATCTCAACCTTCGTCAGAGGAGGTGGATTGAAACAATCAATGATTTTGATTTGACCATCAACTACACCCCGGGCAAAGCCAATGTCATGGCCGATGCTCTCAGCCAAAAAGCTTATGTCAACAACTTCATGGTGGAAGAACAACAACCTCTCTTGTGCGAGGAATTCCGCAAGCTCAACCTTGAAATTGTGGATCAAGGGTACCTTCTGAACCTTCTAGCAACACCGCTCTTGGAGGAAAAAGTTCGCTCTATTCAACTTGGTGATCCTTACACTAAAAAGATCATCTCCAACATTCAACTTCCGAAGTATGAGTCCTTCCACGTTGACGACCAAGGCACTCTTTTCTTTGAAGACCGGATGTTTGTTCCGAACTACCCGGGTTTAAGAGAGCAAGTTCTCAAGGAGGCGCATGATTCTGTTCTTTCTATCCACCCTGGCAGCACTAAGATGTACATGGACTTAAAAACACAATATTGGTGGCCTAGGTTGAAATGATATTGTGCCAAGTACGTCTCGGAGTGTGATGTCTGTCGCAGAGTTAAAGCTGTCCATCAGAAACCTTCCGGTCTTCTACAGCCATTGAAGCCTCCGGAATGGAAATGGGAGAAAGTAGAGATGGACTTCATCACTGGTTTTCGAAGGTCGCAGGAGGGCAACAATGCAATCTTTGTTGTCATTGACAGGCTTTCTAAAGTATCTCACTTCTTTCCCGTCAAGGAAACAATTTCTGCAATTCAGTTGGCTGAGCTCTATATCAACAGAATTGTCTCTCTGTATGGAGTTCCTCTTGAGATCAGTTCAGACCATGGAAGCATCTTCACTTCCAAGTTCTAGGGAAGTTTCCAAAATGCTTTGGGAACAAAATTGAACTTCAGCACAACTTACCACCCTCAGTCGCAAGGACAAGTTGAAAGGATCAATCAGATTCTGGAAGATATGCTCCGTGCTTGCGTTATCTCTTTCGGTATGAAGTGGGAAGAATGTATTCCTTATGCTGAATTCTCTTACAACAACAGTTTCCAGAAAAGTCTAAAGATGGCACCATTTGAGGCTCTCTATGGTCGCAAATGCAGAACTCCGATTGGTTGGTCGGGCACAGGGGAAAGAATATTGTTTGGCCCCGACATTGTAACTCAAGCGGAGGAGAAAGTTCACATCATTCTTGAAAATCTGAAGATTGCTCAAAGTCGCCAGAAGAGCAATTATGACAGAAAGCACACGGACATGGAGTATGTTCCTGGTGATCTCGTTTACCTTCGTGTCACTCCCATGAGAGGCACGCACCGCTTTGGTATCAAAGGAAAGCTGGCTCCTAGATACATCGGTCCTTTCAAAATTCGTGGAAGAAGAGGAGAAGTTGCTTATGCTCTTGAGCTCCCTGAAAAACTCAAAGTCCATGATGTTTTCCACATCTCTCAACTCAAGAAGTGCTTCAAGGATCCCGGCAGGACCGTGGACCATGAAATCATCAATCTCCAAGAAGATCTGTCTTATCAAGAACACCCCATAAAAATTCTAGAAGTCGCAGAAAGAAGGACTCGCAACAAGTCCATCAAGTTCTGCAAGGTGCAGTGGGCGCACCATTCCGTTGATGAAGCCACTTGGGAACGTGAAGATGAGCTCCGTGCCAAGTATCCTAACTCTTTGAGTCTTCTTCTTTTTCCTAGAATCTCGGGGCGAGATTCCTGTTTAGTGGGGGAGAATTGTAGCACCCCAATTGTCTAACAATTGTAATGCTACTTGGTCTAGTAATATAATGGCTACTTCCTACATATAATTGTTGCATCATAATTATATCATGCTCATGTCATCATGCCACCTTGCATTTGAGCATCATATAAAACCCTTTTTCTTTTGGTTCTTCTCTCATATGCATTATTAATTGTATTTGCCTCTTGATATTGTATTTGGTTATTGATATATTGTTTAAATGCCCAAGTTGAGTTGGGGGCATATATTTTATTCAACTCCATCACCTTTCTTTTCACCACCTTATAAATCCACCACCCTAATTACCATGGGCTTTTATTTTATTTTGGCATTTACTTTAGCTCATGTGGGTTGGGATGGATCCAAATTCTACTTCCTAGCATGGCTTTATCTCCATAGATTGGAATGCATATATATAAATGCCATGACCATTAACTTTGTTTTTACAATATTAGTCATGGCATTCAATATTTTGCATGGGCCATGCAAGCACCACCACATTCTAGTCTTTTGGATTTTATTTGAATTTTTGGGTGGTTCATCTCTCTTGAGCTTATTTTCTCTCTCAACCTTTCCACCTTGTTGGTGTATCCTTGCCTTGTGGCCATCAAGCCTCTTTCACATGTCCATATCTACATCACACCCTACTACCCTCCATTCCATGCATGATCTAGCTTGGGGGCTTGAGTAAACCCTAACCACCAAACCATTCCTTACCCTAAACACCTCTCTCCATCTCCATCTCTAATCTAATCACTATACCTAGTAAACACTAAATACAAAACCCTAACACCTCTCCTTTTTCTTTCTAACCCTAGTTCTAAGCTAAACTCTAACCCCTACCCTCACCTCACCTCTCTCTCTCACTGCCGAGACTGGCCCTCTCTCTCCCTGACCCACACCCCATCTACCCCATCTACCCACCCCCAAACCCTAGCCCATGCCGAGCATGACCTAGCTACACCCTAGCTGACCTGAGCCCCCTCTCTCTTTTCTCTCCCTTTCTCTATGCCATGCGGGCCCCAGCTGCTCCACCACGCCGTCCCCACCTGGCAGCTCCACCCTAACCTGCCCTGCCCTGGCCGTGCACGCCAAGCACGTGAGGGAGGAGATGGAAAAAGGTGGCCGAAGCCACCTTTATCTAACCCGAGCCCCACAGGCACCCTCCTTCCTTTCCCTCGCTTTACCCTCCGCCCCACGTCTCCTTTGCCTCGCCAGATCCACCTCGGAGCCCTGCCTCTCCCCTCCTTCCTCTCCACCGACCCATATTTCCTCTCGCCGACCACCGCCAGAACCACCGGCGTCTCCTCGTTCCGGCCAGCACGCGTGTCGTGGAGGTGGTCGAGGAGACCAAGGAGAGCCCCCTGCATCGCCCTGGACGCGCCAACGAGGAGGAGGAGCACCAGGATCGCCAGGACCAGCGCCGTCCCGACGAAACCCTAGATCACTGGCCGCTAGCGTCGTCTTCGCCCTGCTGCGCCCCAAGCCGATCCGCCGCCGTCAACCACCCCGCGGTGAGCCCCTCTATCGCCTAGACATCCTCCGCCTCACCGTGAAGCCCTATCCGCGCCAGGCGTTTCACCGAACGCCCTCGGTGCGCCGCCGGTCGTTGTTGTCTGCACGTTCCCACGCCGCATAGTGCCTCAACTGGCCGCGTAGCTGCTCCCTGTCATCTACACCGTCCTACCGCACTGGTACCACTTCTCTTTGCGCGCGCCCCGTGTCGCGGGATCGAGTCCCCGTCTCGCTGCTCCGCGCACCGCGCGCTGTCCCCGTCAGATTCACCAGATCAACCGAGAAGAACAACAGTGCTGCCGCCGTTTTGCACATCCACCCCTACCTTTTTGATCTGCTCAACCCGCGGTACCCCAAGCCCCACCAGTCAGCCTCCCGTGCATCTTACAGAAATGCCCCCGCAGTTTGAGCACATCAACCCGCGCTCTAGCACGACCCCACCGGTCAGCCTCTGCGAGCTTAGCCGCTGTCACGTGGGCCTCTAGTCGCTGGCCCACCTGTCTATCGCAGAGGCTAGCTAAGGCCGAGGTGAGAAAAGCCTTTTCCACGCGCGTGGCCCCAGTCAGCAGCGCCCCACCCGTCAGTGGCTTGGGTCAAATTCTCCTGGGTGTAAAAAGTTTTCCCTGTTTAGCTGTTTTAACAAAACAAATTCAAAATTGTTTAAATTCAAATTCAAATCATATTTTAAATAACTTTCAAATTATAAATCCAAATAATACAAATAATATATGTTTTAAATCAGAAAAATGTGAGGAATTCAAATATTCCCTTCAAGATATTATTTGAACACTTTAAAATTTCGAGATGATTAAAATTACAATAAAATGCCCTTTTCTTAATAAATTAATAACTTTAATTCTATAACTCCAAATCTGACAAATAATATGTCTAAATCGATCAGCGCGACGAGCCCGTTCTATCTATGCAGTCCTTCTTCTGAATTGAAGAATGCATCATGTCATTCTTAAAAATCTGAACTGTTTATGGCAATAAAATTTGACTAAATAAATAATAAAATGCTTTATTCTTGTACCTCACACCTCACCATGCCATGCTACTTTAATGCCATGTAACTTGTGCATCATTCATCATGGCATGCTTGTTTGCTTGTCACATTTTAATTCATATGCTTGTGCACTTTATTTATGTTGGCCCTTGTTTGTTTGGTTCTTCTTCGAATAGACGCCCAGCAGGAGAATTACCAGGAATCACAGGAGTACTACCCAGATCCATCTCTCGCTTCAACTGAGCTGCCAGGAAATCACTACCACATGCTTGCATACATATAGTACCTATTGCCTCTATCTTATTCTTGCATCATTGAGTCGCGATTGCATTAAATTGAAACCCAAGTAATGCATAACCTTTACTTTTAAAACCCACCGAAGCTTGTTCCTCCATCCAATGAGCCATTACTACAGGAGTTGTTTGAGCCATGCGAGTCGTAGAAAAGCATGTGTAGGGTATGTGAGTGTCTGATGAATAATGAGGTACCTAAACAACATAACCTGAGTAGTAATGGGATAACTAATGAAAGAGGCACCGGTGAGCAATATCTGCTATTTGGTTTTTCATGCTCACTTGTGTCTCGTAGGACCCCGAGTACTTGATTCCTGTTCCTTGACTATTCGCACTATCCACATCCGGGAGGCCTTATGGACCCCCCTGAGCCAGAGCTTGATTCATTCTTATTTCTTGGGGCCACAATTAGTTTGGGGATTTATTACTATCCTATACTTATGCCATGTTACTGCTTTATTTAAAATTGTGCGAGGAGCACCTGTACTGTTTTGGATCGCGCCACGTTTTCACGGTATCGACAAGCCCAGTCACATTTTCGGGTTCCCAGTCATTTACAGCCGTCGTCGCAAACCCTGAGTCTGTCTCGGAGCCGGCCAACTTCGTTGCGGGTAGCTTATTGGGGTGGCCCCCTGAAATATTTCTGAATCCTGTGATTGCTTTGTCGTGAATGCCTCGTTGGGTTTTGAGTTGGTTTTTCCGAGGTTGATCGAGTGTGTGTTGCTATTCGTGCACCCCTGCAGGGTAAATCTTTCTAAAAGCTGTGTCCACGGTTATGGACGACTTGGAGCACAGTTTCTCGATCATAGACAAGAATAACTAAAGTACCGCTTTTAATTGACTAAGAACTTGACTAGTAAATAGTGCAATACTCATGGAATGGTTAATAAAATTGCCAACGGATGATGGGGGTTGTTCGTCCGCTTCCTCGTTGGTAAGTGAGGAGGAGGATGGATCTGTTAATTATACTGTTATAACTATTGTTCTTAATTCACGGACATCCATCTATCATTGGTTAGGCGGATGGTTAGCGAGTATCTATAGACTTGTAAGCTATTATCTTTTGCTGCAATTGCGTCACCCCAGGTTGTGTCCCCTTTAGCGGCATAAAGACTTGCTGAGTACCCCTAGGGTCTCACACGATAAATTGTTTGATTTAGATGAACAGGTGTATTCGCAAGATGGATACTGGGTGGAGGAGACAGATGATGTTGGCAACGATCACTCGGTGTAGAGATTCTGGGAACGGGGATCCGTGAGATCTGTGGGCGGGATGTGTTTATTTATGTGGCATCTTATGCCGATTTGCTTCTTATCCGTACTCGGATCTTGTTTTCCGCTTCCGCCTGATACTCTGATGTTTGTTGTATGAGGAGCTATCCTAAATTATTATCTCTATCTAGGATATTTGAATCTTGCCGTATGGCGTTGCAATATTTCTATTTCTTTTAGATGGAATGGATCTGAGGACTGTTGTATGTGGCTTGCATACATACTTATTTGTGTATGTAGTTGATCCCTTCGCCTGCCGATTACGCCGCTCGTTCTTGTCCCGATGATCTGAAAGTGGTTAGGACGGCCGAAAGGTCTACCGTGAGTGGCCCTGGGCCCCACCGTACTATTTTAACCACTTTCGTTCATCCAGGCATGTAACTAATAGCGTAATTCACCGAGGTAGTTACAATGAAGGTGGAATGTGTGGTTTTGAGGTTGTAGATCATCGGAGAACAAGGGGAAGTTCTTCTCCTCTTTCAGATCTAATCTCTTCCTCCAGATGTCGTGTGGCGGCTGTAACTTATGTTCTATGGTTCTTCTCGTCTCTCCCCTTTTACGAAAGTTGCTTGTATTGATATAGGGAAGGCGCTGGTAGGAATTACGGGCAGGCAGTACAGGCGCGCCCTGACCGTACCGTTGGTCGTTATGTGTGCTGACGCCTCCAATGAAAATGTCTTCGATTGTGGATTTGCTTATTCTGGTGTAATTAGCCCATAAATGCTATTAGATCTTCAATAAATGTTCATTGCCTGAAAACTATCACAAGAAAACAAAGATTCGCTAATTGTGACATTAACGTTAGTGAAAAGGGAAATCTTCAGGGAAATCTGGCAATAAACAAGAGGAAAACCAATGGTAAAAAGTGATGAAATTTGGAGCTATCAACATCCCCAAGCTTAGCGGTTACTCGCCCTCAAGTGACAAAGTTATAATGAGTAATAGAGAAAAATTGAATCAAGATAAAGACTTACAAGTTCAAGGTTGTACCATATTCCATCGTTTCAAATCTTGCAACCTTGAACATGAGCACAATATATCCGAATAGTTGCACTTAAGCTTGATTCCTAAACGCAAGTAATTCGCTAGCTAATAGTTCTTGTAACTCAAATGAGATTGGTAAAAGTTTGGCGAAGCTTTACAAATCAATTTCTTTCAGCGCCTCTCTTGTTATGAGAGTAAAAATACCTTTAAGCCATGCTGCTTGAATCAAAATTAAGGGTGCACATGTAGATGTCAAAAGAGAGATAAACTTAGAGATTTTTATTAATCACCCACTTCGATAATCACGGCTATCAAATACCTCATCTTTTCCTTACTTATCAAGAACTCTAATTGCACATTTTAGTTAGTGAGGTGATGCCAAGAATCAAAAGGTATCGAAACTATTTCAGCTCATATTTTGACAATGGATCTTTTCTTTTTGTTTCTCAAGGATCAACGAATATTTCCTTGTAAACTCCTACACAACCTGTTGGGAGTACCAATAGTTTTGCCCATATAGCGACACATATGCCACCCATACCATCAACTCGTAGCGGAAATCTGGGGTTATACCATAGATTGTTCACAAGCTAGCGGAGTTGTTGGCATCCCAAAGGTGTGTATTTGAAACAAAGTACTTTTGCCCTTCTCTTTTATTTTTCTTTTCTCTCCTCTTTTTTAGCTAAGCAATACAAATTTTGGCATCTCCCTCTCCTACTCCGAAAAGTTCATTCCATCAAGTAATTCTTTTTCATAAGGTATCATCAAGTCAACGATCAGTATGTGGGTTTGAGCACTACTAAGGTTAAACCCTTAAGACAAAAACATGGCACCAAAGTTGTCATTGACACTTTCTCTTATTCTAAAAGGTTTGGAATAAAATCCCAAGAGTTGTTTTTCAAACTAATTTAATTATCGAAAGTCTTGACCAAAGAGGTGACAAAAGCCTTTGATCTCAAGCTCTAAAAGATAACGAACTAAGCATGGAATCGAAATCAAGTGCAACCGAACAGACATAAATTGTTCATGAATAAGCTTACAGGAAGAGAGAAGATAAGAATGTGGTACCTCCTCTTACTTGTTCATATTTTACTTGTGTTAACTCTTTGCGTTCATCCATAACTTGATCAATAAAAGTGAGTAACCTGCCAAAAGAATCAACAAGAGCCGAGAGAAATTTGCACAAAATAATGCTATAGAATAATCTAATATTTTTGGGTTTTCTTTTATCGAATGCAAAACTAAAAGTGGACATGCATTGCAACAAAAGCAAGTAAATAAAAAGAAGAAATAAAAATATGAATGCATACAGGTGGGAGGATTTAACCCTCCCCAAGCTTAGGCCTTTGCCTAACTGGAATCAGTTGTTGCTACCATCAGGTGGCGGCTGTTGATACGGGAAGTTTGGGTAGCAGTTTGGAAAATCGGTCATAAAACATGTGAAATCTTGAGTGACATTGACCATGTGGGCATTCGCATCATGCAACATGTTCTCTATGTTGTTAATGCGATGCACCACCTGGTCAAAATCGCTCCTCGAGACCTAGTTGAATCCCGGCTGTGGTGGAGGCATACCTTGTTGTTGATGCTGGTGGTGAGGTTGCTGGTGGTGGTGTTGCTGGCCGAAATCATCCCATCCTACGCTGTATCCTCCGCCTTCTTCATCTTGCTGTTGTTGGCCAGCTGCTGCATCTTCCCAGTTGGGATGGCTGATGACTGCAAGTGCACAGATCATTTGTAGCTAGTTTCAAAATAAAGATATCAATCCTACAGGGAGCAGTAGGCGAAAGACTAAAATTCTTTTAACTACAACTAAACAAAGTACTTAGGAAATAACTTTAAGATGCAAGAAAAGTAGAGTAGTTTTTGGGTTTTTGGTTGAACGTGGTAATTTAAAGTAAAGCGAAACTTAATGCATAAAGTAAGAATCATGTGTGTAATAGAACTTTGGAACTATAATAGGGAAAAGGCGTTCTCGGGGAGTGGTGGATACACCGCTAGCAGTTTAGACTAAGCAATCAGGATTATTATAACAAATATTCTCATAATATGTATGTATGTGGGATGAGCTCCATATATGGACAAATAGGCAGGAACCGCTGCTCACATCATCCTTCATAACCACAGCTGATGAATAAACGACATCAATCGTATTATCCCACTATTAAGGGATTTCTCCCGTGGCATGGACATGGCTTAATGAGTTCTCCTTGATTTCCCAAGTTAGCACGTAAGGAATGACAATAGCTTTATAGTCACAATAAGCGCTATTATCCCTCCGTCTACCAACAAGTAATCCACTTCATCGAGTCCCCATAGGAGGCAAATATTAAGGAGGTGCACAAATCCCAACATCAAGATGAAGACAATTAACACATACACATAATGATGTATACCATAATAATCTATATCTCATCTCGATCATATGCTAGGGTTTCTCCATCTCCCCAAGAACTAGAGATCTACTCAGACATGGAGGCAATCAACATCATGGCAATGGTAATGGAAACAATCATATATGAACATTACTTGTATGAATCCACAACGAGTACGGGAATTACAACAAGATCTAGACAAGATGTAGATGGGATGGATGGAGATGGTTGTGATGCAGTGGTGGATGATGAAGATCAATGCCTTAGCCTTCCGGAGGTGAGGTTTCGCTGATTTCTGGGTGTTCTGTATGTCATCTCTCTGATCCAGCTGCATGGGGTGAAACTATTTGAAGAGGCGGTGGCGGCACCAACTATACGAATGGAAAATTTATTCCTCTCATATAGTAGGTCGTTAAACCACCTGTCTCTTTTTATTGCTTCGGGTTTTCTTCTGGTATTATTAATGTTTCCCAAATAAGCGATTTACGTTGTTTTTGACTCCTTTTATCCTTAATACAATTGCTCCAAGAATTGTGTCCATTGGATCCATCATCTGTCCTGATCCCGGTGAAAAAGACATAAAACATGCGCGCGAGCGCTGTAAAATACCAAGATCCTACATCGACCATGCAAAATAATAATGTAAGACATGATGCAAATATGCACTCATCAACATCCCCAAGCTTAGACTATTGCTCATCTCGAGCAAGTTTAGCTTAATGGATGTGATCCTCATATTCATGAAGCCGAGTCAATAAAATAAATGAGGCAGTTGCAGCATGTGTTTATCATATACGATAGATAGGAATAAGTTCATGAATAGTACCTTACTTGAACCATGTGAATAGTATTAGCAGGCTTCCACACCTTAGTGATCAATAATTCACAAAATATGAGTCTCAACATAATGTAAAAGTTTTCGGTTCAATAGAATGAGTTAGCGAGGTAGTCCCAAGTGTTTTAGGATCAATGTACTTGGGATTCAAAATCTCAGAAGTGTCTCTTTGTCATACTACAATATAGTGGTATATGCCTATTTGCTCTTTGCACACTCGCTCTTTTTGTTCTTTCTTTTCTTCTCTTTTGTGCATATTCTCACACTTTTGTTTAAGTGTTGTGCAAAGGAGCTAGCCATACATTCCACTTCATGTAGGAATTCAAAGTTTAACGATCTCAATTATCAAATTCCAATTGTATATGAAGCATTCTTATGACTTGGAGATTCTACCTCGACTTGTTCTCACTCTATTTTGATAGCACTTTCATTTTCCTTTGTTCAAGGTTTCTTTTTCAACTTAACTACATAGATAGTTTTTCTTTGTAAATCAAACCATAGACTTACAATATATTAACCAAATTATCTTTATACGTTCCATTAATACCAATGGTGTGGAAGACTCCTATTGCTATCATCAAGTGCAAGTAAAATTATACTCAAGCCATTGATATATCCAATAAGATAAGCACAAATTCAATATTGCTCCATAACTCAGAATTTCATAAAAGGGATCGACTATTCCTGAAGGGAATTCTAATGATGCAAACTTTATTTCTAGTTTGAACTAATGCAAAACAAAATAGCCATTTAAAACTTATAAAATAGATTACAAGGTCTTTAAAGATCTCCCCAAACTTGGAATCAAGCCAGGCGGGATCAAATAACTCCTTATTGGTACCTATTCCTCCTCCTGGGTAGACAGAGCACCACCCTCTTCTTTTATGTTGCCATCTTTAACTATGCTTGCAAAGCGGATGCTGAGCTCGGCCATGTCGTATTGGAGCTTCAACATTTTTTTCTTGAGGAATTTCTTCTCATCTGTCAACTCAAAGATAGTTTTAATCAAGAAACCAACTCTACCATCAATGTCATCGACCTTTTTCTCAAGGTATTTGCTCATCATCCAATTGGAGTCAATCCCTTTTCCAATTGTTTCAACACATGCCTTTGAAGCCTTTTCTAACTCATAGATATTATCATGAATCCCATCTTGCCGCACCTTCTTAGGTTTAAGAGGTGATGGACCAAGAGGAGGTTTATAATATGATCATATGTTGTAACGATAAGGATTAGGGAGATACTCATCCTTGTTCCTTCCCTGCTCAACTTGCCTCATCATATCCATCCTTTGCACGAACATGTAATCCCAATTTGGGAGAGGCTTGATCTCCGGGCTAGATGATGACGATGATCCTTTAGGTTATTGATACGTCATAAACATATCTATAATTTTTGATGCTCGATACTTGTTTTGTATCAACTTTCTTATGTTTTGTTTACACTTTGAGGTATTTTTATACATTTTCTGGCACTAACCTATTAACAAGATGCCACAGTGCCAGTTGCCTGTTTTCTGCTATTTTTGGTTTCAAAAAAGCTAGTAAGGAAATATTCTCGGAATTGGACGGGACAAAAGCCAAAGTCAATATTTTACCAAAAGAAACACGAAGTCCGAAGGGCAACCAAAGTGGGGCCACGAGGAGGCCACACCTAGGGCTGGCGCGACCACCCCCTAGGGCTCGTTGCCCCATGGTGTGGGCCCCTCGGGCGCCCACCGACCTTGCACCTTCACCTATAAAAGTACCCTGATGCAGAAACCCTAAGGACCTGATCAAAAATCCATGAAAGAGTCTGTAGCCGCCGCCATCTCCATCCCTAGATCGGGGGGGGGGGGGGGATCCGAAGCTCTTCCCGGCACCCTGCCAGAGGGTAGAGATCATCCCGGTGGCCTTCTTCATCACCATGCCAGCCTCTGGAGTGATGCGTGAGTAGTTCGTCGTTGGACTATGTGTCCATATAGTAGCTAGATGGTTGGTTCTCCTCCTTTGTGCTATCATGTTTAGATCTTGTGAGCTCCATTCATGATCAAGAACATCTATTTGTAATCCTATATGTTGTGTTTGTCGGAATCCGATGGATACTGAGATACTATGTCAGATTGATTATTGATTCTATCATGTCTATGTTATTTGTGATCTTGCATTCTCTCCGTTGCTAGTAGATATCTTGGCCAAGTAGATGCTTGTAACTCCAAGAGGGAGTATTTATGCTCGATAGTAGGTTCATGCCTCTAGTAATCTGGGGAAGTGACAAAAATCTCTAAGGTTGTAGATGTGTTGTTGCTACTAGGGAGAAAACAACAATCCTTTGTCCATGGGGCAATTGTATTGTTTACTTTACACACTTTGCATAGTGCAATTATCTGTTGCTTGCAACTTAATACTAGAAGGGTTTCGGATGATAACCTGAAGGTGGATTATTAGTCATAGATGTAGTTGGATTACGGTCTATGTATTATTTTATAATGCCCAATCAAATCTCGTAGGAGTCAAGATGTCTAGTATATGCATTGTTATGCTTTCTCAATCTGTCAATTGCCCCGCTGTAATTTGTTCACCCAACATGCTATTTATCTTAAGGAGAAACACCTCTAGTGAACTTTGGACCCCAATCCACCCCTTTACCATTGATATACCATCAACTGTTTACCGTTTACTATTTACTTTCTGCAAGAAATTACTATCTTCCACACTATACGTTTAATCCTTTGTTTTCAGCAAAACTAGTGAGATTGACAACCTCACTATAAGTTGGGGCAAAGTTTCGTGGTTGTGTTGAGCAGGATTCCAAGTTGCTAGCAACACCTTGGAGTTGTTTCCTTACTCCTACTGGTTCAATAACCTTGGTTTTATAACTGAGGGAAACTTGCTGCTGTGCTCATCATACCTTCCTCTTGGGGTTCCCAACGAGCTCTACATATCTGAGCCATCAAGCACTTTTCTGGCGCCGTTGCCGGGGAGTTAAGGACAGCTTCAATCTCTTCCTCCTCGTCAATCACTTTTCAGGGATAAAGAAGATTCTTGCAAGGGGAGTGTCTCACAACCAATCTTTTTACTTTGTTATTGTTTTGCTTAGTTTCTCTACTTTATTTTGTTTGCTTATTTTTATCAAATATACAAAAAAATAGTTCCTACTATAGTTGTTATTTTTGTTGGTCTATTCTTTTCTTGCTTTATCATGCTTTCTATCAATGGTCTGTTTCTTTGAAACTAGATCTTATTGGCAAGGTGGGTTCACAGAAGAACAAAAAAATTATGAGGAACACCGCTTGTCACAAAAAGGGAAACACTTATGGGAACAAATTAATAAATTGTATACCATTGCTAGAAACATGTGCTCTACTTATAATGTTACTTATTGCTTTGATAAATCTTGTTGCTGTAGGAGGTATAAACACCTCCCTTTTCAATGTGAGTATAATGATAATGTTACCATATCTTCTTATGTTAAGGGAAATTATGACTTTTATGATGTGGAACAAATTGAAGAATTTATTGCTTGGAAGGGTGCATTTGAACTTGCTTATTTGCTTGAAAATACTGATGATGCACCTTATAAATATGAGGTTTATGATATACTTAAATTTTTCTTTGATAATTACAAGGAAGAAAATGGCTATATTCTTAAATATGTTAATATATGCTCTCCACCAAAAAAAGAGACTAATGCCTTGCAGGAGCCTATGGAAGAAGAAATTGCTGAAACTGGAAGCTCATTGGATGAAAAAGAGGAGGATAGTGATGATCAAGAGGAGGAAGAATGAAGCATCTACCCATGTCTACCTCCCAATAAGAGTAACTCTTTAACTAATACCTTATTTGATCGCCCTCCATGCTTACCAAAGGAGGATGAGTGTGATATTTATATTGTTGAGTTTGTTCATGATGCTACTGAAAATCATTGTGACAGAGGAAAATATGGTTGTTGGAATTCTCATGTTACTAAAACACCTCTCTTTATATTGAAAGTTCCAAAGTTGCTCTTGTTTTATCTACCCATTCTTGTTACTATGTGCTTTTTTGAGTTATTTTCTTAAAAGATTCCTATGCATAGGAAATAGGTTAGACTTAAATGTGTATCATATTTTCTCCTTGATGCTCTCTTTTGCTTCATTTCTTATGTGAGCATCTTCTCAAATTACCGAGCCTAGCTCAAAGGCGTTAAAGAAAAGCACTATTGGGAGATAACCCAAATTATTTTTACTTTCAGTAACTTTTTCTTTTGTTGAATCTTGAAAGTTATTGCCTCAGTAATAACCTCTCCTTATCCTTTTTGTGTGGTTTTTGTGCCAAGAATAACCTCTAATGAGAGAGAAGTAAGACTTGGGAAAGTTGCTGTCCCAAAACAGATTTTTGTGCTTCACTATAAAAAATCGTGAAAAATACCTGTACGTCGGATTGAGCTGTAATTTTTTGTGATTGTGACCCAGGTTATTATCTAACTTTCTTTAGTTCAGAACTTTCCGATTTGAGCAACATAAGGTCTTTGGAAAAAAAGGTTTTTACCTGTTGGTCTGTTTTGACAGATTTCTGCCATTATTTGCATTTGCCTCTTAATCTCTTTCTCTTTGAGTTCTATTTGGTCACTTGAGCTTTTATAAGGAATTGCTACAGTAGATTTCATTTTAATTGAAGATTTACATGTGTTTAAACTAAAGCCAAAAACTTATTATCTTGAATACACTAATGTTGCTAATGAAGATTGTGTGAAGTTTTGTATGAAGAAATTTTCAAGTGTAGGGAAGAATAATATGATGAGATGAAGTATGGACAAAATCTCAAGCTTGGGGATGCCACCCGTGTCACCCCAAGAAATATTCAAGAGGTACAAGCGGCAAAGCTTGGGGATGCCCAAGGCAGCCCCTTCTTCATCAATAAAAATCTCAGGTTTGCTTCTAAAACACTTCATTTTTATTGTTTCATGCACAATTGTGTTGTTCTTAGAGCGTCTTTGTTTTTGTTTTTAGTTTTCTTTTGTTTGGTTTGCTTAAATAAATTGGTTGGACCCCCGCATTCATATGTTGTTTCAAATAAGTTGATTGGTGTTGGAAAAGAGTAGGAAGCTTCATGCTTATAAGTGGTACAAAAGGAGCTTGTTTTGACTATGGCCTAGACTTTATCATGTCATGTTTGATGTTGATTTGACCTTATGCTTAGTGATTATTGCTGTAGCATGACTTGTTCTAAACAATTGAGATTGCTTAATGTGCCTTGAAAGAATCATGCGTTGTTTTAGCATAGAAAAGCATAATATTGTGGTATTATCTTTTGATGCTTTATTTGGGTTGACTTGGCACATGCTTACACCATGTTAAGCTATGAACCAGTCACCTTAGCCTATATGATCATTTAGTTTTTGACTTGTAATATCACTTTATGCTTTAATTAATAATGTTTTGTCGCTTTGCATGATTATGGCCATTATTGCTCTCTTAGTTGGTCGCTTTCAGTCTTTTTCTAGCCTCCACCTGTACCAGGTATGAGTTCCACTCATGCATACAACCTCCAAGAAAACCAAGTTATTCCAAAGAGTCCACTATAAATTCCTATGCATGGTGTGTTACACCATTCCACGTATATTCATGTTTTTATCTACCTTCCAAATTAAACTTTTGTTATGTGAAAATTAGTGATTAAAGCTCTCACAAACTTAATGGCACACTTTATTTTCTTGCACTTAATAAACTTGAACCATTGTGTCCATATATGTTCCTTATATGCTTGCACTTTATAAGTTGTGAATTAGCAGAACCATGATACCATGGGGAACACTTTCAACATTGCACTTATTATTCAGTTGATATCATGTTCTTTTGTTTATGGATCCAGGCGGTGTGAAATAAAAGGGGGAGCTTGTAAGCTCATGGACTTTGTATGTGTGTTAGATAAACGCCTGGGCGGCTAGCCTAAGCCATGCCTAATAATGGTGGAAACTTGCAGCATAACCATAGTGAGCATTCTGTGAAGCATCCTCAATAAAAACCTATGCAAATAGCAAATAAAAATATCACTGAGATTCTCATTGTCTTTTGCCTTGTCATTTTGATATGGGAAAGCTCATGTGTCATGGGACAAGGGGTACCCCGTTGGCAGTTCTCCATGATACACATGTACTTACAATGACAAGAACTTACTTGTGACTAAAGTTGAGTAGCATGAGGTTCGGTACTCGTAAGCAAGGGGCATGGGATTTTCAACTTATAACTTGTCAAGCATATCCTCATATTTGTGTCACTTTAACCTTAATCACCTCAAGATGCTTATGATAGGGGCAATGAGAGCTGAAAGCTAATAAGTACCATAATTTTTGGAAGCTCTTTATGAAACTTGAAATCCCCGTTTCCCTTTGTGAAGGGCCTTTCTTTTTTACTTTTATTTTGAGTCTCCATCTTCTATCTTTATGCACCAATTGAGAGAGCATAGTGGTCATTCTTAGTTTAATGCGCATTGTCCCAAAACTTGTTGATTGATTCATAACTTTGTTATGGCTTTTTCTTAAATTATTTGTATCTAGTCACCCTTATGAACTTTGAAGGTGTCCTATATATTTATGTTTTGCTATACCATGAGGGACAAGCTGAATACCACTCTTATTATGTTTTCTATATGTGAAACAAACAAATGTCTTTCAATGCATTGTTATTCATGATCTTTTGTTTGTACCTTTTCATGTTACAACATAGTTGCTATGTCTTATTGTTAGAACTCTATCTTTCATGCTCATGTTTAGAGTACTTTGATCCCCGCTATCAGTGCTTTTCAAATACCTTGATCAAGATTGTGATGGTGCATGTCACCTCAAAAATTATTCTTTTTATCACTTACCTACTCGAGGACGAGCAGGAGTTAAGCTTGGGGATGCTTGATACGTCATAAACGTATCTATAATTTATGATTCTCCATGCTTGTTTTTTATCAACTTTTCTTATGTTTTGTTTACACTTTGAGGTATTTTTATACATTTTCTGGAACTAACCTATTAACAAGATGCCACAGTGTTAGTTGCCTGTTTTCTACTGTTTTTGGTTTCAGAAAAGCTAGTAAGGAAATATTCTCGGAATTGGACGGGACAAAAGCCAAAGTCAATATTTTACCAGAAGGAACACAGAGTCCGAAGGGCAGCCGAAGTGGGGCCACGAGGTGGCCACACCTAGGGCTAGCGCGGCCACCCCCTAGGGCGCGTCGCCCCATGGTGTGGGCCCCTCGGGCGCCCACCGACCTTGCCCCTTCGCCTATAAAAGTACCCCGATGTAGAAACCCTAAGGACCCAATCAAAAATCCACGAAAGTCTATAGCCGCCGCCATCTCCATCCCTAGATCAGGGGGGGATCCGAAGCTCTTTCCGGCACCCTACCAGGGGGGGGGGGAGAGATCATCCCGGAGGCCTTCTTCATCACCATGCCAGCCTCCGGAGTGATGTGTGAGTAGTTCGTCCTTGGACTATGGGTCCATACAGTAGCTAGATTGTTGGTTCTCCTCCTTTGTGCTATCATGTTTAGATCTTGTGAGCTCCGTTCATGATCAAGATCATCTATTTGTAATCCTATATGTTGTGTTTGCAAGGATCCGATGGATATTGAGATACTATGTCAGATTGATTATTGATTCTATTATGCCTATGTTATTTGTGATCTTGCATGCTCTCTGTTGCTAGTAGCTATCCTGGCCAAGTAGATGCTTGTAACTCCAAGAGGGAGTATTTATGCTCGATAGTAGGTTCATGCCTCTAGTAATCTGGGGAAGTGATAGAAATCTCTAAGGTTATAGATGTGATGTTGCTACTAGGGAGAAAACAACAATCCTTTATCCATGGGGCAATTGTATTGTTTACTTTACACACTTTTCTTAATGCAATTATCTGTTGCTTGCAACTTAATACTGGAAGGGGTTCAGATGATAACTTGAAGGTAGATTATTAGTCATAGATGCAGTTGGATTACAATCTATGTATTATGTTGTAATTCCCAATCAAATCTCGTAGGAGTCAAAATGTCTAGTATATGCATTGTTATGCTTTCTCAATCTGTCAATTGCTCCGCTGTAATTTGTTCACCCAACATGCTATTTATCTTAAGGAGAAACACCTCTAGTGAACTGTGGACCCCAGTCCACTCCTTTACCATTGATATACAATCTAATGTTTACCGTTTACTGTTTACTTTCTGCAAGAAATTACTATCTTCCACACTATATATTTAATCCTTTGTTTGGAGCAAAACTAGTGAGATTAACAACCTTACTGTGAGTTGGGGCAAAGTTCCGTGGTTGTGTTGTGCAGGATTCCAAGTTGCTAGCAACACCTTGGAGTTGTTTCCTTACTCCTACTGGTTCGATAACCTTGGTTTCATAACTGAGGGAAACTTGCTGTTGTGCTCATCATACCTTCCTCTTGGGGTTCCCAACGAGCTCTACATATCTGAGCCATAAGTTCTACTTCTCCGATCCTCTTCACGGGCTTCTCTTCTTTTTTCTTCCAAATCTTGTTGAATGGAAGGGCTGCATGGCTTCGCTGCACGGATGTTGTTAGAGGGGCTTGTATAGGGATGGCGAGGATTTTTCGAGGCTGGAGGCTGTAGCTCTACGAAACTTAATGAAAAAGGTTAGATGCGATCAACTTTAAAAGGGGAGGTCAAAAACCCTAGCCGACTTTCATAGCGAGCAACTATACAGGTGGAACCCATATAGATCCTGCCGTATAATTATGAACCGACTATAGATTACATCTACAGTGGAACCAACTATACGACCGGAACTATACAGGCGGGAATTTTTATTCATGCCGTATAGTTGGTCGTTAAAGTCTCTGGAGATGGGTCAATAACTATACGACCACGACTATACGGGCAGAATTTTTAATTCTGGCCGTATAGTTGGTCGTTAAACTCTTAGTACTCAGGATATTATTTTGTCAAAGGCATCGATATCTATACGATCGCAGCTATACAGGTGGAATATTTAATTCCGGCTGTATAGTTGGTCGTTAAACTCTCAGTACCTTTTGTGGATGGAAGGGGTGATGTCGCAACAACTATACAACCACAGCTATACGGCCGGAATTTTTATTCCCGCCGTATAGTTGGTCGTTAAACCTTCTGTGTCCACCAAAAAAAATTCTACTTCTCCAAGGATTCTTTATTAATCTGTAACTTAACGAAATATCAAGTTTTGACAGAAAATGTTAGCTTAGATTTTCGACCAATTTTGGGATTATCAATCTTTCTTCTGCTTTTCTAGAGCATCAAATGTTCCTCATTTAACACAATGCTCAAATAAAACTTTAATTGATTTTTTTAAAACTTACTCAAACCTTTACTTCGCATGGGTTGCCTCCCATGAAGCGCTCTTTTATGGTCAATAGCTTGACCGTATTGTTGCTCATTCCGTCTCAAGTCCATTCGTCTTGCAGTTTCCATTCCTTGTATATCTTTGCTTAATCACTTCTTCTAGGGTGATCACTTCTATGGTGACTACACTTATATCTTATTTTACTCGATAATGCTTCAAGGGTTGTCCATTTACCACCAATGCAAGAGAGGGTGTTTTCCTTGGAGCTTCACTACTCCCGATGAATAAGCTTCTTCAACTATATATGGGCCTTCCCACTTTGATTTGAGCTTTCCTGGAAACAACTTAAGATGAGAATTATAGAGGAACACTTTGCCCCCACTTTTAAAGGTCTTATTCTCTATTTTTCTACCATGCCATCTTTTCACTTTTTCCTTAAACAACCTAGCATCCTCATAGGCTTCACTTCTAAACTCATCTAAAGCAAGAATATCTAATAAACACTTTTCTCCTGCTGCTTTAAGATCATAATTTATATTCATGATTGCCCAAAAAGCTTTGTGTTCCAATTCTAAAGGTAAATGGCATGCCTTACCGTACACCATCTTGTAAGGTGTCGTACCCATTGGATTTTTAAACGTAGTACGGTATGCCCATAGAGTGACATTTAATTTGTACGACCAATCTTTTCTTGATTTGTCCACCGTCTTCTCGAGTATGGTCTTTAGTTCTCTATTAGAGAGTTCCACTTGACCACTTGTTTGAGGATGATATGGTGAAGCAACACGGTGAGTTACTCCATATTTGCTGAGGATTTTCCTGAAAGTTCCTTTCATAAAATGAGAACCACCGTCAGTGATTAAAAATCTAGGAACTCCAAACCTAGGGAATATGACATCCTTGATCATCTTCACTGAGGTGGATGCATCTACATGACTTGTTGGAATAGCTTCAACCCATTTAGTAACATAGTCAACAACAACAAGAATATGAGTATAACCATTCGATTCTATAAATGGTCCCATGTAATCCATTCCCCATACATCAAAGGGTTCAATTATGAGACTATAATTCATTGCCATTTCTTGTCTCCTACCTATATTACCTTTTCTTTGGCAAGCATCGCAGTATTCCACATACCTGGGTGCGTCCTTGAGCAAGGTGGGCCAATAGAATCTGAATTGAAGTACCTTTGCAGCAGTACTCTTACCTGCATGATGCCCTCCATACAGACTGTCATGACAAGCTTTCAATATTGCATTCATTTCATGGTTAGGAACACACTTCCGAATCATTTCGCCAGGTCCATGATGATATAGATACGGATCATCCCAAAAGTAATATTTAAGATTATTAAAGAATTTCATCCTTTGATTTCTTGACATACCAGGAGGTATAAATTTTGTTGCGAGATAATTAGCATAATCCGCATACCCTGGGTCAACAATTTCAACGTTTGCTAAATATTCTCCAGGAAATGATTCATTTATAGGTACGGGGTTAGTAATTATTCCCTCCATCCTAGAGAGATGATCTGCTACTGGATTATCTTTACCCCTCCTATCTACTATTTGCAAATCGTATTCTTGTAGTAATAAAACCCACCTAATCAACCTGGGCTTAGCATCCTTTTTCACAAGGAGGTGATGCAAATCTTGGTGATATGTATGAATTATTACCTTAGAATAATTGATGTAGGATCTAAGTTTGTCACAAGCAAAAATTATAGCTAGGAATTCTTTTTCTGTAGTAGCGTATGTTTCTAAATCTTATTAAGAGGTCTACCTGCGTAATAAGTAACATTCAAATTCTTTCTGTCTCGCTGTCCCAACACAATCCCTAAAGCATAGTCACTAGCATCACACATGATTTCGAAAAGTTCATCCCATTTTTTAGATTGCATGATAGGTGCTGAAACAAATTTATTCTTACGGTTCTCAAAAGCTAGAATGCAGTCATGATCTAAGTAGAATGGAGTTTCTTTATCAAGAAGTTTAGTGGGAGGCATAGCTATTTTAGTAAAATCTTTTATAGAACGCTTATAAAAACCTGCACGTCCCAGAAACATTTTTAAGTTTTTAATGTCCTTAGGTATTGGAAGATTTTCTATAACATTTATATTAGTTTTATCTATTTCTATTCCCTTCTCTGAAACCTTATGCCTGAAAACTTTACCTTCTCTTTCCATGAAACGGCATTGTTCCCGATTAAAAACCAAATTTGATTGCCTGCATCTCTGCAATACTTTGGTTAGATTATAGAGGCAATTATCAGAAGTTGTTCCACAAACAACAAAAACATTTGTTAGAACTTCCGTAGTCTTCTCAACAAAATCATGAAAGATCTTTAGAACACATTGTTGAAAAGTTTCTGCTATGTTACACAAGCCAAACAGAATTAATCTATAAGCATATGTGCCATAAGGCAAGTGAAAGTTGTTTTCTCTTGATCTTCCGATTATATGGCAATTTAAGAATATCCATAATAACCATCAAGAAAAATGAAATAAGAATTATTACTAAGTCTTTCTAAAATTTTATCCATGAATGGTATAGGTTTATGATTTTTCTCTGTCTCCCAGTTTAGCTTCCTAAAATCAATGCACATACGATATCCTACAACAGGCCTCAGAGGAACTAGCTCACCATCCTCATTCATAGCAGCATCAAGACCACCTTGTCTTGGTATGCAATGAGCTAGGCTAACCCATTTACTATCAGAAATAGGATACATTATGCCAGCATCTAATAAGCATATAACCTCTTTTCTTACTACTTCCTTCATTTCCGGATTAAGCCCTCTTTGTGTATCTACTACATGTTCAGCATCATCAAGCATGGTAATATTATGTGTCACGATAGATGAATCTATTCCTTTAATATCACTCAGTGTATATCCAAAGGCTTCATGAGGCTTAACCAAAACTGAAATGAGTTTATTTGTTTCATTCTCTGATAAATTCTTGCTAATAATAGCATGACATTTATTTTCATTATCTAAAAACTCATACCTCATATCGTCTGTAAGTTGTTTCAATTCAATTGGTGGAGGATCTTCATCTCCTTTTCTTACCAGTTCTTCATAGTCATGTGGATTTTGTGCTTCCGGAACTGAATCAAGGTAATCATCCATGTCTTCTCTCTCCTACACATCTGGTGCCTCCTCCTAGTTAATCAGGATCCTCTCTAATTCATCTTGTGGAGTACTGAAGTGAATTGCTACCAACTCGACAATCGTTTTCTCTTCCTTGATATCTTCCACTTCATATGGCCTCTTCTTTTGTTTAGCAAAGTGGAATGCCATTTCCTCTTCTCCAAACATTAGCGAAATAGTCTCCTTCTTATTATCAACTCGAGCTTTAGATATGGAAACAAAGGGCCTGCCTAAAAGAATAGGACAAAAAGAATCTCGAGGCATATGAACAATATGAAAATCAAGGGGGGTACATGAGTGATCCAATAAAGACATAGATATTTCTGATTACACCTTCCGGTTTTATATTGGTCCTATTAGACAATTTAATAGTAGTGTCTACCGGTTCCACATCTAGATTATTTAAATTATAGCGGAGTTCCTCATAAAGTGATGAAGGCATAATATTTATAGTGGAAATCGGCTCGTAAATTCCATATAAGAAAGTTTCTCCACAATATATAGGAGTCATTGGTTTTGAAGTTTCATGACCTCGTACCTTACCTTCGATGAATTCTGAGGTTTCAAGGTCTAACATAACCACTTCATTGTCCACTATCCCTGCTTCCATAAGATCCTTTAATTTAACATTATTTATATTGGTAGCTTCAGGGTTCCTTTCTGGTTTCTTTGGTCTCTTCTTTATTTGTTCTTTCTCTTTTTGCCTTTTATTGATGATCCCTTGAATAGGTGTCAAGGAGAATTCTTCCATCAACGCTCTTGCACACTTCTTTTCTTGGAGGGGTTTACGGGGTTCCCATTCCTTAGGTACCTGCAAATGCCCTGCATAATTCTCAATAATTTTCTTTACTGAGTAAGAATGAACACCGAGGGTTTTAATCATTGTCTTTGTCCTTTCATCTGCAAGGAAATTGTTAACGCAAGCATATTCAGAAAAACTATTTGTAATGTTTTCGTTTTTTTTAAAGATTTTCTATTGCTTCCCTCATTTTTATTATTAGATTCCAAGCTTCATCATAGGTATAAGATAGAAAATTGCCATTAGAAGCGGTGTCTAGATTCATTCTATTTTCAATATTTAGCCCTCCATAAAAAGTATGAGTGATTAACCAATCTAGGAAATGATGATGGGGGAAATTATCTAGGTAGCTTTTGTACCTTAGATATCCCTCATAGAAGCCCTCACCAGGATTATTTTTGAAACTGATAATAATACCTCTCATCATGTGAGCTTTGCTTTCTGAGTAATATTTTGATAGGAAATTGGTTGTCAATTCCTTCCAAGTCCTCGGTGCTTCTGCATAAAAAGATCTATACAAGTCGCAAACATTATTAGAGAGAGTTTGTCTAAATAACTGGGTTTTAACCATATCAAGATTACAATCATCAAAAATAAAGGAACTGAGAACGTCTTTAAAGAATTGTAAGTGTCCATATGGACTCTCTTCATTGGTTCCTGCAAATTTCTTAGAGTGCAATAGTTAAAATAATAAAGGGTGGATCTCGATTCCATCCGGATTTATGCTTTTATGGACAGCTATAAAAGAGTCCATGGGCAAACCCATTTTCCTTACTACCTCAAGCTGGTTTAAATGCTGAGTGTTGTCCATTGTTGTGGTCCTACAACTTAAGTAAAAATTAGTACAACGAAAATAAATAACTAAAAGTAAAGTGACTTATAGCGCTAAGCTCCCTGGCAACAGCGCCAGAAAATAGCTTGATGACTGCAAGTGCACAAATCGTTTGTAGCTAGTTTCGAAATAAAGATATCGATCCCACAGGGAGTAGTAGGCGAAAGACTAAAATGCTTTTAACTACAACTAAATGAAGTACTTAAGAAATAACTTTAAGATGCAAGAAAAGTAGAGTTGTTTTTGGGTATTTGGTTGAACGGGGTAATTTAAAGTAAAACAAAACTTAATGCAGAAAGGAAGAATCACGTGTGTAATAGAACTTTGGAACAACAATAGGGAAAAAAGCATTCTCGGGGAGTGGTGGATACACCGCTAGCAGTTTAGACTAAGCAATCAGGATTATTATAACAAATATTCTCATAATATGTATGTATGTGGGAGGAGCTCCATATATGGAAAAATAGGTAGCAACCACTGCTCACATGATCGTTCATAACCACAACCGATGAATAAACGACATCAATCGTATTATCCCACTATTAAGGAATTTCTCCCATGGCATGGACATGGCTTAATGAGTTATCCTTGATTCCCCAAGTTAGCATGCAAGGAATGACAATAGCCTTATAGTCACAAAGATTCCCCATGGCATGGACGTGCAGGTTTCTATTGGCAGACTTACTGGTTTAAGTGTGACACAAAGGTCGTATACCTTTGTTAAGTGGTCACTAGGATCTTTCTGTTCTTTTCCTGCGAAAGCAATTTCTTTCATCATATATATTAGATCAGGATATATTTCAAATTCCTGGCCTTCTAGTTCAGGATAAAGAATAGGCAATTTCCTTAAGTGCCTAGATGGATTCCCATACTCTCCCAAAGGTAGCTCAAGTTCGGCTCCTCGGGTGATGGTCAAATCAGCCATCAGCGGAATCAAGCTGTTCACGTCTACAATACGCAAATTATTAAATCTTCCAATAAATTCTAATCGTCTCTCGATCGGAACACGATCGATATATGGAGGTAAATAGGTTTTTCCAGATCGAGTGGTACCTCTGTCTTCAATGGAGATCATGAATGGTATCAACAATTGTTGTTTGTCAAGAAACAACACTTAGTGCTTAGCTCCCTGGCAACAGCGCCAGAAAATATCTTGATGGCCTGCAAGTGCACAGGTTCGTCAGAGAATGTTTTCACAGAAGTATTAATTCTAGTTTTTATATCGATCCCAACAAGGAGCCTAAGGAAGTGTTTTATGTGGTGTTTCTGCCGCACCGAAGGTGTCACAGGCCTTGAGTGAATTGACTGCGAATGTTGATGGTGGAAGTGGTTAATAAAATATAGAGGAACTTGCTTAGGAAATAAGTAAATTGCATAAAAGTAAAGACGAAAGATGCATATAGGTCCTTCAAATGAGAAGTTAGGCACGGAGAGAATCAGTTCATGGTGAGTGTAAAAGTGCCAAATGGAGTAAGCGTAATAAGGGATAATGATAATTCTTATTTATAAGTGAGTAGGCATGCAACCCAAATACCGACTAGGAGTCCTCATGGCCAATTCTTCCTAATCCCAATGATCCATCTACTTGTTACCACAACCATGTTCAATGCATTAATCAAGGTAATTCAACTAGATCAAGGCTTTAATCTTGATGGTTCCTTGTTGTCCTCGAGTAGTGCTAATGCTTCTTTGAAATCGGCTGTGTCACTTGGGGGTCGCCGAATTACTAGCATACAAGTTCATACCTATGAGATCTTTGGATCATGTTACCTGGGCCCTTAAATTAAATAACAAGCAATAGGCACACACACACATATATATATATATATTCATTCTCACTATTTAAATAAGCATTGCAACAATCACAAATGAATGGAAATAAAATAGGCACATCACATCTCCCATGCCTATGGGGATTTACTCAGACATAAGAGGTAGACAGATCAAAGGCATAATTCAATTGCAAATTGAAATCATCTCCATGTTATTGTAGCAAACCACAATAGCGATTTAAAGATCCAAAATACAAACCAAGGGTAGATCAAAGTATCAAACCCTAATCTTACAAGTGGCAATCTCTCTCTCTCTAAGTAATGATGGGATGAAGGTGGAATGCGTGGTTTTCAATGATACGCACATACTTACAATGACAAGAACTTACCGGTAACTAAAGTTGAGTAGCATGAGGAGCAGCCCTCGTACTCAAGGGACTTGGGATTTTCAGTTTATAGTCTGTCAAGCATATAACTCAGATTGGACCTCACTTTCACCTTAATCACCTAAAGATGCCTATGATAGGGGCAATGAGAGCTGAAAGCTAGTAAGTATCATAATTTTTGGGAGCTCTTTATGAGACTTGCAATCCCTGCTTCCCTCTTTGAAGGGCCTTTCTTTTACTTTATAGTTGAGTCAGTAAACCTACTCCCTTCTATCTCAGCAAGTATTTTGAGTTGATGTGTTTCATTCATTCATATGATGCTTCATGCATTCATGTTTCTTATGTTCCTTGTTTTGCACGTTGCTCTTATCTTGATGTTTACTACTTTGAAAGCTTTCATTGAAAAACCGGCTATTTGCGAACTCCAGCGAATTATCAACTATTCTTCGACCAAGAGCTAAGTTTGCCATTACCAATTATGATTTACTTTATGTATCTTTATTGTGTTTCCTTTACTTATGGCAAGTTGAGTTATATAATAGTGAGTTGTCTTCTATTATGATCTATGTATTTGATGAATGTGATGCTTCTTGTCCGTATTCTTTTATCGACTCTTCACTCCATAAACCCGAGGTCATGTTTATTGAGCTCAGTTTCGCTTGGGGACAAGCAAAGTCTAAGCTTGGGGGGAGTTGATACGTCCATTTTGCATCACTATTCTATATCTTAATTCACTATTATTCATTGATATCATTTGTATTGAGAGGTGATACTTATGTTATTTCATCTGTTTTTGCATGGTTAATGACTTTTGGAGCATGGACCGCTGCAGTCAGGATTCTGATGGAAAAGGTGCTGTTTGGAGGAAAAATTCACGAAGATCAGAAAATCCGGAAAAATATATGGAAAATTCTATTTTTCCAGAAGACTGAGGATGCCAGAAGATGGAGTGGAGGTGGGCCACAGGGGGCCCATACCACCCCATGGCGTGGGCAGGCCTAGGCCGCGCCTGGGAGTGGTGTGGCCGCCCTGGCCCACTCCAGCCTCTCTCCTCTGGCGTATATCATCCCCACGAAACCCTAAGACTCGGAGAGCGACCACAGAAAGATTCCGCCGCCTCTGCGGGGCGGAAAACACCGAGAGAGAAAGATCTCTCCGGCAGACAGATTTCGGGGGGGGGGGGAATTCCTTCCCGGAGAGGGGAGATCGTCGCCATCAACATCACCATCAAGTTGTACTTCATCGGGATCATCATCCTCATCATCACCACCATCATCACCATCAGGACCCTCATCACCATCTCCATATTGCTGTAACAATTGGTTGAATCTTGCTATAGTTCATAGGGGAAACTTTCCTAGTGTTGATTACTCTTTGTAGTTGATGCTATTGAGTGAACCATTGAATTATTGTTTATGCTCAGATTGTTATACATCATTATTCCATATCTGATCATGATCCATATGATGTCTTGTGAGTAGTTCGTTTTGTTCTTGAGGACATGGGAGAAGTCTTGTTGTTAGTAGTGGAGTTGCGTTGAGAAAGATTCAATAGATTTTTATTTAAGTTGTGGTGTACTTCTTCTAGTGGTGTCATGTGAACATCGACTACATGCCACTTCACCTATATGGGCCTAGGGGAATGCATTGTGTATTTGGATACTAATCGTAGGGGTTGCCGGAGTGACAGAAACCTGAACCACCGTTAGGAAACCATTGCACAAGGGACGTAAGGGTCTTAGAGTTTAAAGCTGTGGTTAGGTTTCTACCTTAATTACTTTCTTGTACTTACGGATGTTTGCAAGGGGTATAATCACAAGTATGTATTTAGTCTTGGATGGGGTGGTACATTAGCACAGGTTCACCCACACAACACTTAGCAAGCTAGAGAAGATTAATCGACTATATGAAGCGAAAGCACTTGACAGTCTTCCCATGTGTCCTCGAGAACGTTTGGTCATCTATAGAAATACAACCGTCTTGTCCTTTGCTGCATAAAGGATTGGGCCACTTGCTGCATTCATTCTTACTGTCTTTTATTTACTCGTATTTTGTTTACTTGCTTTATCTAAAACCCCTAAAAATCCGTTTGCTAAGTATTTGCAAAGAATTCCTGATCCATACCACTAGCCAGCACCTTCTGCTCCTCATTGGGTTCGACACTCTTACTTATCAAAAATACTGCGATACACCCCCTATATTTGTGGGTCATCAAGACTATTTACTGGCGCCGTTGCCGGGGAGTGAAGCGCTATTGGAGAGTGGAACTAGTAAAGGAAACTTCTACTGTGAGTATTGTTTACTTCTGCTAGTTGCTTTATTTTCGTTATGGATAATTCGCTGAGTTTCTTATTTGGTAATGCTACTACCACTGCTAAGGTAGTAGATAAGCCACCACCTGCTAAGAAAGATGTTTTCAAAATACCTACAAGAATTATTGATCGTGTTATGGATAACTACTATGTTGGGGATGGAACTGTCCATACCGGTGATCATTTACTCTTTATACACGAATTATGCGGGTTGTTCAAGTGTGCAGGTATTATTACAGATCAAGTTAAGAAGAAGTTATTCTCATTATCACTGAAAGGAAGAGCTGAGGAATGGTATAAGCTGCTGAAGAATGGTCAAGCTCTGGAATGGGAGGAAATAGTGCCTCTCTTTTATTCAAATTTTATCCTCCTAGTGAGATTCATAAAGATCAGAATCAAATATACAACTTTTGGCCTCTTGATGGAGAGAGTACAGCTCAAGCTTGGGGGAGATTGAAGTTACTAATGCTCAAATGTCCCATTCATGAGCTCCCCAACAATATAATTATCAACAACTTTTATGCAAGGCTCCCTCTACATGACAAAGATTAATTGGATGCCTCTTGTACTGGATCATTCACTCGTATGGAAGAAGTTAAATGGGACCTTCTAGATCGTATTCAAGACAATGCTGAAGCTTGGGAGAATGACAAAGGTAGAAAGTCAGGTATAAATTATGATTATGATTGCATTGAATCTTTTATGGGAACTGATGATTTTCAAAATATTAGTAATATTTATGGTCTTGATTTGCAAGTTATTACGAATTTCTTTAGAGCTTGTGCTTCCTGTATCGAAATTTCCAAAAAGGGGATGGAACAAATACCATGCACCTTACAAAGATATTGTTGACTATGCTCCTATTGGAAGTGCTGAGTATTGCATTATTGACCCCATCTTACCCGAACCTTATATCAAGAAGATCCCCTTCCCCGAAAAGGTAAAGGACCATTCTATGATAACTAATGTAATCACCAAAAGTGAAAAAAGAACTGTAAAACCTGATGAACAAATAAACATTGAACCTGTGGTAGCAATTGTGAAAGACCTTGTTACTAAAAGCGTAGAAGATGGGCACATAGTCTTTTGTGAGGATGCTTCTAATATTGTTTCACATCCCAATAGAACTAAAAAGGCTAGTGTTCCTGTGCTTTCTGTTAGAATTGATGATCATTGCTATTATGGTTTATGTGATATTGGTGCAAGTTCTAGTGCTATTCCTTATGAGCTTTACAGAGAAATTATGCATGAAATCAGTCCTTGCGAGTTGGAAGAAATGGATGTGGTTATTCATCTTGCTAGTAGAGAGACCATCTCTCCAATTGGTATCGTACGAGATGTGGAAGTCCTTTGTGGTAAGGTCAAGTATCCTGCTGATTTTCTAGTACTTGGTTCAGCTGCTAGTAAAACTTATCCTATCATTTTTGATAGACCTTTCTTGAGTACTTGTGGAGATATTATTGATTGCAAGAGGGAGAAAATCTTGACTAAGTTTGACGGGAATCTTATGAGTTTAATTTTTCGAAATTTGCTAAAGAACCTTGCGAAGAGGAAACCCATAATGAGGATTTTAGGGTTGAACAACTTGCTTCCATTTCTCTTGCTCCTAATAATGCTTTGCAGCAATTTATGGAAGATCACGAAAGTGAAATCTTCATGGAAGAAAGGAATGAGATTGACAGGATCCTCCGTGATCAACCTAAGATGCTTAAGCACGACTTGCCTGTGGAAGACTTGGGTACCACGATGCCACCTAAAAAGGATCCAGTTTTTGATCTAAAACCTCTCCCTGATGATCTTAAATATGCTTTTATTGATGATAAAAAGATATATCCTGTTATTATTAGCGCTAAACTTTCAGGGGAGGAAGAAGAAAGATTATTGGAGGTTTTGAGGAAACACCGAGGAGCTATGCGCTATACTCTGGATGATTTGAAAGGGATTTCACCTACTATATGTCAGCATTCTATTAACATAGAACCAGATGCGAAGCCAGTAGTGGAGCACCAACGACGTTTAAATCCTAAAATGAAGGAAGTGGTAAGGAATGAGGTATTGAAACTCCTTGATGCTGGTATTATTTACCCTATTGCTGATAGTGAATGGGTTAGTCCTGTTCATTGTGTTCCTAAAAAGGGGGTATTACCGTTGTCCCTAATGATAATGATGAGCTTATTCCTCAAAGAATAGTGGTAGGCTATAGGATGTGCATCGATTTTAGGAAAGTCAATAAAGTTACTAAGAAAGATCACTACCTGCTTCCTTTTATTGATCAAATGTTGGAAAGGTTGTCTAAAAAGACCCATTTTTGTTTTCTTGATGGTTATTCTGGTTTCTCTCAAATTGCTATTAAACAACAGGATCAAGAAAAAACTACTTTTACTTGTCCTTATGGAACTTATGCTTATAGATGTTTGCCTTTTGGTTTATGTAATGCTCCTGCTACTTTCCAAAGGTGCATGTCTGCTATCTTTCATGGTTTTTGTGAAGAGATTGTAGAAGTGTTCATGGATGACTTTTCTGTCCATGGAACTTCTTTTGATAATTGTCTGCACAACCTTGATAAAGTTTTGCAGAGATGTGAAGAAACTAATCTTGTTCTCAATTGGGAGAAATGCCACTTCATGGTTAATGAAGGGATTGTTCTTGGGCATAAAGTTTCTGAAAGAGGTATAGAAGTTGATAGAGCTAAGGTTGAGGCAATTGAGAAGATGCCATGTCCAAGAGACATCAAAGGTATTCGTAGTATCCTTGGTCATGCTGGTTTCTATAGGAGGTGTATTCAAGACTTCTCTAGGATATCAAAACCTCTCACTAATCTTCTTCAAAAAGATGTACCCTTCGTTTTTGATGATGATTGTAGAAGCTTTTGAAACTCTTAAGAAGGCTTTAACTACAGCCCCTATTGTTTAACCACCTGATTGGAGTTTACCCTTTGAAATAATGTGTGATGCTAGTGATTTTGCTGTAGGGGCTGTCCTAGGGCAATGTATTGATAAAAAGTTAAACGTTATCCATTATGCTAGTAAGACTTTAGACGCTGCTCAAAGGAATTATGCCACTACTGAAAAAGGAATTTCTAGCTGTTGTTTTTGCCTGTGATAAGTTTAGGCCTTATATTGTGGACTCAAAAGTAACCATTCATACTGATCATGCTGCTATCAAATATCTTATGACAAAGAAGGACGCTAAGCCTAGGCTTATTAGATGGGTACTGCTTTTACAAGAGTTTGATCTACATATAGTAGATAGGAAGGGTGCCGAAAACCCTGTAGCTGATAATTTATCTCGTTTGGAAAACATCTCTTTTTATCATATGCCTGTTAATGATAGTTTCCCAAATGAACAGTTAGCCGCAGTAGGGGTGAGCTCGCGAGGAAGCCCTTGGTATGCTGATTATGCTAACTTTATTGTCTCCAAGTATTTGCCTCCAACTTTTACAGCTCAACAAAGAAGAAAGTTCTTTTATGATTTGAGGCATTATTTTTGGGATGACCCACACTTATACAAAGAAGGATTTGATGGTATTATGCGAAGGTGTGTTCCAGGATATGAACAAAAAGAGATATTGCGTAAATGTCATGGTAGCGCCTATGGAGGACATCATGCGGGAGATAGAACTGCACAAAAGGTATTACAATCAGGTTTCTACTGGCCTACCCTTTTTAAAGATGCAAGAAAATTTGTTTTATCTTGTGATGAATGTCAGCGTGTTGGTAATATTTCTAGACGCAGTGAAATGCCTATGAATTACTCTCTAGTTATTGAACCTTTTGATTGTTGGGGATTTGACTTTATGGGTCCTTTCCCTCCTTCGAAAGGCTATACTCATATTCTTGTTGCCGTAGATTATGTTACTAAGTGGGTAGAAGCTATTCCTACAAAAAGTGCTGACGGGGAAACTTCTCTAAAAATGGTTAAAGATGTTATATTTCCTAGGTTTGGAGTGCCTAGGTATCTCATGACTGATGGGGGTTCTCATTTAATTCATGGCGGTTTTAGGAAGACCCTCGCTAAGTATGATTTTAATCATAGAATTGCTTTAGCTTATCACCCCCAAACTAGCGAGCAAGTAGAGTTATAAAATAGAGAAATTAAATCTATCTTGCAAAAGACTGTTAATAGGTCTAGAAAAAACTAGGCTAAGAAGTTGAATGATGCTTTATGGGCTTATAGAACTGCTTACAAAAATCCTATGGGAATGTCTCCTTATAAAATGGTTTATGGGAAAGCTTGCCACCTACCCTTAGAATTAGAACACAAAGCTTACTGGGCAGTGAAAGAACTAAATAGAGATTGTAAGCTTGCTGGTGAGAAAAGATTATTTGACTTAAGTTCTTTAGATGAATGGAGGAGTGAAGCCTATGAGAATGCTAGGCTCTTTAAGGAAAAAGTCAAAAGATGGCATGACAAGGGAATACTTAAGAGAGAATTTTATGTTGGTGAGAAAGTTCTATTGTATAGGTCTCGTCTCAGATTTTTTGCAGGTAAGCTACTATCAAAATGGGAAGGACCTTTCATCATTGAAGAAGTATACCGTTCAGGAGCAATAAAAATTTCTTCTCGAAAAGATAATACTACACAAGTAGTGAATGGATAGCGACTCAAACACTATATTGCTGGAGATTCTTACAATGAAGATGTTGATGCCTTTCAAGTTATAACTCTAGAGAAATTCATTGAGGACCAAATTCAGAGACTTGCAGAGTCCGTGTTCAAATAAGTAATAGTTCTGGTAAGAAAAGCTCCGCGAAAATACAATCCAACTATATTTTTGCAGTTTTTAGTCAATAAGGAAAGCTACGAAGCGAACAAGGGATGAAAATGGAGCCAGGGTGGCCCACACCACCCCATGGCGTGGGTCCACCCCTAGCCACGCCACCAGGTGGTGAGGCCACCCAGGACTCCGCCTCCGACTCGTTTTCTCCCAGTACCTTCCTTTTGATATGAAACTTCATACTATATGACCCCCCTGATCTCCCGAGGATCATATATCGTGTTTTCGTCGTGTTTTTGTTTCGATCTGTTTCTGCCAGGTAGAATCCCAGATTTGGAGCCACAATGTCCTCCTCTGGATCATCCAAGGGAGATTCCTTAGAAGATATCATCAACCCATACATGACAGAATTGATGATTCATCCCAAGGAGTTGTTGCTCGAAGGTGGGGAGGTACGGATTAAAGAGGTTTAAGGCCCTAAAGGTGAAGGAAGTCTGGAGGACAGGATGGAAGCACTGGAGCAAGAAGTCTTTAGGTATAGGAAGATGGCGGAGAGCGAAGTGGATATCATCCATAAGATTTGCTCCGAACTCATCACCGAGCACCAAAAGGAGACTGATGAACTCAAAGACGAAGTCCTCTCACTCTGCCAAACAACCAACGAACTGCAAGCACAATTCTATGACGTTCAAAATCAAAACTATGAGTATGAGGCTAGATTTAAACGCATAAGTGCTGCTGCAAGTTTCAGGATGTTGGAAACCACGATGTCCTTTGTTGATGGGAAGCCTTTACCCTGGAAGACAGACGAAGATGAGAGGATACCACCACCACCGAAGGAGTAATTCGTCACAGGTTTGGCATCCCCTTGGTTTGTTCCAAGCTTGGGGGAGTGCCGCGGTATCATATCACTATCTTCTATCTTTTTACCTTATTAGTAGAGTCATATCATGAATACAGGAGTTATTTTGTAGTATGGTTTGCATTATGGAAGTGTCCCCTCTCTCGTTAGATCTGTATCCCTTGGTGTGAGTTTCCGTTATGGAGTATTAATGAGAAGTTCTATCATTCACTCTTTTGCATAGCTTATGTTAGTTTTCAATTCGTGGTTATATGATAGATCTTGTTGTTAGTATTGGTATCACTTTGCGATCATTGAGTTAATTTAGTTGGTTTTGGCAAACCTGGCTCGGTCAGTAGCAACACCTTTTTGAGAGTTGAAAAGAAAAAGATAGAAGTACTCTAGAGAAAAAAAATAATTTCATCATCTTTCTTTCTTGATTTGCTCATAAGTCTAGTATTCTCTAGTTAAGATCTTTTGTGCTTCCAAGGAAGATTGCATGTTTGTCTTTATCACTTGTATGTTTGTTTGTTTCCTTCAACTCTTGTACTTGCTACTCAGCCTTGCTAGCCAAAAACCTGTACTGAGAGGGTATTCTTCTCGTGCATCCACTCCTTTAAACCAAAACCTTTGCCATTTGAGTCCACCATACCTACCTAGTAGCATTATTGCTATTCCAAGTAAATTCCTGTTTTGTCTACCTCCCAAATTAAACTTGTTATGTGAAAAATTAGTGATTAAAGCTCTCACGAACTTGATGGAACAATTTATTTTCCGCACTTAATAAACCTAAACCATTCTGAACTCTCCATGAAAGTTATATGCTTGCAAATTATAGGCTGGGGATTAGCAGAACCGTGCTGTCACGGGGAACGCTTTCAACACTTGTAAATATATACCCAGTTGATACCTTGCTCTTTTGTTTGCGGATGTCGTCGGTGTGAAATAAAAGGGGAGCTTGTAAGTCCATGGAGTTATGTATGTGTGTTAGAGAAACGCCTGGGCCGCTGGTCTAATCCATGCTGACATGGTGGAAACCTGCAGCGTAACCATAATGATATCTATGAAGCATTCTTCTTATAAAAAAAGAGAGAGATAGCTATTGAGAAAAAAAAAGAAAAAAAAGAGATACTATGAAAAGAGGAAAGAGAGAAAAAAGCACCATTTTCCCATGGTAAATAAGAAGATTGCTGAGATACTCATTGTCTGCTTGCCTTGTCATTTTGATATGGGGATTCTTCCGTATCATCGGGCAAGGGGTACCCCGTTGGCGGTTCTCAATGATACGCACATACTTACAATGACAAGAACTTACCGGTAACTAAAGTTGAGTAGCATGAGGAGCGGCCTTCGTACTCAAGGGACTTGGGATTTTCAGTTTATAGTCTGTCAAGCATATAACTCAGATTGGACCTCACTTTCACCTTAATCACCTAAAGATGCCTATGATAGGGGCAATGAGAGCTGAAAGCTAGTAAGTATCATAATTTTTGGGAGCTCTTTATGAGACTTGCAATCCCTCCTTCCCTCTTTGAAGGGCCTTTCTTTTACTTTATAGTTGAGTCAGTAAACCTACTCCCTTCTATCTCAGCAAGTATTTTGAGTTGATGTGTTTCATTCATTCATATGATTCTTCATGCATTCATGTTTCTTATGTTCCTTGTTTTGCACGTTGCTCTTATCTTGATGTTTACTACTTTAAAAGCTTTCATTGAAAAACCAGCTATTTGCAAACTCCAGCGAATTATCAACTATTCTTCGACCAAGAGCTAAGTTTACCATTACCAATTATGATTTACTTTATGTATCTTTATTGTGTTTCCTTTACTTATGGCAAGTTGAGTTATATAATAGTGAGTTGTCTTCTATTATGATCTATGTATTTGATGAATGTGATGCTTCTTGTCCGTATTCTTTTATTGACTCTTCACTCCATAAACCTAAGGTCATGTTTATTGAGCATGGACCACTACAGTTAGGATTCTGATGGAAAAGGTGCTGTTTGGAGGCAAAATTCACGAAGATCAGAAAATCCGGGAAAATATATGGAACATTCTATTTTCCAGAAGACTTAGGAGGCCAGAAGATGGAGTGGAGGTGGGCCATAGGGGGCCCACACCACCCCATGGTGCGGGCAGGCCTAGGCCGCGCCTGGGAGTGGTGTGGCCGCCCTGGCCCACTCCAGCCTCTCACCTGTGGCGTATATCATCCCCACGAAACCCTAAGACTCGGAGAGCGACCACAGAAAGATTCCGTCGCCTCTGCTGGGCGGAAAACACCGAGAGAGAAAGATCTCTTCGGCAGACAGATTTCGGGGGGGGGGGATTCCTTCCCGGAGAGGGGAGATCGTCGCCATCAACATCACCATCAAGTTGCACTTCATCGGGATCATCATCCTCATCATCACCACCATCATCACCATCAGCACCCTCATCACCATCTCCATATTGCTATAACAATTGGTTGAATCTTGCTATAGTTCATAGGGGAAACTTTCTCGGTGTTGATTACTCTTTGTAGTTGATGCTATTGAGTGAACCATTGAATTATTGTTTATGTTCAGATTTTTATACATCATTATTCCATCTCTGATCATGATCCATATGATGTCTTGTGAGTAGTTCGTTTTGTTCTTGAGGACATGGGAGAAGTCTTGTTGTTAGTAGTGGAGTTGCGTTGAGAAAGATTCAATAAATTGTTATTTAAGTTGTGGTGTACTTCTTCTAGTGGTGTCATGTGAACATCGACTACATGACACTTCACCTATATGGGCCTAGGGAAATGCATTGTGTATTTGGCTACTAACCGTAGGGGTTGCCGGAGTGACAGAAACCTGAACCCCCATTAGGAAACCATTGCACAAGGGACGTAAGGGTCTTAGAGTTTAAAGCTTTGGTTAGGTTTCTACCTTAATTACTTTCTTGTACTTACGGATGTTTGCAAGGGATATAATCACAATTATGTATTTAGTCTTGGATGGGGCGGTACATTAGCACATGTTCACCCACACAACACTTAGCAAGCTAGAGAAGATTAATCGACTATATGAAGCGAAAGCACTTGACAGTCTTCCCATGTGTCCTCGAGAACGTTTGGTCATCTATAGAAATACAACCTGCTTGTCCTTTGCTGCATAAAGGATTGAGCCACTTGCTGCATTCATTCTTATTGTCTTTTATTTACTCGTATTTTGTTTACTTGCTTTATCTAAAACCCCTAAAAATCAGTTTGCTAAGTATTTGTAGAGAATTCCTGATCCATACCACTAGCCAGCATCTTCTGCTCCTCGTTGGGTTCGACACTCTTACTTATCGAAAATACTGCGATACACCCCCTATACTTGTGGGTCATCACGTACCGTTGTTCATTATGCGTCCTAACGCCTCCAATGAAAATGGCTTCAATTGGGGATTTTCTTATTCTGGTGTAATTAGCCCATAAATGCTATTAGATCTTCAATAAATGTTCATTGCCTGAAAACTATCACAAGAAATTAAAGATTTGCTAATTGCGACATTAACGTTAGTGAAAAGGGCAATCTTCTGGGAAATCTGGCAATAAACAAGAGGAAAACCAATGGTAAAAAGTGGTGAAATTTGGAGCTATCAGTTAGCACATTAATTAAGGTCTTCCAACCGGATAAAGGCTTTAACCTTGATGGTTCCTTGTTGTCTTCGAGTAGTACTAGCTCCTCGTTGATATCAGCCATGTCACTCGGGGGTCGCCGATTCGCTAGCATACAAGCTCATACCTATGAGATCTTTAGATCATATTACCTGGGCCCTTAAATTAGATAACAAGCATTAGGCGAACATATGATCATTCTTCACTATGTAATAAGCACTACAACAATCACAAATGGATGGAATTAAGGAAGGCACAACACATCTCACCAATCCCCTCCATCTCCCACGCCTAGGTGGATTTACTCAGACATGAGAGGAAGATTAATCAAAGGCATAATTGTATTGTAAATGGAAATCATCTCAAAGTTATCATAGCAAGCCACAATACTAGTTAAAGATTGAATCAAATATAAACCGAGGTAGATCAAAGTATCAAACCCGAATCTTGTAAGTGCCAATCTCTCTCCCTCTCTGACGAGGGCTTAACTCATCAATGCCCATTGTTATGGACTTAGGTTCAGGAATTGAGGAGCGCTAGAAGTCTCGATCGGCTAGCAAACAAGCACACATGGATGCAAGTTTTACCCAGATTCAGGCCTCGCAGAGGACCCTACTCCTGCTTGACTTATCTTGATTGATGATGATCCGAAGGATTACAATGTCGCCGATGGCAGTAGATGCGCAGATTGGATCTGGCGTATGTATATGCTACGGGTGTTGTCTAGATCTATTGTGGGAGTCGCGATTGAGAGATTGCCTTCTCGTTGGACCTTCCTATCCTTTATATATGGAGAGGCTAGGTCTCAGGTACCAATACGAGTTGGTTACAAGTTGTATTCAAACTGTAGTCTTGAGGTTTCCTTGTCTTGTGCGTTTCAGAGTCCGTGTCCATATGAGCTTCATATCACTCGAACCTTCATAGACATCGTGGACCTTGGCAATTCGTCGAGTGGGCCTTTCGTCGAGCAGCACCAGGTAGGTTGTAGTTGAGTGCCTATTGGGCATACCCATGTCAGTAGCCCCCGAGTGTCCATGTGAATCGTAGATTCTTATGGAGACTTAGAAGTCTTGATCTTTGCATTAGGATGTCGGAGTCGACAATTATGTTGAGTGCGAAGCACTTTACCCGGAAGTTCATCGGACCAATCGAATTTTATAGTAGTTCATAGGGATGATGGTAAACGTGCCTGGTGCGCACGACGGATCAGGACCAGTTAATTGCTCTAGGGAAAAAACAACCCTACCTACTCAACCTCGAGTCCCCGGACTCGAATTCGGAAATTGCTGGCGTAATTCGACTCATGCCGCGGAGGCCTTACAGGAGTCAAATTCCAGTGTATGGGTGTGAGCACTCGACGCGTCCGTCAAGGCTTATTCATCGTACCTGTAGGTACGGATTATTTCTGGTACAGTGCAGCAGATGCGTTGCCAAGCCATATTCAGGTCTTATGTTCACGCTGTAAGCGCGGCATCCGAAGTTTTTGTCATCGCGGAGATGATTCGGGTGTCCCAAGAGACGTAATCTCTTTGTAGGGAAAATATGAGGCGGAGTCGCCATAGCATTTGAGTGTGGATCTTATCGACACACACTACGATGTATAAGGAAAAATAACCATAGGGTGCGCGACCAGCGCTCCCTATGGGAGTAGCCCCCGGGTGCCTATTCGAGTCGTAGACTCGAGTGGGGACTATAAGTATTTTGCGACTGCTATCGTGTTTTGCTTGTTTCAGTCGAATATGCTTTCAGCGCTCCCTATGGGAGTAACCCGAAGTCCACAATTGAATTGTAGATTCGAGTGAAGGGTTTTCATGATGTTTGGATATCTTCACAAATTTCTTCGGGTGCACGGATAGCGCTCCCTATGGGAGTAGCCCCCGAATTCTTAGTCGAATCGTGGATTCGAGTGAGGATTCAGAGCGTGCCACTCGAAGAATTTGTATATGTGCGTCTAGCGTTCCAGTTTGGAGTGGCCTCCGAGTGTCTGGCGGAGTCGTAGACTCGGGCAGAGACTCGAGACTTGTATCCTGTAGCAGTAGTCGAAAATCATGCGAGGAGAATCCACTGATCCGGAAGTGCACCGAGTCAGCGTCTCACGCATAAAGAGCCAAGAGTCGATGATGCGGATGGATTCGACGCAGTCACTTTTATCGGGTGCGCAGCCAACGTCGCGCATGCGTAGCATCAAGCGATGCAACCATCCGAGGAGAGACTCGACTTGGGTCTTGAGTGTATGTCATAGCTAGTTGTTTTGTCGACTCCTATTGGAGGACCCGATATAATAGCTCAACGCAGTCGACATCCTTGCAAGCTGCATAAAACATTAAGGAATTGTGAAGTACTTGCATCTTGTAAAGAATATTTGCCTATTGGCTTGTAAACTAAAATTCTAGTGCCAATCGAGTCGACACTTTTGCACTGTATGCTAGGCCTTTTCATTAGCCTGAGTACCCTTAGTCTCAGTACCTTGCCGAGGTACTCGGAGTTCAAGGTTTTGACGATCAGGCAGAATCAACTACTCTGGCTGTCGCGTATGAGGTGCTCGAGTGCGCGGAGTCGACGACATATTAGGTTACTCGAAGAGGGCGCAACCCCTGAGTGTTTCGAGTGCGATTAATTTGAGAAAATAATCAACTTTAAGTATAGAACTTAGTTTTGTTGGTTGTCGACGAGGTGAACGGGTCGCATGACTTGATGCAATCGGTGGATCACGAGAGCTGATGCGACCGTCGGGTCGTGGTCGAGGCCGACTCCTGAAACGATGGATGTGGAGTCGCACAGTGGACGGAGTCGACGCAGCAATGAGTCGCGTGGTAAATAGAGTCGACGTGGCAGCGGGTTACGTGGCGGGCCGAAGTCGCATGGTGATGACGAGTTGCCGCATCCGAAGACCATAACGGACCATAGCAGTCAAAGACCACATCGGGTTGATGGAGTCGAAGGCCGAAGCGAGACGCTGAAGTCGAAGTACGCGGCGGGTCGCCGTAGAGGAGGGAACCCCCGAGTCGCTGGAGCCGAAGATCGCCGCGGGTCGCTGGAGTGGAAGGAGCCCCCGAGTCGCTGGAGCCAAGGCAGCAGCGGGTCGCCGCAGTCGAAGACCGTATCGGGTCTCCACGTCCGAAGACCGTGGTGGGTTGCCGTATTGGAAGACCGTGCCGGGTCGTCAGATCCGGTGGCGGTAGCGAGTTGACGCATCTGCGGGTTGGTGTTGACACTGTGGTAGTCTAAGTAGTCGGTATAGCAGCGATGAAGTAGGCCATGGTGAAGAAAAAATATACTTGCTTCTCCTAGATCAACACGTCCGTGTCTTATGGTCGCAAAGTAGCTTTTTTTTTCTTTTCTGATTCACGTGACGTAGCCAAAGATTTTGCTGCTCCCTCCACTTTAAACATGTTGGTTAATGGATGTGCGTCTCCGAGCTGGAGACCTATTTGAATTGAAGTCTGCCGATCGCCTTTTTTTTGCTGGTTGGAGTTGATCTGTTTGATCTTTGGACTTGATCTGGTCACAAGATATGCAGTCGTGTATGTGTACAATAGATGACGCTACGACCCGATTAAACAGTTTAATCGTGGCTTGCCTGATGCACACACAGAGCATCAATTGAACAACTCAGTCGAGTCAGGATCCTGATGTGTGAACCAGTTTTTCCGATTCTTCTGCGTTTGGTCACCACCCCGCAAATTTCGACGATACTTTGGTCAGATCCGTAGATGGAAAATCACCATGATGATTGATCCGAATCCTTTCCTTCTCTTTGTCCGTGAGCTAGAAAATTCACGGGCGTGCGACGTAGGTGCCTTTTTTCTTGTCCATGAGTTTCTTTGGTGTAACTTGTCTTCACATACGTAGAGTAGTACTGTTGGTCTAGAGATTTTTGGCCGATCGATCCAGATCAAATACAAGACACAAAGAGACACTGCAGGTGTATTAGCTAGATCGATCTGGCAAGCACAAAATCCGTGCCAGCATGATTTACGGCTGTGATTTTTACCAGCGGTGCCACGCTGGTGTGCGACGGACAAGTTGCGATAGATCTTCACGATGTTGCCGACACGATTGTATGTCTGATTCACTGAATTGGCCGGCTGCTGGCTTGTCCATGATGATTCTTTTCAGCTACCGACGAATATCTTGGAATTCTCGATCTTGTAGATCAGTTTAGCTGCGCTCGAGGGTGGCAACAATCTTAAACCTGTGAGCATGTAGCATAGATTTCTTCTCATCTTGTGCGAGACTAAAGTAGACTTTGATCTCCTGAGATCGGCGAGTGATCGTAGATCGCCGGATTGATGGGGCCGTCGAGATCGCAACATCAGTGCTCCCAGTTCCCACAGGTGGCGCCAATTGACGAGGGTTTAACTCATCAATGCCCATTGTTATGGACTTAGGTTCAGGAATTGAGGAGTGTTAAAAGTCTCGATCGGCTAACAAACAAGCACACAGGGACGCAAGTTTTACCCAGGTTCAGGCCTCGTAGAGGACCCTACTCCTGCTTGTCTGCTCTTGATTGATGAAGATCCGAAGGATTACAATGTCGCCGATGGCGGTAGATGCGCAGATTGGATCTGGCGTATGTGTATGCTACGGGTGTAGTCTAGATCTATTGTGGGAGTCGCGATTGAGGGATTGCCTTCTCGTTGGACCCTCCTAGACTTTATATATGGAGAGGCTAGGTCTTAGGTACCAATACGAGTTGGTTACAAGTTGTATTCAAACTCTAGTCTTGAGGTTTCCTTGTCTTGTGCGTTTTGGAGTCCGTGTCCATATGGGCTTCATATCACTCGAACCGTCATAGGCATCGTGGACCTTGGCAATTCGTCGAGTGGGCCTTTCGTCGAGCCGCACCAGGTAGGTTGTAGTTGAGTGCCTATTGGGCATACCCATGTCACTCTCTCTCTAAGTATCAATGGGGATGATGGTGGAATGAATGGTTCAGAGGTTATAGATCGTTGAAGAATGAAACGGGGTTCTTCTCCTTCTCCAGATCCGATCTCTCCCTCTCTGGATGAGTATGCGGCGGCTGTGTTCTCTTTTTTGTCGTCTCTCCTTTACAAAAGTTGCTTGTATTGATATAACAGATCCGGTGGCAGGTAGTACAGGTGGATGGTATAGGCGCACCCCGACCGTACCAGTGGTCGTTAAGCACTCTGGAACCTCCAATGAAAGGGGCTCCAATAGGGGATTTGCTTCTTTAGGTGTAATTAGCCCATAAATGCTATTTGATCTTCCATAAATGTTCATTGCTTGAAAACCATCACTAGAAACCAAGGATTCGCTAATTGCGATGCTAGCGCTAGTAGAAAGGGGTAATCTTCAGTAAAATCTAGCAATAAACAAGAGGAAAATCAATGATAAAAAGTGATGAAATTTGGAGCTATCAACTTACCCAAGCTTATCTATTACTCGCCCTCGAGTGAAAAAGCGAATCAAGATGAAAGACTTACAAGTTCGAGGTTGTATCATATTCCATTGTCTCAAATTCTTCAACCTTGAACATGATCATAATATATCTGAACAATTTCACTTAAGTTCAATTCCTAAATGCAAGTAACTCACTAGCTAATAGCTCTTAAAACTCAAATGAGATTGTCAAAATTTTGGCTAGGCTTGCAAATCAATTCTTTTCAGCGCCTCTCTTTTTATGAGAGTGTAAATATTTTCAAGCGAGTAGATGTCAAAAGAAGGATAAACTTAGAGCTTTTTCATTAACACCCACTTCGATAATCACGGCTATCAAACACCTCTTCTTTTCCTTGTCTTTTAAGAACTCTAATTTATTCATTTTAGGTGGTGAGATGAAACCAAAGTTCTCAAGAGTATTGAATATTTTCAGCTCATATCTTGACGGTAGTTTCTTTTTTCTTCCTCTTTCAAGGATCATTGGTTGTTTATTTTTACAAATTCTTACACAACCTTTAAGAATACCAATAATTCAGCCCATATAGTGACACATATGTCACTCATGTCATCAACTCATACCCGAAATTCGGGGTTATACCATAGATTGTTCAAAAGCCAGCGGAGTTGTTGGCATCTAAAAGGTGTGTATGAGAAACATAGAACTTTTTCTCTCTTCTCATTTTTTATAGCGGGTCAAAACAGGTTTTAGCATCTCCCTCTCCCACCATAAAAAGTTTGTTCTATCAAAAACTTATTTTTCAGAAGGTATCATCAAGTCAACGATCAGTATGTGGGGTTGGGTACTACTAATACTAAGCCCTTAAGACAAAAACATGGCACCAAAGTTGTCGATAGACACTTTCTGTAACATACCAATTTCAGCAACCCTGATTAGTTGTCCAAAATGCAAAAATCAGGGGGAATAAAAACTTTTTCTTGTTTAGTGATGAAGTGTTTTCCTGTTGTTTGACTATTTTTATGATTGTGTATCAGAAGATATACTCCTTACCTCAACACCAGTTGACAAAAGCTACTTCCCAAAACTGTCTTGGCTTAATTTCCATATTCTCAAATGTTCTGGCATTTCAAAACCTGAGCCAAGAAGCCTTTGCAAACCAACTATTTTAGTAGCTTCTGTTTCCCTAAACTATGGAGAGCAACCTATTATAATCTCCTTATGTTTTATAGACAGAACCTTCAACCATTCTTATCTCAAGGTTTCCCAAAACATCTTTTTAAAGCTTTTGAATTCTACTCTTGGTAGAGATACCAAGGACTCTCATCTTATCCAAATCACAACCTTTTCAAAATACCCATCCTTATCTCGAGCTAGGCTTGATGGTAACCCTAGTAGTATGTTTGCTTGGGTTGTAAGATGAGTTGCCTTGATCTGCTGCTTGATTTGTCTGCTTAGGAGATAGTATGAGATACTCTAGGAGCTCATCACTAGGATCAAGATGTTTCCAAATCATCACACCCTAAGCAAGAATACAAATTTGGATATGATCTCTAGCTACTAGGTGATCATCCAAAACCTCTAACCAGACCCCTTCTGAAGTGATCCCTCCTAGGAGCTTCCAAGTCTTTGAAGACCAGTATCAAGCAAGGATCCTTCCTACTCAATCTACACTTCAACACCATCCACTTGATGATGCTTTGATACCTTGCAACCCATCAAAATCATCACCACCCGTATTCTAGTCAAAAACCCTAAGTCTGCCAAATTTGGCTGTCTGGAAACTATTTCCAACATCACCTTTTTGAATGCCTCCTTTTCTCAACCCTTGTGCATTTTTGAAAATGCATTTGAACCATCTTGTTAACCATCCTAATTACTACAAAGGACCACTATTTCCCTTGGTTATATAATCCTCCAACCCACTTATTCTTGATGGTTTTGTAGGCAAGAAAATAACTATTCCTGCAAATCTAGTCAACATGTCTACTTTGACAGAAGCTCACACCATCATCCAACCTTCTATGGACCAAATCTTTGCATGGTTGTGTTCTATCATATAGTTATATCAATATCTACTTCACTTTTTCCAAGTGGATGTTTGTGCTTCTTAAACCCACAAGGTTTTGAAGGCTAGTTGATAATCTACCTTGGCAGGCTTATTTTATCCAAAGTTTGAAATCAATTGTTGGTGAGCTAAAGCAGGATCAAGCTCAAACCTATACACCATTGAAATATAAATCACTTGGTATATCCATCCATATATCCCATGCCCCAAGGGGAGCCTTGAGCTCCAAGATCCAACAAGGTTTTGGTGGCATGAAAACAATCTTACCCAAGATCCTTAAATCTCTAGTTTTCACCAAAATCAACTTGGATTCTCCAATCCCAAGGTTGCAAATGCTTGTTACACCTTGTCTACATCATCTACCTTGCTCATCAAGATTTATCAAATTTTAATCCTACTTATTATGGACCAAATCTATTTAATTCCTGTAATAGACAAAATCTCCAAAACTCCTTTCAAAATGGAAAGTTTGGTTTTTGCCAAAACACTTCCCAAAATTTAAGCACATTTGAGATCCATATATCATACCCTATCTTCCCATCTCAAAAATAAATATTTTTTAGATCTTTTATTATTTCTTTTTGCCTATTCTCTTAAATGGCAGAAATGGAATAATAATTGCTTTAAATACTTTTAAGCCACAATAAATCTTGGGAAAATTCCCCTAAGTGTGTATTCACATTTGGGACCATCTTACACCAAAAACCACACTCGTCCAACTCCAGAATATAAAATGAGCTTCTAGAAATTATTTCTGCACTTTTTGAATAAATGAATTTAAGTCATCTAAAAATCATCTGCCAAATTCGAAATAATTAGAGGAGGTATATATGGACTATAACCTTCCACCAGAACCATTTCTTCATATTTCCAAGCTCACAAATGAGGACTTCCTTCATAACCACCCATGATGACAATTTAGATCATGACACAAAAACACTAATCCACTCACCTCCAAACTCTTCCCACCTTGTCCAACACTCACCCCAGCAACCATGACACTCCTCTGGACGTGTGATACGGTAGCCCTACCCCTGTAGCAGCTATACCCCTTTGTCCTTTATGTTTGGGGAGAATATAAAGAGAGGGACAAGCAAATCTTTGCCATTTATTACTCCTACTGCAGCACCTCCCTCTCTATGCCCTGTCTCGACCAGAGCCCCCTCCCAGGACCTCTCCACTACCCCTGCTGCCCAATGGAAGGCCAGATCCCTCCCCATCCCCTCCTTGGACCAAATCCACCATGAACCCACTCACCGCGGTTTAAATAAGCCAGAGGCCACCACAACCCCCCTCTCGGCCTCTCATTTGCTCCCTATCCTCCCCACTCACCTCCCCGTAAACCACTCCCTCGCCCCTGCTCTGTCCTGCTTGAGAGAGAGAGAGGGAAGAGAGCTTCTTGGCCATGGCAGAAAATTGAGCCCAGCTCCTTCTCCCTTGCTCCCCTCCACGTGCATGTGGCCCTCCCGCACTCCTCTACCCCTGATCTACCCTCCCTATCTCCAGAGCTCCTCCCCTGCATCGTAACGCTTGGGAGGAGAAGATCTCTCTCCTTTGGTTCTTCCTCAAGAAAACCAACTGGTGGTCCCTCTCCCCCTATTCCACCTTTGTGATGGCTCTATTCGCATCCTAGGAGCTAGCACTAATGCCCCCGGCCCACCTGTACGGCTTGTAGGTCCTCAAGAAGCCCCCACGGCGAGCTCCGACGAGCACCGAAGCATATCCCGCGGTGGAAGAGGCAGGCAATGCCCTCCTTCATCAAACCCCACCGAGCCGCCCCTCTACTTGGTCTCCATCGTCGCGAGCGTCTCCTCGTCACCTCCACGGTCTTCTGCGAGCCCCCGGTAAGCCATCCCACGTCGCCCTGCCCTCTGCTAGGGTTTCTGCCTCGCCGCCGTTGTCGACAGGAAGAGGACGAGCCAGGGCTATCCATCGCCCTCTAATCGGATGACCCCCGTCCCTCCTTACCGATTCGACGTCCCGCTCCAGCAGATAGGCGGGCCCCACCCTCGCGGGTTTGAACTCCGCTCCCTCCCGCGACCGCGGTGTTTGTTAGGCCGGCACGCGGATGTGTGGCCCACGGCCGTGCAGATCCGGCCCAGATGCTCAACACCCATTTCCTTTTTCCATTTCCTCGCAGCAGCATAATTCCAGTTTAGTTTTAATCGATTTGAAAATGGAAAATGAGGTATTTTTTCCAAATAGAATTTTTACCATGTTCATGTGTGTTTTGTGCAACATGCAGAACTGGTCTTTTGCCAAAAATAATTTGCATTAGTTATTAGCAATTAATCCACTAAATTTTGTCTTTTGCACTAAATAAATTCCTCAGGGAATTCCATAGATCCAAATGGATTGAAACAACGTTCTTCTTGTAGATATTCCTTTTTCCAATCTAGGAACCTTGATCCCATATCCATTTGAGTTACATTTTGTCTGTGGAAAAAATAACAAGAATAAGCCTTATCTGCCTCTAGAAATTTTTCTAGGTCAAACCAGAAGGGGTATTGACCTAATCCCAACTCTAATTGGGTTGATATACAAATATCTAGAAAAACCTAGGAGATCATAATTTCTGGATCCACTGTTGATTTTTAAGGAATTAAACAGTTCTGTTTATAATGTTCTCACTAGAAAAATCACTATAGTAGTTCTGTTGATCCAAAAAGGATGATTCCAATTTCCAAAGAAAGGTATGCTAAATACCTACAATGTGTCCTTGGAATCAACTCAAAATCTTCTGTATACTAATTCTGGTGAAAACGATAAAAACCCTCCAGAACTGCCTTTGAGAATTTCCTTAGGGCATTCTGGTAATTATTTTGGAGCGATTCCAACTCTCAGCTAGTCAGTACATCAAACCCTACAAAATCATCCAAGGAAATAATTTTTGGAGCTCCAGAACTTTTCTGGTAAATTATTTCCTAAAACTAGAGCTTTTATCACTAGGAAATTCCTAAGTAACTCAAGAAAAGTGATAAAATTGTGAAACCACTTTTTTTGGTTTCATTTTATCAACACCTATCTGCTGGTATCATTTTTATACAATGGTATCATACAGAATATGTCCTCGGTCCAAAACCCCTCTTAGGTAGTTCCTCGGCTATAAACCCTAAGGGATGTTCATTCATGTATCCAAGGCCATCTCCATCTTCTAAATCCAATCCTCTCAAAACCTGCTGAATCTTAAAATTGTATTGTTCACTGGTTTTCTGTATTGTATTGATGCTTGTATTGCTTTATGTTGATTGTGCCCTTGTTTGCTTGCATGTGCTATCTGTTGCGATGAAATCGGAGAGCAGGAGAAGTGGTAATTATTATTTGTATTATTGGGTTTTCTAAGAAGAAGTCCAGGGACATATTGCCATATTGCTGCTCATCAGGCAAGCCACCTTCTTTCTCATAAGCCTTGTTCTACTGTGTTTACTTATGCATGTTTTATCTATCGTTTATGAAACTGTATTGTTTTATTATATGTTGAGTTATCTCTGGTAGTGGCTTGGCTCCTCCAAACTATTACACAATGGTACTACTAAGTACAAGCCCCTTGATGATACCTACTTTTCCCTAGTATGGTAGATGGTGTAATACAGCATACCCCTTTGGAGACCCTATTTTAGCCAAAGAAAAACTAGAGGATGGGAAGACCCTCAAAAAAGTTATACCAAATGTTTTATGATGAAACCTTGGTGAGGTGGGACCTCCCAAGAGATGCTGAGAAATAAAAAGGTTTTGTTTTACAAAATGCTGAAGGAAAGATGGAGGAAAAAGGTTTACAAAAACGCACCCGGTTCTTTGCAGTTTTGCTAGAACAATTAACCCGTAAAACCACATTACTCTGGAATGGGACTGGGCTGGATTTGATGTTTGTCTATTCTGGTATAAGCTGCCTCACAACTATTTACAGGGGGTCGTGATCCCCGGAGGCTGGGCCTCCTCCCGTAAAGGTCCATGTGGGACATCGACCTGGAGAAGGAACGAACTGTCTGCGGGCAGCCAGACATTGCTATGAGCCCCTCATTGAAAGCGCCCACTGTGTGAAGTGTAAAATGTGCTCCGGTTGGTCCTCGGTACCCGATGTCCCAGTTTTGAGGGGAACAACACTCATAGGGTAGGCACTTATATTGGAGTGGGCATCCGGAGAGTCTTGATCGGTTACTCGACCCACGATCAGTGTAGATCAGGGTAGTGTACCCGGATGGTGTGGGTAAAGTGTGCAACCTCTGCAGAGTGTAAATCTATTCGAATAGCCGTGTCCGTGGTCATGGACGGTTGGGAAGGTTACTGTAGAGCGGTGCTGGTTTTGTTTTCAAAAAGGATTTCGGAAAAGCAATGGCTTTGGAAATGTTCTGACCATGGGATGGTCGAAAAGGATACATGTTTTGACCATGGGATGGTCGGAAAGGGAGGAAAGGAGTTTGCTCATGGGATGATAGGAAGGACCAAACAAATGGGTGACCCAATCCTAGTGTTTACAAAACTTTTCAAAAGGTTTCCAAAATGTTTACAAAGGTTTTCAACAAAGATATGTAGATGCTATATCTACAAAAGAAACTAATTGAGGAAAGAACCTCTCTTGGAGCCCTCCTACTACCATAGCCATAATGCATATCCTCTTGTTATCATTGTTATCTTAAGGTGGTTTGCGAGTACATTCAAAGTACTCACTGGCATTGTCCCTGGCTATTAACTTGGTCAGATATCAAGAAGAGGATGAAGTTGATGGCTATGCAGGCTAGGACGTTCTCCTAGTGAGTTTCCTATAGGTTAAGGCATGGCTCGGGCTCTACGCTTAATGAAGTTCCGCTGATGTTGATCGATGTAGCCGTAATGGCAAATAAGGTATGACATGTATTCATTATGTATTGGATGTTTTCTTTGATACTTGTTGGTTATGTGCCACGACTAACTGATCATGGGATCGTGGTTGTATGCATAACATGGATTCTCGGAGGATTAATCCGGGGAGCCCACAGACTTGGTATCAGAGCCATCCTGATTGTAGGAGAACCTTAGTTAGCATGGTCGTTAGACAGGAAAAACTATTTTGGAAACACCGGCTTTTGAAAACTAATTCCTCAAAACATTTCGAAAGATTCTACTTCTTATCTCAATCTAGTTTAGATGATTTTGAAAATGGTTAACTTCAAACCTACGGATTACAAATAACTAGGACCTAGAATTAGGTGAAGACGTTGAGGACGAGATGAAGAGAAGCAACTACCAGCAAACACAAGGAGACTACAATATCGCTCTACCAGCGGAATCCCCATAATTAGAAGACATCAAGTAGTACACTATCAAGAAGCGTCCAAGATACGACGAAGGCTTCATCTGCAAGATAGTGACTCCGACCTAAAGAAATACAATATCTAGGGTCAATAGTCCTAAGAATAGGATTCCCCTACATCGCAAGTAGTTAACTCCTTGGTCCCTAGCGTTGACCGTATTTGCTTGCCTAAGTGCATCCTGTGTTGCTTGATGTGTGTTGTTTGCTGAGGACATTGCGATCCCCTCGCTCTGTTTGCCTTGTTTGTATGTTCTGGTTTGCTTTGAGCTCTTTAAAAATGTGACTCGAGGAGCGATAACCCACCTAGTAACTCAGGAAACCCCTGTGCTAGCTGTCGGTAATGAGACCCAGACTAACCTCGAGAGTATATGAGAAGAAAAGCATCGCAAGAACTAGGAGTTCGACATCGTCAAGTCAGAATCAACTCGAAGATTTCACCTCAGCAGGACGGCATACCTCGTCAAACTCACCTCGCAAGACTTGTCAATAGCACCACACTCCCTTGTTCCTCAGTCTACTACAACAAGAATCCCGTTGAAGCCGGAAGTCAATCACCGAAGGATCCTCAATATCCACAAGAAACCACCCGATAAGTCAACCAAGACAAGAAGTGAAGACCTAACTATACTGACCTCTGGTACATTAGACCTTCGAACCACCTCAGGAGACTAACTATTCTAGTCGACCCTACCCAACCCAACGGGAAGTTCCTCACCAAAAGAACAAAATAATGCAAAAACTCGAAGATGAGGATGCATGAAGACAACGAGTCCACTCCGCCCTCAAGCAGAAGCAACGCAGGATATTCAAGTGAAGACCTCTTCTCCAATGCTGACTGCATCAACCCTGACTAAAGACTAGCCAGGAGTGTCATAAACCGCTAACTTACCCTGAGCTAACTCCATAAGGCTTTGTTAGGAAACCACCCCCACCAAGGTTTGTGAGAATAGGGCGTCACCCAAAAACCTCAACTCGAGACTCAAGAAGATACAACCTTCCTCTAACATCAAGTCAACACTCCAAGACAGAAGATCCAAACCCTTCTCGATGAACCTTAGTGAAGCTCTAAGGTGGAAAGACTACGTCTTTCCACTCAATCTGCAGAAGACTGTCTACTCGAAGATACTCCAGAGAAGATATCTGGATCTGACGTATTTTCGCCACACAACCACTCGCGAGTTAACCGAGGAGAAACAAACTGAAGATTTTATGAAATTCCTTTGCTACATAAACTAAAAACCTATCCGAAGGACCACAGGATCGCTATCCGCTCAGTTCCAATCGCTTAGAGGACGTGAGACTCCAACGGCTCCAACAAACTAAGTACGAATAACCAGTATATATAAGCCCCGTAGGACCTACCTTCGCGGATGTCATCGGAAGATTCCAACTCTAGGAGAAAGAGTGACGATAGTCTTCAAAACCTCAATCTACGACTCTAAGAAGAAAGGAATTTGTTATCCTCGAGCTACCCTAGTCTAATCCTAAGGGGGAAAGACTACGTCTTTCCCACAAAAATAGAGTAACTCTTCATCAGAAGCAAACTCAAGAGTTTCGACCCTAAAATCGTTCAATAGGATACGCTACGCCCCTAAGGTAGAGCTATGAATCCTTAGAGAAAAGCTACATCAGGCCGTAGATTCTATCTTCCGACGAGTACCCCATGAAGTTCAGCATCAAGATAGTCTGCCCAGTCTAAGCCCTCGAGATATAGAGTCCAGAAGGAAAAGAAGGTCATCCCTCGCAATCGGAACTTGACTCTGCTCAACTCTCTGTGCATCCCGGAAGACTGAAGCTCAATTTCATCGACAGAGTAGTCACTTTAAAAGACGGAGTCCATAAGACAGTACGCGTAAGACACCTAGTATCAACCCGACTCAAAATCCCCTAACCCTACTCTCCTGAATCTCGGGACAAGATTCTTTTAAGGGGGAAAGGTCTGTAACATCCCAATTTCAGCAACCCTAATTAGTTGTCTAGAATGCAAAAATCAGGGGGAACACAAACTTTTTCTTGTTTAGTGATGAAGTGTTGCCTGTTGTTTGACTATGTTTATGACTATGATTGTGTATTAGAAGATATACTCCTTACCTCAACACCAGTTGACAAAAGCTACTTCCCAAAACTGTCTTGGCTCAATGTAGCATCCCATCTGTCTAACATCTGTAATGCTACATGGTCTAATAATAAAATGCTACTTCCTATATATATTTGTTGCATCATAATTTTATCATGCTCATGTCATCATGCCACCTTGCATTTGAGCATCATATAAAACCCTTTTCTTTTGGATCTTGTCTCATATGCATTTATCAATTGTATTTGGTTCTTAATAAATTGTATTGGTTCTTGATAAATGCTTGGTGCCCAAGTTGAGTTGGGGGCATATCTTTTATTGACTCCACCACCTTTCTTTGTCACCACCCCATAATTCCACCATCCAACTATATGTGAGCTTTGCATTTTCTTGGTTTTACCTCTAGCTCATGTGGGTTGGGATGGATCCACCTATAATTCCTCATGCTCCCATTTATGCATCATGTTGTTTTCACCATATTGATATGGGGAGAGCCACATGGCCACCTTTGCATGCATGTGGCTAATTTCACTTGCTATATCTTCCACATGGTCTGTTTTGGGAATAAATGGGCATTGTTTAAATATAATTGTGGCCAAATGATCTTCTAGTGGGACATACACACTAGCATGGCCTATTATATTCAATTATGCTTAAATCCACCCTTATCATATTTTATCAAGTTTGTAGCTTATGTGGTGGTCTTTATTCAAGTATGGATGGGCATGGGGGTAATAGATGCCCATATGTATATGTAGTTGTTTTCACAACTAATGAATGTGGCAATTATTATTCATGCATGGCCCATGCAAGGCCTCTCCCTTGTTCTTCTATTTTTGTTTCTTTTGGAATATTTGGGTGGAGTTTGTTTGAACTCAATTGAAACAAATAAACCAAATAAATGCTTATTCTCTCTCTTGTCATCCACCTTGCAACTCTTTGAGTGGTTTTCTCTTTGTCAAGCATACATGTGATGGATATTTTGTTTTCACAAAATAACATCATGTGCATGCCACATGCAAGATCATCTTTTCTTCCACCTCTCTCTCCTTTGGTCCTTTTGTTTTCTCCCTTTGTCTTAATTCAAACTCCTTGGTGTTTTATATCCTCTTCAAATCCTAGCTCCTCCATCTATCCCTCCCACCTTGTCCACCATCTACACATGCATGTGTGCATACATGTGCCATTTTGCACTTCCTGCCCTCTCCCTTTTCTAGCTAAACCGAGCTCTCTCTCTCTCTACACCTAGGAAAACCCTAACCACACTCATCTCTCACCTCGCCTTTTTCCTCTCCCAAACCGATCCACACCTTGTGGTTTGGCTCGAACCAAACCCCCCCTTTTCTCTGCTCGACACCAGCCCTAGCTACCCTAGCCGAGCCATCTACCCTTTCTGTCCTCTCTCTTCCGCTGCCAAGCAACACCACCGACCCCTGCACCTTGTCCATTGGTCCCAGACAACCTCGACCCCTGGTACAACCGAACCGTTCCAGCACGTGAGAAGAAGGAGGAAGGAAAGGAACACGCCACCTTTTTCCACCCCGCCACCGTCCACCCCATGTGCTCTCCCTCTGCCTCGACCTTATCTACCCCCTCTCGTACCTGGCATCGCCCCAGATCCTAGGACTCGGCCCAACTATTCCTTCCCCTCCGCCTAATCCCTCTTCCACCTCCATCTACCCGACCGTCGGCTTCTGCTCGCCACCACCGTAGAGAGGAGAAGGGCGCGACGTCTGGTTGTCGAGGAAGACCGAGGAGACCCTCTAGACCGTCCCCGTACACAGCAGCGAGGAGGAGACGGCCGGTACACGCTGCACCTCAACACGCCGACGAGGAAACCCTAGCCTCGGGTCGTCAGCTCCGCCGCCGTTCTTCCGTGTCCCAGGCCGATCCGCTGCCACCGAACCACTCCCGGTGAGCATCCGACCCTCCCAGACACCTCCTCTTGCCGATCTGCTTCTTGGATACGCCGCTCGTTTCATCGAGCACTCTCTGTGCGCCGCGCTCGCGTTCGCCAACCCGTCGCTGCGCCGTAGTTACCTCACCTGGCCGCGCCGTCGAATCCCGTCACCAATCCGAGCCCGTCACAGCGGTACCAGCCGCCGCGCGCGCTAGGTCGCGGGATCGATTCCCCCCGATGCGCCGGTGTTATTTTTCCTCAGTTTCGTCAGAAACAGAAGAGAAGAACAATAGTGCGCCGGAGTTTCGCGCGGTCTTTTTCGTTTACCCCCCCTTCCTTTTTGTTTTCCTCAACCCCCGCCCCAGCCCGGACCCACCGGTCAGCCGTTGTTGCACTTTTATAAAAAGGTACCCAGGTTTGTTGGTTCCTCAACCCGTAGTCCCCGTCTCGGCCACATGGCTGCGCCCTGTTCGCGCGCCCGCGTGTGGGTCCGCACAGACGCGGGTCCCGCTTGTCATCCTCCGTGGCTGGCTGAGCGCCCGGTGAGAAAAGCCGTTGCGTCGTTTTCCCGCCAGCTCAGCAGACGACCCCACCTGTCTGTGACTCGGGCTCGCTTCCTGTGAGTACAAAAAGTGTCTGTTCTTTTTCTGTTTAATAAAAACAATTCCAGAATATGTTTAATATGTTTTTAAATCCAGAAAATAATAACTTTTAAGTGGTAATTCCAAATAATACAAATAATATATGCTTTTGAATCAGAAAAATGTGAGGAATTCAAATATTCCATCAAAAATAATGTTTGACTAATTTAAATTTTTTAATTGCAATATAAATGCCTTTTTCTTAATTAATTAATAACTTTAATTCTATAACTCCAATTTTGACAAATAATATGTCTAAATCGATCAGCGCGACGAGCCCATTCTGTTTAGGCAGTCCATGATATGAATTAAAGCATGCATCATGTCATTATTAAAAATCAGAACTGTTTATGGTAATAAAACTTGACCAAATAATTAATAAAATGAGTTATTCTTGTCGCCACACCTCACCCTTGCCACGCTACATTATTGCCATGTAAATTGTGCATCATTCATCATGGCATGCTTGTTTGCTTGTCAAATTTTATTCATATGCTTGAGCACTTTATTTATGTTGGCCCTTGTTTCTTTGGTTCTTCTTTCGAATAGACGCCGAGCAGGGGAATTATCAGGAATCCCAGGAGTACTACCCAGATCCATCTCTCGCTTCAACTGAGCTGCCAAGCAAGCACTACCACATGCTTGCATACATATAGTACCTATTGGTTCTATCTTATTCTTGCATCATGGAGTCGCGAATGCATTAAATTGAATCCCAAGTACTGCATATCCTTTACTTTTAAACCCCACCGAGCTTGTTCCTCCACCCCATGAGCCACTACTACAGGAGTTGTTTGAGCCATGCGAGTCGTAGAACAACATGTGTAGGGTATGTGAGAGTTTAATGGATAACGAGGTACCTAAACAACTTAACCTGAGTAGTATGGGATAACTAATGAAAGAGGCACCGGTGGGTAATATCTGTTATTTGGTTTTTCTGTCCACTTGTCTCCCGTAGGACCCTGCGTACTTGATACCTGTTCCTTGAATATTCCCACTATCCATATACGGGAGACTCTATGAATCCCTCTTTGCAAGAGCTTGATTTGTACTATATTTCTTGGGGCCACAAAGTAGTTTGGGGCTTTATTACTATCCTGTACCTATGCCATGCTTTACTGTTTTATTTAAGATTGTGCGTGGAGAACCTGTACTGTTTAAGAATACGGAATGTTTTTGCGGTATCGACAAGCCCAGTCACATTTTTGGGTTCCCAGTCGTTTAAAGCCATTGTCGCAAACCCTGGGTCCGTCTTGGAGCCGGCCAACTTCGTTGCGGGTAGCTTATTGGGGTGGCCCCTGAAATATTTTATGAATCCTGTGAGTGCTTTGTCGTGAAAGCCTCGTTGGGTTTTGATTTGGTTTTTCCGAGGTCGATCGTGTGTGTGTTGCTATTTGTGCCCCCCTGCAGGGTAAAACTTTCTAAAAGCCACGTCCGCGGTTATGGACGACTTGGAGCCTAGTTTCTCGATCATAGACAAGTATAACTAAAGTATCGCTTTTAATGTGACTAAATACATGTCTAGTAAATAGTGCAATCCTCATGGACTGAGTAATAAAACTGCCAACGGATGGGTTGTTCGTCCGCTTTCTCGTTGGTAAGCGAGAAGGGGATGGATCTGTTAATTTATACTGTTATAACTGTTGTTCTAATTAACGGACATCCGTCTATCATTGGTTAGACGGATGGTTAGCGAGTATTTATGGGCTTGTTAGATATTATCTTTTGCTGCAATTGTGTCACCCTAGGTATATGTCCCCTTTAGAGGCATAAAGACTTGAAGAGTACCCCTAGGGTCTCACACGATAAATTGTTTGATTCAGATCAACAGGTGTATTCGCAAGATGGATACTGGGTGGAGGAGACAGATGATGTTGGCAACAATCACTCGGTGTAGAGATTCCAGGGATGGGGATCCGTGAGATCTGTGGGCGGGATGTGCTTATTTATGTGGCATCTTATGCCGATTTGTTTCTTGTCCGTACTCGGATCTTGTTTCCCGCTTCCGCTTGGTACTCTGTTGTTTGATGTATGAGGAGCTATCCTACACTATTATCTCTATCTAGGATATTTGGATCTTGTCGTATGGCGTTGCAATATTTCTATTTCGGGAATGGCTATGATAACTGTTGTAAGGTATCTTGCATACATACTCACTTGTGTATGTATTTGATCTCTTCGTCTGTTGCCTACGCCGCTCTCTCTTGTCCCGATGTTCTTGGAAGTGGTTAGGGCGGCCGACGGGCCTACACGTGGGTGGCCCTGCGCCCCCGCTGTACTACTTTAACCACATTTGGTTCATGCAGGCTTGAACTTAGAGCATAGGGTCCGAGGTTGTTACAATTGGTATCAGAGCCATCCCGCCCTTCAGGGTCTCAACCAAATGGTCGTTGTCAGTCTAGCAAATATTTTGGTAGCTATGTATACTAGGGAAAAACAAAACGTGAGAGTAGGACTGCTTCCACTTTTCTTCTTACCCACCCACCCACCCTTTTCTGGTAAGGAAGTGTAACATTTTCAATCCTCTTCTAAAATTCAAACTAGGATTCACGTGTTCTGGGTTCCGTAGTACCATAGGTTGTGTGTGTGTGTGTGTAATTCCTTGTCTATCTGTTGCATCCAACTTGTTATCGCTACCTGCCTTTTGGTTATCAACTGTTGGTACATTCCATACCGACAGGCTTTTGTAAACCGACGCGATCTATCTGATTCATTGTAAACCGACACGATCTGTCTTACTCTTTGTTATCCGACGCTATCTTGTTTAGGGTGTTTGTTTTCCGTAGTTGCTATTCTTTAGGTTCATCTTAAGAAGGAAGGGGGTTGGGATATGTGTTTTACTTATTCATGTGCGGAGTAATGATTTGAGTGCGGGATGGAGTCGCGACCATACCACTACTTTTATCATTCGCTCTTGTATATTGAATTGGTAGAGTACTAATCTTGATTCGTTAAGTGGTTTTGCGCATATAGTGGTATTTTAATGCCGAAATTTGCGGAATTTTTTTCTTTGATAGCTTTGTGTACCACACTCCTTGTTTAGTCGTGTCTGATATGCTTAATATCTTCTAGGTGCTTCGAACTTTGTTGATATTTTAATATCATCTTAGTGATTTGTATCCTTTAATCTTGGTTAATTCTTTGGTACTATTTTGGATTATTATTATTCTCCATTATGGTACTGACTTGAGTTTTATATCAATCACAGGATGGCACCACCATGCCGTACTGAGGAGGACATACCACCTGAACTGGGGGCTGCGTTGGCAAGTATTGCAAATGTCTTGGGAACAATGCAGCAGAACCAGCAACGCTTTGAAGAAAGTGTCAGGAGGAATGAGTTTGTTCCGCTACCTCCACCTCCCAAGCGAGGAGACATCAAGGGCTTTCTGAAATTTAACCCACGCCACTTTGAGGTGTCTGATCAGCCACTGGATGCTGATGATTGGCTTCGTGAGATGTCAAGGTTGCTGATGACTGCTGATGTACCTGCGCAAGAATGGGTAAAATGTGGCACTCACCTTCTGAAGGGAGACGCAGCTCTATGGTGGGAGAATTACCTGAAGGCAAACCACTCTGGTTTCCAGCTTACTTGGGAGCAGTTCACTGGGGATTTCAAAGAGCAATATCTGTCAGAAATTGTCATGGAAAGGATGAACGAAGTGTTTCTCAACCTCAAGCAGGGCAATGATAATGTCAATACCTATATCAGAAACTTCATGAATCTTTCTCGGTATGGTGGCGATGAGATCTCTGATGACAAGAAGAAGCAAAAGAGGTGCAGGCAAGGGCTCAATGCATCTATCAAATATGCAATCACTCATGCAAGGCCGGGGTCTTTCCTAGAACTCCAACATACGGCTCTACAGGAAGAAGCCAGTAGGCAAGTGTTCGAGGAGTCCAAGAAACATAGCCGTGACGCAGCAAGCTCTTCAGCTATGACAGCTCCTTCTAAGCTCCACATGTGGGTTCCTAATACTGCACCGCGACTCTCGGCTCCACCAAGACCTTCAAGCTACGCGGCAAGGCCACCAAACTCCTTCACCGCTCCTCCTAGGGGCTACAACCACAACTACCCTGGAGCGCCTGGCAGAGTCCCTGGCTACGCTGCTCCACGTCCACCTGGTGCTTGTTACACTTGTGGGAACACTTGGCATCAACACTGGAGTTGTCCCATGAACAACAAAGCTCTTCCTCCACCACCTCCAAGACCTGCAGCAAGTTCTTCTATGGTTCGTGCACCTCCACCATGGGCTCTCAACATCAACACCAAGCCCGGGTCCACTGTTGCTCGTGCCAACTGTCTCAACGTCGCTCAAGCCAAGCATGCACCTGGAGTTGTGCTGGGTACGCTTCCTGTTAACTCAGTCCCTACACGAGTTTTATTTGATTCTGGAGCATCGCATTCATTTGTATCCTTCAAGTTTGCTCAAGAGAATGGGTTGTCATCTGATTCGTTGCCTAAAAAGCTGATGGTCCTTTCTCCTGGGGCAAGGATGTTAACTTCCAAGATCAGTTATGACAATCAGGTTCAAATTGGGGATTCTTTCTTTCCGGCCTCTTTGATTATTCTGGGCAACTCGGATATTGATGTCATTTTAGGCATGGATTGGCTAGCTGCAAATAAAGCTGTGATTGATTGCGCTGAACATTCGGTTTCTTTGAAAATTCCTGAAGGCCATATAGTCTATTCTCCAATTCTGACTCCTGCAATTCAGCATTTCTCTTTGGCGGCTCTGAATGATGATGCTATGGATGCTATTCAGAGTGTTCTGGTGGTCCGTGAGTTCCCAGATGTTTTTCCTGAAGAGTTACCGAGTATGCCACCTGACCGAGAGGTCGAGTTTGTGATTGAGCTTGAACCTAGGACTGCTCCTATCTCCAAGCGGCCTTATAAAATGGGTCCTGCTGAGTTGGCTGAACTAAAACGTCAGTTGGATGAACAAGAGAAGTTGGGTTTCATTCAGCATAGTACTTCTTCTTGGGGTAGCCCAACCATCTTTGTGAAGAAGCGAGACCGCACTGATCGACTTTGTGTTGATTACTGAGCTCTCAATGCTAAAACCATCAAGAATAAATATCCCCTTCCGCGGATTAATGATCTCTTCGATCAGCTAGCTGGAGCTGTGGTATTCTCTAAGCTTGACTTGAGAAGTGGATATCATCAAATCAAGATTTGCAAGGAAGATGTTCCCAAAATAGCTTTCACCACCCGCTATGGCCTGTATGAGTACACGGTCATGTCTTTCGGTCTCACCAACGCACCTGCCACCTTCTCGAGACTTATGAACTCGGTTTTCATGGAGTATCTTGATAAGTTCGTCGTGGTCTATCGGGATGACATTCTAGTCTATTCTAAGTCAAAGGAAGAACATGAAGAACACCTTCAGTGTGTTCTAAACAAGCTTCGTGAGAACCGCCTGTATGCAAAGTTCTCCAAGTGTGAGTTCTGGCTGCCTGAAGTCACCTATCTGGGTCACGTCATCTCTGCTAAGGGCATCGCCGTCAACCCAGAAACTGTTCGGACAATTGTTGAGTGGCTTCCACCCAAAAATGTCAAAGAAGTCCGGAGTTTCCTTGGTTTGGCTAGTTACTGTCGTCGCTTCATTCCGAACTTCTCGAAGATTGCGAAGCCTCTTACCGATCTCCTCAAGAAAGGCAAGAAATACCTTTGGTCTCCTGCATGTCAAGCAAGCTTTGAAACACTAAAAGAGCAGCTCACTTCCACACCAGTCTTGATTCCTCCAGATACATCAAAGCCTTTCCAGAAATTCTGTGACGCCTCCTTGCAAGGATTGGGTGCGGTCCTTATGCAAGAAAAACAAGTTGTTGCTTATGCCTCTCGACAGTTGAAGACACATGAGATCAACTATCCTACACATGACCTCGAACTCGCAGTAGTTGTATTTGCTTTGAAAGTATGGAGGCACTACTTGCTTGGCAACCGTCGTGAGATCTTTTCTGATCACAAGAGTCTGAAGTATATCTTCACACAACCTGATCTCAACCTTCGTCAGAGGAGGTGGATTGAAGCAATTAATGATTTCGATTTGACCATCAACTACACTCCCGGCAAAGCTAATGTCATGGCCGATGCTCTCAGCCGAAAAGCTTATGTCAACAACCTCATGGTGGAAGAACAACAACCTCTCTTGTGCGAGGAATTTCGCCAGCTCAACCTTGAAATTGTGGATCAAGGGTATCTTCTGAATCTTCTAGCAACCCCTCTCTTGGAAGAAATTTTTTGCTCCATCCAACTTGGTGATCCTTACACTAAAAACATCATCTCCAAAATTTAGCTTCCGAAGTATGAACCTTTCCACCTTGACGACCAAGGCACTCTATTCTTTAAGCATTGGATGTTTGTTCCGAAGTATCCGGGTTTGAGAGAGCAAGTTCTCAAAGAAGCTCATGATTCTGTTCTTTCTATCCACCCTGGCAACACTAAGATGTACATGGACTTGAAAACACAATATTGGTGGCCTGGATTGAAACGATATTGTGCCAAGTATGTCTCCGAGTGCGATGTCTGCCGCATAGTTAAAGCTGTCCATCAGAAACCTTCCGGTCTTCTAGAGCCATTGAAGCCTCCGGAATGGAAATGGGAGAAAGTAGAGATGGACTTCATAACTGGGTTTCCTAGGTCGCAGAAGGGCAACAATGCAATCTTTGTTGTCATCGACAGACTTTCTAAAGTGGCTCACTTCTTTCCCGTCAAGGAAACAATTTCTGCAATTCAGTTGGCTGAGCTCTATATCAATAGAATTGTCTCTCTGTATGGGGTTCCTCTTGAGATCAACTCAGACCGTGGAAGCATCTTCACTTCCAAGTTCTAGGGAAGTTTCCAAAATTCTTTGGGAACAAATTTGAACTTCAGCACTGCCTACCACCCTCAGTCGCAAGGACAAGTTGAAAGGATCAATCAGATTCTGGAAGATATGCTCCGTGCTTGCGTCATCTCTTTTGGCATGAAATGGGAAGAATGCCTTCCTTATGCCGAGTTCTCTTACAATAACAGCTTCCAGAAGAGTCTAAAGATGGCACCATTTGAGGTTCTCTATGGCCGCAAATGCAGAACTTCGATTGGTTGGTCGGGCGTAGGTGAAAGAACATTGTTCGGCCCCGACATTGTAACTCAAGCGGAGGAGAAGGTTCACATCATTCTTGAAAACCTGAAGGTTGCTCAAAGTCGCCAGAAGAGCAACTATGACAGAAAGCACACGAACATGGAGTATGTCCCTGGTGATCTCGTTTATTCGTGTCACTCCCATGAGAGGCACGCACCGGTTTGGTATCAAAGGGAAGCTGGCTCCTAGATACATCGGTCCTTTCAAAATTCGAGGAAGAAGAGGAGAAGTTGCTTATGCTCTTGAGCTCCCTGAAAAACTCAAGGTCCATGATGTTTTCCATATCTCTCAACTCAAGAAGTGCTTCAAGGATCCCGGCAAGACCGTGGACCACGAGCTCATCAATCTCCAAGAAGATCTGTCTTATCAAGAACACCCCACAAAAATCCTAGAAGTCCTAGAAAGAAAGACTCGCAACAAGTCTATAAAGTTCTGGAAGGTGCAGTGGTCGCACCATTCCGTTAATGAAGCCACTTGGGAACGTGAGGATGAGCTTCGTGCCAAGTATCCTACCCTCTTCGTGTCTTCTTCTTCTTCCTAGAATCTAGGAGCGAGATTCCTGTTTAGTGGGGGAGAGTTGTAGCATCCCATCTGTCTAACATCTGTAATGCTACATGGTCTAATAATAAAATGCTACTTCCTACATATATTTGTTGCATCATAATTTTACCATGCTCATGTCATCATGCCACCTTGCATTTGAGCATCATATAAAACCCTTTTCTTTTGGATCTTGTCTCATATGCATTTATCAATTGTATTTGGTTCTTAATAAATTGTATTGGTTCTTGATAAATGCTTGGTGCCCAAGTTGAGTTGGGGGCATATCTTTTATTGACTCCACCACCTTTCTTTGTCACCACCCCATAATTCCACCATCCAACTATATGTGAGCTTTGCATTTTATTGGTTTTACCTCTAGCTCATGTGGGTTGGGATGGATCCACCTATAATTCCACATGCTCCCAGTTATGCATCATGTTGTTTTCACCATATTGATATGGGGAGAGCCACATGACCACCTTTGCATGCATGTGGCTAATTTCACTTGCTCTATCTTCCATATGGTCTGTTTTGGGAATAAATGGGCATTTTTTAAATATAATTGTGGCCAAATGATATTCTAGTGGGACATACACACTAGCATGGATATTCAATTATGCTTAAATCCACCCTTATCATATTTTATCAAGTTTGTAGCTTATGTTGTGGTCTTTATTCAAGTATGGATGTGCATGGGGGGTAATAGATGCCCATATGTATATGTAGTTTTTTTCACAACTAATGAATGTGGCAATTATTTTTCATGCATGGCCCATGCAAGGCCTCTCCCTTGTTCTTATATTTTGGTTTCTTTTGGAATATTTGGGTGGAGTTTGTTTGAACTCAATTGAAACAAATAAACCAAGTAAATGCTTATTCTCTCTCTTGTCCTCCACCTTGCAACTCTTTGAGTGGTTTTCTCTTTGTCAAGCATACATGGGATGGATATTTTGTTTTCACAAAATAACATCATGTGCATGCCACATGCAAGATCATCTTTTCTTCCACCTCTCTCTCCTTTGGTCCTTTTGTTTTCTCCCTTTGTTTTAATTCAAACTCCTTTGGTGTTTTATATCCTCTTCAAACCCTAGCTCCTCCATCTATCCCTCCCACCTTGTCCACCATCTACACATGCATGTGTGCATACATGTGCCATTTTGCACTTCCTCCCCTCTCTCTATTGTAGCTAAACCGAGCTCTCTCTCTCTACACCTAGCAAAACCCTAACCACACTCACCTCTCACCTCGCCTTTTTCCTCTCCCAAACTGATCCACACCTTGAGGTTTGGCTCGAACCAAACCCCCCTTTTCTCTGCTCGACACCAGCCCTAGCTACCCTAGCCAAGCCATCTACCCTCTCTGTCTTCTCTCTTCTGCTGCCAAGCAACACCACCGAGCCCTGCACCTTGTCCACTAGTCCCTGACAAGGTCCAACCGAACCGTGCCCGCACGTGAAAAGAAGGAGGAAGGAAAGGAACACGCCACCTTTTTCCACCCTCCCACCGTCCACCCCATGTGCTCTCCCTCTACCTCGACCTTATCTACCCCCTCTCGTACCTGGCATCGCCCCAGATCCCAGGACTCGGCCTAGCTATTCCTTCCCCTCCGCCTGGTCCCTCTTCCACCTCCATCTACCCCACCGTCGGCTTCTGCTCGCCACCACCGTAGAGAGGAGAAGGGCGCGGCGTCTGGTTGTCGAGGAAGACCGAGGAGACCGTCTGGACCGTCCCTGTACACAGCAGCGAGGAGGAGACGGCCGGTACACGCTACACCTCAACACACCGACGAGGAAACCCTAGCCTCGGGTCGTCAGCTCCGCCGCCGTTCTTCCGCGTCCCAGGCCGATCCGCTGCCACCGAATCACTCCTGGTGAGCATCTGACCCTCCCAGACACCTCCTCTTGCCGATCTGCTTCCTGGATATGCCACTCGTTTCATCGAGCACTCTCTGTGTGCCGCGCTCGCGTTCGCCAACCCGTCGCTGTGCCGCAGTTACCTCACCTGGCCGCGTCGTCGAATCCCATCACCAATCCGAGCCCGTCCCAGCGGTAGCAGCCGGCGTGCGTGCGCTAGGTCGCGGGATCGATTCCCCCGATGCGCCGGTGTTGTTTTCGTCACTTTCGTCAGAAACAGAAGAGAAGAACAACAGGGCGCCAGAGTTTCGCGTGGTCTTTTTCGTTTACCCCCCCCTTCCTTTTTGTTTTCCTCAACCCGCGCTCCAGCCCGGACCCACCGGTCAGCCGCTGTTGCACTTTTATAAAAAGGTACCCAGGTTTGTTGGTTCCTCAACCCGCAGTCCCCGTCTCAGCCACGTGGCTGCGCCCTGTTCGCGCGCCCGCGTGTGGGTCCGCACAGACGCGGGTCCCGCTTGTCATCCTCCATGGCTGGCTAAGCGCCCGCTGAGAAAAGCCGCTGCGTCGTTTTCCCCGCCAGCTCAGCAGACGACCCCACCTGTCTGTGACTCGGGCTCGCTTCCTCTGAGTACAAAAAGTGTCTGTTCTTTTTCTGTTTAAAAAAACAATTCCAGAATATGTTTAATATGTTTTTAAATCCAGAAAATAATAACTTTTAAGTGGTAATTCCAAATAATACAAATAATATATCCTTTTGAGTCAGAAAAATGTGAGGAATTCAAATATGCCATCCAAAATAATGTTTGACTAATTTAAATTTTCGAAATTGTTTAATTGCAATAAAAATGCCCTTTTCTTAATTAATTAATAACTTTAATTGTATAACTCCAATTTTGACAAATAATATGTCTAAATCGATCAGCGCGACGAGCCCATTCTGTTTATACAGTCCATGATATGAATTGCAGCATGCATCATGTCATTATTAAAAATCAGAACTTTTTATGGTAATAAAACTTGACCAAATAATCAATAAAATGAGTTATTCTTGTCCCCACACCTCACCCTTGCCACACTACATTATTGCCATGTAAATTGTGCATCATTCATCATGGCATGCTTGTTTGCTTGTCGCATTTTATTCATAAGCTTGTGCACTTTATTTATGTTGGCCCTTGTTTGTTTGGTTCTTCTTTCGAATAGACGCCGAGCAGGGGAATTATCAGGAATCCCAGGAGTACTACCCAGATCCATCTCTCGCTTCAACTGAGCTGCCAGGCAAGTAGTACCACATGCTTGCATACATATAGTACCTATTGCTTCGATCTTATTCTTGCATCATGGAGTCGCGAATGCATTAAATTGAATCCCAAGTACTGCATAGCCTTTACTTTTAAACCCCACCGAGCTTGTTCCTCCACCCCATGAGCCATTACTACAGGAGTTGTTTGAGCCATGCGAGTCGTAGAACAGCATGTGTAGGGTATGTGAGAGTCTGATGGATAACGAGGTACCTAAACAACTTAACCTGAGTAGTATGGGATAACTAATGAAAGAGGCACTGGTGGGCAATATCTGTTATTTGGTTTTTCTATCCACTTGTGTCCCGTAGGACCCCGAGTACTTGATACCTGTTCCTTGAATATTCGCACTATCCACATACGGGAGAATCTATGAATCCCCCTTTGCAAGAGCTTGATTTTTACTGTATTTCTTGGGGCCACAAAGTAGTTTGGGGCTTTATTACTATCCTGTACCTATGCCATGCTTTACTGTTTTATTTAAGATTGTGCGTGGAGCACATGTACTGTTTAAGAATGCGGAATGTTTTCGCGGTATCGACAAGCCCAGTCACATTTTCGGGTTCCCAGTCGTTTACAGCCATTGTCGCAAACCCTGGGTCCGTCTCGGAGCCGGCCAACTTCGTTGCGGGTAGCTTATTGGGCTGGCCCCTGACATAATTTATGAATCCTGTGATTTTTTTGTCGTGAAAGCCTCGTTGGGTTTTGATTTGGTTTTTCCGAGGTCGATCGTGTGTGTTGCTATTTGTGCACCCCAGCAGGGTAAAACTTTCTGAAAGCCGTGTCCGCGGTTATGGACGACTTGGAGCACAGTTTCTTGATCATAGACAAGTATAACTAAAGTACCACTTTTAATGTGACTAAATACATGTCTAGTAAATAGTGCAATCCTCATGGAATGAGTAATAAAACTGCCAACGGATGGGTTGTTCATCCGCTTTCTCGTTGGTAAGCGAGAAGGGGATGGATCTGTTAATTTATACTATTATAACTGTTGTTCTAATTAACGGACATCCGTCTATCATTGGTTAGACAGATGGTTAGCGAGTATCTATAGGCTTGTTAGATATTATCTTTTGCTGCAATTGCGTCACCCCAGGTATATGTCCCCTTTAGAGGCATAAAGACTTGCTGAGTACCCCTAAGGTCTCACACGATAAATTGTTTGATTCAGATGAACAGGTGTATTCGCAAGATGGATACTGGGTGGAGGAGACAGATGATGTTGGCAACGATCACTCGGTTTAGAGATTCCGAGGATGGGGATCCGTGAGATCTGTGGGCGGGATGTGCTTATTTATGTGGCATCTTATGCCGATTTTCTTCTTGTCCGTACTCGGATCTTGTTTCCCGCTTCCGCTTGATACTCTGTTGTTTGATGTATGAGGAGCTATCCTACACTATTATCTCTATCTAGGATATTTGGATCTTGCCGTATGGCGTTGCAATATTTCTATTTCTTTTAGATGGAATGGCTCTGAGAACTGTTGTAAGGTAGCTTGCATACATAGTTACTTGTGTATGTATTTGATCTCTTCGCCTGTTGCCTACGCCGCTCGCTCTTGTCCCGATGTTCTTGGAAGTGGTTAGGGCGGCCGACGGGCCTACACGTGGGTGGCCCTGCGCCCCCGCTGTACTACTTTAACCACTTTTGGTTCATCCTGGCTTGAACTTAGAGCGTAGGGTCCGAGGTTGTTACACTTAATTTCCATATTCTCAAATGTTCCGGCATTTCCAAACCTGAGCCAAGAAGCCTTTGCAAACCAAATATTTTAGTAGCTTCTGTTTCCCTAAACTATGGGGAGCAACCTATTATAATCTCCTTATGTTTTATAGACAGAACCTTCAACCATTCTTATCTCTAGGTTTCCCAAAACCTCTTTTTAAATCTTTTGAATTCTACTCTTGGTAGAGATACCAAGGATTCTTATCTTATACAAACCACAACCTTTTCAAAATACCCATCCTTACCTCGAGCTAGGCTTGATGGTAACCCTAGTAGTAGGTTTGCTTGGTTTGTAAGATGAGTTACCTTGATCTGCTGCTTGATTTGTCTGCTTAGGAGATAGTATGAGCTACTCTAGGAGCTCATCACTAGGGTAAAGATGTTTCCAAATCATCACACCCTAAGCAAGAATACAAATCTTGATATGATCTCTAGCTACTAGGTGATCATCTAAAACCTCTAACCATACCCCTTCTGAAGTGATCCCTCCTAGGAGCTTCCAAGTATTTGAAGACCAGTATCAAGCAAGGATCCTTCCTACTCAATATACACTTCAACATCATCCACTTGGTGATGCTTTGGTACCTTGCAACCCATCAAAATCATCACCACCCGCATTCTAGTCAAAAACCCTAAGTCTGCCAAATTTGGCTGTCTAGAAAACTATTTCCAACATCACCTTTTTGAATGCCTCCTTTTCTCAACCCTTGTGCATTTTTGAAAATGCATTTGAACCATCTTGTTAACCATATTAAGGAATACCAAGGAACACTCTTTCCCTTGGTTAGATCATCCTCCAACCCAATTGTTCTTGATGGTTTTACATGCAAGAAAATAACTATTCCTGCAAATCTAGTCAACATGTCTACTTTGACAGAAGCTCACACCATCATCCAACCTTCTATGCACCAACTCTTTGTAGAGTTGTGTTCTACTCATATAGTTATATCAATATCTACTTCACTTGTTCCAAGTGGATCTCTGTGCTTCTTAAACCCACATGGTTTTGAAGGCTAGTTGCTAATCTGCCTTGGCAGGCTTATTTTATCAAAATTTTGAAATCAATTCTTGGTGAGCTCAAGCAGGATCAAGCACTTGCAATCTACACCATTGCAATCTACATCACTTGATATATCCATCCATATATCCCATGCCCCAAGGGGATCCTTGAGCTCCAAGATCCAACAAGGTTTTGGTGGCATGAAAACAATCTTTCCCAAGATCCTTAAATCTCTAGTTTTCACCAAAATCAACTTGGATTCTCCAATCCCAAGGTTTCAAATTCTTGTTACACCTTGTCTACATTATCTACCTTGCTCATCAAGATTTATCAAATTTTATTCCTACTTATTATGGACCAAATCTATTTAATTCCTATAATAGACAAAATCTCCAAAACTCCTTTCCCAATGGAAAGTTTGGTTTTTGACAAAACACTTCCCTAACTTTAAGCACATTTGAGATACATATATCATACCCTATCTTCCCATCTCAAAAATAAATATTTTTGAGATCTTTCATTATTTCTTTTTGCCTATTCTCTTAAATGGCAGAAATGGAATAATAATTGCTTTAAATACTTTTAAGCCACAATAAATCTTGGGAAAATCCCCCTAATTGTGTATTCACATTTGGGACCATCTTACACCAAAAACCACACTCGTCCAACTCAAGAATATCAAATGAGCTTCTAGAAATCATTTCTGCACTTTTTGAATAAATGAATTTAAGTGATCTAAAAATCATCTGAAAAATTCCAAATAATTAGAGGAGGTATATATGGACTATAACCTTCCACCAGAACCATTTATTCATATTTCCAAGCTCACAAATGAGGACTTCCTTCATAACCACCCATCATGACAATTTACATCATGACACAAAAACACTAATCCACTCACCTCCAAACTCTTCCCACCTTGTCCAACACTCACCCCAGCAACCATGACACTCCTCTAGACGTGTGATATGGTAGCCCTACCCCTCTAGCAGATATACCCCTTTGTCCTTTATGTTTGGGGAGAATATAAAGAGAGGGACAAGCAAATCTTTGCCATTTATTACTCTTGCTGCAGCACCTCCCTTTCTGTGCCCTCTCTCGACCAGAGCCCCCTCCTAGGACCTCTCCACCACCCCTGCTGCCCAATGGAAGGCCAGCTCCCTCCCCATCCCCTCCTTGGACCTAATCCACCATGAACCCACTCACCACGGTTTAAATAATCTAGAGGCCACCACAACCCCCCTCTCGGTCTCTCATTTGCTCCCTACCCTCCCCACTCACCTCCCCATAAACCACTCCCTCTCCCCTGCTCTGTCCTGCTCGAGAGAGAATGGGAAGAGCTTCTCGGCCATGGCAGAAAATCGAGCCCAGCTCCTTCTCCCTTGGTCCCCTCCACGTGCATGTCCCCCTCCCACACTCCTCTACCCTTGATCTACCCTCCCTATCCCCAGAGCTCCTCCCCTGCGTCGTAACGCCTAGGAGGAGAAGATCTCTCTCCTTCGGTTCTTCGTCAAGAAAACAAAATGGTGGTCTCCCTCCCCCTCTTCCACCTTTGTGATGGCTCTATTCGCATCCTAGGAGCTAGCACTAACGCCCCCGGCCCACCTGTACGGCTTGTAGGTCCTCAAGAAGCCCCCACGGCGAGCTCCGATGAGCACCGAAGCAGATCCCGCGGTGGCAGAGGCAGGCGATGCCCTCCTTCATCAAACCCCACCGTGCCGCCCCTCTACTTGGTCTTCGTCATCGCCCGCATCTCGTCGTCACCTCCACGGTCTTCTGTGAGCCCCCGGTAAGCTGTCCCACGTCGCCCTGCCCTCTGCTAGGGTTTTTGCCTCGCCGCCGCCGTCGATAGGAAGAGGACGAGCCAGGGCTGTCCATCGCCCTCTAATCGGACAACCCCCGGCCCTCCTTACCGATTCGACGTCTCGCTCCGGCAGACAGGCGGGCCTCGCCCTCGCGGGTTTGAACGCCGCTCCCGCCTGCGGCCGCGGTGTTTGTTGGGCCGGCCCATGGATGTGCAGCCCACGGCTATGCAGATCCGGCCCAGATGCTCAACACCCATTTCCTCACATCAGCATAATTCCAGTTTAGTTTAAATCGATTTCAAAATGGAAAATGAGGTATTTTGTCCAAATAGAATTTTTATCATGTTCATGTGTGTTTTGTGTAACATGCAGAACTGGTCTGTTGCCAAAAATAATTTTCATTATTTATTGGCAATTAATCCACTAAAAGTTGTCTTTTGCACTAAATAAATTCCTCACGGAATTCCATAGATCCAAATGGATTGAAACAACCTTCTTCTGGTAGATATTCCTTTTTCCAATCTAGGAACCTTGATCCCATATCCACTTGAGTGACATTTTTTCTGTGGAAAAAATAACAAGAACAAGCCTTATCTGCCTCTAGAAATTTTTCTAGGTCAAACCAGAAGGGGTATTGACCTCATCCCAACTCTAATTGGTTTGCTATACAAATATCTACAAAACCCTGGGAGATCATAATTTCTGGATTGACTGTTGATTTTTAAGGAATTAAACAGTTCTGTTTATAATGTTCTCACTAGAAAAATCACTATAGTAGTTCTGTTGATCCAAAAAGGATGATTCTAATTTCCACAGAAAGGTATGCTAAATACCTACAATGTCTTCTTGGAATAAACTCAAAATCTTCTGTATACTAAATTTGGTGAAAAGGATAAAAACCCTCCAGAACTACCTTTGAGAATTTCCTGAGGGCATTCTGTAATTATTTTGGCGTGATTCCAACTCTTAGCTAGTCAGTACATCAAACCCTACAAAATCATCCAAGGAAATAATTTTTGGAGCTCCATAACTTTTCTGGTAAATTATTTCCTAAAACTTGAGCTTTTATCACTAGGAAATTCCTAAGTAACTCAAGAAATGTGATAAAATAGTGAAACCACTTTTTTTGGTTTCATTTTATCAACACCTATCTGCTGGTATCATTTTTATACAATGGTATCATACAGAATATGTCCTCGGTCCAAAACCCCTCTTAGGTAGTTCCTCGGCTATAAACCCTAAGGGATGTTCATTCATGTATCCAAGGCCATCTCCATTTTCTAAATCCAATCCTCTCAAAACCTGTTGAATCTTAAACTTGTATTGTTCACTGGTTTTCTGTGTTGTATTGATGCTTGTATTGCTTTATGTTGATTGTGCCCTTGCTTGCTTGCATGTGCTATCTGTTGCGATGAAATCGGAGAGCAGGAGAAGTGGTAATTATTATTGGTATTATTGGGTTTTCTAAGAAGAATTCTAGGGACATATTGCCATATTGCTTCTCATCAGGCAAGCCACCTTCTTGCTCATAAGCCTTGTCCTACTGTTTTACTTATGCATGTTTTATCTATCGTTTATGAAACTGCATTGTTTTATTATATGTTGAGTTATCTTTGGTAGTGGCTTGGCTCCTCCAAACCATTACACAATGGTACTACTGAGTACAAGCCCCTCGATGATACCTACTTGTCCCTAGTATGGTAGATGGTGTAATACCGCATACCCCTTTGGAGACCCCGTTTTAGCCTAAGAAAAACTAGAGGATGGGAAGACCCCCAAAAAAGTTTTACCAAATGTTTTATGATGAAACCTTGGTGAGGTTGGACCTCCCAAGAGATGTTGAGAAAGAAAAAGTTTTGTTTTAAAAAATGCTGAAGGAAAGATGGAGGAAAAAGGTTTACGAAAATGCACCCGGTTCTTTGCAGTTTTGCTAGAACAATTAACCCGTGCAACCACATTACTCTGGAATGGGACAAGGCTGGACTTGATGTTTGTCTATTCTGGTATAAGCTGCCTCACAACTACAACAGGGGGTCGCGATCCTCGGAGGCTGGGCCTTCTCCCGTAAAGGTCCATGTGGGACATCGACCTAGAGAAGGAGCGAACTGTCTGCGGGCAGCCAGACGTTACTATGAGCCCCTCATTGAAAGCGCCCACTGTGTGAAGTGTAAAATGCGCTCCGGTTGGTCCTCGGTACCCGACGTCCCGGTTTTGAGGGGAACAACACTCATAGGGTAGGCACTTATATTGGAGTGGGCATCCGGAGAGTCTTGATCCACGATCGGTGTAGACCAGGGTAGTGTACCCGGATGGTGTGGGTAAAGTGTGCAACCTCTGCAGAGTGTAAATATATTCGAATAGCCGTGTCCGTGGTCATGGACGGTTGGGAAGGTTGCTGTAGAGCGGTGTTGGTTTTGTTTTCAAAAAGGATTTCGGAAAAGCAACGGCTTTGGAAATGTTCTGACCATGGGATGGTCAAAAAGGATACATGTTTTGACCATGGGATGGTCGGAAAGGGAGGAAAGGAGTTTGCTCATGGGATGATAGGAAGGACCAAACAAATGGGTGACCCAATCCTAGTGTTTACAAAACTTTTCAAAAGGTTTCCAAAATGTTTACAAAGGTTTTCAACAAAGATATGTAGATGCTATATCTACAAAAGAAACTAATTGAGGAAAGAACCTCTCTTGGAGCCCTCCTACTACCACAGCCATAATGCATATCCTCTTGTTATTATTGTTATCTGAAGGTGGTTTGCGAGTACATTCGAAGTACTCACTGGCATTGTCCCCAACTATTAACTTGGTCAGATATCAAGAAGAGGATGAAGTTGACGGCTATGCAGGCTAGGACGTTCTCCCTGTCAGTTGCCTGTAGGTTAAGGCATGGCTCGGGCTCTACGCTTAATGAAGTTCCGCTGATGTTGATCGATGTATCCATAATGGCGAATAAGGTATGACATGTATTCGTTATGTATTGGATGTTTTCTTTGATACTTGTCGGTTATGTGCCACGACTAACTGATCATGGGATCGTGGTTGTATGCATAACATGGATTCTCGGAGGATTAATCCCGGGAGCCCACACCTTCTCTTATTCTTAAAATTCTGGATTTTAATCCAAGGAGTTGTTTTTCAAACTGATATTAATTGTCGTAAGTCTCAACCAAAGTAGTGAAAAAAACCTTTGAGCTCAAGTCCTAAAAGATAACGAGTTAAGCATAGAGTAGAACTCAAGTGCAACCAAACGAACATAAGTTGTTCATGAATAAACTTCTAGGAAGAGGGAAAATAAGAATGTGGTACCTCCTCTTGCTTGCTCATCTTCTGCTTGAGTCAACTCTTTGCGTTCATCTTCATAGCTAAATCACTAGAAGCGAATAACATGTAGAAAAATCAATGAGAGCCGAGAGAAATTTGCACAAATCAAGATAAAAGCTAGTCTAATATTTTTGGGTTTTCATTTGATCAATGCAAAACTGAAAGTAAACATGCACATGAATGAAAACAAAATAAGTCAAAATAAGAATGAAAAATATGGATGCATAAGGTGGGAGGAGTTTAACCTCCCCAAGCTTAGGCTCTCAGCGTATCTGAAATCAAAAGTTGCCACCTACATCAGGCGACGGCTGCTGGTATGGGAAGTCCGAGTAGCGGTTTAGAAAGTTAGTCATGAAGGATGTGAAGTCTTGGTTGAGGTTGACTATGTTGGCATTCACATCATGCAATGTATTTTCTATGTTGTCAATGTGATGCACCACCTGGTCAAAATCACCTCTTTGGACATAGTTGAATCCCGGCTATGGTGGAGGCATACCTTGCTGCTGGAGCTGAGGGAAAGGTTGCTAGTGATGGTGCTGCTGACCATAGTCATCCCAGCTTGCTGTGTTCCAGTCTTCTCCACCTTGCTCCTACTACTGCTGGCAAGCTGCTACGTCTTCCCAGCTGGTGTGTCCATCCAACTGTGCAATCCCCCCAAGAGGATCAATGTCTGCTAGAACTCCTCCTCTAAGGACCCAACTCTATTTACTTGTAAAACCAAAATCTTGGACAAAAGGAAGCATAACCTAGTGGAGGTCACCATTAGGCTCAAAATAAAACTGATAAGCAAAAAGGGAGTACTGGAGTCTATAGATCCCCATGAATTTGGTGCTAGCCATGTGGATATCATCCAGAATCTTACTGTCAGCCACAACTCTTTCCTGAGGTAGGACAAATTCAATCACGTAGGCGATCTATGTGACCTAACCACCGTAGCGGATGTCCCCAGTGGAAGCTGACCTTTGGCGGTGAAAGTGCTGGATGAGCAAAGCACCTAAGTTTACCTTATGCTCCATCTCTGGGTGCAGAGCCATGTGAATTACGCTCATCTCGGGGCCTACCATTGCCCCGACATCTCCTTTCCAAAAAATAGAATTCACCAAGAAGGTGTGAGAATAACAGATAGTGGGACTTTGGATAGTGGTGCTCTTCTTGCGCAAATAATCGGTGTTCCTATGGACAGAAATCTGCTCCCAAGAATGTATTGCCTCTATGTGGAGATTGTCATTAATATCGAGTTCCCCTCATGGGAGAATCCGAAACAATCACATAATTCATAAACGGAAAGGCTACAGGGTTACCCATTGAGTACAAAACTTATAGTGCAATTACGCTCCTCGACTTCAAGATCATCGTGTGACGATGACAGGAACTCATACATGGCAAGCTCGTAGGTGTCGACGGAGAGGTAGGAGAAAGGGACCATGCCAGCTTGCACAACCATCTGCTCGAAGTCCTCCAAAAGAACTTGGCGGGAGAGAACTCATGGTCTACCCACTTAGGCCTTGTTTACTTCTCTCATATTCACTAGTGTATTTGCGGGGAATGGAGGGGATTATTCCAATTCCCACAAAATCCCCATAGTCCATTTACTACTCCGGGTTTGGCCGGGATAATCCCGGGATATCCCCGCAAATCCTTCTTATTTTTGTCTAGATTGAAAACTCTCCTACATGGTAGAGTATTTTGAGGAAGAGTATTTGCGGGGATTGGGGAGTATTGGGTGAACACCAAATCCCCACATATCCCCACAACTCTAGTGGATAAAAATACGAGAGAAGTAAACAAGGCCTTAGTGGGTAAAACCTTGCGTTGGCTCACCCTCTTATAGTCTTTGCTCATGGCGAATCTCAAGCTATCCGCCTCTGAACGTATCTTCTTCGAGCCCAGCTGCCTAGTGGAGCTCGAGGCCCCTGCCATTCCTAAGCCCTTGCCTGAGCGGAAAATCCTTCCAATATTATGCATTGTGCTGCAAAGTTTTCAAAGAAAATATAGGCTTCAAGTTTCTATCACATAAACAAATGATTGTAGGAAGAAATTACAAATCCTAACATGAGGAATCAAAAATAATCTCAAAATATGATGAACTCATCTAAATACCCAATGTGGGGAATTTGACCATGGATTTCAGAAAATAAAGCATGGATCGGATGAGAAACTTACCGATGTGAAGATTCTCCCACTCAAAAACATGAAATCAATGAAGAATCAAGGGTTCGAGGACGTTAGGGTTTGAGGTGGAGAGAGAAAGAGAAAGAAAAAATGAGTAAGAAGAAGAAAGGAGGTGGTTGTGAGCCAGCCACCGTCAGCCTTTACCTGGCAATGTAGTCGGTACAGGTGGGTGGTACAGGTGCATCCCGCCCATACCGGTGGTCATCACCATTGGATCAAGGTTGGGGTTCGAGGTCAAACCTGGATGGTCTGGTACGGGCGGATGGTACAGGCACATCTCGACCGTACCATTGCTCTTTATCGGAACTATAAAGTATTGGCGAATTCGTCGAAGTTCAATACGGGCGGGAGGTATGGGTGCCTCCGGCCGTACCGATGCTCATTATCGCTACTATGAACTATTGGTGAATTCGTCGAAGTTCAGTACAGGCGGGCAATACGGGAGCCTCTAGCCGTACCGATGCTCATTCTGTAATCTGAACCCTATTTACTTCTCCCTTTTACTTTTCTCTTGCTTATTAAAACTCCAATAGGGTAAATCCTCTACAAATCTCAAAACTCAAACAAATTTATTAATACACACACAAAGTAAATGAAAAATAAAACAAATTTAAACTTAACTTATTAAGAATGGGTTGACTCCCATTGAGCTTTTAATTCTAGAGTTTAGCTTGTCAGCCAATCTCCATGTCATTAGCATTTACCTCGAGTTGCTCTTCATCTAAGGTTTTTACTGCTTGGATACGCTTAGGTGGACATATTTTACATTATGCTCTTATTTCTTTGGAAAATAGCGAACAATCTGATCATCATATATATTGAAGACAATCTTACCGCTAGAACAATCTACGTTAGCTCTAGCTGTGCTAAGAAAAGGTCTTCCAAGGATGATAGAAAGTTTGTCATCTTCAGGAACATCAAGTACAATAAAATTAGTAGGTATAACATGTTGGTCTATTCTTAGTAAAACATCTTCAATCATACTGGCAGATTTTTTAGTTGTCTTATCAGCCATTTGCAAAGTGATTGAGGTGGGAGAATACTCTCCAAGGTTCAATTTTTTAAACGAGGAATAAGGCATGACACTAACACGTGCTCCCAAAGAGCGTTAACTATATTTGTTTTTCCAATTGCGCAAGAGATGGTTGGTATACCTGGGTCCCTAAGCTTAGCAGGCATCTTATCACCAAAGCTTGTCATTACTGCTATAGTCTTAGTTACCTTATTTTTTCTATTAAGAACAACTGAGTCATATAGTTTATATTTATCTCTTGCTTCTTCTTCTTCTCTAGCTTTGGAAGCCTCACGTTCTCTTCTCCGAGCTTCATAATCGATGTCATCTTGAGGATCAACTAGGTCCTCTTCTTCTTGACCCATCTCTTGAGTCTCCCTTGCCTTGCGGGCTTGTTCTTCTTGATACCAAGGTGGCCCTTTTGGTTCCTGTGTTTCTATGCCATGTCTAGTGACAATGTTAGTAGAAACAATATTGAATTTTCCTTGGTACAAAATCAAAGTTTGGGTTCCAATTATTTGATCACATTGTGTTTTAACCATACTTAAATATCTATCTAAATGCTTTGTAGCATGCCCCAAGTCATCAAAGTCTTCAATTAGGTCTCTTATATTATTTTCTTGAGTCATAAGACGTTTATAATTTTTCTCACGGAACTGTTTTTTTATATCTAAACTTTTGCATGGCAATATTTATATCATCTTCCATTACATAAGCTTGAAGAATGTCAATTTTATTTTCTTTAATAAGTTCCGAGGCTATTCCTTTTTCTTCTATGGACTTTTTGACTTAAGGTATAAGATCTGGGGGTATGTGAATCATACCTTTTCGTGGTTCAACATCCTCAACTGGATTGTATTGTTCACCATTAAAGGATCTTACCTCAAAAATCTTTACACATTCCGGCAATGTTAAGTTGCAAATTGCTCCCCTGTAGATAGATCAATCATTTCTTTTGTTTCATCATTAAGCCCATTGTAAAAATATTGGATCATTAAATTCTCATGGAAACCATGATTCGGCACCTTCATAATCATTGCATAAGAATCTATTCCATGTTTTATAAAAGTTTTCTCCAACTGTTTGAAGAAAGTTTGTTATGCTACGTTTAATCAGAATGATTCTAGTGAACGAAAAATATTTATGCATAAACTCTCGGATGCAATCTTCCTAGCTTTTTATAGTGTGATTAGGTAATGATTATAACCAAGTAAAAGCATGATCTTTCAGAGACCAACGGAAGAGTTTAAGGAGTACAAACTCTATTGATAGACTTGCTGGTTTAAGAGTAGCGCAAAGGTCATAGACCCTCGTCAAGTGATCACTAGGATCTTCCTCTTCCTTTCCCGTGAAAGAAATCTCTCTCATCATATAAATTAGCTCAGGATATATTTCAAATTCCTGGCCTTCAAGTTCAGGATAAAGAATAGGCATTTTTCTTAAGTGCCTAGACGGATTCCCATATTATCCCAATGGTAGCTCAGGTTCTTCAGCCCCCTGGTTGATGGTCAAGTCTTCCATCAAAGGAATCAAACTGTTCACATCTATAGTACGTGTGTTAGAAAATCTTTCAATAAATTCTAGCCATCTCTCAGCTGGAATACAACGAATATATGGAGGTAAATAAGTTTTTCCTGATCGAGTGGTACCTCTGTCTTCAGTGGAGATCATGGGTGGTGTCAAAAATTACTTTTGTCAAGAAATAACACTTAGCACTTTGCTCCACGGCAGCGGCGCCAGAAAATAGCTTGATGGCCTGCAAGTGCATAGGTTCGTCAGAGCATGTTTTCACGGAAGTATTAATTCCAGTTTTTATATTGATCCCAATAAGGAGCCCAGGTAAGTGTTTTATGTGGCGTATCTGTCGCACTCAAGGTGTCACCGTTCTTGAGTGAATTTACTGCAATTGTTGAAGGTGGAAGGTGGTGAGTGAATAATAGAGGAAACTCGCGTCAGGAAAAAGTAAGAATTAAATAACATAAAAGTAAGGACGAAAAATGTGTTCGAGGTTCCTGTAGATGTGAAAGTAGGTGCAGAGAGAAACGGTTCATGGTTATAGTGAAAGTGCCAGATGAATAAAGTGGAATAAGTGATAGTGATATTTCTTATTTATTATTGAGTAGGCAAGCAACCCGTATACCGACTGGAAGTCCTCATGGCCATTTCTTCCTAGCCCCAATGATCCGTCTACCTGTTACCATGACAATGGTAAGTGGATTAATCAAGGTCTTCTGACCGGATCAAGGCTTTAATCTTGATGGTTCCTCGTTGTCCTCGAGTAGTACTAGCTCCTCATTGTTATCAGCCTTTTCACTCGGGGGTTGCCAATTCGCTAGCATACAAGCTCATACCTATGAGATCTTTAGATCATGTTACCTGGGCCCTTAAATTATATAACAAGCATCAGGCGAACATAGATAATCCTTCTCACTATTTAATAAGCATTACAACAATCACAAATTGATGCAATTAAGGAAGGCACAACACAGCTCACCAATCCCCTACATCTCCCACACCTAGGGGGATTTACTCAGACACGAGAGGAAGATTAATCAAAGGCATAGTTGTATTGCAAATGGAAATCATCTCAAAGTTATCATAGCAAGCCACAATACTAGTTAAAGATCGAATCAAATACAAACTGAGGTAGATCAAAGTATCAAACCCTAATCTTACAAGTGCCAATCTCTCTCTCTCTCTAAGTATCAATGGGGATGATGGTGGAATGAATGGTTCAGAGGTTAGAGATCGTCGAAGAATGAGACGTGGTTCTTCTCCATCTCTAGATCTGATCTCCCCTCTCTGGATGAGTTTGTGGCGGCTATGTTCTCTTTCTCGTTGTCTCTCCTTTACGAAAGTTTCTTGTATTGACATAATAGAGATGACAGAAGGTAGTACGAGCAAACGGTGTGGGTGCATCCTGACCGTACCAGCGGTCGTTAAGCACTCTGGACTCCTCCAATGAAAGGGGCTCCAATTGGGGATTTCCTTTTTTAGGTGTAATTATCCCATAAATGTTATTGGGTCTTCCATAGATGTTCATTGCCTGAAAACCATCACACGAAACCAAGGATTCACTAATTGCATGTTAGCGTTAGTAGAAAGGGGTAATATTTAGGAAAATCCGGCAATAAACAAGAGGAAAATCAATGATAAAAAGTGATGAAATTTGGAGCTATCAATGGCTAAGGAGGACGAGGAAAAGTTAGCCTTCATCACCCCATGGAGGGTGTACTGCTACACCTGCATGCCATTCGGCCTCAAGAATGCTGGATCTACCTTCCAGAGGCTCATGCACATTGCGTTGGGCGAGAAGATGGTAAGAAACATGGAGGTCTACATCAATGACATAGTGGTCAAGACCCGCAAAAAAGACACCCTGGTGGCAGACCTGACGGAAACCTTTGCCAACTTGCACCGAGTGAACATCAAGCTTAACCCTGATAAGTGCGTATTCGGAGTCCCATCAGGCAAGCTCCTCGGCTTCCTGGTATCGCACTGGGGAATTGAGGCTAACCCCGACAAGGTCCGGGCCATTGAAGAAATGCACCCCAACGTGGCTCAAGGAGATGCAGTGCTTGGCCGGGTGCGTGGCGACATTAGGAAGGTTCATCTCAAAGATGGGAGAGAAGGCCTTGCCCTTCTCCAAGATCATGAAGTGCATCGGCAAATTCCAGTGGACCTAGGAGGCTGACGAGGCATTCAAAGCCCTCAAGAGATACCTCAGGAGCCCTCCAGTCATGGTGACCCCTAGGGAGTGCGAGCCGCGACTGCTATACCTAGCGGCCACGCCACAAATGGCAAGCGTTGTCCTGGTCACCGAGCTTGAAGAGGTGGTGGAAAGGAAAAGAAAGGCACAATCCGTGAACCCTCCTGAGGGCTCGGGGGCTGTGGCAGAAGGCGACGGTGCACTGGAAGAAGCTGGTGGTGAGGTCACCGGCCCTGTCTCGACCAAAACCACTGAGCTAGTGCAGCGGCCAGTCTACGTCATTAGCATGGTGCTCAGGGATGCCCAGGAAAGGTACCCCATGCAGAAGAAGTTCCTCTACACACTCCTCGTGGCATCACGCAAGCTACGCCACTACTTCCAGGGCCACCCCATCAAGGTGGTCACCAAGTTTTCTCTAGAGATGATCCTGCGCAACCCCAATGCCACAGGCTGCATGGCCGAGTGGGCCATCGAGCTACAGCCTTTCAAGCTGACGTTCGATACCATGCCCACCGTCCTTGGAAGAGCCCTAGCAGAGCTCATGGCAGAGTGGTCTGACCTAGGGGAAGTGGGCCCCGGGAGTAAATAACCCAGGTCCCCGGGAAGTTGGCCCCAGGGCGCTAGACCGTGAACTGCCATGGGGCATTCAACGAAGATGGAGCCAGGGCAGGCGCCGTCCTCACATCTCCAATGGGCGACAAGCTCTCCTACACCGTGCAACTATTCTTCAAGAACAGAGACAAGCGCTCCAACAACATTTCCGAGTATGAGGGCCTGATTGCCGGCCTCAAGGCGGCCATTGCCCTCGGCATCAAGCACATCACATTCCAGGGAGACTCCTTGCTCCTGGTCAATTTTTCCAACAAAAGCTACTGCCCCAAGGATGATCACATGGCGGCGTACTTTGAGGAGGTGTGAAGACTAGAGAAGTATTTTCTGGGCATGGACCTGTTCCACATTCCTCAGGGAGACAACCATGAGGCAGACGAAACCGCTAAGCATGCATCTAGGCAAGAGGCCTAGCAGTCGGGGGTCTTCGAGGAAAGGCTGTTCAAGCCCTCAGCCGCCCCCTGGAGAGGAAAAGGCCCACCCCAAAGAGCTTCCGCCCCCACCCTCTTCAGGCCCCCCCCCCCCGATTGTGGTCCCCTCAGGAAACAGGCTTGTCCTGGTAGCTACCACCCAAGAGTTGGGTTGGATCATCGAGCTCAAGAGATACCTCCAGGACGGCATCCTCCTGGATAGTGAGGACATGGCAAAAAGCCTTGTCCGCCATGCGAGGAAGTACTGCATCGTGGACGGGGACCTTTACTGCCGCTGCTCAAATGATGTCGCCCTCTGGTGCATCTCCAGCGATGAGGGGCGCGAGCTGCTGGCCGTCATCCATGCCGGGGAATGTGGCCACCATGACTCGCACGAACTCTCACTGGGAAAGACTTCCGCAATGTCTTCTATGGGCTCACCGCGCTCAACAATGCTGTAGAGCTGGTGAAGTCGTGTGAGGCATGCTAGTTCCACGCCAAGCAAATACACCAGCTGGCTCAGTAGCTACAGACCATCTCGCTCTCATGGCCCTTTGTTGTCTGGGGGCTGGACATTGATGACCCACAATTACAGGGGATGAATCGCAGTATTTTTGATAAGTAAGAGTGTTGAACCCAACGAGGAGCAGAAGGTGCTAGCTAGTGGTATGGATCAGGAATTCTCTGCAAACACTTAGCAAATACATTTTAAGGGTTTTTGCTAAAGCAAGTAAATAAAGTACGAGTAAACAAAAGACAGTAGGAATAAATGTAGCAAGTGGCCCAATCCTTTATGCAGCAAAGGATAAGCCGGTTGTATTACTTAAGATGACCAAACGTTCTCGAGGACACATGGGAAGACTGTCAAGTGCTTTCACATCATATAGTTGATTAATCTTCTTTAGCTTGCTAAGTGTTGTGTGGGTGAACCTGTGCTAATGTACCGACCTTCCTAGGACTAATACATACTTGTGATTATACCCCTTGCAAACATCCGTAAGTACAAGAAAGTAATTAAGGTAGAAACCTAACCACAACTTTAAACTCTAAGACCCCTGTGGCCCATCTCCACTCCTCCTTCTAGCCTCCTTCGTCTTCTGGAAAATAGGATTTTCTGTATATTTTCCCGGATTTTCTGATCTTCGTGAATTTTGCCTCCAAACAACTCCTTTTCCATCAGAATCCTGACTACAGCGGTCCATGCTCCAAAAGTCATCAACCATGCAAAAACAGATGAAATAACATAAGTATCATCTCTCAATAGGAAATTTATCAATGAATAATAGTGAATTATGATATAGAATAGTGATGCAAAATGGACGTATCAACTCCCCCCAGGCCTAGACTTCGCTTGTCCCCAAGCGAAACTGAGCTCAATAAACATGACCTCAAGTTTATGGAGTGAAGAGTCGATAAAAGAATACAGACAAGAAGCATCACATTCATCAATACATAGATCATAATAGAAGACAACTCACTGTTATATAACTTAACTTGCAATAAGTAAAGGAAACACAATAAAGATACATAAAGTGAATCATAATTGGTATTGGCAAACTTAGCTCTTGGTCGAAGAATAGTTGATACTTTGCTGGAGTTCACAAATAACTAGTTTTCAATGATAGCTTTCAAAGTAGTAATCACCAAGATAAGAGCAATGTGCAAAACAAGGAACATAAGAAACATGATTGAATAAATCATCATATGAATGAATGACACACAACAACTCAAAATACTTGCTGAGATAGGAGGGAATAGGTTTACTGACTCAACTAAAAAGTAAAAGAAAGGCCCTTCGCAGAGGGAAGCAGGGATTGCAAGTTTCATAAAGAGCTCCCAAAAATTATGGTACTTATTAGCTTTCAGCTCTCATTGCCCCTATCATAGGCATCTTTAGGTGATTAAGGTTAAAGTGACACAACTAACATGATATGCTTGAAAATTTATAAGTTGAAATATCATGCCCTTACTTAGAAGTACCGAACCTCATGCTACTCAACTTCAGTCACAAGTGAGCTCTTGTCATTGTAAATACATATGTATCATTGAGAACCGCCAACAGGGTACCCCTTGCACATGATATAGGAGTTATCCCATAATCAAAAAGAAAATGCAAGCAGACAATGAGCACCTCAGTGATCTTTTTATTTGCTATTTGCATAGGTTTTTATTGAGGATGCTTCATAGAATGCTCACTATAGTTATCCTGCAAGTTTCCACCATGATTAGGCATGGCTTGGGCTAGCGGCCCAGGCGTTTCTCTAACACACATATGAACTCCATGATCTTACAAGTTCCCCTTTTATTTCACACCATCGGGATCCATACGAAAAAGAATCATGATATCAACTAGGTACAAAGTACCATGGCAGTGTTGAAAGCGTCCCCCATGATACATGGTTCTGCTAACTTCAACTCATAAAGCGCAAGCATATACGCAACAAAGAAGGACCCAATGGTTCAAGTTTATTAAGTGCAAGAAAAGTAAAGTGTGCCATCAAGTTCGTGAGAGCTTTAGTCACTAATTTTCACATAACAATTTTAATTTGGAAGGTAGATAAAAACAAGAATTTACTTGGAATAGCAATAGTGCTAATAGGTAGGTATGGTGGACACAAATGGCAAAGATTTTGGTTTTAAGGAGTGGATGCACGAGAAGAAATCCCTGTTAGTACATGTTTTTGGCTAGCAAGGCTGGGTAGCAAGTATAAGAGTTGAAGGAAACAAACAAACATACAAGTGATAAAAACAAACATGCAATCTTCCTTGGAAGCACAAAAGATCTTAACTAGAGAATAATAAACTTATGAGCAAATCAAGAAAGAAAGATGATGAGATTATATTTCTTTAGAGTACTTTTATCTTTTTATTCAACTCTCAAAAATAGTGTTGCTACTGACCGAGCCAGGTTTGCCAAAACCAACTAAATTAACTCAATGATCCGAAAGTGCTACCAATACTAACAACAAGATCAATCATATAACTGCGAATTGAAAACTAATATAAGCTATGCAAAAGAGTAAATAATAGAACTTCTCATTAATATTCCATAACGACAACTCACACCAAGGGATACATATCTAATGAGAGAGGGGACACTTCCATAATGCAAACCATCCTACATGATAACTTCTCTATTCATGATATGACTCTACTAAAAAGGGTGAAAAGATAGAAGATAATGATATGATACCGTGACACTCCCCCAAGCTTGGAACAAACCAAGGGGATGCCAAACCTGATGAAGAATAACTCCTTTGGTGGTGGTGGTATCTTCTTGATGAACTCTTTGATCAATATCCCCAAGTCCTCAATCTCGAAGGTGAGAGTACGAATCAACACTGAGTTGTGCTCGATGCGGTGCATGATCATGCCAGATTGTGGATCCCAGCTCTTGCGATTCTTTCCCCACTCTACATCCTTGAAGTCTTCTTTTCCTGCATGGCTAGAACGAGGCAAATCCCAATTGGAGGGTAATTTCTCCTTGGGCATATTCTGGTATTGATGCTCATGGATAAGAGTATGGAAAGGGTTCTTGGTGCGTGGAGGAAGTGACCATGGATCTAAATGGTGATGAGGAGGCTTCCCTCCAATTGAAATAGTCTTGGACGGGTTTGCCACCACTTCAATGCTAGCAATGGTAGTGCCAGTGTGCAGATGTTGGTCTTGCTTTATCTCCTCTTCACCTTCACTCTAGATCTCCTTCTCCTTCCTGGGTCTTGGAGATCTTCCTCCATAGGATCCTTTCCTCTATCCTTGGCGGACACCATTGTGCTTCTAAACTTTCAAAGATAGTTCCTAGCAGAAACATATCGAAACAAAAACACGATGAGAACACAATATACGAACCTCAGGGGATCCGGGGGATTATATATTAAGAAGTTTCATTACAAAAGGAAGGTACTAGGAGAAAACGAGTCGGAGGCGGAGTCCGGAGTGGCCACACCACCTGGTGGCGCGACCAGGATGGGCCCGCGCCATAGGGTGGTGTGAGCCACCCTGGCTCCGTTTCTGTCCCTCTTTCGCTTCGTAGCTTTCCTTATTGATAGAAAACAGCAAAAATATAGTTGGATAGTATTTTCGCGGAACTTTTCTTACCAGAACTGTTACCTATTTGAAAGCGGACTTTGCAGGTCTCTGAATTTAGTATCTAGTAGATTCTTCCAGAGTCACCACTTGAATAACATCGATATCTTCTTCTTCATACACTTATTACTTGAGTCATGAAACCTTTCACTTCCTTATTGCACAATTATCTCCACTACCTGGAAATTTCTTTCACACAAAACTTTTAGTATCTCCACTCCATTAGCAACATTAGTATAAGGGAAGTGACAAAACCTTTTGAGCTCAATTTCAACTGAAAACCATCAAAACATAATCTACTGTAGCAACTCCTTCCGAAAACCCAAAAAGAATTCAAAAAGGAAATCGAATAAAGAAGCAAATGCAAGAGTGGTAAAATCTGTCAAAACAGACCAGCAGGTAAAGATCAGTTTTTTGGAAAATCTTCTGTTGCTCAAATGAAAAAGTGCAAAACTAACAAAAGTTAAATAACAGCCTGGGGCAGAAGCAAAAAAAATTACAGCTCGATCCGACATAGAGAGATCTCTCACGCATTTTTACGGTGCACAAAAATCTGTTTCGGGACAGCAACTTCCCCAAATATTACTTCTCTCTCATTAGAGGTTGATCTTGACACAAAAACAAAACAAAAGGGATAAGGAGATGTTATTACCAAAGTAATAACTTCCAAGACTCAAAGAAACAAAACCAATTGAAAGCAATAAATAAATAAATTGTGTTGTCTCCCAAAAAGCTCTTTCTTTATAGCCATTAAGATGGGCATGATAATTTTGAAGATGCTCACATAGGAATATGAATTGAAGTGAAAGAGAGCATTAAGAAACAACAATACACACGTTTAAGTCTCACCCACTTCCTATGCAAGGGAATTTTGTAAACAAACAAGTTGTTGAAACCAGAGGCTACTAGCATATGAATGCAAAAGAAGTGCAACATAAAAACTTTCAGCATAAAACGAGGAAACTTGATATTATTGAGATGCATAAGAACACTTTTCCCTCTCTCATAGTAACTTTCAGTATCATGCATAAACTTCACAATATAACTATCACAAGGGTCATCGTAACAATGATCACTTATCTTCACAGAAAACACAGGAATACTAGCTCTCATAACACTACTTTGTGAAACAATATTAGAGGTATCCTTACAAAGGATAGTGTGTCCCTCTTCTTCATATTTAGTAACAAAGTCTTTCACATTTGCTATTATAGGTTCATCAACCATTTGTTTATCAGGTTCAACAGCTTTGCTTACACTTTCATCAACCATACTAGCTATCATAGAATGTTCCTTCATCTTATCTGGGAAAGGAATTTTCTCAATGTAAGGTTCGGGTAAAACATGATTATCAGTATAAACTTCAGTATTTCTTATAGGAACACGCTTAGCAACGTCTTTATAAGGTTCATGATACTTATTCCACTTCTTTTTAGGCACTTCAATGTAGGAAGGAAAGGCCTTAAAATAAGAAGCAATAGCTTGAGAGTCTAGACCATAAGCATTTTTAATATTTTTAAAGTCATCAGTTCTCATAAAAGATTCAATGCATTCATAATCGTAATTTATACCAGACTTTCTACCTTTGTCATTCTCCCAAGCTTCAGCATTATCTTGAATACGGTCTAGAAGATCCCATTTGGCTTCTTCTTCCATGCGAGTGAATGATCCAACACAAGAAGCATCTAATATATCCTTATCATGAAGAGAAAGCCTTGCATAAAAGTTATTGATAATAATATTGTTGGGGAGCTCATGAATGGGACATTTGAGCATTAGTAACTTTAATCTCCCCCAAGCTTGAGCTGTACTCTCTCCATCAAGAGGCCAAAAGTTGTATATTTGCTTCCGATCTTTATGAATCTCACTAGGAGGATAAACCTTTGAATAAAAGAGAGGCACTATTTCCTCCCATTTCAGAGCTTGACCATTCTTCAACAGCTTATACCAATCCTCATCTCTTCCTTTTAGTGTTAATGAAAATAACTTCTTCTTGACTTGATCTATAGTAATACCTGCACACTTGAACAACCCGCACAATTCGTGTATAAAGAGCAAATGATCACCGAGATGGACAGTTCCATCCCCAACATAGTAGTTATCCATAACACGATCAATAATTCTTGTAGGTATTTTAAAAGCATCATTCTCAGCAGGTGGTGGTTCATCTACTACCTTAGCAGTGGTAGTAGCATTACCAAATAAGAAACTCAGCGAATTATCCATAACGAAAATAAAACAACTAACAGGAGTAAACAATACTCACAATAGAAGTTTCCTTTACCAGTTCCACTCTCCAATAGCGCTTCACTCCCCGAAAACAGTGCCAGAAAATAGTATTGATGACCCACAAGTATAGGGGGTGTATCGCAGTATTTTCGATAAGTAAGAGTGTCGAACCCAACGAGGAGTAGAAGGTGCTAGCTAGTGGTATGGATCAAGAATTCTCTACAAATACTTAGCAAACAGATTTTTAGGGGTTTTTGATAAAGCAAGTAATTAAAGTACGAGTAAACAAAAGACAGTAGGAATAAATATAGCAAGTGGCCCAATCCTTTATGCAGCAAAGGACAAGCCGGTTGGATTACTTAAGATGACCAAATGTTCTCGAGGACACATGGGAAGACTGTCAAGTGCTTTCGCTTCATATAGTTGATTAATCTTCTTTAGCTTGCTAAGTGTTGTGTGGGTGAACCTATGCTAATGTACCAACCTTCCTAGGACTAATACATACTTGTGATTATACCCCTTGCAAACATCCGGAAGTACAAGAAAGTAATTAACGTAGAAACCTAACCACAGCTTTAAACTCTAAGACACTTACGTCCCTTGTGCAATGGTTTCCTAACGGGGGTTCAGGTTTCTGTCACTCGAGGAACCCCTACGATTAGTAGCAAAATACACAATGCATTCCCCTAGGCCCATATAGGTGAAGTGTCATGTAGTCGATGTTCATATGACACCACTAGAAGAAGTACACCACAACTTAAATATCAAACTATTGAATCTTTCTCAACACAACTCCACTACTAACAACCTGACTTCTCCCATGTCCTCAAGAACAAGATGAACTACTCACAAGACATCATATGGATCATGATCAGAGATGGAATAATGATGTATAACAATCGGAACATAAACAATAATTCAATGGTTCACTCAATAGCATCAACTACAAAGAGTAATCAACACCGGGAAAGTTTCCCCTAAGAATTATGCAAGATTCAACCCAATTGCTGCAGCAATATGGAGATGGTGATGAGGGTGCTGATGGTGATGATGATCCCGATGAAGTCCAGCTTGATGGTGGTGTTGATGGCGACGATCTCCCCTCTCCGGGAAGGAATTCCCTTCGGCAGAAATCTGTCTGCCGGAGAGATCTTTCTCTCTTAGTGTTTTCCGCCCCGTAGAGGCGGCGGAATCTTTCTATGGCCGCTCCCCGAGTCTTAGGGTTTCGGGAGGATTATATACGCCAGAGGGGAGAGCCAGAGGTGGGCTAGGGCGGCCACACCACCTGGTGGCACGGCCTAGGGTGGCTCGCGCCAGGGGGTGGTGTGGGCCCCCTATGGCCCATCTCCACTCCTCCTTCTAGCATCCTTCGTCATCTGGAAAAATAGGATTTTCGGTATATTTTCCCGGATTTTCTGATCTTCGCGAATTTTGCCTCCAAATAGCTCCTTTTCCATCAGAATCCTGACTACAACTATCCTTGCTCCAAAAGTCATCAACCATGCAAAAACAGATGAAATAACATAAGTATCATCTCTCAATAGGAAATTTATCAATGAATAACAGTGAATTATGATATAGAATAGTGATGTGAAATGGACGTATTAGACATCTTGGGGCCTTTCTTGCAAGCACCCAGGGGCTATAGGTACCTCTACATCACCATCGACAAGTTCACAAAATAGGCCGAGGTGGAACCAGTTAGGACCATCCCAACACGACTGGCGGTGAAGTTCATCATAGTTTGGTATGTCATTTCGGTGTACCTAGTTGCATCATCACCGACAACGGCAGCCAGTTCCCCGGTGAAATGTTCCAATCCTACTGCGAGGGCATCATCACCAGGATCTGCTACACATCTGTCACCCACCCGCGCAGTAATGTGCAAGCAGAATGAGCAAATGCGGAGGTCCTAAAGGGGCTCAAGACGAAGAGCTTCCGCCACAAGCTCAAGGAGAGCGGGCGAGGGTGGTTAGACGCCCTCCCAGGAGTGTTGTGGTCCATCCACACCACTGCAACCAAAACAACTAGTGAGACCCCTTTCTTCCTCCTTTATGGTATTGGGGCTGTCATTCCTATAGAACTCAATCACGGCTCCCCGCGGGTGCTCACCTTTAGTGAGGCGACATAAGAGGAGCTGCGTCATGATGACCTCATCATCATCGAGGAAGCCCACCACAAGGTCAATGTGCGGGAAACCAGATACCAACAAGCATTGCGCCGATACCACTACCGTAATATTTGGGCGTGCACCCTGGAAGTGGGGGACCTTGTCCTTTGTCGTGTACTATCTCGCGAGGGTCTGCACAAGGTCTCCCCAATACGGGACAACCCCTTCCGAGTCGTGCACGTTGCAAGGACAAGCGCAATGCGACTGGAATGGAGGAAGGAGTCCCGATCCCCAACGCCTAGAACATCCAGCAACTTCACAAGTTCTACTTGTGAGCTCCGCTCACGGTGCGGCGGTAGTAAATAACTCTCCCCTTGAACATGTGGAAATTCAAGAACGGCTTGTTTTTTTGCTTTTCCCCAACGATTTCTTCATTTGCATCTTCGTTTCTTCTGTGATGTTTCTCCCTTACTCGCACCACATGAGCAGGGGCTAGGCATGGTGTCTATCGTTGGGGCCACCCTCGGTCAGCACTGGGGCCTAAAATGTCGAGCTCTAAACTTGTGGACTAGCTCTAGTGATAAGTCACCTCACACACGATTTCCAGTGCTTTATAATCCTCATACGGCATGCGAAGGGAAAGCATACACCATGCAGAACCTACGGTTTCCTCTCCGAGGGACTATACAAGGAAAGTACGCATCCAAAGGTCACCTCCTCGAGGGACTCATGGGACGGAATTGAACGTATAGAGCTTATGGCTACCTCCTTGAGGGACCCACGGGAAAGGTACAAGCCCCGTGACCTCTTCGCCAGGGGACGAGTGGGGCGGCCCTTGAGAAAATGCCTCAAGCGGCATGCAGATCCTATGGTTACCTCTCCAAGGGACTATACAGGGAAAGTACGCGTCCTATGGTCACCTCCTCGAGGGACTTAAGGGACAGAATTAAATGTATAGAGCCTACAACCACCTCCTTGAGGGACCTACGGGACAGGTACAAGCCCCGCTGTCAACACCCGGTTTTTTAAGTCCAGATGCCTGTTATGCCGTCCATCGCAATCCCAGGATTACCATTTTTGCGAGAAATAACAGAAGTGGTACCATGGTACATCATCCATTAGAAACCATATTAAAGGTCTTACAAATAAAGGATCTCATGATCGAATCTTAATATAATCAAAGCAGCGGAAAGTAAACGTAGTGGGGCTTCATCTTCATGATCACAGGCAATGCTGACGATGGGAGATGATCCTAGTTGTCATAGACCTCCTGCTGTCCATCTTCCGGGTAATCTTCCTCATAGTCTGACCATGGGAATAGCCAGGGACAAAGCCATGAGTACTCTTTAAGTACTCAAAAACTAACACTAACAAAGATAAGGTAAAGAGTGGAAGGAACCTTAAGATCTAGTTTTGTTTGCAAAAAGCAAGGTTTATTTCATAAGACTTAAGGGTAAAGACCTAAGTTTAGTTCTCTACATTACTTTAGTGTGAACTCAGATTTCATGTCCACAACTCTGTTGTGGTCAAGTCAAGGTCATCCTTCAAGTCACAATTCATTTTGAAAACATCTGACAACGGAACAGTATGGCCACTCCAACTTTCCATAACCGCGGACGTGGCTATTCGAATAGTTTGACACTCTGCAGATATTGTACACTTTCACCACAAAATTCGATACATCTGTTAGGGGTAACCCTGAATCATCATACTTGGTATGCGGATAATCAATCCTAACCTTTCAATTACACACCCTAGTATAGGCACCTCCCCTATGAGCTTGGCCTCCCAGCCATGACCATCTGTCATCCTAGGCACTGCATAGGTGGACATTCATCACGAGGTAGACTCATCTTAACCTCTTCTGCAAGGGAACCCATACTAAGACATATAAACTTCAAGTCAAGCCCTACCCAACTCAGGTAATGTGGTTGTACGGTAAAATTGGAATGGTATCGCATCCGAACCCAACCATCAGTTTTATTAAAGTCAAGGCTCATGCCTCAAGAGTTTTATCATCAAACCATTGTGTTTCATAACACATGTCAAAAAATTTCAATAGAATGAAGTATCATTCCAAGGTTGTCATAATCATTATTACCAAGTATTCCCATCTAAAGTAATCAAGTTTTAACTTAGCACTAGCCACTAATGTTTGAGGGTATCACCATTGAGGGGTGCTAACCAAGTATGAGTATCATTGGCTAGTTCTATGAATTTAATAGTACCATCCTTTTTTCCACTAATCACAATTCATTAACTAAGTAAGAAACTGTAATAAAGGGGAAGGCAAAGCTTGGAGTAAAACTAGGAATGGTAAGGTTGCATCTCAAAGGTGTGTATATGGTATCTGTACACGCTAGCTTGCATAGCTAAACTTGCATGTATAGCTTGTAGAGTGGGCTTGCCTTGAGTAGTGCAGTTGTTGTAGTTGTTGAAGTTTTCCTCCTCCTCCTCGAAGTACACCTCCTCGGTGTAGCCCGGGTTGGTACTAACGTCTATAAATACATTCAATGTACACAATCACCAAACCACACTTAACTACTCCTATTTAGCACACAAGGGCTCACACTAGATGATCTAGCATAATCTCAATCATCATATGGAATATTAACATTTTCTTATTCTTCTTATTTTAGAAAAGTAATTTCTACTCATTTAATATCTTTAAGATTTAATATTTTCCAATTAAAAATAGGGGTTCATATTGACACATGTCATCACCACCTACTTCAATACTTCGGAATGTGATTTAAAATGATGGTCATGCATTACAAGATTTAATATCACTATTTAATAATAATAAAATGACTAGAAAAGCCTATATATCATTCTTTTAATCATGGTCCATGTTTAATATCTGTGAAACCAAATATTTTTACATATTCAAGTAGAGCATGGAAAATGTGATTTCTGAGAGTTGGAATCAACTCAAAAGCATTTATGGTTAACTTTATAAAAATGTTTGAAGTGGCCAAAGCCTCTGTCTTGTTATTTATAGTATAGGTGATCTATAGTTTCAATTGATTTGAATCCAACGAGAGTGGATAGATATTTTCAATACCTTTCTAGAAAAATTCGAATAATGAAATTTGGATCAGTATATCTCTTTGAATTGAATTTTGAATCTACTGACAGAATATGGCCTTAACTAAATTGGCAAAATTCTATTTGAATCAATGGGCTCTGTGCGGGAAACTAAATGGGCCAGCCCAACTGTATAGCACTGGCGTAGAGGGCTGCTGACAGGATGGCCCCACACGTCAGCGACTAATTCTAACCGAAACGGTATCTAGCAATCATAGCCCTATGATTAGAACAGGATCCTATGACGGAGGTTCATCGTCTACGACGAACAGCTCCGGCGCGGTTCTAACCCTAACGCGGCGGTGTGGGTCACTGGGGACTCACTAGGGCTCCAGGGGCGAACGACGTTGGAGATGACGGCGGTTCAAATGGTGGTCACGACGGCTCCTAGGGTGGCTCCAATCAACGACTTCCTTTCTCGACTGCAGCGGCGGCCTCCGGCCAAATTCTAGCATTGTGGTGCTCACCTTGCTCTGGGGAAGGGTCGGTGAGGTTCCTGGGTGAGTGGGGAGTGGAATGGTATGGAGATTGAGGTCTGGGGTGGCCTCTATTTATACCCCTGCGTCGGCGGCAGGGTGGCATGGTCAGGCTCCGGTGACGACATTGCTACAGGTCTCGCTGAGCATGGTGAATGCCATGGGTCGATGCGGGGTACTACGGCGATCGTCACGCGAGTGACAGCACTGAAGGGGTGGTCTCTGTTGGTCGGGCTACATCGGCGCTCTATTCGGGTACGCGGGCATTTGTCACTTGGTACGGTGGTCACGGGGCGCGCGGCGGTGAACCATCGTGTCTGGGAGGTCACTGGTGCCATGGCGACTGTGGGTACGAGCGGAGAGAGCAAGGCACAGAGAGTGCATGCGAGGCAGCTGCGGCCCTCCGTCGTGCGCTCAGCATGGCAGAGGCTTAAATGGGCGCACCTGTTCTAGCTCCTCCTCGCCTCGCCGTTGATCAAGGGGTGGTGGTGAGGTCATGGCTGCTTGCTGGACATCGTGGGAGAGGGCGGCGCGGCGTGCAATGACTGGTTCATGCTTGACCGGCATGGCTGGCTCGGTATGGGCGTGCCACTGGTGCAACCGTGGAGATGAGGCTCTCCACTGCACGGCTAAGTACCAAGGATGATCATGGACAAATAGTGGAGTGGAATTGAGGTACAAGAGATGATCAAATGATTGATCACAAACTGTAGATAGTTGGTAGTTGTACTGTGCCTGCCAGGTGTTCGACCAAATGGCCGCATGAATTCGTATTTTGAATTTTTGAAAGATTTTTGGTGAGTGATCTGAGTACTTGCTTAGTAGTATATGGTTGCTGGGATTTGTCAAGTGGAAGTGGTTTGAATAGTTTTTGAAAAGTGATGATCTAGGCATATGAACTTGATTCAATTTTGAATTGCCCCTTAAATAGATTTGAAAATAGTTTCTGTGACTTTGTAAGGTTTGCTTGGGTTCACTTTTACTTCGTCTAGCAAGGGGTGAAAAGAACTAGAATTGTTTCTATTAGAATTCTTTTACTATAGATGCCCAAAGTGGGCTAGTGAATAAGTTTGGCTAAAATGAGCATATGTTCATATGTCTTATATTTGATTTTTCTTTTAACTCATTTTGCTTGGAAGTGATCTAGATGATGTAGTATTCATCTTTAAACTAATCCTTATCATTAGTCACAATAAATCATGGCAATTACAAGCATTCATACAGTAATGCAAATCACACATGCACTCATATAGATTTTAATAGTAAAAGTTTTTGTTAACCCTAAACTTGGGTGATTAGATCTTGATAAGCTTGATTAATATTTTTGGGATGTTACAGACCTTCCCCCCTTAAATAGAATGCCGTCCCGAGATTCAAGAAAATCTAGGAACTAACGAGATTGGGAAACTCAGTCCAAATATAATCTTCTCGCTCCCAAGTGTCTTCTTCTTCGGTATGGTTACTCCACTGAATCTTGAGAAACTTGATACTTCAGGTCCGGGTGGTTCTGAATGCTTCTTCCAAAATACAAATGGGCACTTCATGATAGGTTAGATCCTTATTGATATCTATGGCTCGGTGATCGATGTTCTTGAAAACTTTGGTCTTCTCCGGAACTTCTAGGCATTATCTAAGTAACGAGATATGGACCACATTATGCACGGCTGACATCTCCTCAAGCAGTTCTAGTTGATATGATACTTCTCCTCGGCGAGTCAAAATCTTGAAGGGTCCAATATATCTAGGGGCTAACTTCCCTTTCAGTTGAAAACGTTGCATTCCCTTCAAGGGTGACACTTTGAGATACACAAAATCTCCGACATTGAAAGTCAGGTCTCGACGTCTTTTGTTGGCATAACTCTTCTATCTAGATTGAGCGGTCTTGAGGTGCTCATGGACTTTGTGAACCTCCTCTTCGGCTTCTCATAGGATGTCGGGTCCAAAAATCTGACTCTCTCCTACTTGCGACCAATTTAACAGGGTACGACGCTTTCTTCCATACAGAAACTCAAATGGGGCCATTCGCAAACTGGCTTGATAACTGTTGTTATATGAGAATTCCACGAAAGGGAGACAATCTTGCCATTTGGATCCATACTCTAGCACACAAGCTCTCAACATATCTTCTAAGATCTAGTTGACTCTTTCAGTTTGTCCGTCGGTTTGCGGGTGATAAGCGTTGCTCAAATTCAGTTTGGTTCCTAATCCTTCTTGGACTTTCTGCCAAAATCTTGAGGTAAACTGATGGGTTCGTAGCATGGAAAACAAAAAATTTCTACCTCAAGAACGAACAAAACCCAGATCTAATCTAGATAAAAGCCAAGATCTAATCTATTAGACATGTGCAACGAGATAGATAGGAACTAACCCTCGTAGATCCGAAAGCATTAACGAGATTAGATCTCGTGGTTGATGTAGTCGATCACTTGCTGATCTCAAGATCGTGTGGACGATCCTTCCGGCGCCTCGTTCCGGCAGGTCGGTCACACGTGCGGAGTCGAAGTAGACCTTCCTCTCCTCGTTCCAGCGAGCAGCGGAGGTAGTAGACCTTCTCCACGGAATCCCAGCAGCACGATGGCGTGGTGGTGGTGGTGGAGTAGAGAATTCTGCAGGGCTTCGCCTATGCCTGTGCAGAAGAAATGAGGAGGAGAGAGGCTGCGGAGATTGGGTGTTGTAGAGGAGGGGTAAGGGGTGGCGCCTCCCCCTTCTATTTAAAGGAGGGAGGGCGCCTGGGGAGGGGGAGTCCTAGTAGGACTCCCCACCTCCTAGGGCCGGCGGATTGGGGAGGGGGGGAGGAGTCCTCCTCCCCCACGACTCCTTGTCTTGACCCACCAGGACTCCTTGATCCCTATCTTGATTTTCAAGCAAACTCCAAGAAATCTTCTAGAACCATCCGGAACATTCCGAAACCTTCTAGAATCCTCATACAAATACTCCGGAACATTTCCTAACTCAGAAAATGATCCCAAATATATGAATCTTATTCTCCGGACAATTCCGGATCTCCTCGTGATGTCCCGGATCCAATCCGAGACTCCGAACAACATTCGGTCTCCAACGCATATTCCATATCTACTTAAAACAACTTCGAACCTTAAGTGTGTCACCCTACGGTTCGTGAATATGTAGACATGACAAAGACACATCTCCTATCAATAACCATCAGCGGGACCTAGAGATCCATAATGGCTCCCACATACTCAACGATGACTTTTGTGATCGATAGAACCATTTACATACGAAACCAATTCCCTTTGTCTCGTGATACTATACTTATCCGAGGTTTGATCGTCGGTATCTCCATACCTAGTTCTACCTCGTTATTGATAAGTACTCTTTACTCGTTCCGTGATATGTCATCCCTTGTGACCCAGTCACATGCTTGCAAGCTAACTAGATGACATTCCACCGAGAGGGCCATGAGCATATCTATCCGTCATATGGATGGACAAATCCCAATCTCGGTCCATGCGCTTCAACACATACTTTCAGAATACCCAATGACACCTATATAACCACCCAGTTACGAAGCGGTGTTTGATGTCATCAAAGTACCCATCCGGTGATGGTGATTAACACAACCTCATGGTCGAAGGATTAGGTTACTATGTATTTGAAAGCTTATAGCAATACGAACTTAATGACTTGATCTTTTATGCTATGCTTACTATGGGTGTGTGTCCATCACATCATTCTCCTAATGATACAACCTTGTTATTAATCACATCCTAATGTCCATGATCAGGAAACCACGATCATCAATTAATCAACAAGCTAGTTCAATAAGAGGCTTACTAGGGACTCTTACATGTTTACAAAACACACATGTATTAGTGTTTCCTAATAATACAATTATAGCATGGGATGTAAACATTCATCATAAACACAAAGATATAATAATAATCACATTTATTATTGCCTCTTGGGCATATCTCCAACAGTCTCCCACTTGCACTAGAGTCAACAATCTAGATTACATGGTAATATACCTAACACCCATGGCGTTCTGGTGTTCGTCATGCTTTGCCCTAGGGAGAGGTTTAGTCAACGGATCTACCACATTCAGATCAGTGTGTACTTTGCAAATCTTTATGTCACCATCTCGGGCATACTCGCGAATAGCGTGGAAACGTAGCTCGATGTGCTTCAGCTTGCTATGTGACCTTGGCTCCTGTGCATTAGCTATGGCACCTGTGTTGTCACAGTAGATGGCCATCGGGTCCAACGCACTGGGAACCACGCCAAGTTTAGTAATGAATTCCTTCATCCATACGGCTTCTTGTGCAGCCTCCGAAGCAGCTATGTATTCCGATTCAGTTGAAGATTTCGCCACAACGCTTTGCTTTGCACTCCTCCAGCTCACTGCAGCACCATTCAAAATAAATACGTATCCCGACTGTGACCTTGAGTCATCCGGATCGGTGTTCCAACTAGCATCGGTGTAACCGTTTACAACAAGCTGTTCATCACCTCCATAAGAAAGAACCATATCCTTAGTCCTATTTAGGTACTTTAGGATATTCTTGACCGTTGTCCAGTGCTCCATTCCAGGATCACTTTGATATCTGCTAGTCAAACTAACAGCATGTGCTATATCCAGTCTTGTACACAGCATGGCATACATGATAGAACCTATGGCCGAGGCATAGGGAATATTATTCATTTTCTCTCTATCTTCTGCCGTAGCTAGACTTTGAGTTTTACTCAAGGTCTTACCTGACAACATGGGCACGAACCCTTTCTTGCTATCTTCCATTCTAAACTTCTTTAGAACTTTGTCTAAGTATGTACTTTGTGAAAGCGCTATTAGGCATCTTGATCTATCTCTATAAATCTTGATGCCTAGAATATATGCCGCTTCGCCAAGATCCTTCATTGAAAAACTATTATTCAAATAGGTTTTGACGCTATTAAGAAGTTCTATATCATTCCCAATCAACAATATGTCATCTACATATAGTACTAGGAATGCTACAGAGCTCCCACTCACTTTCTTGTAAATACAAGCTTCTCCATAAGTTTGTATAAATCCAAAGTTTTTGATTACTTTATCAAAACGTTGATTCCAACTCCGAGATGCTTGCTTCAGTCCATAAATGGAGCGCTGAAGTTTGCATACCTTGTCAGCATCTTTAGGATCGACAAAACCCTATGGTTGTACCATATACAACTCTTCCTCAATGTCACCATTAAGGAACGCTGTTTTGACATCCATCTGCCAAATCTCATAATCGAAATATGCAGCAATTGCTAACAAAATCCTCACAGACTTTAGCTTCGCTACTGGTGAGAAAGTGTCATCATAGTCAACTCCTTGAATTTGTCGGAACCCTTTCGCGACAAGTCGAGCTTTATAGACGGTAACATAACCATCAGCATCTGTTTTTTCTTGAAAATCCATTTGTTCTCGACAGCCTTACGGCCATCCGGTAAGTCCACCAAAGTCCACACTTGGTTTTCGTACAAGGATCCCATTTCGGATTTCATGGCTTCTAGCCATTTGTCGGAATCTGGGCTCACCATAGCTTCTTCATACGTCGCAGGGTCCTCATCGTTGTCCACCAACATGACGTTCAAGGCAGAGTCATACCAATCAGGAGTGGTACGAACCCTCGTTGACCTGCGAGGTTCAGCAGTAACTTCATTTGAAGTTTCATGATCATTATCGTTAGCTTCCTCTCCAATTGGTGCAGTAGGCACAAAAACATCTTCCGGTGCTGCGCTACTCTCAAATCCGAGAGAAGGTTCAATAACCTCATCAAGTTCTACTTTCCTTCCAGTCACCTCCTTCGAGAGAAACTCCTTCTCAAGAAAGGATCCATTCTTGGCAACGAAAACTTTGCCTTCGGATCTATGATAGAAGGTATACCCAATTGTTTCTTTAGGGTATCCTATGAAGACGCATTTCTCCGCTTTGGGTTCTAGCTTATCAGGTTGTAACTTCTTTACATATGCCTCGCAACCCCAAACTTTAAGGAACACAACTTAGGTTTCTTACCAAACCACAATTCGTACGGTGTCGTTTCAACGGATTTCGATGGTGCCCTATTTAAAGTGAATGTGGTTGTCTGTAATGCATAGCCCCAAAATGATAACGGTAAATCTGTAAGAGACATCATAGACCGAACCATATCTAAGAGAGTTCTATTACGATGTTCGGACACACCATTACGCTGTGGTGTTCCCGGCGGTGTCAACTGCGAAAGTATTCCACATTTCTTTAAATGCATGCCAAACTATAACTCAGATATTCACCTCCGCGGTCAGAGCGCAGAAATTTAATCTTTTTGTTACGATGATTTTCCACTTCACTTTGAAATTCCTTAAACTTCTCGAAAGTTTCGGACTTATGTTTCATAAAGTAGACATACCCATATCTACTTAAGTCATCCGTGAAAGTGAGAAAATAACGATATCCACCACGCGATGCTACACTCATTGGACCGCACACATCGGTATGTATTATTTCCAATAAGTCTGTAGCTCGCTCCATTATTCCAGAGAATGGAGTCTTAGTCATTTTTCCCATTAGGCATGCTTCGCATCTTTCAAGTGATTCAAAATCAAGTGATTCAAGAAGTCCACCAGAATGGACTTTCTTCATACGCTTCACTCCAATGTGACCAAGACGATAGTGCCACATGTATGTAGAATTATCATTCAATTTTATTCATTTAGCATCTATGTTGTGAACATGTGTATCACTACTATCGAGATTCAGTAAGAATAAACCATTCATCTCAGGTGCATTACCATAAAAGATATTACTCATATAAATCGAACAACCTTTATTCTCGGACTTAAAAGAGTAACCGTCTCGCAATAAACAGGATCCAGATATAATGTTCATGCTTAACGCAGGTACCAAATAACAATTATTCAAATTTAAAACTAATCCCGAAGGTAGATGTAGAGGGAGCGTGCCGACGGCGATCACATCAACCTTGGAGCCATTTTCAACGCGCATTGTCACCTCGTCTCTTGCCAGTCTTCATTTATTCCGCAGCTCCTGTTTTGAGTTACAAATATGAGCAACCGAACTAGTATCAAATACCTAGGCACTACTACGATTACTAGTAAGATACACATCTATAACACATATATCAAATATACCTTTCTTCTTGATGTTGTCGTTCTTCAGATCCGCCAGGTACTTGGGGCAGTTACGCTTCTAGTGACCAGCACCCTTGCAGTGGAAGCACTCAGTTTCAGGCTTAGGACAAGCCTTGGGCTTCTTAGCAGGTGCGGCAGCTTTCTTGCCGTCCTTCTTGAAGTTGCCCTTGTTCTTAGGCTTGCCCTGTCTCTTGAAATTGGTGGTCTTATTGACCATCAACACTTGGTGCTCCTTCTTGATCTCCACTTCAGTAGTTTTCAGCATGGACGACAGTTCAGGCAACGTCTTGTTCATGCAGTGCATGTTGTAGTTCATCACAAAGTTCTTGTAACTTGGTGGCAGTGATTGAAGGAGACGGTGAATCCCCAACTCATTAGGAATCGATATTCCCAACTCTTGGAGCTTGTTTGCGTACCCAGACATGGTGAGCACGTGCTCGCTAACAGAGCTTCCCTCTTCCATCTTACAGTTAAAGAACTTTTCGGAGGCCTCATAGCTCTCCATGGCCGCGCGAGTCTCAAAAATTAGCCTGAGCTCCTTAATGATCTCGAACGGGTCGTGGTGCTCAAAACGCTTCGGGAGCTCTGCTTCTAAACCGTATAGGATGGCACACTGAACTGTGGAGTAATGATTTTTCCGAGTGGCGTAAACATTCTTTACGCCATCGGTAGCATCATCTGTAGGTGGGTCACCTAGCGGTGCTTCGAGCACATAGGTCAACTGACCAGCCCTGAGGACGATCTTCAGTCCACGGAACCAGTCCGTGAAATTGCTTCCATTGTTGTTAAGCTTTTCTTTCTCTAGGAACGCATTGAAATTGATGGAGGGGTTCGCCATAATCTACAACAATTTGCAAGTAGTTTAGAATAAGTTTATGACAAATTGAGTTCAAATTTAATTCTTAAACTAACTAGGTGAACTCCCACTCAAAACAACATCCCTCACATTGTATTAGTGATTACACGAACCAAGTCCACTACACCAAGTCCGATCTTCACGAGAGAAGATGTAGTTTCATCGGCGAACAATCTTCATGTTCATCATTTCATTTATATGACTCATGCTCTACCTTTCGGTATTCTGTGTTCCGAGACCATGTCTGTACATGCTAGGCTCGTCAAGATAACCTTAGTTTCCGCATGTGCAAATCTGGCTTGCACCCGTTGTATGCACACGTAGAATCTATCACATCCGATCATCACGAGATGCTTCGAAACGACGAGTCTTAGCAATGGTGCCAACTAAGGGTGAACACTTTATTACTTGATATTTAGTGAGCGGGATCATCTTATAATGCTGCCGTCGTGATCTAAGCAATACAAGATGCATAAAGGATTAACATCACAGGCAATTCATAATAAGTGTGATATGATATGGCCCTTTCTTCTTGCGCCTTTGATCTCCATCTCCAAAGAACGAACATGATCTCCATCATTACCAGCATTGCGTCAAGGTTAGTGGCGCTGCTTCATGGTTGTCCATCATCACTAGCAACTATTACAACTACTTGGAATAAAGCTATTACAAGATGAGCAGACACGCAGGTCTTAACAAAATTAAAGACAACCATTAGGCTCCTGTCGGTTGCCATATTACAACAAGGATCATTGCATACATCAAATACAATCATAATCACATGATGGCCATATCACATCACAAAACCCCTGCAAAAACAAGTTAGACGCCTCTAATTTTCTTTGCATGTTTTACGTGGTTTGGGGCTTTCGCATAAGACCGATCTTACCTACGAACAAGAACCACAACGTTGATACAAGTGTTGTCAGATGCTCATTGTAAATTGAATCTTAACTATGGTGGGAGAGACAGACACCCGCAAATCCACTTGTGCAAAGCAAGTTGCACGTCAAGCGTGGAGCAAGTCTCATGTGCGATGACATGTAATGTTAGCCCGAGCCGCTTCATCCCACCATGCCGCAAGATGCAAAGTACACGCTAAGACACCGACAACAAAAGCATCAACGCCCACAAAAACATTGTGTTCTACTCGTGCAACAGATCTACGCATAGATACGGCTTTGATACCACTGATGGGTTCGTAGCATGGGAAACAAAAAATTTCTACCGCAAGAACGAACAAAACGCAGATCTAATCTAGATAAAAGCCAAGATCTAATCTATTAGACATGTGCAACGAGATAGATAGGAACTAACCCTCGTAGATCCGAAAGAATTAACGAGATTAGATCTCGTGGTTGATGTAGTCGATCACTTGCCGATCTCAAGATCGTGTGGACGATCCTTCCGGCGCCGCGTTCTGGCAGCGCTTCCGCAGTCGGTCACACGTGCGGAGTCGAAGCAGACCTTCCTCTCCTCGTTCCAGCGAGCAGCGGAGGTAGTAGACCTTCTCCACGGAATCCCAGCAGCACGACGGCGTGGTGGTGGTGGTGGAGTAGAGAATTCTGCAGGGCTTCGCCTATGCCTGTGCAGAAGAAAGGAGGAGGAGAGAGGCGGCGGAGATTGGGTGTTGTAGAGGAGGGTCAAGGGGTGGCGCCTCCCCCTTCTATTTAAAGGAGGGAGGGCGCCTAGGGAGGGGGAGTCCTAGTAGGACTCCCCACCTCCTAGGGCCGGCGGATTGGGGAGGGGGGGAGGAGTCCTCCTCCCCCACGACTCCTTGTCTTGACCCACCAGGACTCCTTGATCCCTATCTTGATTTTCATGCAAACTCCAAGAAATCTTCTAGAACCTTCCGGAACATTCCGAAACCTTCTAGAATCCTCATACAAATACTCCGGAACATTTCCTAACTCAGAAAATGATACCCAATATATGAATCTTATTCTCCGAACAATTCCGGATCTCCTCGTGATGTCCCGGATCCAATCCGAGACTCCGAACAACATTCGGTCTCCAACGCATATTCCATATCTACTTAAAACAACTTCGAACCTTAAGTGTGTCACCCTACAGTTTGTGAATATGTAGACATGACAAAGACACATCTCCTATCAATAACCATCAGCGGGACCTGGAGATCCATAATGGCTCCCACATACTCAACGATGACTTTTGTGATCGATAGAACCATTTACATACGAAACCAATTCCCTTTGTCTCGTGATACTATACTTATCCGAGGTTTGATCGTCGGTATCTCCATACCTAGTTCTACCTCGTTACTGATAAGGACTCTTTACTCGTTCCGTGATATGTCATCCCTTGTGACCCAGTCACATGCTTGCAAGCTAACTAGATGACATTCCACCGAGAGGGCCCAGAGCATATCTATCCGTCATATGGATGGACAAATCCCAATCTTGGTCCATGCGCTTCAACACATACTTTCAGAATACCCAATGACACCTTTATAACCACCCAGTTACGAAGCGGTGTTTGATGTCATCAAAGTACCCATCCGGTGATGGTGATTAACACAACCTCATGGTCGAAGGATTAGGTTACTATGTATTTGAAAGCTTATAGCAATACGAACTTAATGACTTGATCTTTTATGCTACGCTTACTATGGGTGTGTGTCCATCACATCATTCTCCTAATGATACAACCTTGTTATTAATCACATCCTAATGTCAATGATCAGGAAACCACGATCATCAATTAATCAACAAGCTAGTTCAACAAGAGGCTTACTAGGGAGTCTTACATGTTTACAAAACACACATGTATTAGTGTTTCCTAATAATACAATTATAGCATGGGATGTAAACATTCATCATAAACACAAAGATATAATAATAATCACTTTTATTATTGCCTCTTGGGCATATCTCCAACATAAACTGGGTTCCTTGATCCGACACTATGGTCTTGGGGGTTCCATGCAAACTGACTATCCTAGTGATATACAACTCTGCTAGCTTCGAACTCTGGTAGGTAGTCATGATGGGTATGAAATGGGCTACCTTGGACAGTATGTCTACTATGACCCAAATAGAGTCATTTCCCCTACTAGATGTAGGCAAACCGGTGATAAAATCCATTTCGACAGAATCCCATTTCCATTCTAGAATCTGCAATGGTTGCAAAAGTCCTATAGGTTGTTGATGTTCTGCTTTGACTCTCTGACAAATATCACACTCGGCTATGTAGCTTCTGACTTCTCTCTTCATTTTGTGCCACCAAAATTTCTCCTTCAGATCTTGATACATCTTGGTTCCTCCCAGGTGGATAGAATAAAGAGTATCATGAGCTTCCTGCATAATGACTTGTTTCAACTCTGAATCTGCTAGAACACAGATATATCCTTTGTCTTCATCTTCGGTGAATCCGGGTACCTTTCCTGTTCCGATACGATGCTTGATTCCTTCGATACTTTCATTTACTTTCTAGGCCTCTTTTATCTAACTAATCAATGTGGGTTGAAGTTGTATGCTAGCTAGAAATCCTTCGCTAACTCCTCCACTCTGAAATTTTCCATCTCCTCATGCAGGCTTGGCTGGGCTTCTTTAATCATGGTGTTTAATCTACATGGCAATCTGCTAAGAGCATCCGCTACCACATTGGCTTTGCTGGGGTGATAGTGAATGTCAAGGTCATAATCCTTGATTAACTCTATCCATCTCCTTTGTCTCATATTCAGCTCCTTCTGGGTGAAAATATATTTCAGACTCTTGTGATCCGAATAAATCTCACAGCGATTACCCATCAGGTAATGACGCCATGTCTTCAGAGCTAACACTACGGCCGCCAGTTCTAGGTCATGGGTGGGGTAGTTCTGCTCATGCAGCTTCACTTGTCTAGACATATAAGATATGACTTTTCCTTCTTGCATGAACACACATCCGAGACCAATCTTGGATGTGTCACAGTACACATCAAAAGGCTTCTTGATATCGGGCATGATCAAAATTGGGGATGAAATCAATCTCTTCTTGAGATCTTGAAAACTTGCTTCACATTTGTCAGTCCATTCAAACTTCCTGTCTTTCTTCAACAGCTGAGTCATCGGTCTTGTGATGCTTGAAAATCCTTCAACGAACTTGCGGTAATATCCAGCTAATCCAAGAAATGCGCGGACTTCTGTTTGTGTGGTTGGGGCTTTCCATTCTTCGACATCTTTAATCTTGGCGGGGTCGATAGCAACTCCTCCTGCCGACAGGATATGGCCTAGGACTCCTACTTCCTTTTACCAGAATTCACACTTACTAAACTTGGCATACAACCGATGCTCTATAAGGGTTTGAAGGATGGTTCTCAGATGTTGCTCATGGTTCTCTTCTGATTGGGAGTAGATCAGAATGTCATCGATGAACACAACGACAAACTTATCCAAAAAGTTTATAAAAATCTTATTCATGAGATTCATGAAATAAGCAGGGGCATTGGTTAATCCAAAAGACATGACATTGTACTCATACAATCCATATCTGGTGGTGAAGGAAGTCTTTGGGATATCCGTTGCACGGATTTTCAATTGATGATAACTAGTTCTAAGATCGATCTTAGAAAACACTCTGGCACTAGTTAGTTGATCAAACAAATCTTCTATCTTTGGCAGCGGGTACTTGTTCTTGATGGTGACGTCTATCCGTACATAAACGGTTGGCACCATCCTTCTTATCAACAAACAAAACAGGGGATCTCCATGGTGATGCACTTGGTTATTTCAATTCTTTTCCCAGCATATCATCAAGTTGCTTCTTCAGCTCCACTAATTCAGATGGGTTCATACTATAGGGTCTTTGAGCTATGGGTCCAGTTCCAGGGATTAGTTCAATGATAAACTCGATATCCCGACCTGGGGCATACCGGGCAATTTGTCTAGGAACACATTGGGGTATTCACAGACTACTCTGACTTGGTCAATGGTGGTCTTGGCTAAACTCTTGTTGCACTTGAATTGACGGGGTGGGGTCTCAGATACATGCTCTACTAATACTCCGGTGCTTGATACATTGTAAATGTATCTATAATTTTTGATGTTCCATGCTTGGTTTTATCTACTTTCTTGTGTTTTGTCCACACTTTGGCGTACTTTTCATATGATTTCTTGGACTAACCTATTAACAAGAGCCACAGTGCTAGCTGCCTGTTTTCTGCTGTTTTTGGTTCCAGGAAAGTCAGAACATGAATATTCTCGCAATTGGACGGGGCAAAATCCAAAGTTGCTATTTTACCAGAAGACATCTGGAGCCAGAATACGAGACGGAGAAGGATTGGGGCCTGGCCACACCACCTAGCCATGTGGCCAGGTCTGACCCGCACCAGGGGGTGGTCTGGCCGACCCTAGCACCCCCTCGGGGTCTCCTTCCACCTATATATTGCCTCCGATAGCAAAACCCTAAGTACCTGATCAAAAATCCACGAAAGAGTCTGTAGCCGCCGTCATCTCCATCCCTAGAACGGGAGGGATCTGAAGCTCTTCCCGGCACCCTTCCAGAGAGGGGAATTCACCCTAGAGGCCTTCTTCATCATCATGCAAGCCTCTAGTGTGATGCATGAGTAGTTCATCTCTAGATTACGGGTCCATGTAGTAGCTAGATGGCTGGTTCTCCTCCTTTGTGCTATCATGTTTAGATCTTGTGAGCTCCGTTCATGATCAAGATCATCTATTTGTAATTCTGCATGTTGTGTTTGCGGGGATCCGATGGATATTGAGATGCTATTTCAGATTGATTATTGATTCTATCATGTCTTTGTTATTTGTGATCTTGCATGCTTTCTGTTGTTAGTATCTATCTTGGCCAAGTAGATGCTAGCAACTCCAAGAGTTAGTATTTATGCTCGATAGTGGGTTCATGCCTCTAGTAATCTGGGGAAGTGACAGAAATCTCTAAGGTACTAGATGTGTTGTTGCTACTAGGGAGAAAACAACAGTCTTTTGTTCATAGAACAATCGTACTGTTTACTTTACATGCAGTTCATAAAGCAATAATCTGTTGCTTGCAACTTAATACTGGAGGGGGTTCGGATGATAACTTGAAGGTGTATTATTAGTCATAGATGAAGTTGGATGGCGGTCTATGTATAATGTTGTAATGCCCAATCAAGTCTTGAAGGAGTCAAGATGATTAGTATATGCATGCATTGCTTTCTCGATGTTGTCAATTGCCCCGCTGTAATTTGTTCACCCAACATGTTATCTATCTTAAGGAGAGGCACGTCTAGTGAAATATGGACCCCGGTCCTTTCTTTTACATTCAATCTACAAACAGTTTACTGCTTTGTGTTTACTTTGTGCAAACTATTACTTCCTTCCATTTGATACGTTTAATCCTTTGTTTTCAGCAAAACCGGTGAGATTGACAACCTCATAGCAAGTTGGGGGCAAAGTTCTGTGCTTGTGTTGTGCAGGTCTCAACGTTGCTGCTGGCACCGGTAGTGCGCCCTGCCAACGTTCAGCTAGCTATACCTTTGGGGTGTTTCCTTGCTCCTACTAGATTCATAACCTTGGTTTCTTACTGAGGGAAAACTTGCTGCTGTGCTCATCATACCTTCCTCTTGGGGTTCCCCAACGAGCTCGATATATTTGGGCCATCAACAACTTTTTCTGGCGCCGTTGCCGGGGAGTCAAGGACATCTTCACAAGGGGAGTCCCTCATAACCAATCTCATCACTTTGTTATTATTGTTTTGCTTAGTTTCTTTTTGTTTTGTTTGCTTGTTTCTTTATCAAAAACACAAAAAAATAGTTTTTACAAGTTTGGTTTCTTAATCAAAAACACAAAAAAATTAAGTCTTCTATAGTGGTTACCTCTTTCTTAGCTCACCATGTTGATCCCTAAATTCACTTTGAAAGACCTTTCAATAGGCAGTGGTTCTATAATTGGAAGAGATTATATTGAAGAATGTTTTAATCATGTTAGTAAACATGAGGATATTGAGGATAGACCCCTTGCAAAACTTGCTCCAAATTATGAAATTGCTGCAGCTTCTTTAGTTCACATGGTGGAAGCTAGGTTTGTTAACCTCAACCCCTTAATGCAAGTGATGTTTCTTAAACTTAAAGAAATTGAGGATCCTAAAAAGAGGGATTTTATTCTAGAAACTTTGTTTAAGGAATTCTATGATGTTGCCAAGGAAGCTAGAAAAGTCATTGAACGTTTCAGTATGCTAGGCTCATGCGTAGATGTTGTTGGTACATGAGATAAGATGAACAAAAGTGAACCTAATGGCGAGGAAACTAAGTTACCAATACCCTTTAAACTGGTAGCAATACATGAAGCCATAGAAAAGAATCTTGATTGGATTGTTCCTGAAAACCCTTTTGATGAAAATAGTGAACCTAAGAGCATTGAGAGAGGATCCTCTAGAACTTATTTGTATGATATACCTTTCCTTGTTGAAGATATTTCTTGTATTAATCTTAATGCTTCTTCATTTGAGAACACTTGATTCTTTCTTGCTTCTTATGCCTAACTTAAAGGCTTTAAAGAAAAGTACTTATTGGGAGATAACCCAAAAGTTTTAGATGAGTCTTGGAAGTTATTACCTCTGTAATAACCGCTCCTTATCCTTTTTATTTTCTTTTTGTGCCAAGAGTAACCTCTAATGAGAGAGAAGTAATGATTGGGAAAGTTGCTGTCCCAAAACAGATTTCTGTGCTTCACCGTAAAAATTCGTGTAAAATCTCTAACGTCCTTTTGATCCTTGAATTTTTGTGCTTTTGCCCCAGGTTGTTAGCTAACTTTTGTTAGTTCAACACTTTTTGATTTGAGCAACGGAAGGTCTTCGAAAAAATTCATCTTTACCTGCTGGTCTGTTTTGTCAGATTTCTGCCATTTTCTGCATTTGCTTCTTGTTGGTTCCTTTTTGAGTTCTTTTGGGGAATTGAGCTTTTTGAGGGAAGTGCTACAGTAGCTAGTGTTCTAATGGAAGTTTATTGGTTTTAGAACTGAACCTAAAGACTTATTATCTTGAGTGCACTAATGTTGCTAATAAAGTTTGTGTGAAGTTTTGTATGAAGGAAAATTTTTAGGTGTATGGAAGGAATGAGTAATGAGATGAAGAATGGACTAAAGCTCAAGCTTGGGGATGCCACGCGTGTCACCCCAAGAAATATCAAAGAAGTACAAGCGTAAAATCTTGGGGATGCCCAAGGCATCCCTTCTTCATCAATAAAAATCCCAGGTTTCTTCCGAACGCTTCATTTTTATTGTTTCATGCACAATTGTGTTGTTCTTGGAGCATCTTCTTTTCTTTTTATTTTTCGTTTTAGTTTTTCATTTGCTTTGTTTGCTTAATTTGCTGAATAAATTGGTTGGACCCCCTCTTTCATACATTGGTTTTCAAATACTTTGGTTTGGTTTGGAAAAGAGTAGGAAAGTTCATGCTTAAGTGGTAAAGAGAGCTTGTTTTTGACTGTGGCCTATGCTTTGTCATGCCATGCTTGATATTGTTTTGTCTTTATGCTTACTATTCTTTTCTGTAGCATGAATTGTTATAAACAATTGAGATTGGTTAATGTTCCTTGGATGAATCATGCGTTGTTTTAGCATATTAAAGCATAGTATAGTGGTATTCTTCTTTGATGCTTTATTTGGGTTGACTTGGCACATGCCCACACCATGTTATGACTATCCCAAGTCACCATAGCCTTGATGATCCTTTAGTTTTCAACTTGTAGTATCACTTTATGCTTTGATCAATGATTTTTTGTCGCTCTGCATGATTATGGCCATTATTTCTCTCTTAGTTTGTCGCTCCTAGTTTTTTGCTAGCCTCCACAACCAAGTATGAGTTCCACTCATGCATCCAACTCCCTAAACCAAGTTGTTCCAAAGATTCCACCATACCTACCTATTAGCTTATGCTATTCCAAGTATATTCATGCTTTTGTTTATCTTTCAAATTAAACTTGTTATGAGAAAACTAGTGATTAAAGCCCTCACGAACTTGATGGCACACTTTACTTTTTTGCATCTAATAAACTTGAACCATTGGGTCCTTCTTTGTTGTGTATATGCTTGAGCTTTATAAGTTGAAATTAGTAGAACCATGTATCATGGGGAATGCTTTCAACATTGCACTTGTACTTTGTACCCTGATGATATCATGTTCTTTTGCTGATGGATCCCGGCGGTGTGAAATAAAAGTGGAACTTGTAAGATCATGGAGTTTGTATATGTGTTAGAGAAACGCCTGGGCCGCTAGCCTAAGCCATGCTTAATAATGGTGGAAACATTGTAGCATAACCATAATGAGCACTCTATGAAGCATCCTCAATAAAAACCTATGCAAATAGCAAATAAAAAGATCACTGAGATGCTCATTGTCTGCTTGCCTTTCATTTTGATTATGGGATAGCTCTTATATCATGTGCAAGGGGTACCCTATTGGCGGTTCTTTATGATACATATGTACTTACAATGACAAGAGCTACTCGTGACTAAAGTTGAGTAGCATGAGGTTCGGTCTTCGTAAGTAAGGGGCATGAGATTTCGGTTTATAACTTGTCAAGCATATCCTCTTAGTTGTGTCACTTTAACCTTAATCACCCTCAAGATGCTTATTATAGGGGCAATGAGAGCTGAAATCTATAAGTACCATAATTTTTGGAAGCTCTTTATAGACTTGAATCCCTACTCCCTTCTATGAAGGACCTTTCTTCCACCATTATATTGAGTCTCCACCTTCTATCTTTATGCACCTACTTTGAGAGCATAGTGGCCATTCTTAGTTCTATGTGCATTTTCCCAAGACTAGTTGATTGATGCATAACTTGATATTGCTTGTTCTAAACTATTTGTATATAGTCACTCTTATGAACTTTGAAGGTGTCCTATGCATTTATATTTGCTACTTTATGAGGGACAAGCTGAATACTATTATGCTATGTTTTCTTTATGTGAAACAAACAAATGTCTTGCAAAGCATTGTTATTCATGAATCTTTTGTTTGTGCCTTTTCATGTTGCATCCTAATTTCTTTGTCTTATTGCTAGACCTTTGTCTTTCATGTTATGATTTAAGTACTATGATCCCAGCTTTGAATGTTTTACAAATACTTTGATCAAGTTCATGATGGTGCATGTCACCTCAAAAATTATTCTTTCTTTTTATCACTTACCTACTCGAGGACGAGCAGGAGTGAAGCTTGGGGATGTTGATACATTGCAAATGTATCTATAATTTTTGATGTTCCATGCTTGGTTTTATCTACTTTCTTGTGTTTTGTCCACACTTTGGAGTACTTTTCATATGATTTCTTGGACTAACCTATTAACAAGAGCCACCGTGCCAGCTGCCTGTTTTCTACTGTTTTTGGTTCCAGGAAAGTCAGAAAATGAATATTCTCTGAATTGGACGAGACAAAGCCAAAGTAGCTATTTTACCAGAAGACATCTAGAGCCAGAATACGAGACGGAGAAGGGCTGGGGCCTGGCCACACCACCTGGCCGCGCGGCCAGGCCTGTCCCATGCCATGGGGTGGCCTGGCCGACCCCATCACCCCCTCGGCCTCTCCTTCCGCCTATGTATTGCCTCCGATACCAAAAACCTAAGTACCCGATCAAAAATCCACGAAAGATTCTGTAGCCGCCGTCATCTCCATCCCTAGATTGGGAGGGATCTAAAGCTCTTCCCGGCAACCTGCCGGAGAGGGGAATTCACCCTAGAGGCCTTCTTCATCATCATGCAAGCCTCTGGTGTGATGCGTGAGTAGTTCATCTCTGGATTACGGGTCCATGTAGTAGCTAGATGGCTGGTTCTCCTCCTTTGTGCTATCATGTTTAGATCTTGTGAGCTCCGTTCATGATCAAGATAATTTATTTGTAATTCTGCATGTTGTGTTTGCAGGAATCCGATGGATATTGAGATGCTATTTCAGATTGATTATTGATTCTATCATGTCTTTGTTATTTGTGATCTTGCATGCTTTCCGTTGTTAGTAGCTATCTTGGCCAAGTAGATGCTAGCAACTCCAAGAGTTTGTATTTATGCTCGATAGTGGGTTCATGCCTCTAGTAATCTGGGGAAGTGACAGAAATCTCTAAGGTACTAGATGTGCTGTTGGTACTAGGGAGAAAACAACAATCCTTTGTTCATAGAACAATCGTATTGTTTACTTTAGACGCAGTTCGTAAAGCAATAATCTGTTGCTTGCAACTTAATACTGGAGGGGGTTCGGATGATAACCTGAAGGTGGATTATTAGTCATAGATGCAGTTGGATGGCGGTCTATGTATAATGTTGTCATGCCCAATCAAGTCTCAAAGGAGTCAAGATGATTAGTATATGCATGTATTGCTTTCTCGATGTTTGTCAATTGTCCCGCTGTAATTTTTTCACCCAACATGTTATCTATCTTAAGGTGAGCCACCTCTAGTGAACTATGGACCCTAGTCCTTTCTTTTACATTCAATCTACAAACTGTTTACAAATTTTTGTTTACTTTATGCAAACTATTACTTCCTTCCATTCGATACGTTTAATCCTTTGTTTTCAGCAAAACCGGTGAGATTGACAATCTCATCGCAAGTTGGGGGCAAAGTTTTGTGGTTGTGTTGTGCAGGTATCCACGTTGCTGTTGGCACCGGTAGTGCGCCCTGCCAACGTTCAGCTAGCTACACCTTTGGGGTGTTTCCTTGCTTCTACTAGATTGATAACCTTGGTTTCTTACTAAGGGAAAACTTGCTGTTGTGTTTATCATCCCTTCCTATTGGGGTTACCCAACGAGCTCGATATATTTGGGCCATCAGTGCTACTGGTCATGGTTATGGCTTTATTGGCACAGTCGATTAATCCTTGATGTTTCGACATCGAATCCATTCCTAGCACTACTTCCAAACCTTTGGTTCCGAGTACTATTAGATTGGCATAAAAATCTATCCCATGGATTCTAATAGGTATAGCCTTGTAAATTTTTCTAGCTTTGGTGGTTGATCCAGGGATTTGAACTATCATGACATGCTTCAAATTTGTTGGTTGAATCTTACTAGTGCATGAAAATTCTTCTGTAACAAACGAGTGCAATGCTCTAGAATCAAACAACACTCTTGCTAGAACTGAGTTAACAGAAAACATACCCAGCACGACTTCTGGCGCTTCCTGGGATTCTTCAGCATTCATGTGGAACAGACGGCCATTACGGTTGTGCGGGTTTCCTGGGGCGAATCTCTTTCTAGGCTAGACACAGCGTTGCTGTTGGGCAGGTGCAGTCACATTGGTTGCTGCGGAAAACTTGTTAGGGAACTCGTTGGAGTAGTGACCCGTGACTCCGCATTCAAACCAAGTGATCATTGACTTGTCTTTCCCTGTGACAGGCACAACATTGCTTCCAGTCCTTGGGGCAGTATTGTTGTTGTTGTTGGACTTTGGCAGTGGACGGTTGAAGTTATTGGAGTTTCCAGGGTTGTTGTTATTGTTTCCTCCGGGCCTTGAGTTTCCTCTGTCACGGTTAAGGTAGTTCAGATGGTTCATTGGGGGTCTGTTGTTTTTGGGTGCATATCCTATATACGGGTTGGGGCGATACTTCGGGGTATGGTGGGGTCCTGGTTGGTGCATCATCCTGTGCTTGCGGTTCTCACTGGCCTGGTTGATCTTTCCTTCCATCTGGATTGCAGAATCCACTAAGCTTCGAGGTCATCAAATGGCATGTTGACTAGCACTGTCTGCATCTCATCATGCAGACCATTCAGGAATCTCTCCTTCTTCTTTGCTTCATTATCAATCTCATCAGGTGCATACCTAGCTAGCAACAGGAATTTGTCACGGTACTCAACCACAATCATCCTTCCTTGCTTTAAGTCTCTGAATTCATCCCTCATCCTCTTGATCAGACCCCGGGGCACATGGGTCCTACTGAACTTGAGTTTGAACTCCTCCCAAGTCATCATCTGACCTCCATTCATGGTACGGGTACTATTCCACTAAGATCTTGCATAGCCGGACAAATAGTGGGTGCAAAACATCACCTTCTCATTAGCATCAACTCCTCCAACTTCTAGATTGTTTTCCATGGTTTGCAGCCAATCATCCGCATCTAAGGGCTCCTCAAACTTGCTAAACATGGGTGGGTTAGTATTCTGAAAGTTCTTGAGCTTGGATCCATGGTGATCTTGGTTTCCATGGCCTTGATTATTGTGGGCCATCTGGGCTATCTATTGAAGAGTGGCTAGGTTGGCTTGACGTTCAGCTCTACTAGCTTCATGGTCATAGACTAACATTTGTAGAATCTGCAGCATTGGGTCCTGATATGAACTGCTTCCTATGGGATTTCTGCGAGTCATCTGAAGTTTGAGATAGATAATGAGACAAGAGGGAAATTTCTATGCTTCGTGGACTTGTTTTCAAAAGCTTTAAACTTTGCATAAAACTCAGGTTTTACAAACAAACAACTTCTTTCTCATTCATTCATTCCAAGCACACCATACAAACACACACCACAACTAGAAAACAGATGGTTTTAAGAACCATTCTATGAAGCTACGATATAGTGGGACCCGGTACAACACACACCTACGATGCTTAGGTGCGACTACTCATCATCGGGGGTATCAGGCTCTTCATCATCAATGAAGTTAGCATCATCCTCATCAGTGTTGTCCTCCATGGCAATGTCCTCCGGATAGTCATTGTCATCATTGAGGTAAGAGTGAATATCCCCACGGATGTCTTCACCCTCCTCCTCTTGCTGCTCCTCTAGCTAGATCTCCTGGTCATGGATGGTCTCCTCCAGGGTGGCTATCTTCTGACGAAGATGAGCGATGGTGCAATCCTTTTTGTCTTGCTGGCTGCGAAGTGACTTGCGCTCCTTGGCGAGAATGGCAATGGTTTGCTTCCTTTCAACAACTTCGGCATGGTTCTGGTTGGCGTACGCTCGGGCATTGTCTAACTCTTTCTATGTCTCATGCATCATGAAGGCCATGTGGTCCACGTGATGCTTATACTCTGGATGGGCTGGCATGGATAACGACTGTCCCGTGGAGTCACGTCTTGCATAGTGAGCAAAACGGGTGCCGATGATCTAGTTGATGTTCTGAGCAGACAAACGAGCAAGAGCTTCTTGCATAGCCCTGGATAATCCATCTAGCCAGTTGTTCTCTCGAAAGTTGAACTGAATCTTGTCGGAAAGAGGTGGCTCCATTTTTCCTCTCAGGTCGGCAACAATCAGCCACTGTAGCTCCCCTCTAGATTGGTTGTTGAGCTGTGCTCTGAAGAACTCCGGGTGTGGGCGTCCCAGATACTCCGAAAGCTGGTCCAGATCCCTCTCAAAGATAAGCTGCCCTCCACTTCCCAACTGGTAAAACTTGGTGTATTTGACCTCCATCTATAAGCAATTAAGATGAGTAAGTTAGTGAAGTGGTCAAGTGTGTCAAATTTTATGTCGAATTGTAAGAGTTTTGAGGAACAAGTGATCTCTTTTGGAAAGAATCTTAACGATAAGAATGCGAATAGGTTTTTGTAAATACTCACTTCGTTTGTTTTGAAACTAGGTTTTTAGGCGTCCATTCTAACTAGGGTCTCCTATGGTCAGGATGGATCTGATACCAACTTGTCAACACCCGGATTTTTAAGTCCAGTTGCCTTTTATGCCGTCCATCATAATCCCAGGATTACCATTTTTGCGAGACATAACAGAAGTGGTACCACAGTACATCATCCATTACAAACCATATTAAAGGTCTTACAAATAAAGGATCTCATGATCCAGTCTTAATACAATCAAAGCAGCGAAAAGTAAACGTAGTGGGGCTTCATCTTCATGATCACAAGCAATGCTGACGATGGGAGATGATCCTAGTTGTCATAGACCTCCTGTTGTCCATCTTCCGGGTAATCCTCCTCATAGTCTGGCCATGGGAATAGCCAGGGACAAAGCCATGAGTACTCTTTAAGTACTCACAAACTAACACTAGCAAGGATAAGGTAAAGAGTGGAAGGAACCTTAAGCTCTAGTTTTATTTGCAAAAAGGCAGGTTTATTTCATAAGACTTAAGGGTAAATACCTAAGTTTAGTTCTCCGCATTACTTAAGTGGGATCTCAGATTTCATGTCCACAACTCTGTTGTGGTCAAGTCAAGGTCATCCTTCAAGTCACAATTCATTTTGAAAACATCTGGCAACGGAACAGTATGGCCACTCCAACTGTCCATAACCACGAACATGGCTATTCGAATAGTTTGACACTCTGCAGAGATTGTACACTTTCACCACAAAATTCTATACATCCGTTAGGGGTAACCCTGAATCATCATACTTGGTATGCGGATAATCAATCCTAACCTTTCAATTACACACCCAAGTATAGGCACCTCCCCTATGATCTTGGCCTCCCAGCCATGACCATCTGTCATCCTAGTCACTGCATAGGTGGACATTCATCACGAGGTAGCCTCAGCTTAACCTCTTCTACAAGGGAACCCATACTAAGACATATAAACTTCGAGTCAAGCCCTACCCAACTCAGGTAATGTGGTTGTACGGTAAAATTGGAATGGTATCGCATCCGAACCCAACCATCAGTTTTATTAAAGTCAAGGCTCATGCCTCAAGAGTTTTATCATCAAACCATTGTGTTTCATAACACATGTCAAAAAATTTCAATAGAATGAAGTATCATTCCAAGGTTATCATAATCATTTTTACCAAGTATTCCCATCTAAAGTAATCAAGTTTTAACTTAGCACTAGCCACTAATGTTTGAGGGTATCACTATTGAGGGGTGCTAACCAAGTATAAGTATCCATGGCTAGTTCTAGGAATTTTATAGTATCCATCCTTTTTCCACTAATCAGAATTCATTAACTTAGTAAGGAACTGTAATAAAGGGGAAATCAAAGCTTGGAGTAAAACTGGGAATGGTAAGGTTGCATCTCAAAGGTGTGTATATGGTATCTGTACAATTTAGCTTGCATAGCTAAAATTGCATGGATAGCTTGCAGAGTGGGCTTGCCTTGACCTATGTAGTTGTTGAAGTTTTTCTCCTCCTCCTCGAAGTACTCCTCCTTGGTGTAGCCCGGGTCGGTACTAATGTCTATAAATACATTCAATGTACACAATCACCAAACCACACTTAACTACACCTATTTAGCACACAAGGGCTCACACTAGATGATCTAGCATCATCTCAATCATCATATGGAATATTAACATTTTCTTATTCTTCTTATTTTAGAAAAGTAATTTCTACTCATTTAATATCTTTAAGATTTAATATTCCCCAATTAAAAATAGGGGTTCATATTGACACATGTCATCACCACCTACTTCAATACTTGGGAATGTGATTTAAAATGATGGTCATGCATTACAAGATTTAATATCACTATTTAATAATAATAAAATGACTAGAAAAGCCTATATAGCATTCTTTAAATCATGGTCCATGTTTAATATCTGTGAAACCAAATATTTTTACATATTCAAGTAGAGCATGGCAAATGTGATTTTTGAGAGTTGGAATCAACTCAAAAGCATTTATGGTTGATTTTATAAAAATGTTTGAAGTGACCAAAGCCTCTGTCATGTTATTTTTAGTCTAGGTGATCTATAGTTTCAATTAATTTGAATACAACAGGAGTGGATAGATATTTTAAATACCTTTCTAGCAAAATTTGAATCAGGATATCTATTTGAATTGAATCTTGAATCTACTGACATAATATGGTTTTAACTAAATTGGCCAAATTCTATTTGATTCAATGGGCTCTACGCGGGAAACTAAATGGGCCGGCCCAACTGCACAGCGCTGGTGCAGCAGGCTGCTGACAGGACGGTCCCATGTGTCAGCGACTAATTCTAAACGAAATGGTATCTAGCAATCCTAGCCCTACGATTAGAACAGGATCCTACGGCTGAGGTTCATCGTCTACGACGAACAGCTCCGGCGAGATTCTAACCCTAACGCGGCGGTGCGGGTCGCTGGGGACTCACCAGGGCTCCAGCTAAGGTCAGCGATGGGGGCGAACGATGTTGGAGATGACGGTGGTTCGAACAGTGGTCATGGTGGCTCCTGGGCTAGCTCCAATCAACGGCTTCCTTCCTCAACTACAGCGGCGGACTCCGGCCAAATTCTAGCGTCGTGGTGCTCGTCTTGCTCCAGGGAAGGGTTGGTGAGGTTCCTGGGTGAGTGGGGAGTGGAATTGTGTGGAGAATGAGGTATGGGGTGGCCTCTATTTATACCCCCGCGTCGAAGGCAGGGAGGCATGGTCAGGCTCCGGTGACGACGTTGCTACAGGTCTCACTGAGCATGGCAAATGGCCTAGGTCGATGCGGGGTAATACGGCGATCGTCACGTGAGTGACGGCACAGCAAGGGGTGGTCTCTGTCGGTCGGGCGATGTCGGTGCTCTGTTCAGGTACGCGGGCGTTTATCACTTGGTACGGTGGTCACGGGGCGCGCGGAGATGAACCATCATGTCTAGGAGGTCACTAGTGCCACAACGACTGCGGGTACGAGGGGAGAGAGCGAGGCATGACAGGTGCGTGCAAGGCAGCTGCAGCTCTCCGTCGTGTGCTCGGCATGGCAGAGGCTTACCCCTCCTCGCCTCGTTGTTGGTCAAGGGGTGGACAGGGGTGGCCGTGAGGTCATGGCTACTTGCTGGACATCGTGGGAGAGGGCGGCATGGCGGACAACGACCGGTTCATGCTCGGCTGGCATGGCCTGCTCGGTACAGGCGTGCCACTGGTGCAACGATGGAGATGAGGCTCTCCACTGCATGACCAAGTACCAAGGATGATCATGGACAAGTAGTGGAGTGGAATTGAGGTACAAGAGATTATCAAATGATTGATCACAAACAGTAGATAGTTGGTAGTTTTACTGTGCCTGCCAGGTGTTTAAACAAATGGCCGCATGACATCTTTTGAATTTTTGAAATATTTTTGGTGAGTGATCTGAGTACTTGCTTAGTAGTCTATGGTTGCTGGGATTTTTCAAGTGGAAGTGGTTTGAATGGTTTTTGAAAAGTGATGATCTAGGCATATGAACTTGATTCAATTTTGAATTGCCCCTTAAATAGATTTGAACATAGTTTATGTGACTTTGTAAGGTTTGCTTGGGTTCACTTTTACTTGGTCTAGCAAGGGGTGAAAAGAACTAGAATTGTTTCTGTTAGAATTCTTTTACTATAGATGCCCAAAGTGTGCTAGTGAATAAGTTTGGCCAAAATGACCATATGTTCATATGTCTTATATTTGATTTTTCTTTTAATTTATTTTGCTTGGAAGTGATCTAGATGATGTAGTATTCATCTTCAAACTAATCCTTATCATTAGTCATAATAAATAATGGCAATTGCAAGCATTCATACACTAATGCACATCACACATGCACTCATATAGATTTTAATAGTAAAAGTTTTTGTTAACCCTAAACTTGGGTGATTATATCTTGATAAGCTTGATTAATATTTTTGGGATGTTACACCCGTGATCTTCTCGCGAGGGGACGAGTGGGACGATCCTTGAGACAACCCCTCAAGAAGCATGTGGAACCTCCGGTTGCCTCTCCGAGGGACTATGCTAGGGAAAAACACATCCTGCGATCACCTCCTTAAGGGACTTACGGGATGGAATCGAACGTACAGAGCCCACGACCATATTATCGAGGGGCCTAAGGGATAGGTACAAGACTCGTAACCCTCTCTTGAAGAGGGAGGCGAGGAAACCTACGGGAAAACCCCCCATGAGGCCCCCGCAGGATGTAAATACCGGAGATTGCTTCAACGAGGGATCGACAGGAAGTTAAGGCCTCATGGCGGGAAAGGTACCCTTACATGTCTTATCAAAGAAACATCAGGTCTCAAAGTGCTTCACGAGTGTTACATGGACAAGAGTCAAGCCACCTCAGCAGTGCCATCAGAGCTCGCCTTGTCGAGACTTTCTTCTTCCACCTCTATAGCAGAGTCATCCGAGCCATTGGCGTCGGCTCGCTCCTCGTCACCTACCTTGCACATAAATGCCTTTACCAACAGGTTGACGAGCGAGGAGACCCTTTCCTGGAGAGCTGGCACAGACGTCGGCGGCCGCACAGCTTGGGAATAGTCAAGGTCAGGCGACAGCTGCGGAAGGTTGGTGAAGAGGGACCTCCCTACATTGGTCAGCATTGCCTGACACTGTGAGGAAATGAAGTTATCCAGGACCTGCACCGCCGTGCTTAAGGGTCTTAGAACCCTACGCGCAAGCTCCAGGGACACCTCGACCTCACGGCCGGAATGAAGCTCCGACGCGACGAAAACTTCAACCCCCAGGAGAGGGAGGATCGTGGCGCCCTGTTCAGCAAGGGAGGAGAAGGACTTGCGCTGGGCCTCCAGCGCCTCACGATCTTCTCGCTCGCGATCCTCCCTAGCCCGTGTAGTAGCAGACATGGCCTACTTCTGGGACTTGATTTCACTTCGGAGGTCCTCAGCCTCCTGAAGCGAACCCTTCCAGAGCTTCTCCTCTACCTCAAGGGCACTACGGAGCTTCGAGCTCTCCCCCTGCTCCCGAGCGAGGGACCCCCAGGCTTCCGACAACTTGGCATCAACCTCCCAAGAGTGAGCCTCAAGCTCCCTCTAACATTGGGCCGCTGCCGCCTCATGAGCGGAGACGCCTCTCCATGGGAAGATAAGGCATTCCCGAGATGGTAGGTCTGGGCCTGAGCATCATCACTGATCTTCTCCGCTCGTGCCGAGGCATCTCGGAGCACACCCTCCATGTCAAGGTGGGCACTCTCCTGCTCAGACTCCACCGCCTTCTGGGCTCCCGCAAGCTGCTCTCGGTCCAGGATCAACTGGCGGTCCTCACGGACCGTGGGAGCCAGGAACTGGTCTAGCTCAGCGCGTACGCCAAAAACGAGCTTTCCCAGGAGCTCGGCACGTGGGGAGTATCCCGGCTCCACCACAACCAGCTCTCGGGACTCACTGTACCGCTCGCCAGGAGGAGCCTCCTCAGGGGCATCTGACTGGCGCCCAGGAGTCAAGGGGGCTGGCCTAGGGGATGCGCTGCCTTCTGGACCTTGGACTGGGTCCATCTTGGGGCCACCTGAGCGCTGGCCAGGGGCAGGCCCTGAGCCGATGGGAACCCCGCTCCCTAGAGACCACAGAGCGGCGGTCATGTCTACCGTCGGCACAACACCCGCAACCCCGTCCTCGACTAGGGGAGCGGCTTCAGGGGGAGCCCTGAGGGTGGTCCTCGACTACCTCATCCACCTCTCCAACCAGTAGCGTTGAGGAGTAAGTGACGGAGATCATGCGTGGCGAGGAGGCCACCGCCCTCTCCTTGGACACAACCGGTGCAACCTGGACCTTCCCAAGCAGGTCCAAGGGGTGCACCACCGGTCGGACCTTCTGGTGGTGGTTCCCTTTACCTGCGGCTACTTTCGTGGGAGGCCTTCACTATAGAGGTCCTCCGGGTGAGATGGGACTCAAAGATTTGGAAAGGAAGGAGGGCCGGCTAACGGCTTACCTAGTAGCACCCCTAGTCAGGGGCCGCACAACCCAGTAACTCTGGATAGCGCCAAGGGGAACAAAGATCCCTACAGGGCGAGATCCGCCGCTTCCTGATGTGACTCCCTCTAGAGGGGAACTCTCCTCCCAAGTTTGCTTCCTTCGAGGCACCTCCTGAGGGTCCGCCTTGACGACAGAGTCTCCCGTGCATGCAGCCTCCCCCGTAGTGGCCTCAAGAGGGGCCTCGAATAGGGCTGCGACGGGAGAGTTCGTGTCCAAGGGATTTGGATGCTTGCCCGTGTGGCCAGGAGACATAATGCCCCACTCATCGAACTTAGGAAGCAAGGCATAGATCTCCGCCCTAGGAGGATCAAGATAGAGGGGAAAAACCCCCTCAGGAAGCTCAGAGGTGACGGAGGTGTGCAGGAGCTCATGGATAAACCATGTCATGACAAGGTCATCGAAGACGCCATCCCCCAGGCTCAGGTGGTCTGGCGCGGCAAAGTCCTATAGATCTTTGCTGGGCTTCTACAGTGGAGCAATCCTAAGGCGAAGGAACTCCATGGAAACAAGAGGCTCCGTCAGGCCGGAGGAGTTGAGCAGCTTGCTACAGGCGACCAGGGCATCAACCTTGTCCCCCTCCAGGTTCGTCATGGACCATCGACTACTGACCTTCTATGCCAGTGTGGTGGGAGGCGAGGGTTGTCCTCCTGCACATCCATCAGGAGCCAACGCTTCTAGAAGTCCTCCACGTGTTTCTACCAACCCATTTGGGGCCCGAACGACCCCTCCTTCATGAAGGAGGCGCAACCTGCGAGAGGTGGAGGTGATGCAGAGAGCATACATCTGGCGCAACAACACCACCAAAGGCTTCACCCCTATGAACATATCGCACTAGCAGGCGAAGATGGCGAGGGTGGTGACGGAGTTGGGATGCAGGTGGAGGGCGTAGATCTGGTAGTGCTTCAGAACCGCCATGAAGAAGTGGGAGAACAGCGGAATCAACCCCGCAATGATGGTGTGGTAGAAGAACGGGCGCACGGGGCCAGAGAGGCTCACCGGATCCAGAGACCTGGGCCACACCCGGGTCTCCCCCCACTTGTTCTAGTTGGAGGCGAGCTATGAGAGACATTGTTCAAGACCCGAGTTCATACAGATTCTGGAGGGCATCAGCACCTCCCCGTCTCCTCCTCCTCTTCCCCTTGAGGGGGCTAGCCGGAGGCAGTTTCTCCTTCGCTGCTACCAGAGCTACCCGATGAGACATTGTGCGCGACAAGTGTTGGCGGTTGACTAGGGGAGGGAAGCGCGAGCAAGAAGGCAAAGAAGAATATATATCGGCATGAAAGGGCTACCCCTTCCTTATAGGACAAGATCGGGTCCAGACAGACGTGCACCTTTCGAGAAGGCTTCTCGGGAACCTAGAGCAACACGCATCCCGCAGAGTGCCAACCGTCAGACTAGCCGTCCAACCCTTTAGCACCACGGGTGTGGAGCTTGGGCCGAACACCTGGGGGCTACAGTCGGATAGCTGCTATAGGGGGTACCCTTGATCCGTCCATGTCTTCCCTATATGGCAAGGCTCGAGCAGTCCCCGCGAGGAAATGGATGCTTCCCTCTCGAGGGGCATCTTGCCAGACCCTCCTGAAAACTTCCATAGGGGAGAATTGCTCGGGATATATCCGACAAGACCATGACTCCTCAGGAGGGGAGCAGAGGCGCCCATCAAGGGAAGATGACAAGAACAACAGTGGCATTGGATGCCTCCGCTATGCGGTCCCGAAAGCAAGGCCTTTGGTCAAAAACGAGGCAGACAAGGTCTTGGCTAGCCGGATGGATGACCTCAACACGAGCAGGATAGTCCTTGTCTACTTTGGTGCAAGAAGGAGAGCAAGCAGCGCCATATGAAGACAAGTGACACTAAAGGGAGGACACTTTATCAGCGACGAAGAAGCACCCGGCATCCAAGACCTGGTCCACCAAAGAGCAGTCCTGTAGACCAGGACCTCAAGGGTGGCACTGTGGTGACCCTTCCGACCGATAGACCGGGGAAAGAGGCCCGTCGCCGCCCTATATAAGGAGCCATTCTCCTACCTTAGAGGGGATCGATCCTTGAGATCTAAAACCCTAGACTTTCATCCTCCATTGTACCCTCGCGAAGCACATGAGCAATACAAGAAAGCAGGAGTAGGGGCTTTACCATCTCACGAGGATCCTGAACCTAGGTAAAAACCCGTGTTACCTCTCTGCCATGTGCTTTCTCTACCGTCGCTGCCGTCAGCGAGTTTCCTTAGACCCGCATGTTCAGCCCCCTCTTGAATGAAGGGATTGTTAGACCCTAGTTTCTTTCGTAGGACAAATCTCCGATAGCCTCTGTAATGATATGGTAACTGTTATAATTTTAGTATGGTGAGATACTCTCAAGAATTATAACAAAGTGGGAGCTCCATAGACCTTGGCGCTACACAAATGGAATGATAGAGATCATACCATGATGCACAAGATAGTGATCAAGTGTAAGAACCATATCATATCACTTTTACATATGATGTTTGCATCTTATTTATGCTTATGTCTAGCTTAGAACTTGGCGATAGAACTATAAGATGATCCCTCCTACTAAATATCAAGATAATAATATGTTCTTCCTTAGTATGCAATGTTAAGAAAGTTTGTTGTTTTGGAGCACCACGTGATGATCGGTTGTGATAGACTCTACGTTCACATACAACGGGTGTAAGACAGTTTTACATACGTGAGTACTAAGGTTCTTACTTGGCGAGCCTAGCATGTACAGACATGGTCTCGGAACATGAACTGAAAGGGAAAGCACAAGTCATATGGATGATATGATGCTCATATGATGCTCGGCATTAGAGCCGCGCCACCACTCGTGATGATCGGTCAACTAAATCAAAGTGAATTTGCATAGTTTGTTATAGTCACTGGCATTCATTTACTACCTTGTGTTTAGCTATGATTGAGATAACTTAACTAGGATTCTAGAATTTTTACTTTGCGAACTGGTATCATATTGTTTTATGAGTGTCAATCTGAAGTTTAAAGTACTATTGCAAAATTTTAGCAAAACCTCACTTAATCCATGAAATTCAATAAGTATTATTGAATCAAGAGTAAAAAATTCTAGTGTTAGTATCCAAGTATCATTCTTGCCTCCTTGATCTTTGATATTTGAAAGTTGTTTCAGTATCAAGGTTATCCAGGAGCTAAAAGAATTGTTTTAGAAACTATCATCCTTGAAAGATATTATGATATCAGAAACAATGTTTGGTTGCAATATGAGAGGATATAATTTTAGTGAGATACATGTTCTTAGATTGTATGAGAATTTGGAAAGGTTGGAGATGTTAGGCATCCTGATCTCCCAAAAGGTTTTGGGAACTAACATTATATTCGTGATTACCTTTATAAGCTATAGTAGCTTGATCATGAAAGTTGTCATGATAAGGATGGATAAAGTATATAGGTAAAATGTTTACTACATTAAAAGGTTACTAAAAGGAATGAAATTTGAAAGAACGCCAAACATTTGATGATGGTGATCAAGTTCAAAGTGCAAGTCCAAAGGTATTAGTATTTTATGTTTCATATGTATGGAACCACTATTGATGTTGATAGTTTCTTTTGAAAGAGAAAAGGAAATGCTGAAAGAGAATCTTGGAAATATTTGACAGAAAAGAAAAGACTAGAAATGTCTAGCTTAGGTATATAAATGATATACACGTTATGGGTGTATTCTTTGCTTGTTAAACAATGTGGTTGTTGGGTATTGAATACCGGTATTGGATACTCAATTGGTTGGTGTGAAATGTTACACATAGCAACACAATTTATGAACTACAATGGCCTAAGTAACTAGCAAAAGAAAATGTGATGATGTTCATCGAAAACAAATAAAGTGTTATTGTGTTTCTTGTTGAAATCAAAGCTTCCCTTCAAGTTTTGTTTTTAATAATTGTTATTTTGTTCCGGTATTATGAGAACGATGGTTGTTCAAATAATTACCGTATTCCATTAAATATGGATGAACTCTTACAAATCTAGTTGGATAAATCACGTCCATAAACACTTATGCTAAAGTGTCGTAAGACAAATGATTGGAATATCACTTATGAGCAACACTGCATTTTAAATCATATCAGAAAGAAAACATGAAGAAACTCCATGTTGATGGAATTTTGGAGTCCTTTTGATTTTTGAATCAATTGACACTTGTGAGAATTTCCTAGAAATGCTTTAAATTTTGTTCATAGTCCAAAGAGGAACAAACGACTAATTTATTGGACATTCCGCATATTGATGCATATAGTCCATTATATGTAGCCGTATGTGGTGGATCATTCAAACTTCATATACTTTAACCAAAGATTTGAGTGAATATGTGTATATTTACTTAATCAGGAAGAAGTATGAAACATTTGAAAATGTTCAAATGCTTTCAAGATGAAGTGGAAAATCATTGTAACGAGAAAATAAAGAATTTATGTTTGGATCATAAAGGAAAACGTTTGAGTTACAAGTTTAGCAAAAACACCTAAGATTCAAGGAATCGTTCCATATGTTTCCCAATAAACCATAGGATTATGGAGTATTCGAGAGATATAATCAAAACTTGTTTGATATGATAGGATCAACGGTGTTATTTATGAAATCACCATTATATTTGAAGATTAAGCTTTAGTGAGTATCGCTTTTACACTAAAAAGATCTCCATCGTGATCCGTTGGAATGACACCATATAAGTTATGGATTGGGATAAAACCCAACTTGCCTTTTATTAATTTTTGGTATGCTAGGCATAAGTGATATGTTTGCAAGCAAAATCGGATAAGCATGTCTTTGTAGGTTATCCCAAAGAAAAGTTGAGTATTCCTCCATAACATGGAAGACAAAAGTGTTTGTCACTTAGAACGTCAATTTTCTTGAGAAGGATTTTTTCGCGAAAAGTTAAGTGGGAGGACAATAGAACTTTGATAAGGTTATTGAACTTTAGCTATATGTGCGAAGTCGTGTAGCACCAGAAAGTGTCCCGGAGGCAGCCATAATGCTCATAGCTCCCCTACCTCAAAGTTTGTGGTCATGGAGATCTAAGTTCCTATTGAACCGTGTAGGTCGGGTAAACAATCAAATACTAAGATTTGAGATTAAATCATTATTGTTTTACAATGATGAAATAACTACACACAAAGAAGCAATGATGGGCGATGACTCCGGCAAATGGCTTGAAGCCATAAAATCCATGATAGTTCCATACACGAGAAACCAAGTTACTAAACTTGGAAGATCCTCTGAAAGGCACAAAGCCTATCCGTCATATTTGAATCTATAAAGAAACATACATGGATTTTTCACATCTATGAAATTGTCGACATGTCTGTAAAAAGTTTACAACAAGGTTCATGGAGTTTAATACGACAAGATTCGATCTTTCGTAGCGACATTAAGTCTGAATGGATTAGATAGCAACCACTACATATGTCAATTATTGTATATGTAGTTGAATAAACAAAATAACGTTCTTCTAATAGAATGGTTACCTAGGACATGTACATGACACGGTCCAATGTGTTTTGTTAAATCAAAGGATGTTAAAAAGGCATGCAAACTTCAATAGTTGAAGTAAGCATTGCGGAGTTGGAATCTTCACCGTGATGTTTATGTTAAAATGTTTAATTTCATTAGAGACGATGAAGATCCTCGCATTTGCAAGAATTTAAGTGGAAGCACTGAGAAATGTTTCTAATACATTGTGTATAATACATATTGTTGATTGGAAATGATGTATCTCTTATTAACACAGGTTAAGAAATTCATTGAAACTAGATTTGGATGAAAGACTTTGGCAAAACCCAAATATTAGGCATCAATGCATATTTGGATAGATTGAGATGCTAGTATGGTTATGCCAAATTTACATAGATCAAATATTGAATGAGTTCAATATGGAAACAACGAGAAAGGTTCTTGCCACATGGAAAAAGGTTGAATCAAGATTCAATTATTTTGACACTTGGTGAGTAAAATCACATATATATGTTGATAATCAAGATTCGAGTATTTTGACACTTGGTGAGTAAAACCACATGGATATCTTGATAAATGAGATTCAAATGTTTTGACACTTGGTGTCATGGGAATGACCACAGCAGTCGCTACCAGGGGTAGCGATTGGAAGGTTTTGGGGCAAGAGCGGGCAGCCATCTGCAGAGCGAGATGAGGGCAAAGACATAGGGACTTACCTAGGTTCGGCCCCCATAGGGTAAATAACTACTCTTGCTAGATTGTATTATCGAGTGAGTACAATGGTGGCGAGCTCGGTGGCTATGTAGCCAGTTAATGGGGTGTATGATGGAACGTGAGTACAAAGAGTACCCTAGCAATCCTTATATAGGGGGTGCCTCGCTAGGGTTTACTGATATACAACTGAATCAGTTAAGGACTCGGAGGATTCGACCTAATACGACTGGGCCTAGCTACGCTTCTTGGCCTCCATCTTCTAGTCGCCAGGCTTCCTTTCCAATCGCATTCCAGTCGCCGTCCTGTAGGCCTACTCGCAAAGGCCCTGGTCTAGTCAAAACGTCATGTTGGTCATACCCCCTTCGGCATATCCCCATCAGTAGTCCCCGAGGCCATTGTTGGTTCGGCGCAAGTGTTCATTTGGCAGTCGGAGTAGGTGAGACCAATTTGGACACCCAGTCAAATCGGCAATGGAGTCCCTCAATGAAGGAAGGAGTCTCTCCAGCGCATCTTCAGTCGCAGCATCGGCAAATGGAATTATGCTCGAGTTGCTGCGCCCAGTCGAATGAACGAGGCACATAAGCAGGCGAGTCGAGTGAATGAAGTTGGACCGTCAGTTTGGTCAAAATAGCCATTGGGTAATCCAAGAACTTCGGCGAAATTACCGCGAGGTAACAGCTACCCCGGGATTTGCAGGTAATGCGCCTTTATAAGGATAATGGCAGGGTGAGTTGCGAACCTTCTCTACATTTCTCTGCCCCCACACACCTTTAGTCTCCCCATCTTCTTCCGATCTCGAATCTTCGGACCGAGCGGCTTTGTTCTTCTTCGATGGCGCCTCTGAAGGATCTATGGGGAAATCAAAGTGCACCACCGCCTCCCTGAAGTCTTTCCAGGACGCGGGCATCTTTGCAAAGGGCATTGGCGAATCCCCGCGTCGAGCGAGATGGAACCCAAGCCCCTCCCCGGGGAGTTCATCTATTTCCAGAGCCATCTGGACAAGGGGGCTTGGTTCCCCTCCCCAATTTTCTTCTGGCAGTTCTGATCGTATTACGGGATCAAGGCGTCAGATCTGGGACCGCATATCATGGAGCAGCTCGCGATCTTCATCGCCTTCTACGAATGTTATCTTGGATGCCGCCCCTACTTCCCCTTATGGCTGGACCTTTTCCATGGTCGCCTCAGCCGCGAGGGGGTCGGCGTCCCGGTCCTAGCGGCAGGCGAAGTCACCTTTCAGCTGAAGCCCAAGGCCATGTTCTTGAAGCTACTGTTACCAAAGAAGGCCACAAGCGAGTGGAAAAAGTTCTGGTTCTATGTGACGGAATCCACCCCTGACGGTGAGGTGGTGCTCCCGATGTACACCGCCGAGCGGAGTGAGCCGTGCCGGCTGTCCGTGACCAACCTCCCCGACAACAAGAGGATGGCTGTGGACGAGATGCTGACCTAGTTCCAGGAGCTGAAAAAGGAGGGCTTGGAGACCATCAACTTGTACAATTGCTGGCTCAGGCGGCGAATGGTTCCATTAGCCACCCGAGCCCACAGGATGTACTAGTACACCGGCAAGGACGATGTCACAAATGCAAGCAAGGCGGAGTGGGAAACCAAGGACTATATCGCCACGCTAAAGAGGGTCACAAACGCGGAGTAATCCGACTGGAAGGCCGATCTCACCCCGTATACCACTAGGAAGCATCAGGCCCCTACGGTGAGTCTCTCTGTCTTGTAATTTCATTTATGCAGTCGCAGCCCTGTAGTCATAGTCTTTTGGTCACATTTGCCAATTGACCATTATTCCTTCTGTATTTGCCAGTTTTTCCAAGTCCTCGAGAATTGGCTTCCACCGCTCGATGAAGAGGTTCCCATGGAGCTTGAGGAGGAGGAAGAAGAGTCCTCCGACAGCGAGGAGGAAGTAATGGAGGTCGCCGCGCCCATCCCCGCGGCTCAAAAGACCCACATGCAGAAACAACGTGAAATTGAGGCAAGCCGTAGCCTCGAGGAGCGTGAAAGTGATGACGACCTTGTGCAAGAGCACACCTCTCGTTGCATGGCTATGCCGGAGAAGCCTACGCCAAAGCCGAAGTTGCCTATGAAGAAGCCGATGATGAAGTAGTCGTCGCCACCCAGGTCGGTGGCATTGTTCGAGTCAGACGAGGAGACCAATGAGGAGGAGGCCAAGGTTATGACAAAGATTCCAGAGGATCCAAATGCAATGATGGAAATGTTGGCCATGGACGCGGCTGTGGAATTGGTGGTTCCACACGCCACGGTCGCGCCGACAGTCTCGGCCACCCCAGAGCCAGGGACTGCTGCAACCATAGGGTCGGGAACCCCACCACCGACGGAGGCGCCTGTATCTTCCAGGACAGAGATTCCTAGAGCCACAACCTCGACGTCGAAGAAGCCCGCGGTGTCGTAGGCCACGAGTGTATTCGAGAAAGGGCTCACATGTTGGTTGGGTTTAGAGCTGGAGAAGCCTTCCCACATCAGCATCGGCTTGCACGTTCTCCCTGTTGCCAAGTAAGTTTGTAATGTTTTATTTCTCATGTCTTGGCACGTTCTTGTATTGTCAGGTTGCTGATCGTGTTTGATCTCATAGGACTGGTGCCAAGAAGATCGACCGCTCTTCGGTGGCCAAGGTTCCGGCAGTCGACACCGAGGGGGAGGTCGACACTTCCAAGAAGAGGAAGGTCGCCGAAGTCGAGGCGTCGGGTGAAGGCACGAAGAGGATAAAGGAGGGCAACTCCACTACCGTCGTGGAAGAAGATATGGGGAAGGGCGGTTCTGCCATTCGTGCTGAAGGTGAAGTTGTCGCCAGCTCGGAGCTGAGCAAACCTACCATGCCATCGGAGGCGCCGGTGCCTGCAGCCAGCGCTCCGACAATGATGGCCATGACGTTCCCTCGCTTTGTGGCAAAGGCCTTTGCCGCGGCTACTAGAACACAGTCGCCACAAGTTCCTTAGGTCGTTGATGGTGATGCCAGGCAACGTCACAGGCGTACATTGTTTGTGGTTGCTTCAGCAGATGCGAGCGAGCTTCACAGCATGTTAGGTGCTGCTATACAGGTATTTCCAGTCCTCGAGGGTATAGTCTCTGAATTTCAACGGCTAGACACTTGTAACTTTAGTCGTCCAGTCCCCGAGGGTCTAGTCGCTGAATTTCAGCGGCTAGACACTTAGAACTTTAGTCGTCCAGTCCCCGAGGGTCTAGTCGTTGAATTTCAGCGGCTACACATTAGAGATTGTAGTCGTTCAGTCTCTTATTGTTTTCTGCCTTCAGGGCCCAAGAAGGGAATCGTCCGATCGGCAGGCCGTGAAGGAATGCTTGGAACGCGACATGCAGATAACATAGGAAGCCAACCGGCGAATCCAAGCATCTGCTGGTAAGTTGATTTTATCTTGATGAACTTGGACTTTTGATGTTGTGCAAAGATTGAACTATGGTCCTCTTATCCTTTAGATGATCTTCCTACTACAATTGCCATGGCCGACTGATGGCTCAGTGTTGACGTGGGAGTTTCTTCTTCTTTGTTCCCCGGTAACAGCACCAGAAAATGCTGGTGCGGTGTTGATGTAGAGCTCGTTGGGAACTCCAAGAGGAAGGTTTGATGAGCATAGCAGCAAGTTTCCCTCAGTTATGAAACTAAGGTTTAATCAAATCAGTAGGAGCAAGGAAACACCCCAAAGGTGTTGCTAGCTGAGCCTTGGTAGGGCGCACTACCGATGCTAGTAGCAACGTGGAGACCTGCACAACACAACCACAGAACTCTGTCCCCAACTTGCGATGAGGTTGTCAATCTCTCTATGTTTTGATGAAAACAAAGGATTAAACGTATCGAATAGAAATAAGTAATAGTTTGCAGAAAGTCAACACAAAGCAGTGAACAGTTTGTAGATTGAATGTAAAAGAAAGGACCGTGATCCATAGTTCACTAGAGGTGGCTCTCCTTAAGATTGATAACATGTTGGGTGAACAAATTACAGCGGGGCAATTGACAAACATCGAGAAAGCAATACATGCATATACTAATCATCTTGACTCCTTTGAGACTTGATTGGGCATTACAACATCATACATAGACCGCCATCCAACTGCATCTATGACTAATAATCCACCTTCAGGTTATCATCCGAACCCCCTCTAGTATTAAGTTGCAAGCAACAGATTATTGCTTTACGAATTGCATGTAAAGTAAACAATACGATTGTTCTATGGACAAAGGATTGTTGTTTTCTCCCTAGTAGCAACAGCACATCTAGTACCTTAGAGATTTCTGTCACTTCCCCAGATTACTAGAGGCATGAACCCACTATCGAGCATAAATACTAACTCTTGGAGTTGCTAGCATCTACTTGGCCAAGATAGCTACTAACAACGGAAAGCATGCAAGATCACAAATAACAAAGACATGATAGAATCAATAATCCATCTGAAATAGCATCTCAATATTCATCGGATCCCCGCAAACACAACATGCAGAATTACAAATAGATGATCTTGATCATGAACGGAGCTCACAAGATCTAGACATGAAAGCACAAAGGAGGAGAACCAGCCATCTAGCTACTTCATGGATCCGTAGTCCAAGGATGAACTATTCACGCATCACACCGGAGGCTTGCATGGTGATGAAGAAGGCCTCTAGGGTGAATTACCCTCGTCGGCAGGGTGCCCGGAAGAGCTTCAGATCCCTCCCGATCTAGGGATGGAGATGACGTCGGCTACCGACTCTTTCATGGATTTTTGATCGGGTACTTAGGGTTTTCGTCTCGAGGGCATCTTATAGGCGGAAGGGGAGGCCGAGGGGGTGCTTGGGCTAGCCACACCACCCCCTGGCGCGGGCCAAGCCTGGCCGCGTGGCCAGGTGGTGTGGCCGCCCTTTGGCCCTTCTCCGTCTTGTACTCTAGCATCTGATAACTTTCGGAAAAATAGGCACTTTGGCTTTTGTACCGTCCAATTCCGAGAATATTCATTTTTTGACTTTCCTGGAACCAAAAACAGCAGAAAACAGGCAGCTGGCACTATGGCTCTTGTTAATAGGTTAGTCGAAGAAATCATATGAAAAGTACTCCAAAGTGTGGACAAAACACAAGAAAGTGGATTAAACCAAGCATGGAACATCAAAAATTATAGATACATTTGCAATGTATCAACATCCCCAAGCTTAACTCATGCTCGTGCTCGAGTAGGTAAGTGATAAAAAGAAAGAATAATTTTTGAGGTGACATGCACCATCAAAGACTTGATCAAAGTATTTGTAAAGCATTCAAAGTTGGGATAATAGTACTTCAATCATGTCATGAAAGATAAAGTTCTAGCAATAAGACAAAGAAACTATGATGCAACATGAAAATGCACAAACAAAAGATTCATGAATAACAATGCTTTGCAAGACGTTTGTTTGTGTCACATAAAGAAAACATAGCATAATAGTATTCTTCTTGTCCCTCAATAGAGTAGCAAATATAAATGCATAGGACACCTTCAAAGTTCATAAGAGTGACTAGATACAAATAATTTAAAACAATCAATATCAAGTTCTGCATCAATCAACTAGTCTTGGGACAATGCACATAGAACTAAGAATGGCCACTATGCTCTCAAAGTAGGTGCATAAAGATAGAAGGTGGAGACTCAATATAATGGTGGAAGAAAGGATTCAAGTCTCATAAAGAGCTTCCAAAAATTATGGTACTTATAGCCTTCAGCTCTCATTGCCCCTATCATAAGCATCTTGAAGTGATTAAGGTTAAAGTGAACAAACTATGGTGTACATGCTTGATGAAGTATAAGTTAGAAATCTCATGTTCCTTGTATACGAGGGCCGCTCCTCATGCTACTCAAGTTTAGTCACCGGTAAGTTCTTGTCATCGTAAGTACATGTGTATCATAGAGAACCGCCAACGGGGTACCCCTTGCCCGATGATACGGAAGAATCCCCATATCAAAATGACAAGGCAAGCAGACAACGAGCATCTCAGCAATCTTCTTATTTACCATGGGAATATGGTGCCTTTTTCTCTCTTTCCTCTTTTCATAATCTTTTTTTTTCTCTTTTTTCTCAATATAGGACTCTTTTTTATATAAGAAGAATGCTTCATAGACAGCTCATTATGGTTATGCTGCAGGTTTCCACCATGTCAGCATGGAGTAGACCAGCGGCACAGGCGTTTCTCTAACACATATACATAACTCCATGGACTTACAAGCTCCCCTTTAATCTCACACCGACGACATCCATATACAAAAGAGCATGATATCAACTAGGTACAAGTACCAAGTGCAATGTTGAAAGCGTTCCCCATGAAAGCATGGTTCTACTAATTCCCAACAAATAAGTGCAAGCATATACAACATAGACGACACAATGGTTCAAGTTTATTAAGGACAAGAAAAGTAAAGTGTGCCATCAAGTTCGTGAGAAGTTTAATCACTAGTTTTCTCATAACAAGTTTAATTCGGAATGTCAACAAAAGCATGAATATACTTGGAATAGCATAAGCTAATAGGTAGGTATGGTGTACTCTTTGGAATAACTTGGTTTAGGGAGTTGGATGCATGAGTGGAACTCATACTTGGTTGTGGAGGCTAGCAAAAGACTGGGAGCGACAAACCAAGAGAGCAATAATGGCCATAATCATGCAGAGCGAAACATCATTGATCAAAGCATAAGGTGATACTACAAGTTGAAAACTAAAGGATCATAAAGGCTATGGTGACTTGAGATAGTCATAACATGGTGTGAGCATGCGCCAAGTCAACCCAAATAAAGCATCGAAGGAGATTACCACTATACTATGCTTTAATATGCTAAAACAACGCATGATTCATCCAAGGCACATTAAGAAATCTCAATTGTTTATAACAAGTCATGCTACATCAAAGAATACTAAGCATAAATCCAAAACAATGTCAAGCATGGCATGACAAAGCATAGGCTACAGTCAAAAACGAGCTCTTTTTACCACATAAGCATGAACTTTCCTACTCTTTTCCAAACCAAACCAAACTATTTGCAAACCAATGTATGAAAGAGGGGGTCCAACCAATTTATTCAGAAAACTAAGAAAACAAAAGAAAACGAAAATGAAAAATAAGACGCTCCAAGAACAACACAACTGTGCATGAAACAATAAAAATAAAGTGTTTGGAAGAAACCTGGGATTTTTATTGATGAAGAGGGGGATGCCTTGGGCATCCCCAAGCTTTGACGCTTGTACTTCTTGGATATTACTTGGGGTGGCACGCGTGGCATCCCCAAGCTTGAGCTTTAGTCCATCCTTCATCTCATTACTCATTCCTTCCATACACCTGAAATTTTTCCTTCATACAAAACTTCACACAATCTTATTAGCAACATTAGTGCACTCAAGATAAATAAGTCTTAAGGTTCAGTTATAACACCAAATAAATTTCCATTAGAACACTAGATACTGAAGCACTTCCCTCAAAAAGCTCAATTCCCCAAAAGAACTCAAAAAGGAACCAACAAGAAGCAAATGCAGAAAATGGGAGAAATCTGTGAAAACAGACCAGCAGGTAAAGACACATTTTTTCGAAGATCTTCTATTGCTCAAATCAAAAAGTGTTGAACTAACTAAAGTTAGATAACAACCTGGGGAAGAAGAACAAAAATTCACGCTTCAAAAATACGTTCATCGATTTTACACGAATTTTTACGGTGAAGCACAGAAATCTGTTTCGAGACAGCAACTTTCCCAATCATTACTTCTCTCTCATTAGAGGTTACTCTTGGCACAAAAAGCAAATAAAAAGGATAAGGAGCGGTTATTACAGAGGTAATAACTTCCAAGACTCATCTAAAACTTTTGGGTTATCTCCCAATAAGTACTTTTCTTTAACGCCTTTAAGTTAGGCATAAGAATCACGAAAGAATCAAGTGTTATCAAATGAAGAAGCATTAAAACCAAATTTCTTTCCCTTACCTCTCTTACTTTTATTACTAAAATTGGGGAAAATATGATTGTTTGGTGGATAAGAAAGATGCATGGTCCCCTTTCCCACATCTATTATTGCTCCAAGGAGTTCTAATAGGGACCTTCCAAGTGTAATTTGTCCTTTTCCTGCACATTCAATAACAAGATAACCAGTAGAAATCATTTTCCCAAGGATCTTTGTAAACACTCCTTCAGCTATTCCAATAGGTAATATGGTAGCATTATTAGCAAGAGATATTTCTTTTCCTCCTTCAGTAAGCCCCAAGTATTCAGAGATTCATAAATATCTTTGGGCATAAGACAAAATTCACACATGATATCACATCGAGCTTGAAAAGTTTCAGTGTTTATCTCAATCTTTACTGTAGGGAGCCCCTTCGATGGTTCAGAATTTATTGGGAAATAATTGTGATGCTCCCTAAGAGTATTATAGTAATCTTTTAAGCTAGTAGTGCTAGTCTCAAGAGTGTTCAATCTAGCAAATATTCTTGCGAAAGAAATATCAGTTTGGCTAGGAAAGTGGTAAGTGAGGATCAATTTCTTTATAGCATTTATAGCATCAGACTCATTACATTGGAGGAAATCTCCTCCCACAACAGCATCTAAGGCATACCTATAGCAAAGATCAATTCCAAGGTAAAAACCGCTAAGGAACAAATTTTGAGTCATTTTAGGCTTAGTTCTTTCATGTAGATCAGAGATTCTAGACCAAGCTTCCTTGAAACTTTCCTCAATTCCTTTTTTAAAAGTGAAAATCATTTCCTCGGGTGACATAGTGATTGGAGCAAAGCTAGACATAGTGGCAACTTAAGAAAGGAACTAATTTTTTAGTGTTTTTGAAATAAGAAAGCAAACTAGTAAAACTATTTTTTTGTGTTTTTGATAAACAAACAAGAAAACTAAGCAAATCAAAAATAAAAAAGTTAAGAGATTGGTTATGAGGGACTCCCCTTGTGAAGATGTCCTTGACTCCCCGGCAACGGCACCAGAAAAATGCTTGATGGCTCCATGTTGACGTGGGAGTTTCTTCTTCTTCGTTCCCCCGTAACGGCACCAGAAAAATGCTGGTGCGGTGTTGATGTAGAGCTCGTTGGAAACCCCAAGAGGAAAGTATGATGAGCACATCAGCAAGTTTCCCTCAGTTATGAAACCAAGGTTTAATCGAACCAGTAGGAGCAAGGAAACACCCCAAAGGTGTTGCTCGCTGAGCCTTGGCAGGGCACACTACCGGTGCTAGTACCAACATGGAGACCTACACAACACAACCACAGAACTTTATCCCCAACTTGCGATGAGGTTGTCAATCTCACCGTGTTTTGCTGAAAACAAAGGATTAAACGTATCAAATGGAAAGAAGTAATAGTTTGCAGAAAGTCAACACAAATCAGTAAACAGTTTGTAGATGGAATGTAAAAGAAAGGACAATTATACATAGACCGCCTTAAGATAGATAACATGCTGGGTGAACAAATTACAGCGGGGCAATTGACAAACATCGAGAAAGCAATACATGCATATACTAATCATCTTGACTCCTTTGAGACTTGATTGGGAATTACAACATTATACATAGACCGCCATCCAACTGCATCTATGACTAATAATCCACCTTCAGGTTATCATCCGAACCCCCTCCAGTATTAAGTTGCAAGCAACAGATTATTGCTTTATGAATTGCGTGTAAAGTAAACAATACGATTGTTCTATGAACAAAGGATTGTTGTTTTCTCCCTAGTAGCAACAACACATCTAGTTCCTTAGATATTTCTGTCACTTCCCTAGATTACCAGAGGCATGAACCCACTATCGAGCATAAATACTAACTCTTGGAGTTTCTACCATCTACTTGGCCAAGGTAGCTACTAACAACGGAAAGCATGGAAGATCACAAATAACAAAGACATGATAGAATCAATAATCAATATGAAATAGCATGTAAATATCCATCGGATCCCCGCAAACACAACATGTAGAATTACAAATAGATGATCTTGATCATGAACGGAGCTCACAAGATCTAGACATGAAAGCACAAAGGAGGAGAACCAGCCATCTAGCTACTACATGGATCTGTAGTCCAAGGATGAACTACTCACGCATCACACCGAAGGCTTGCATGGTGATGAAGAAGGCCTCCAGGGTGAATTCCCCTCTCCGGCAGGGTGCCCGGAAGAGCTTCAGATCCCTCCCGATCTAGGGATGGAGATGACGGCGGCTACCGACTCTTTCGTGGATTTTTGATTGGGTACTTAGGGTTTTCGTCCCGAGGGCATCTTATAGGGGGAAGGGGAGACCGAGGGGGTGCCTGGGCTGGCCACACCACCCCCTGGCGCGGGCCAATCCTGGCCGCGCTGCCAGGTGGTCTGGCCGCCCTCTGGCCCTTCTCCGTCTCATACTCAGGCATATGATGACTTCCAGAAAAATAGGCACTTTGGCTTTTGTCCCATCCAATTCCAAGAATATTCATTTTCTGACTTTCCTGTAACCAAAAATAGCAGAAAACATGCAACTGGAACTGTGGCTCTTGATAATAGGTTAGTCCAAGAAATCATATGAAAAGGACTCCAAAGTGTGGACAAAACACAAGAAAGTGGATAAAACCAAGCATGGAACATCAAAAATTATAGATACATTTGCAATGTATCACCCATGAGGGATATGTTCCAGTCACCGAGCTGGATGCTGTGAAGGCGATATTGGCCGCGGTAGACAAGCGGGTTGGCTGGCTGGTGAAGGAGCTGGAAGCGGCAAAAGCTGTGATGGTTTCTTCTGAAGAGAGGGCCAAGGCTGCGGTCGTTACTATAGAGGATGAGCGGAAGGCCTTTGTCTCGATCATCCTTGGGTTGCAAGAGAAACTGGCCACGCTCGAGAAGTTCGTGACCGAGAGCTGCCACAAACTCCTTGGTGAGAATCATCTTCTTCTATTCCTTCTT